>CM062647.1:8813799-9413799 GCA_025617555.3 Puccinia polysora | reverse complement strand
CGATGATGCCTACCCACCTTCTGACGGTGATTGGTATTAAAACCATCACCCCTGGGGACTCTATGCAATCGCCTTTTTTTTCTTTCTCTGGTCCACATGTCCAATCGGTCGGAAGCGATCGATGAAAGTCAACAGTAAGATGGAGTCAAAAAAAAAAAGAAAAGAAAAGAAAAGAACGAGACCAAGGCCAAGAATAAGAACGAGAAGGAACGCGAGCTGGATCAAACTGCAGAAAAGAAACGGAAAAAACGAAGAAAGATCGATTGTCAAAGGGAGCAACTACTCTGGATCCGAGCGAGCTGACAGCTCCCCAAGACGGCTCTCGTCTTCCGAACACTGACTCCCTAGATCCCCCTCTTCGTCGCGATACGTTCGTTCGCTCGCCCGTCCCTCTCGACTTGAACTCCACTTCCTCTGGATCATCATCCAAGCTTGCCGCTCCATGTCTATCGAATCCTTCCGACTCGTGCGTGTGTCTTGTCTGGTCACGTCCCGGGTGGGTACTGACTTGTGCAGCGCGCATCGTCACGCAGGTCGGAGTCGCGCCTCGATGGCTCCTGGGTGGACGAAAGACATGGCGGCCATGGGAGACTCAAGGGAGATCGAGTATTCTTTCGGCATCCCTGACCGGGACTTGAGGTCGGTCGACCTCAGTAGACAGCTAGAAGCCATGAGTTCCTATTCAGGACAACTTCTTACCAAACGGTCTAGACAAACTCACACAAGGAAGGTTGGGTGCAAGTTTTTAATCCATGCAAGTTGCATGCAGGAAGGCAGGTAGACCCCCCCCTTGTGGGGAATCTCCTATAAAGAAACCCAAAATAATAACCATCAACCATCTGAAAATCCCTCTGTGCATCCTCAACTGAGGAGAATCTCTGGGTAAGCCTTAATGGATCTACTTAAGGAAGGCATGAAAGATGGACTCAATACGTTACAACTTATGTCAGCTTGCTACTATTGCAGACCAAGCTGCAAAAGTAACAAAACTAACATAAAAAGAATAATATTAAAATTAACTTGAGAAAGAGTAGGAAATCCTTTGATATTATTGCAGAAATAGATTCTCCACCCAAAATTAGGTAGGGTCACTCACTGACCCCACCCTTGAAATCCAACTCCTTATAATTTTAATAATTAAAGAAAGGAAAGACCAAAATACCACAACACTACTATGGGACTTTTTGGCCAATTAAATGTTTCACATGTATTGTCACGTATAGGTTTCACACCTAAAATTCAGTCAGAATTGAGGTGTTGTGTATATTTTAAGAGTTACATACAGAAATGTGTTCTGTCACAATTCCCACACACAGCCCCGGCAACCAATACACCCGCGCCCAGCCAAGCAGCAGCACTGCCATCCTGTCAGCGTACCCTGACAAGCCGTGTAGGCAGCCCCAGGCCTCTGACAAGTGTGCAGCCACAGGACTATGGGTTGACAGAGTGACAGGTGGCCTAAGAAGCCCTGATACCACGTAAACATGCTACAACCTACACAGGAACATTCTGCACATGTAATAAATGTTCCTGTGGATAGTAG
Organism: Puccinia polysora; assembly: GCA_025617555.3. NCBI lineage: Eukaryota > Fungi > Basidiomycota > Pucciniomycetes > Pucciniales > Pucciniaceae > Puccinia > Puccinia polysora. The sequence goes on along the minus strand of CM062647.1, from coordinate 9,412,256 downwards.
ATAGTATAAAAATACATAAAAGTATATAAAAATACATAAATTGACCTTTATATGTATTTTTTATTAATATAATTTAAAATGCCAAAAATGTCAAAAATAAGATAACTACTATTTGTAAAAATATATTAAAATACTTTAATATACAATTCTGAGAACTTTAAGGCATCAATAATTTTGTAACTTATCAAGGAAGCTAATGATGTAAAGATATTACATCAATTATCATAACTCATATTTTTAAGTAATTATCTTTAGTAAATCAACTGAATTTCAAAAATAAGGAGTAAAATCAATATCACAATTTTACTAAAATCAGTGAATGAATAATGAGAACCCACCTGAAATCAAGTTAACCATTGTAATGTCTATTAAAAGAATTATTAAAATACTTAGAACATTTAATCAGGATAATTAATTAATAATCAATAATATGGACAGATTAGTGTTATTCACACATCCAAAAACATTAATTAAAAGATAGAATAATTCCCATACCCTGTGGAATTAGATATTAACCATGCTATAGCACATAGAACATGGGACAGCCTACCACTGGTTACCCTGCTAGCCTTAGTTTCCCTCCCTTTGAGCCCCTGTATCCCTCAGAAGGACATTATTGGGACTCAAAGAGCTATAAATAAGGAGCTCTTTTGAGGATATTGATACTGAGAGACCCAGTTATATTTACATCAAGACACCGTGCCAAGTTAATCAAATACTTATAAGAGATAAGTAAGTGATTTATGGCTTTATTCCAATCAATAATATCCGTCCCCAACCCTTTTTATCAATTTTAACTGCTGAACAACCTTTTAACCCCAGTAACAGGTTTAACCCATCAGTGCATGTCCCAAACAGGTAACCATAGGATTAAATAATATACCAGTGAGTTTTATTATCCTTTTTCTGTCTTGGAAGCTTGGTTAGAAAGCCCTGAAACTCCACCGTGTAATTTATATACATATCATCTTTGGGAAATATATCCTTTAAGAATATAAACTAAAGGTTCCAAAGTAACCAGGTCTATGTGTTTTCAAAGTGAATTCCCTGAAGAGAGGTGTTAAAGATCCCTAATATTATTGTGACCCCTCTATTAATTAATTTCATAATAAATTTATTAATATTGATTTATAATATTAAACCATAAACCAAACCAATTACCCTTGCAATAGCTTTATCCAAATATTTTAAGGATTTTTGCTGCAATTATTGAATAATATATTTATTATTTATTCTATCACCTCTGGTAGCTGAAGGAAAGCAAGGGTCTTGGCATCCAGGAGGCTGACAATTTGGGGTCTGGCTGGGAAATATTTCATTATATTATATTCAATACCTTGGACCAGACATTTCACATAAAAAATGAAATCAATGATAATTTATCTGATTTTTTAACCGTGATTTATCATTAATTTCTTTTGCAGTGGATTCAAAAACCAATGCAGAATTAATAATATATTATTTAAAACTTTTAAAGATAAGAAAAGAAGAATAAATTAAAAATTATAAACCAACTGGTTGGGAAGCTTTAACTCAAGCTGAGAAACTTAATATTTCTTCTGCACGTTGTGGAAAGAATAAGGGTTATCCCCCTATAATTGTCCCAAGGTTTGGAAGTTAACAGTGCCCTGTGTTTGAAAGGAGATGGGGATTCCCGGAGTCGCACTTGAAATGAGAAATAGGAATAAGGAGATAAGAGATAAAGAAGAGTAGAGAGAGAGTGAAATCGCCAATCCTTCAATCCTAAGAACTTTCCACCTGGATGTGTATCCGGTATGAGTTCCTTTAATCCCTTGGTGAGATGTTTGATCCAATCCAGTGATGTGATGGTCTGATTCCATTCCATGCATCCATGCCCCTCCTCCCCAACCCGGAGTCAAGAGTGAGGATAAGTCCTCCCTCTCAACCCTAACCTAAGTACACGTGCAAATAACAGTATGACAACAAAACAGAAAACAATCCCAAGAAAGAAACCCTAGCCTCCTCTCCCCACCTCCGTACCAAACTCCCCCCAATGTCCGTACGCCGTTCCGTCCATCCGGTTTGTCCTTCTCATGACGCGGTCCTGGCACTGCGCCCTACTCGGAGCCCCCTGCGCCTGTCTGTATCCGTTTGTGCGCGCCCGTTGTGGGTGTCTGGTAATATCCGGCATGATCCGCGCGCTCCATCCGTTCCTTTATAGCCCGCGGATTGCTCTGCCCCTACGTATCCAAACCGGTGCGCCCGCAAACCTAGTCAAGCACACTACCTTCCAAATCCGATCTCCGGGGCAAATCGCCTCCCATGCCACATTCAATGCTGAGCCCAACCCGTCCACTAGGTGCGGAGCCAAACAGCAGATGCTGCTGATCCAGCAGCTGCCGCTGCTGAGCACTCCACATACCTTAATGCTGAGCCTGCTTGCCTCCAATGCTGAGCGCGCAGTGGCAACGCAGTTCCCAATCCGTGTCTATAAATTGACACCACAACGTCAACACTTAGATAAACTCCTCAAACAAGAAGATCTTGAGAGGCATATCAACTTTCAAGCCCTATTAAGGAATCATAAAGCTTGGAAGAAATACCATATAAATTACTTTTTAAAATGTAAAAGGAACTATAAAACTTGTATTACCATATTATTTTTATGAAAATAATATTAATATATTTTATTAACCAATAAAATATCTTTTTTACCATCAGTGAGCCCTCCTATTCCAGAAACCACTGTCACTGAAGTTGATTTATTGGACCAAGAAGTCCCAGATATCTCTGGACGCCCTGAAAATATTGATTGGATGGGAGAATACCTCATTGGAACACACCAAGAACCCATAGGATTACCTATTAAGGACCAATTTAATCCCAATAAAGTCTTAGTGCATTTGAATATCAACTTAATTAAGTTTTCATAAACTTATTATCATGGATTTCTCCTTAGAAAAATACTTATAAATATTTTATTCAATATGAATAGACATAACACAAGAGCCTCAGAGAGAATTCCCTCCCATGGATCTTTCCCAGGAGCCCCCAGTAACCGTGAGACCACTAATAATGACAACCATGAGGGGGCTGGAACCCGTGAATCAAATGTTGGTGGACAGGGAACAGACCCAAGTACTGTTGCCCTCCCCCAACCTAGAGCCGGAGAAAGTAGTAGAATTAAGCCACCCTCCATTACCAGAAGGTTCCCTGCAGCCACCCCAGCAGAATCTGGCCAAGGAAGCCAGGATCAGATACTTAGTCAAAGAGCAGGTGAAATATTGGGAAGAATTCAAAGAAGGCCAAGCCAAGGAGGACAGGGTATCTATGAAAAAGATAATTTCCCAGGAAAAAGCTACCCAGATAGCTCTTCAGAAAATGATTCCAAGGAAAGAATTAGAATCCTACGTAGAAAAGCGGAATCCTTGGGATCAATTAGCCCAACTGAAAGGCAGAGGATTAGGAAAGAAGAGATCTTCTTCCCATCCAAAGCCAAAGGGAAAGAAGGATTGGGATCATATAATAATATCCTTAGCTCAAAAGTGGAAAAAGGAAAAAAAAAATAAGCCTCTAATTCTGAACCCAGTAACTTGTCTAAAACAACCTCTGATGTAATTACTTCTTTTTCTGATGATATGCACCATAATTTCAAAATTGTTTGTGGAAATTTGGATGGTGTTTACAACCAAATGGATAAGTTCACATCAGTATTAGCCAAATTAATTAATGAAAAATCAAAAGATGTAGGGATAGAAGATATTAAGGAAAATAAAGAAAAATCATTGGAGACAATAAACCAAGTTAAAATTAGACAGACTCAAACAATTGAGAATATGTTATCAGGTATCCAAGAAGATTTTATTTTGTCCTTTCAGCCTTTAAAAAAAGAATTAATAAATACTACTAAAAGATCCATTCTGTCCCTTAGTGAGAAATTACATCTGCTTAATAATAAAGTGGACCTGAAACTTAATCTGATCAAGAATGATCTTAGATACTTAAAAGTCCATCTGACCAACCCCTTGGGGAGTACCACAGAGGAACCAAAAACTCCCAGACAAACAACTATTCCTTATGCATCACCCTTATTAGGAATGCATAGGAGTGACACTTTCAGACCTAGTCCTACTCCTGAAATGGAACAAGCCCTCAAACTCTTACCCCCAATTTCTGAATGGCCTATGTTCTCTGGTGAAGGAGAATAAAATCATATAAATTTCATTAAATTTATTGACTATACTATAAACTCTTATGACCTACCAGAAGCTATAGCTGTAGTCAGGCTTCCCAGACTATTTGAAGGAGTAGCTTTAGACTGGTTTATTAGTAAAAGAGAAGAAGTGGGATCCTTACCATGGCATTCTTGGAAGCTTCTAATTAAAGAAAAATTTGGTTCTAGAATGTGGAAAAGAAAAATGATGAAAAATTTTAAAAATTCCTGATTTGATCCCTCCAAGGATAAGACTCACAAATGGTGCTTAGAAAAGAAGAGAAGACTAGACTGCTTCTATCCAGATGATTATAAAGAGGAATTAAATGAAAGACTCCTCAACTTAAGTCCTGGAAATCTTGAACATAGTGTAAGATGCCTAATGAGTATGGATGCTGACTTACCAACTGTAATCAATGTGTTAGAAGAAGTCATAGAAATGAATGGGTTAGAGAAGAAGGTTCCTTCTAGACCCCAAGAGAACTTCAAAATTAACAAAACCAGAGAAAAACCCCCTCTGATAAATATCTCTGACAATAAGAAACATAATGAGAACAGGGATAAAGAGATAATGCCTGGAATTTGTTGGAACTTTAACAAGACAGGGAATATGAGACAAGACTGCCCATTTCCAAAATGAAAGATAGCAGTCTTGGAAGAAGAGCATGAGGTTGAAGGGAATCAGAAATATGAAGAAATAGCTGATGCTGAAGGATCACTTTCTGAATGTGAATTGATCCTGACCAACCCTGTCAATTTAATAGAAGGAGATATAGGCACTTCTATAGAAATCAATAACATCCATGGTGACTCTAGTTTTCCCCAACAATGGGACCCCACCATAATTCCTAGACATACCATTGATGTTAAACCATTAACAGTTAAGCCTATGAGTGTTAAGAGTTATACCACTGGTCAAACTTGTTATGCAACAGCATTGTATAAGGACAGACCTATACAGTTATTACTTGATAGTGGGGCTTTTTGCTCCTGTGTCTGCACTGAATTCTTAAACAAATGGGATCCCAATTGGAAAGAAAACCTTTTTCCCATCCCAAACGCCAAGTTTAGATCTTGAAACTCAACCATGAATGCTATTGGAGTATGACTTCTCCTATAATATTGCCCCATACTAAAGGATCTTTAAGAATACAAGTGGAATTTGTAGTATTGCTCAACAGATTATGTGCCTACTTGATAATAGGAAATGATGCTTTATGTCTATATGGCATAGATGTGTTCCAGAGAAAAGGAAGGTACTTCACTGTGGGTGGTAACTGGGACAAGAATTTTAAGATATGCACTATCCAAACTAACTTCCCCTCTTCTACTTATCAAAAGCACTTAGAAGTATTTAATCAAGAATACTTCTCTCAAGCAGCTCTAAATGAGAAACTTTCTGAAGAACAGAAGAAAGATATATTGACAGTCTGCTTTGAGAATCAAAAGGATTTTTTTGTTAGAGATCATCCCATTGGTGATATCAAAGGACATGACATGGTATTAATATTGACTATTAAGCCTCCTTATCCTCTTAACCTAAGAAGAAAAGCTCATCCCTCTAGTCCTAAATCTAGGATAGCTCTTGAGGAACACATCCAAGGACTCATAGACCTACAAATATTGAGGAAAGTAGGGCACAATGAACAAGTAGCTGTAAATACTCCTGTAATCATAGCTTGGAATAATGACAAGTAAAGAATGGTAGGGGACTTCAGAATGCTGAATAACTATACTCAAGCAGACTATTATCCTATACCCTGGATTGATCATGCTCTGCATAACTTATACAAATCTAAATAAATCACTGCTATGGATATGCTTAAAAGGGTTCCACATTAGCCCTGAAAGTAGAAAATTTATGATAATAATCTGTCACTTAGGAATATATGAATACCTCAGGATGCTCTTTGGTATAAAGAATTCTCCATCACACTTCCAGAGAACAATGGGTACAGTTCTAGGTACTTACATCAGACAAGGATGGATGATGTTTTAGATAGATAATGTTATCATATATTCTGATGATTGGGAGACTCATATAAATCAAGTAAGATTGGTTCTCCAAACCATCTCAAGAGCAGGATTAAAAGTATCCATGAAGAAATTTAACTTTGGATATGGAGAACTGAAATCTCTAGGACATATAGTCTCTGGTCTAACTCTAGCTGATGATCAGAATAGGATAGCTGCTGTCATGAACAGACCCATGCCTCATAATAAAACAGAGTTGCTTTCATTTATTAGTTTTTGCAGTTACTACAGACATTACATCCCAAATTTTGCAATGCTAACTAAAAGTCTGTATGAAATATGGAACAATAATACTCTTTTTGAAATGACACAAGAGAGATTGAAAAAATATGAGGAATTAAAAATAGCTATGACCTCCACTCCTCTACTCATTCAACCAGACTACTCTAAACCCTTTAAGTTTTACATTGAAACCTATATGGAAAGGTTAGGAGCTGCCTTACACCAAGAAAGAATAGAAGAAGACAAACCAGTGGATAAACCAGTACTTTTCATATCTAGGCAGATCAAAGACACTGAGAAAAGATATGGAGCAAGCCAGATGGAATGCTTGGCTATAGTATGTGCTCTAGAGAAGCTACATTATTACTTAGAAGGAATCACTTTCCAAGTAATTACGGACTTTAATGCAGTAAGAACTCTCATGAACATGAAGACTCCCAGTAGAAATATGCTCAGGTGGCAAATTGATATACAACAGTATAGAGGCAATATGACTATAGTACATAAATATGGAGCTAAACACCAGAATACTGATAGTTTAAGTAGGAATGCTTTGCCTAATGACTCTAGCAATCCAGCATATGACCCTGAGGATCAGGATATCTTTCCTATCTTGAACATCAATCTTTTTGCACTAGATCCTCCAATCATGGGGATCCACTTATGTGAATTAGATACTGCTTTCTTCAACCTAGTGAGAGAGAACTACTCCTCTGATATCAAGCTTCTGATTACAATTATGCAATGTGAATCCCCAGAAGCAGCCCTGATAAATAGTTTATCTGCCTCATCACTACAAACCTATAAAGCAGGAAGGTTTACTTTTTGGGATCATCTCCTTTACTATAGACACCAACATTCCAGTGTATTGGTACTAAGTAAAAAAGAACATATAAAACACATACTCCAGGAATGCCATTACAACTGTTCATCAGGGCATCTATCCACTGAAATGAACTTGGAGAAAGTAGAACAGACTTCTTGGTGGATAGAATGGAAAGAAATAACTATTGAGTAAGTTAGTAGCTGTGAGACTTGCCAAAAATCTAATAAAACTACTGACAAAAGGTTTGGACTCCTACAGAAGATCTCTGAGCCAAAAACTAGGTGGGAAATAATTAATATAAATTTTGTCACCAGCCTCCCCCCAGGAGGTACACATTCATATAACTCTGTCTTGGTTAAAGTTGACGGATACTCTAAAAAGGCAAAATTCTTACCTAACCACAAAGAAGACAGTGCTATGGATGTAGCTTTACTATTTTGGAATAGGATTATAGCTGCTGTTGGTATACCCAAGATTATAATCAGTGACAGAGACCCCAAATTCACCTCTGAATTTTGGAGGAATCTACATGATATACTCGGTACTACTTTAGCATTTTCTACAGCATACCATCCCCAGACTGATGGATTAGCTGAAAGAATGATACAGATCTTGGAGGATATTTTAAGAAGGTTTTGTAGCTTTGTTCTAGAGTACAAAAACTCAGATTTTTATTTCCATGATTGGGTAAGTCTACTCCAGCCCTGGAGATGGCTTATAATAGCAGTAAACACTCTACTACCAAAGACTCCCCTCACATACTAGAAAGGAGATGGATTCCAAAACTCCCTAGAAATACCTTGAACTATAACCTAGCCACCATTCATCCAACATCTCTTGACTTCAAGAAAATGATAGACCTTGCAAATAATCATGCTCAGAAATGTGTAGAAGAAGCAGTGGAATACAACAAACAAAGATGGGACAAATCACACAGAGAGCCTCACTTTAAAATAGGAGATCAGATTTTGATATCTACTGTCAACCCCAACAATTTAGCAGGTCAAATAAAGCTGAAACCAGCCTTTGTTGGACCATTTGTTATCAAGAAGATGCATGGAAAAAATGCTGTAGAAGTAATCTTGAGTGAAGAATTATCAAGAAAGCAGCCAGTATTCCCTGTTAGCCTAGTGAAACACTTTAAACCAAGAGAAGGTAGCATCCTCCCTCCAACAATGATCCCAATAGAAACTGAACCTGTGAAAGAAAGAGGCAAAGTCAGCAGGATATGGAGAGACAAGAAAGAGAGAGTGCAAGGAAAAGATGTTAGACTATACTTAGTAAGATACAAAGGAGAATCTGCAGACAAAGATGAATGGTTACCAGAGAATAATATACCTGATGGACCAATACATCTTGGAAACTACAGAGCCAGCAAAAGGAACTGAAAAACATATGGAATTAATTTTTTTCCCAACATACTCCAAATTTTTATTCAGATATGACCATATCTTAGAGTGGGGGAATGTCAGCTTGCTACTATTGCAGAGGAAGCTGCAAAAGTAAAAAAATGACATAAAAAGAATAATATAAAAATTAAATTAAGAAGGAGTAGGAAATCCTTCAATATTATTGCAAAAATGGATTTTACACTCAAAATTAGTTAGGGTCACTCACTGACCCCACCCTTGAAATCCAACTCCTTATAATTTTAATAATTAAATAAAGGAAAGACCAAAATACCACAACACCACTATGGGACCTTTTGGCCAATTACATATTTCACATGTATTGTCACGTAGAGGTTTCACAACTAAAATTAAGTCAGAATTGAGGTGTTGTGTATATTTTAGGAGTTACATATGGAAATGTGTTCTGTCACAATTCCCACACACAGCCCCGGCAACCAATACATCCGCACGCGGCCAAGCATCAGCACTGCCACCCTGTCAGCGTACCCTGACAAGCTGTGTATGCATCCCTGGGCCTCTGACAAGTACACAGCTGTGGGACTATGGGTTGACAGAGTGACAGGCGGCCTGAGAAGCCCAGGTAGCACGTAAACATTCTACAACCTACACAGGAACATTCTACATATGTAATGAATGTTCCTGTGCATAGTAGATAGCCTAAAAAAACATAAAAGTATATAAAAATACCTAAATAACCTTTATATATATTTTTTATTAATATAATTGAAAATACCAAAAATGTCAAAAATAAGAAAACTACTATTTTTAAAAATATATTAAAATACTTCAATATACAATTGTGAGAACTTTTAGGCATAAATATTTTTTTTACATACTAAAGAAACTAATGATGTAAAGATATTACATAAATTATCATAAATCATATTTTTAAGTAATTATTTTTAGTAAATCAACTGAATTTCAAAAATAAGGAGTAAAATCAATATCACAATTTTACTGCAATCAGTTAATAAATAATGAGAACTCACCTGAAATCAGATTGACCATTGGAATGTCTATTAAAAGAGTTATTAACATACTTAGAACATTTAATAAGGATAATTCATTAATAATCAATAATATGGACATATTAGTGTTATTCACACGTCCAAAAGCATCAATTAATAGGTAGAATAATTCCCATACCCTGTGGAATTAGATATTAACCATCCTATAGCACATAGAGCATGTGAAAGGCTACCACTGGTTACCCTTCTAGCCTTAGTTTCCGTCCCTTTGAGCCCCTGTATCCCTCAGAAGGACAATATTGGGACTCAAAGAGCTATAAATAAAGAGCTCTTTTGAAGATATTGATACTGAGAAACCCAGTTATATTTCCCTCTAGACACCATTCCAAGTTAATCAAAAAGTTATAAGAGATAAGTAAGTGATTTATGGCTTTATTCCAATTGATAATATCCGTTGTAAGACTCCAAACGGTGCTAAGCCGTGGCAGTTCTGTGGAGGGGAAAGGTTCTGTTTAGGCTGCCCTCCTAGGAGTTACAATAATATTTAAATGTAACTGGAATCAAGGTCCAGAACCTTATGGATGAGAAATTAAAGTAAGGGAAGAGGATAAGAGTTGTTGGTAGCGATGGAAACAACACTATCTGAGGCAAGATGGTGCAGGTAAAGACTTGAACCAATAAGTCAAGGTTTGTTCAGAGTTCAATAGAACAAGGCAGTTGTAAGTAACAACACCCACAAGCTAATAACTCTGGTCGTCAGCAGCTGATTAGGAAAGATCAACTCAATCCCAACCAACCTCCAGGTTCTCAATGAACCTGCCCAACTCTCCGCAATCAAGCGCTTGAAGGGTACCAGATAACTGTGGGAGGCTGAACAAAACAAAAGCAATTTGTTTATGAAGCTCTAGAAGAAAATCAATAACAAATTCAAGCAAGAATATCCCAACACTTCTCAAGGGACTCAAGAATAGCATGGCAAAATTCAACCTTAAAGAAGAAGGGAGGTATAACACTCCAGGTTTTAAGCTTAATAAAACCCCTTCAATCAAACGTGATTGGCTCCAGAAAGATGATCAAGGAGAGATCAAGACCAGTATGGTCGGAAAAAGGGATCAGAGTGGTATAACACACCCAAGAATTCAGACAGGAATTCTTCTTCAACCAGCAAGGCTATTGGTTGGTGATAAGGATCAAGGTCACAAGGGACAGAGTTTGAGTATGGAGGCTCAAAGGATCAAGGGGCAATCATGGATATACCCTGATAAATTGCTCAGATAAGTGGGGAAGGATGCCCACGGATAAGTTGATCATGATGATGGGGGAAACAGATGAGATGAGATCATGATGGTCTGCTGGGATGCTGGGCCAAAAGGCAGGGGAGAGCCCCTCCTTTTATGGACATGAGGCCCTGTATACTATGCACAAGAGATACTACAAATAGGTGCGGGAAAATGAAAACATAAAAAAAAAAAAAAAAAAAAAAAAATGACATGAGGGAAAAAAACAAATGTCGCCCACGTCAAGAATGACCGCGGGCAACCAGATGGACACCCGCGACAGCGGTTGCGGGTGTCAACAACGGCTGTTGTTGCCCAATTGGCGGCGACAGCAGGGTGAAGGTTCCGACGGCCGCGAGCGGTCGCTTGCGGTCGTTGGTCGGATCAGATGATGGGCGAGGGGGTCGTGAGGGATCAAGTGATGGAGAGTTTGAGGTCAAGTAAGACTTGCGAGAACCTCTGTTGGACGCTCTTGAGTTGTTTGGGAGCGTGAGGACAGATGAGATTGTTTTGATGGTCGAGGTAACCATCTTGACAAGTATCAGATTGAGGGTTGTTGTGGGTGTTACTAGTCTGGGTCGGGATGTCTAAATTGGGATTGATGGAGGCTTGTTTTGATGGATGGGATGGAATGAGTGATTGATGGTTGACGACTGCCTCAACAGGCAACAGCGTTGGTTGGATGAGAGGATTGGGAAGGATTGATGGGATTGTCAAAGGTGGTTCAACGATTGCTCGCGTCGCCAAAAGTCAGGGCCGCGAGCGCAACAAGTAGGAGTTGAACATAGGAGGGGGGATCAAAGGGGAGAGACAGGCAAGAGGCCTTTCCTAGACCGCTAGGACAGGGAGGAGTTGAGAGATGAGGGGAAATGAAGGTACCCATAGGGGTACAACCAATTTTTTTTTTTTTTTTTTTTTTTTTTTTTTTTTTTTTTTTTTGCCGTGGTGTCCCGGATTGGTCACCACATCTCTCCCCAACTTACAGAATGTCCCTAGTCTGCATCTAAAGTTTGAAGGCATTTTTAAAAAAAAGCAGGGAACAAAGAAATTGAAGCAAGGATTGGCCATTTCATGATCTTGACAGCAATTGAAGAGTTGAGGAAAATATCTTGATTCTTCCAAATGAGCCCTAGAAGCGGCAGGAATAGAACAAGGAGGGCGTCCCAGGTGCTGACATATGTGGCATACAGTAGAGTTTTAAAACAAAAACGCAGCAAATGACCCTGGTGGTGCACAATTGGGAGGACTTACTTCTGAGATAAGTTGCCCCCACAACAATGAAACTTCTTGACTTGATCAGCAGAGAACCTTCTGGCCAACGGAGTACCATCCAGCTCCTCCAAAACATAAGATCCACCTCTAACTTGATGAACCACTCAATAAGGGCCATTCCAATGATTAGAGAAAAGCTTGCCCCACTGGGTCTCCAAAGATCGATTATAAGCTAAAACTAGGTCACCAGGGTTCAAAGGCTCCCTGATTCTATTAGAGTGCTTGTCCTCCCAATACTGGACGGATTTTGCTCTGGACTCCATCATCTTTTGATAAGCTTCATCACGAACGTCTTCACTTCGCTCCAGTTGCTTGGATCTAGCAACTAACAGATCAGTGGTTGAGGACACCTCTTCCCAAGAGATACCCAAGAAAGATTCCATTTCCAGATCCAAAGGAAGGACTGCTTTTTGACAAAAGATGATTTCATAAGGTGAGTAGCCAGTAGTCCTTTTGGTTGAGATTTGATCAGAGAAGAGAACAAGAGGAAGGAATTTGCGACAATTCTTGCCACTTTCACCAGCCAGTTTAACAAGTGCAGCCTTCAAAGGGGCATGGCCTCGTTCCACCATGCCTTGGCCTTCAGGATAATAAGGAGTAGTAACTCTATGTTGTCCAGGAAGGGATTGGATCATTTCAGCAAGCTTGCCCCCAAATTCAGAGCCACCATCAGTAGAGTAAGATCAAGCCAGGTCATAACGCATTGTCCAGGTCTCGTAGAGGAAAGCTGCCACTGATTCAGAGCTAAGGTTCTTAAGAAATTTTGCTTCAACCCATCCGGAAAAATCATCTCTAGCCACAATGAGGTACTTAGCACCACCTGCCTTAATATGAACCACATCCATAGCAATCCTTCCAAAGACAGTGGACTCCCCAGTAGGATAAAAAATATCAGCTGGGCGCCTAAGATCAAGTTTTTGACAAACTTCACAACTCTTGCACCATTGGGAGACGGATTTCTTCAAAGATGGCCACCAGAATCGTTTGGATAGTCGTCGATAAGTTTTGGTTTCCCTACAATGACCAAGGCCTTCATGGAGACTTTCAAGGATAGAATCTTGTTTAGAGGGAATAGTAACAACAATAAGAGCACAAGGATTGCCTCTCTTCATAAGTCTAGAGCCTTGAACAAAAAAATTAGAAGAATTTTGTTTAAGAGATCAAAATTCCTTAGCAGAGAGATCAGGAGGTTTTTGAAGAGTTGAAAGGTACTGCTCTAATTTAAGCCAGAAGCCTTGTTGAAAGCCAGAATAATTTTGAGAAGAAAAAGAGAAAATAGGTTGGATTAAAGGTTCCTCTTCATTGAAATCGGTTCCAACATCATATTTGTTGTCCCCAAGAGGTCGTCGAGATAAACCGTCAGGCATGGTGAAAGATTTTCCCGGCCTGTGAACAATATCAAAGGAGAAAAGCTGGATAAAGGCCACCCAACGAGTCATAGGAGCATTGGGAAGACTGGGAGCTTTGATCATTTCAATGATGGATTGAGCATTGACTTGCAATTCAAAATTTTGGCCCCAGAGAACGGTTTGAAGTTTCTTCATCATTCGAGCCACACCACAGAGTTCCAGTTTGGGCTGGGAGTATCTATATTCTACATCTGAAAACAACAAAGATTCATAAAGAGCAGGACGGTCCCAACCATTTTCATCTTCCTGAGTAAGGACGGCCCCAACAGATTGATAACTAGAATCGACAGCCAGCTTGATCTTGCCAGCTCCAGGTCCATAAGAGATCTTTTTCAAAACTATGTCTTTACCAACTGTCCTTTTGAGTAGCTGGAAAGCACATTCACAATCTTGGGTCCAAATCCATTCAGCATCTTTTCTGGTTAGACAACGCAAGGGTGCACAGATTTTGGATAAAGATGGGATAAAGATTCTAACATAAGTGACAACACATAGAAAGCCCCTAACTTCAGTTGGATTGATTGGGGTAGGCCAAGAGATGATCTTGTTGACTTTGGCTGGTGCCATCCTTCTTCCTTCCTTGCAGACCACATGACCAACAATTTCCAGAGCAGGGACACAAGCCGCCAGTTTAGATCCAGAGACAGTAAGGCCAGATTCCTTGATTCAAAACAGAATCCTCTCCAAGGTAGTAGCATATTCCCAGATAAAACAACAAATTCCTGAATGCCAAGGTAAGAGCTCATTATCATAGTCAGATACTGGACCTTTAATTCCTCCATCGTCAATAAAGATACCAGCATGATCAGGGATTTCATCCTAAAGGATCCACATCATCTGAGCCTGATAGACTGCAACCAAGTTGGTGGCTCCTTGAGGCAATCGAGTAAGTTGAAATCGACCAAGAGGAGTATTGAAAGTAGTGAGAGGACGAGAAATAGGATCTAAGGATTGTTTGTCATAGCCACCCATAATATCCCCTAGACCATAGCAAGCTCTCCCCGCGAAGGATTCAAAAAATTCTTCAGTAGCAGGAGGGATACCAGAGTCTTTAATAGTAACTTTATTAAGAGGTTGAAGATCATGAACTATTCTAAGTTTACCATTACTCTTGAGGACACAGAAGACGGGGCTGGAGTAACTAGAAGTTGACTGTTCATACAGGCCAGTTCAAACTCGTTCCCGGACCAACTTGATGAATTCGTCAACTTTAGCAGCAGGGATAGGGATCTTTTTCTTTTGCCAAGGATCATGTTCAACTACAGGGATGATATAAGGGAGGCCATAGGATTCCCACAAGAGACCTCTCTCTTCTTCACAGAAAGCAATAGATTTTTCCCTTAGAGATAAGACATTTTTGATTAAATTTAACTCATCAGGAAGAAGCCATCCATCTGGACCAAAGTTGACCACCTTCAGACGTTCTTCAGTGACCCGTCCATTAGGCACAAAGGGACCAGTAAGAGATTGAGGAAGACCACAGTAATGATCACGAGATAGAGGAGGACGCATAAGGGGAGGATTGAGGTTGAGAGGCATAGGCTGGTTGACTGGTTGGATCTTCTTAGCAACTGGTATATAATTAGTGGCAAAAGAGAGAAGTTCTTTTTTCCTTCAAGAGTTGACCAGAGAGACTTGATTACAAAAGCTGAGTCCAAGTTCCAACATCTTCCAAGTCCAATGTTCTGCAATATCCTTGAAGGGTGCCTTTTCCATAAAAGGAGAACCAGGGGATAATACGTTGCTCACATGTGTGGCACAAGGTAGGGTTTCAAAAATGACGGGAAAAGATTGCACTGGCAGTGCACAATTGGGAGGACTTACTTGTACCCCAAATTGCCTCCACTGAAGCCCATATTCCTTCATACCAAAATCTCCAAAAACGGAATTGCAATTAGGATCTAGTTTAGACTCATTGCGGAGATTCAAACCGGAACTGAGAGAAGATTGATCAGACTCAAAAGTAGAAGGAAAAGAAGACACAACAGATCCAGAGGGAGAAGGAGATGGAGAAGAAATATTTTTGGATTTTTCTATTTTGATATGTTTTTGTTTTTTGATATTCTTGAGCTCAGAAGAGAATGATGAAAGGAATGAAAAATAAGCCTGAGGGATGGGAGTTGACCCTTGAGTTGCAGTCTGAGGCTGAAAAGAACTACAACTATTAGTAGGATCAACTATTCCCCTAAAAAATGAGAGGAACTAGAGTTATCCTTCTGCTTCCCCTTAAAAGATGATTTGGGAGAATGACCAGGAAAATCTCTTTCCCAACGACCAGAATCCAAAGAGCAAAGAGGAACTTCAATTTTCCTGCCATCAGCATCAGGGAGAAGAATTCTCTCCCCAACTTGATCAGAAAACATCAGGGTTGCACCAAAGTCCATTAAGAAGGGTCGTCCCAAGATCATAGGACTGTCCAAACAAGTGATCCAAAAGTGGCAGGTTCCAACAATATTTTGACCAATCCTGACCAGTACATCTTCAGCAATACCAACCAGTTCACAAGCTTGATTTCCTATCCCATAAACTGCAGATTTGAAGCTGACCCTTGGACTAAGTTTGAGCTTTCAGGCCATAGCATCCGAGATTAAGTTAAGCTGAGATCCAGAATCCACAAGAGGAGAAACAGTTTTAGCTGAGTCACCAAGATAACAAGGAAGGAAGCCAAGGGGACAGGAATAAAGGTTGGAGTCTAAAGAAGGACTGGTTCCACCAGAGTCCTCCATTAAAGTGCCAGAGGAGACTTTGAGTTCTTCAGGGCCAATTTCCACACGTCAACGAGAGACCCATTTCTTCATTCCTTCAGCAACAGATGGAGAGATCAATAGGAGTTCAGCCACAGATAGATCAGGAATTTTGAGATCAGAAATTTTCTTTAATACTCCCTCCACAGCATTGGGGTGATCCTTGGAGATGCCCCTTTCAAATCAAACTTTGGGCTGGGTGGAGGGAGGAAGTTCAGGTGACGCAGAATCTAAGATAGGATTAGAAGGTTGAGGTGAGGGAGAAGGATCAGGGTGATCTGGGAACCTTTCCATGAGTGGTTCCTTTTCCACCTCCATGTCTTCTACATCAGAGGAAGGAGGCTCAAGTGATGATCGACGTTTAACGGGTTTTCGAAGGATTGAAGTTGGCAAGGAAGGAGCCTTATGAGGTTTAGGTTCCTCATGTTGTTTCCTGGCTGGTTCAGATTGATAAGTAGTCCCAGAAAGACTAGAGGAAGAAATAGCTGGAGGATACCAAGGTTGGAGGGTACCACAGGATGATCAAAATTCAAAGGAAGCAAGAGATGCTTTCACAGGAGGTGATGGCTGGTAAGAGGCCACCACATGTCGGATAGGACGAGACGAGTCAAAAGGGATTAGAGCACCATGAGGGAGGAAGTAATTGTTCCCCCTCTGCTCTACCAACTTTTCCTTTAGGTCCTTCTGAAGTTCTTGGCATCGTCCGGTTCCATGGCCTTCCCTATGACAGTAGTAACAGACCAGAGTTGATTTGGGGACAGAAGAAGGAGTTTTAGGAGTAGCTAGCGAAGAAATCTTTTGATCTATTTTGTTCTCAAAGGCTCTAAGTAACTTGGTGATTTCATCTATAGTAGTAGGTTCTCGATTGGAATTAGGATCTGCTTTAGGCCTACGATCTGCCTCCATTTTAATCATAATATCGTTTGACTCTTTAAAAGAAGGAGCATGGACCGGTTCAGTAGTTCTAGGCTTTTCAAAGGTAAGAGCAGTTTGACCTTTCATGACTTTATCCACAGTACTCCTAAGGGTGAGAAAAACAGGGAGCTTGAATTGATTATCCCTAGTGGTAATCATGGATCCAGATTTTACCAGTTCTTCTTTAATCCTTTCGTGCACAGCCAACAAAAAAGATTGGAAGAACTTTGCTCAAATTTTGTCCACTGTGTCAATGTGATCGTTTTGGATAAGATAGTTTTGAATGGGATCCCAAGACTTCCTAAAAATCTGATAGTAAGAGACTGAAGAAATACCACCATTGGAGATCCACTGAGAAACCAGAGCATCCAAATCCTGCAGAGTAAACCTAGCCACATCTATTTTACCCCAGTATGCCAACATAGCCTTCCTGAGAAGCTTCCAGTTATGGGATTCAAATCCCTCAAAAGACTCGATTACCTCCATAACTTCATCAGAGGAGATAAAGAATCACAACTGATAAGCCATATCAAATTCACTAGCTCCATCCACTTCAGCAGCCATTTTGTAGGAGTCCAAGAATTGCTCGACATTTGTACTGTTGAAGCCTAAGTTCTTGTTCTGAGGTTTCATCTTTACCATCTTAGGTTGGACAGAGGTGGTTGGAGTAGCAGAAGATGCCATATTGAATAACAGAGTTCCTAGGGGATCCAAAGAGCAGATTTCCAAAGTGGCTCACGAGTGTGGCAAGAGTAGGGTTTCGCCAAAAACAACAAGTATCTTGCCCAAGCGGTGCACAACTTGGGAGAACTTACTTCTAGGATAAGTTGCCTCCACGGATCAGATTTGAGAAGAGAAAAAAAATAGGAGAAAGAAAAAAAAAAGGATTGGATTTCGAGGTTGATTTTAAATGTCTTGGGACTGTAAATCCCAAGGTTGCTGGTTCGATCCCGGCCTGGGGGACCAAATGTAAGACTCCAAACGGTGCTAAGCCGTGGCAGTTCTGTGGAGGGGAAAGGTGCTGTTTAGGCTGCCCTCCTAGGAGTTACAATAATATTTAAATGTAACTGGAATCGAGGTCCAGAACCTTATGGATGAGAAATCAAAGTAAGGGAAGAGGATAAGAGTTGTTGGTAGCGATGGAAACAACACTATCTGAGGCAAGATGGTGCAGGTAAAGACTTGAACCAATAATTCAAGGTTTGTTCAGATTTCAATAGAACAAGGCAGTTGTAAGTAACAACGCCCACAAGCTAATAACTCTGGTTGTCAGCAGCTGATTAGGAAAGATCAACTCAATCCCAACCAAACTCCAGGTTCTCAATGAACCTGCCCAACTCTCCCCAATCAAGCGCTTGAAGGGTACCACATAAATGTGGGAGGCTGAACAAAACAAAAGCAATTTGTTTATGAAGCTCTAGAAGCAAATCAATAACGAATTCAAGCAAGAATATCCCAACACTTCTCAAGGGACTCAAGAATAGCGTGGCAAAATTCAACCTTAAAGAAGAAGGGAGGTATAACACTCCAGGTTTTAAGCTTAATAAAACCCCTTCAATCAAACGTGATTGGCTCCAGAAAGATGATCAAGGAGAGATCAAGACCAGTATGGTCGGAAAAAGGGATCAGAGTGGTATAACACACCCAAGAATTCAGACAGGAATTCTTCTTCAACCAGCAAGGCTATTGGTTGGTGATAAGGATCAAGGTCACAAGGGACAGAGTTTGAGTATGGAGGCTCAAAGGATCAAGGGGCAATCATGGATATACCCGGATAAATTCCTCAGATAAGTGGGGAAGGATGCCCAAGGATAAGTTGATTATGATGATGGGGGAAACAGATGAGATGAGATCATGATGGTCTGCTGGGATGCTGGGCCAAAAGGCAGGGGAGAGCCCCTCCTTTTATGGAAATGAGGCCCTGTATACTATGTACAAGAGATACTACAAATAGGTGCGGGAAAATGAAAACATAAAAAAAAAAAAAAAAAAAAAAAAAAAAAAAAAAAAAAAAAAAAAAAAAAAAAAAAAAAAGACATGAGGGAAAAAAAGAAATGTCGCCCACGTCAAGAATGACCGCGGGCAACCAGATGGACACCCGCGACAGCGGTCGCGGGTGTCAACAACGGCTGTCGTCACCCGATTGGCGGCGACAGCGGGGTGAAGGTTCCGACGGCCGCGAGCGGTCGCTCGCGGTCGTCGGTTGGATCAGATGATGGGCGAGGGGGTCGTGAGGGATTGAGTGATGGAGAGTTTGAGGTCAAGTAAGACTTGCGAGAACCTCTGTTGGATGCTCTTGAGTCGTTTGGGAGCGTGAGGACAGATGAGATTGTTTTGATGGTCGAGGTAACCATCTTGACAAGTATCAGATCGAGGGTTGTTGTGGGTGTTACTAGTCTGGGTCGGGATGTCTAAATTGGGATCAATGGAGGCTTGTTTTGATGGATGGGATGGAATGAGTGATTGATGGTTGACAACCGTTGCGACAGGCGACGGCGTCGGTTGGATGAGAGGATCCGGAAGGATTGACGGGATCGTTGAAGGTGGTTCGACAATTGCTTGTGTCGCCAAAAGTCAGGGCCGCAAGCGCGACAAGTAGGAGTTGAACATAGGAGGGGGGATCAAAGCAGAGAGACAGACAAGAGGCCTGTCCTAGACTGCTAGGACAGGGAGGAGTTGAGAGATGGGGGGAAATGAAGGTACCCATAGGGGTACAACCAATTTTTTTTTTTTTTTTTTTTTTTTTTTTTTGCCGTGGTGTCCCGGATTGGTCACCACACCGTCCCCAACCCTTTTTATCAATTTAAACTGCTGAACAACCTTTTAATCCCAGTTAAAGGTTTAACCCATCAGTGCACGTCCCAAACAGGTACCCAAAGGATTAAAAAATATACCAGTGATTTTTATTATCCTTTTCTGGTGTGGAAGCTTGGTTACAAAGCCCTGCCACTTCACTGTGTAATTTATATAAATATTATCTTTGAGCAATATATCCTTTAAGAATATAAATTAAAGGTTCCAAAGTAACCAGGTCTACGTTTTTTCAAAGTGAATTCCATGAAGAGAGGTGTTAAAGATCCCTAATATGATTGTGGACCCCCTATTAATTGATTTAATAATCAATTTATTAATATTGATTCATAATGTTAAACCATAAACCAAACCAATAAACCTTGCAATAGTTTTATCCAAATATTTAATGGATTTTTGCTGCATTTATTGAATAATACATTTATTATTTATTCTATCACCTCTGGTAGCTAAAGGAAAGCAAGGTTCTTGTCATCCAGGAGGCTGAAAACTTAAGAGAAAATTGAGGAAGATTGATGGAAGCAATTATGTTGATGACCAAACAATCTATAACACTAAGCAGAAGGTAACCCTTGCAGAACTAAAGGGGAAAAGTGTTATGGAGGTACTCTATGAACAGCTTGCAAGCAAGAAACAAGTTTGATTCACCGGTCAAAGTTCAGGGGAGAGGGTCACTTGGAGGCCCTGAAAGTTTTATTTCTACAGTTGGTCTGTAAATGCATTAAAGGAGTTGGCTTATGATCCTGAGAGACTTCTAAAAGTCTTTGTGATTGACCATGAAAAAGCTATGATTTTTGCTATTGAATATAGTTTTCCTGATTCATCAAGACAATGTTGCACTCTGCACTTGTCTAAAAACATAAAAGCAAACTTTAAAGCGCGCTTTGTTAATCATGTTGAAGGATGGAAAAGCTTTATGACTCTGTGGGAAAGTATGGGGCATCAAAGACCAAGGAGGAGGCGGAGGTCAATGATGCAGAACTTAGAGTAGGTCCAAATCACTGCTTCTTATTATTCCTAGTTTTTGATTGTGATCTTTTGACTTGTATAGTGTTTCTTGAAAAACTATGAGGATGTACTTGAGTATATGGAAAATAACATTTCCATATCAAAGAGATGTCTGATTAAAGAAATGAATACCAAGTTAGTTTTCATGATAGGAACCAAATGTGAAATACCTCAATCAAATACCCAAAAAATTCCATAAGTTGTTGGGTGAGGTTTAAGATCTGATTGGAGATGGGAATTGCGGATTTAGAGTAATTTCTAAATCTCTTGGTTATGAATAACATGGTTGGTTTAAAGTTAGGAAGGAAAGATTGAAACATTAGAGAAACATAAAGCATTCTACATTAAGATGCTTGGTGGTGCAAAGGAGGTTGAAAAGATTAAAAAAAGACTTGATTTTGAAGACATCAATGAAAAGATTCCCTCCTCAAAATGGCTTGCTAAATAAGATATGGGTCAAATCATAGAAGACACATATTCCAGACCTATATGTTTCATTTCATTGGAGTCATGTCATAATTATACTCCAATGAAAAATGGTGTTACTGATCAATCAGATCCAATATTCATTTACTTTTTAAAAAATAACCACTGGGTTCTATTAGTACTTGAGGGAGAAATGATTCCAATCCTGCCCATTGTAGCAAAACCATTTCCCTTGATTTCTAAAAAAGCCTCTGGTTGGGTTGATCATCTCAAAGATCAACTGAAAATGTATTCTAATTTATAGAGATTATAGACTTTCACTTCATTTAATCATTGGGTTTCATATAAATTTTTATTCTGTTGCAGCTAACAAGTTCTATTAACATAAAGTTTTATCACATTTTGAACATAATTCTCTTGACTGTTTTGATTTAACACCATTATATTTAGTGTTTTTAATGAGATTTTAATGGTAAGTCAGTTCAACTTGTGTTGGGCTGATTCCATCACAAGCTTAAATTATGTTAAGCATGGTATGGGATTGGGTTAACACAAGTTGAACTTTTTTTATTTTTGGTGTTTTTACTTTAGGGCTGGTCAAAAGACTTGTATTTTTTTTGGCACTTTTACTTTAGGGCTGGTCAAAAGACTTCTTTAATTTTTTTTAGCCCTTTAACTTTAGGGCTAGTCAAGTTAAACTTACTTTAGGGCTTGTCAAGTTACTTGTATTTTCTTGGTGTTTTTACTTTAGGGCTTGTCAAGTTACTTGTCTTTTTTTTGGTGTTTTCAGTTTAGGGCTAGTCCAGTTACTTGTGTTTTTTTGGGTCATTTTACTTTAGGGCTAGTCCATTGGATAGTCCCAGTTTTTTTTTGTTTTTTATTTATTTATTTATTTATTGATTTGTTTTCTTTAACCCAAAAATCAACATTTTTTGGTATCTTTGATTTTCTGGTTGATTCCTGTTTTTTGGAAGGTTTATTTGATTCATGGGTTATGTTAGTGCCCTTTACTTCCATTTTTTTTTGGCTCACCGCCTTCCAGTGGGCTGTGGGATGCCACACAACTACATTTGAGCTGTGTACAACTCCACATGGCTTGAATGTAGTTGTGTGGAATCCAACACGCTGGCAGACCAGGCTGGGTTGGCCACGCAACTCTTTGAGCCGTGGGGGGTTGTAAAAAGCTTGTATTGGACCATGTGGCATGCCACATGGCCCCTTTTGAACCGTGTGAACGGCTCAAAGAGCCATGAATTTAACATTTCCCTTCAAGAAATATGCTACAAAATATGAAATCAATGTCTTTATTTTATTTGAATAATTTTTGAACCCTTTCCTGAAGTTTCATGAGTAGTTCCAGAGATTTTCAAGAGTGGTATGGGGTAGTTTCTATGCCTCTTCTGAAGAGATTTTGTTAGAAAGTATAAGAAGATTCTACAAGGGTAATTTTATTATCCTTAAAAATCAAACATTTGTTACAGTTTTCCTGTTTCAACCATCCTCATGACCAATTGAATTTAGAAGTTACAAGACCAGACATGCATGATGATAAAAAATCCAATGCTTCTAATGATGCATTGTGTATTGATTATCTCA
This sequence comes from Puccinia polysora, assembly GCA_025617555.3. NCBI lineage: Eukaryota > Fungi > Basidiomycota > Pucciniomycetes > Pucciniales > Pucciniaceae > Puccinia > Puccinia polysora. The sequence continues at coordinate 9,389,162 of CM062647.1, read as the reverse complement.
GGAAATCTTATTCAATAGGGCCAATCATGATTCCTTTTTTTTAATTTATTTCATTTCATCTTCAAATGTTACTAATGACTCTTCTGGAAGAATTTCCAATTTTTATCAAGATGTGGAATTCCATCTTATGAAATAATTCTGAAATTATCCATGAAACTCCAAACTTCCTCAAGTTAATCATTCTTGAATGAAATTTACTTCCCAGAAGTTAAAAAATACTGCCTTATATCACAGACCATACAATTTTTGGTAATATGCACCACATAAGAACCACAAAGAAACACCCAAAAAAAACTGAAGCACATCAACTGAACCTTCCATTAATCAAAGTCTTTAGCCTTAAAGAGATGTGAAAATGTCAACATTTTTCTCAAGTATCCCAAACCAAATCCCCATATCATCACAACTATTCTAAATTTATTGAAACATATTAATCCAGCTTTGGTTTCCTCAAGACACCAACCTCAAAAACAGAAGAATCTCAAAGCATCCATTCCAAGGGGTAATTCACTGTAAAAAAAAAACCAATTTCAAATCAGATTTCCAGAGAGATCTAACCTGTATCACAGGGAATAAATTTTTGCATTTTTGATAAACTACATTATAATTTTAGCAGTCTTTAAATTAATTATGTGAGTTTTTTTTTAGATCTAATCCATGCACTATAACCTATCCGTGCAAACAAAAAAAGCCAAATGGTACAATGAAATCTCCAAAATTGTTAGAGATATTTCCCCTTTCTCACAGAAAGTTAAATCATGTCCTTCTGTGAAAGAATACTTCATAATTTGAGAAGTTTTTTATGCCTAATGAAAATTTTATTTTTTTAGAGAAAATTGAGACAATTCCCAAAATCAATTAAATAATTTTGATAATCAGGATTTCCTGAGACACACATATTTCATGTGAGGTCAAAAAATAGATAATATCTTCAGCATGTAGAATTTAACAAATTTGAATCAAATATTTGTGGATGTGTACCATTTTTTAAAAAAGTAAAACATTCCTAAATTAATATATATGACCTCAAATATATCCCTCTATGAATTATTTCAAAGATTTATTTTTTTAAATCTGATTGATTTAGATCATGATCTTTTTCTTCTGCAAAGATCCAGTTCATATGGTTTCTTTCACACTGAACTGTTTGATGAAATATTTCAAAATCTGGAAAGGCTGATGCAAAATAAAATCTTAATATTTCATTCTAGAGAACTCCCTGATCTGTCATCCAAAAATGAATTGAATCTTAAAATTTAAAAGGAAGGAAGAATTTCACAGAAATAGTGGGTTTTCTGGCTGAAAAATTTCAAATAGAATTACAAAGAAATCTCTTAGTTCAAAAGGTTCAATCTCCTCATCAGCTTCCTGCATTTTAGATTTTGTAGATTATCATCATCCTCAAGTAAATGCTTGGCCAAAGATGTGTGTCTGAAATTTTCATAACAAATTTCATTGGCTTCATTTAGGTTTTCAAAAGAAGTAGCACCAACAGAGTTATTCAAAATTGAAAATCTTGGATGAAAAAAGATGAATTATGACCAACAATACTGAAAAAAAATATGAGAGTTGAAGAGATGGGTTTTAAGAAAAAATAAGATGACAGGAAGAGGAGACATGAAAAAAGTTAGACAAGAGTCTGAAGACCCAACTGAGAGTCATGGACTATATTGTTGAAGGAGAGAAACCAGCTTAGCAATTATTATTAGGATTTAGTGGAGTTGTCAAATGAGTGGAATGAAGTGATTGGTTTTGAGAGTCAGAGTTGAGACAACAACCAAGAGACATTGAGGATGATTGGTTAAATCTCACCATTTATTGAGTGTGATTAGTGTGTTTGAGCTAGAAAGACTTTAGGCTTGAAGATGTGAGTTGCAGGCAGTTCAATTAGTAGGTGTGAGGAAAAGACAAAGCAGAAGCAGATGAACAGAAAAAAAAAGAAAGAAAATAAACAAAAAATGAATCCAATGAGGATCTCCTGAGTTCTGGGTGGGTTGAGATTGATTATTAAGCCCCCTGAACCAGATAACATGATCAGGTTGTGCGGTATCAAAGGATGTCGAGGAGGTAAGAGCATGATCAATTGTAAACAAAAATAAATCTGAGAAACCAACATTTTGAGTTTGAAAGATGAAAATTTTGAACTCTAAAAATGAGAAGTTTGAATTCTCTAAATGAGAATTAAGAATTATCTTGATTAAAAAAAAATATTCCAGTTACTGCATTATTTTCTGAGTGGATTGAATGTGAAGTATTGTTGAAAGTGTTAATATTTGATTCTCCTTGAAAAAAATAAATTGAATTTATTTTGAAATATTAAGGGAAAAAATATTTTCCTGGTGTTTATCTTTGAAAAAGTTTGTCCCAGGATTCCTCTTTTTCAAGAAAAAACTTTTGTTGTTGAGGAATAAAAATATGAAGCTTTATCACAGTAGGTGGAATACAAAATAATATGAATGAAAAGCCTTGCCAGAATTTTTCTGGAAGAGCTACCCATATTGAATTGCTAAAATATTATATTTACTGCAAATTGGCAAAAAAAATTAATAGGAACAAAATCAAGGACCATAGAAATTTATTTTGACAGGTATTTAACAGCCAAGATACCTGCACGAATCCCAAACCTTATGTAGCTTACTTTGTCAAAATATAATTATTGTGAGAAAAAAACCTTGAGTTATTGATCAGGAAGTTTGCATGATTTATTCCCATTGAAATGGTAGGTTTATTCTGCAATATTCCATATGTGGGATAATTTCTTTCACCCAAATTATTTGTAGGATAGAAGGATTTGTGCTATTTATTATTGATAAATTTAGGATTGGAAGTTTAATTGATCTAAAACTAGGACCAATGGAACTGAGACAAACAACAGGGTGTAAATTGATGATGTAAATGAAAAAGAAAGTATGAAAGAAAAAATGAGATGTGAACATGACAGATGATCTTACCCAGGAATTTCTCTGAAAAAGAATAGGAAGCTTTAACCAAGAGATGAAGAGAACCAAGACAACAGGAAGAAACAAAAAAAAGATATCTCAGGGATGAAGCTGTGTATGGATGAGAGCATGATTTCAAATAAACAATGGTTTTATTTGAAAAGCTGAGGCTTCTCACATCAGATCAAATATTGGTTGTGAGGATTCAAGAGAATTGGATGAGTCAATGGTTGATCTTGGCATATGTTGAGAATGAAATTGATCTTGATTTTATAATGTTTTTTAAAATAGTAGAAGGGAATGGTTGGGAGCAATGATGGAAGCAAAATTTGTAATTGGGAGATAGCAAAGATTAGTTATTGACAAGAGATGGAATGGACGGGAGATGGAGAAGCGGCAAAAGATCAAAATTGATAGGGGATGCAGAAGCAGAGGGAGTGGATGATGTGTTGATGAGAATGGTAGATTGGATGAGGGAGAATGGAGGGCAAAATGGTAGAGTGGATGATTGATTGAATGGTGAGTATGGGAATGTTGAGGATGCTAGGAAATATTTATTTTGAAGCAGGGAGGATGTAGCTGTGTCTTAAGTTAATTCAGATTGAGCCTATTTTCAGTGGGAGAGTCAAATATGAGTGGAGCAGGGAGACAGACAAGTGCACAATGATAAAACACCACCGTGATCAGATGTGAGTGGAAATTACTGAGTAGGTCAGATGAAAAACCAAGGCCCTCAGGGCTGCCTTAGTCAAGGAATTTTATAACATCATGTTGGATGGGACCAGATGGGTAATGAGTCAATGATTTACCTTCTGCCCTCTAAGCCACTTTATTTGAGTGTCAATGTGCCTTAGTCCTCCTAACTGCAACTCTTGGTTAACCAGATTTTTTAGAGCCTTGTTTTTGATGAAAAAAGCATAAGTGAGGTTGAGTGAGGGATTCATCTTGTGCAGTAGCTGGGTGAGCCCAATCTTCTCTAGCATTGCAAGTAACAAGGCTTTGAATTCATGTTTGGTTGAAGATAGGGAGATGGTGGACTTCAAATTGCTATGCAAGGAGACTGGAAATCCATACAGGAGGATGCTGTATCCAGTGTGACTTCATCTCAATTTGAGATTTTTTCCACTGTTGAAGTTGCTGTAAGAATTGAAATTATATTGAAAGCTCAAGTTTTGAAGTCTTAGTGCTAGGTTCTTTGAGTTATTCAAGTATTTCCAGGCATGTTTAGCTTTGGTCCGGTGTAATATTCTAGGCTTGTTATTGAAGCAGGAAAGATAAGAGAATTTATAAGAGATTTTGTTTTGGGTTCTTCTGGCTATGAAGTTAAAAAATTCTGTTGAGGAGAAATATTCCAAGCTGGATAATAAAAGGTTGATGAATTATGTTGGTGGCAGAGATTAGCTTAATGTTGGTGGTGATTGGAGTATTTATTGGCTTGCATTCGATTAGACCAAGTTTTTAGAGTAATGTTTTGATGTGATTTGGTTGATAAAGGCCAAGGACATCCTTTTTTTGCATGAGTTGATTGCCTAAGATTTTGCTCAAGGGTCCAACATGAGAGATTTTGAATTTTGAATTGATGCAATTTCTGAACTTGTCTGAATTTCCTGTTATCAGTAATTCATCCAAGTACAAAAACACATAAAATTGGTTGGAGCTGTTGATTTTCAAACAGGGATCAGCGCTTGAGGTTGGGAAGCCTTGCTCAAGTAGCCATCCTTTGGGAATTTTGTACCAACTCTTTGGATCTGTTTTTAGTCCATGGAGCACATTGTTGCGTTTGAGATAAGGAAGGGAGAGTTATAGCCAAGAGTGATTTTGATGAAGAAATCTTCATTTAGGGGAGCATGAAGAAAAGAGGACTTGATTTAAATCTGGTGGATGATGAGATTCTTGTAGAGAGAGAAAATGAGAAGGGAAAAAAGAGTGTTGATTGATACTGTTGGAACATAGGTCTCTCAATAGTAAAAGAATTCTACTTTTCTGAACCTGTCAGCTTGCTACTATTGCAGAGCAAGCTGCAAAAGTAAAAGAAATAAAATAAAAAAATAATAATAAAATTAACATAATAAGGAGTAGAAAAACCATGAATATTATTTCAAAAATGGCTTTTTCACCCAAGATTAGGTAGGGTCACTCACTGACCCCACCCTTGAAATCCAACTCCTTATATTTTAAAATAATTAAGGAAAGAAAGACCAAAATACCACCGCACCACTATTGAGCTCTTTTGCAAATAATTCACATGTATTGTCATGTATAGGTTTCACACCTAAAATTCAGTCAGAATTGAGGTTTTGTGTATTTTTTAGGAGTTACAGACTGAAATGTGTTCTGTCACAATTCCCGCACACAGCCGCGGCAGCCAATACACCCGTGCGCAGCTGAGCTACAGCACTGTCACTCTGTCAAAGCCGTGTATGCAGCCCCGGGCCTCTCAAAAGTATGCAGCTGTGGGACTACGGGTTGATAATGTGACAGGCGGCCTGAGAAACCTAGGTACCGCATAAAAATGCTAAAATCTATAGGCAAACATTCTAAATATGTAATAAATGTTCCCGTGGAGAGTAGATAGTCTAAAAATACATAAACTTATATATAAATACCTGAATAACCTTTATACGCATTTTTTATTAAATATAATTTGAAGTACCAAAATTGTTGAAAATAAGATAATGAATACTTCTAAAAATATATTAAAATAATTTAATATACTATTATGAGAAATTTTAGACATCAATATTTTTGTGAAATACTAAGAAAAATAATGATGTATAAATATTACATGAATACCCATGACTTACATTTTTAAGTAATTATTTTAGTAAATCAACTGAAATTTGAAAATAAGGAGTAAAATCAATATCATGAATTTACTCCAATTATTTAATACATAATGAGAAATCACCTGACATAAGAATATCCGTAGGAATGCCTATTGAAACAATTATTAATTTAATGGGAACATTTACCAACAATAATTAATTAAATAATAAATAAAAATGACAGATTACTGTTATTCACACGTCCAAACATCAATTATAAAGTAGAATAATTCCCATAACCTGTGGAATTAGCTTCTACGCGTGCTGCAGCACCAATAACACGTGACAGGCTACCACTGGTTACCCTCCTAGCCTCAGTTTCCGTCCCTTTGAGCCACTGTACCCTTCAGAAGGACAATATTGGGACTCAAAAAGCTATAAATAAAGAGATCTTTTGAGGATATTGATACTCAGAGACCCAGTTATATTTATATCCCAACACTTTGCCAAGGTAATAAAATACTTATAAGAGATAAGTATTTTATTTATGGCTTTAGTCTGATTAATAATATCCATCCTCCACCCTTTTTTTATCAATTTAAACTTCTGAACAACCTTATAACCCCAGTATACAGGTTTAACCCATCAGTGAACATCCCAAACAGGCACCCAAAGTATTTAATAATATACCAGTAAGCCTTATTATCCTCTCTCTGTTGTTTCAGCTTGGTTACCAAGCCCTGAAACTTCACCGTTTTTTTTATATACATATTATCTTTGGGCAATATGTCCTTTAAGAATATAAATTAAAGGTTCCACAGTAACCAGGCCTACGTGTTGTCATACTGAATTCCCTGAAGAGAGGTTTTAAAGATCCCCAATATAATTGTGGCCCCTCTATTAAAATATTTAATAATCAATTTATTTATATTGATTTATAACAATAAACCATATCCAAACCAATTAATGTTGCAATAAGCTTTATCCAAATATTTTATGGATTTTTGCTTCATTTATTGAATAATATATTTATTATTCATTCTATAACCTCTTGTAGCTAAAGGATAGAAAGGATCTTGGAATCCAGGAGCCTAAAAGAACCCTTGAACACAGAGGCACAACTTGAAGCAAACACCAGAGCCATCTGGTTTTTACGTGACAAGGTAGACCCAAATGGTGGAAAAATCCTGCTGACCATTGGGGAGTTATTTGAAAACTTCCAAAACTATCATGAGATTGATTCCATTGAGCTCCTTGTTTATGGATTTGATATAGTTTTTCTTATATTTTGAAGATGTAGCTTCATCATAACTTTTAGGAACTGATCAAGTGATGAATCCATATCTTTTGGGTTGCTGGAGAGTTGATTTTTTGCTTTGGCAATTGGGGATACAGATTCCTTGTGGTTGTCTGATGGAGTTGAGTTGGTTTGAGAAGATTTTTCATTGTTCTGAGGGAGTGTAGCAGGGGTGGAGATTGGATTTGCAGTATGGGTAGGAGCAGTTTTTTGAGCATCATTTGTGGATTGGAGTGGATTGAGAGAGAGAGAAGTGGGATTCAAGTTGTTGGTTGAAAGAGGAGTGGGATTTGAGGAACAGTTCAAAGAACCAATTGGAGATGAGTTAAATTTTAGAATTTCATTAAGCATCTTGTCAGAATTTAGGAGGGAATCAAATGGAGAGTTGGGTGAGGAGACAAAATCAAGGAAGGAGTTGGAGGGAGGAAGATTTTCAAAAATTTCAACATTCTTGGAACAAAAAATGTTTGTAGAGCTAGGAAAATAAATCTTGTAGGATTTTATCTCCAGGTCAAATCCAACCAGGATTCCCTCCAAGCCTTTCTCTTCAAGTTTTCTGGGATTGGATGATTGATTGAGCACAATGGCTCTTTATCCTAGGAAACTTTTAAGTTTTAGTTTTGGAGGTGTGCCTGTACATGGCTTTTGAGTGAATTTTTTTCAATTTGTGCAGGGAATCAGGTTAAGGATTTGAAACAAGCAGATTAGGATTTTTTCCCAAAGGAAGGATGGTATTTTCATGTCAATCATGGTTCTTCTGGTTGCTTTCAGGATTGATTGGTTCACCCTCTTGGCAATGTGTTTTGTTGAGGAGTTTAAGGCTTGGAGGTGGTGTGTTTGATTGCATTGTTGATAAAAAAAGGATGGAGACAATGATTGACAAAATTGCCTCCATTGTTGGAATGAAATTTTTTTAAAATTTGTCCAGTTTTATTTGTGTGAAGCTTGGAACAATTGATGAATTTTTCTGTCACGTAGGATTTTCTCTTGATTGGAATGCAGGTCTTGAATTTTGAGAAGTTCTCCATTAAAAGAAGGAAATATTGGCAGCCAGATAGAGAGGAGGGATGAATGGGTGAAAAATTTCTGTGTCAATTTTTTGGAAAGTGTTCTTTCCAGGGGGTAGATGATTGAGGAAATTCTGTTGATGAATCTTTCTCTTTGTGCATGAGACAATGTCAATTTGATCCCATTTGCGATTAAGGAATTCCTTCAATAGGAGTTGGTTATTTTTGAGGTGAGGATTATAGAAGCATTTCTGAATATTTGAAAGAGATATGAAAAAAAGAAATTGAGGGAGTGGAAAAGGAATGTTCCTCAATAAAAAAGATGTTGTCTTCAATGATTCCCAAAAGAATATTTAGGCCTTTGAAGGTAACTTCTAATTGAAACAGGGAGAGTAGGAAAATAGATCATCCTTCCTGGATCAGTTGAACTAGTGACTCAATATTGATTGCAAGATCTGGCATTTATAGCAATTTTTGAAGATTCAGGGTGGCAAGACTTGTTTTCCCTTTTTCTGTCCCCATCCAAAGCAAATGAATTGCGGAATTTGTATTTCCAGTTTTAATCACTATGTTTTCAGGAAGGATTTGAGAGGAAATGTTGGGACTGTTTAAAATGCAGTTAGAAGCTCTGGATTCAAGGAGAAAATGGTTCCAGTTGAGGGAGTGAGAGGTGACCATTGAAAATGTGTAGGAACAAATAGCAGAGGATCTCTTCTGTAGATGTGGGGCTGGTGAAGTTGGGATTGATCCTGCTACTTTTTTCTGTCCTGATTGGGTCAACGGTGAGGGAAAAGCCACCAACACTTGCTGAAATTGTGACCAGCCTGTAGGCTGTGCTGCGTAGGTTTGCATTTGATCAATTTTTTTCTTTTAAACACGTCTGAGGCATAGGATTTTGCTACCAACTTGTTCTTGAATTGATTCAGATGCAAAAGAACAAGGTCTCCATCAATTTTGGTTTACCCAAGAGAGTGAGCAATGGTGGTTTTGAGGTGATCAAGTTGAGGTGGAAATTTATAAAAGAGAAGATACTCTACTCTGTTGTTGTCCATCTGTTTAAAAATCTTGGAGACTTGTAGCAGGCATGCCCTTGAATCAGTTATGAATTTTTCAACATTTTTGGGATCAAACTTCAGCTTGAGGAAGTTAAAGAAAACCCAGAATTGTTTTGCCATTTGGGATGAGGTGTAATATTCATTGATTTATTTCCACAGATCAATTCCATTGGTAAGCAGGTGTTCCTTTAGGCAGTTGATGTATTTTTGATTGTAAAGCTTTTCAAGGATATATCAAATGATTAAAAGATTAAATTTGGGGGAGGGGGAAATTCTCAGGTTTGGAGGAGTTGAGCCAGTGGGCAATGCCCTTGGGTGAGAGAATTTTTGTCAGCTTGCTACTATTGAAGAGAAAGCTGCAAAAGTAACAAAAATAACATAAAAATAATAATAATATAATTAAACTGAGAAGGAGTAGGAAAACCATGAATATTATTACAGAAATGGATTCTCCACCCAAAATTAGGTAGGGTCACTCACTGACCCCACGCTTGAAATACAACTCCTTATATTTTAAAATAATTAAGGAAAGAAAAACCAAAATACCACGGCACCACCATTGAGATTTTTGGCCAAATAAATATTTCACACTTATTGTCACATATAGGTTTCACACCTAAAATTCAGTCAGAATTGAGTTGTTGTGTATATTTTAGGAGTTACGGATGGAAATGTGTTTTGTCACAATTCCCGCACGCAGCCGCGGCAGCCAATGCACCCGCGCGCGGCTGAGATACAGCCCTGTCACTCTGTCAAAGTTGTGTACGCAGCCCTGGGCCTCTGACAAATACACAGACCCGGGACTACGGGTTGACAGAGTGACAGGTGGCCTGAGAAGCTTAGGTAATGCTTGAAAATGCTACAACCCACACAGGAACATTCTACATATGTAATAAATGTTCCCGTGGATAGTAGATAGTCTAAAAGTACATAATATTATATAAAAATACTTAAAAGACAATGACAACTTCTAAAAATATATTAAAAAACTTTAATATACTTTTATGAGAAATTATAGACATCCATATCTTTGTGACATACTAAGAAAACTAATGATGTAAAAATATCACATGAATTCCCATGACTTAAATTTTTAAGTAATTATTTTAGTAAATCAACTGAAACTTATCTATTTATTTAATACATCTATTTATTTAAACTTTAATCTATTTATTTAATACATAATGAGAACTCACGTGACATCAGGATGTCCGTAGAAATGTCTATTACAATAATTATTAACTTACTGTGAACATTTAATAAGGATAATTAATTAAATAATACATAAATAGGACAGATTAGTGTTATTCACACATCCTCATATCAATTATAAAGTAGAATAATTCCCATACCCTGAGGAATTAGATGCTACCCGTGCTATAGCACCAAGAACACGTAACAGGCTACCACTTGTCACCCTGCTAGCCTTAGTGTCCGTCTCTTTGAGCCCCTGTAACCCTCAGAAGGATAGTATTGGGACTCCAAAAGCTATAAATAAAGAGATCTTTTGAGGATATTGATGGGCAGAGACCCAGTTATATTTATATCCAGACACCTTGCCAAGGTAATCAAGTACTTATAAGAGATAATTAAGTGATTTATAGCTTTAGTCTGATTAATAATATCCGTCCTCAACCTCTTTATATCAATTAAAACTGCTGAACAACCTTATAACCCCAGTATACAGGTTTAATTCATCAGTGCACGTCCCAAAAAGATACCCAAAGGATCTATTAATATACCAGTGAGTTTTATTATCCTTTCTCTGTCGTTGAAGGTTGGTTACAAGGCCCTGTCACTCCACCGTGTATTTTTTATACATATTATCTTTGGTAAAAATATCCTTTAAACAAAAGAGCCCAAAGTAACCAGGACTAAATGTTTTCATACTGAAATCCCTGAAGAGAGGTGTTAAAGATCCCCAATATAATTGTGGCTCCTCCATAAAAATATTTAATAATCAATTTATTCATATTGATTTATAAGAATAAACCATAACTAAACCAATTAACCTTGCAATAAGCTTAATCCAAATATTTTACAGATTGTTGCTGCATTTATTAAATAATATATTTATTATTTATTCTATCAACTCTGGTAGCTAAAGGATAGCAAGGGTCTTGGCATCCAGGAGGCTGACAATTTTATGAATCTTGGGTTTCCATAAAAAGAATTTGGAGTCAGAGAGATTGCAAATTGCTTCAATGAGTGTCTTTAGACGGCTTTGGGTTGATTCCATTGGTCTTAGTACGCATATTTTTGCTTGGTTTGATCATCAAAGAGGTCTTTTTTCTTTGAACCATGATAAGTTTAGGATAGGAATTTTAATTGATTTAAAACTAGGACCAATCAAACTGAGACAAACAACAGGGTTTCAATCAATGAATTGAATAAAGAAGCAAGTATGAAAGAAAGAATGAGATGTGAAAATGACAGAGAATATTCTCCAGGAATTTCTCTGACAAAGAATAGGAAACTTTAATCAAGAGATGAGGAGAAGATAGAAAATAGGAAGAAAAGAACAGGAGATCTGAGGGATGAAGCTGTGTGTGGATTAGATAATGATTTAGAATAAGAAATGGTTTGATTTCAAAAGCTGAGGCTTCTTACATCAGATCAAATATTTTTTGTGAGGATTCCAGAGATGTGGATGAGTCAATGGTTGATATTGGGATATGTCAAGAATGAGATTGATCTTGATTGGTAGCATTTGTTGATATGGTGTAAGAAAATGGTTGGGAGCAATGATTATAGAAGCCAATTTTTCAATTGGGAGATATAAAAGAGGAGGTATTTACAAGAGATGGAGAGGACAGGGGATGGAGAAGCCAAAAGAGATGGAATAGATAGGGGATGGAGAAGGGTAGAGAGCCAATTATGTGTGGAGGAAAATGGTAGAGCAAATGAAGGAGGATGGAGAGGAAAATGGTTTAGTGGATGATGAATTGAATGTTGAGGATGGGAATGGTGAGGATGGTAGGCAAGATGAATGTTGAAGTGGGGAGGATGAATATGTGCATTGAGTGAATTCAGATTGAGTGTATTTGCAGGGGGAGAGCCAAATAGGAGTGGAGTGGTGTATGAATCTAAACTGTGCTGAGCCAGAGGCAGTTATGTGGAGGGGAAAAGGTGCTGTTTAAGCTTCCCTCCTGAATGTTACAAAAATATTTAACTGTAACCAGAACCAAGATCCAGAACCTTATAAATGAGGAACCAATGGAAAGGATGAATTTGATAGTAGTTGGTAGCAATGGGACAACACTATCTGAGGCAAGATGGTGCAGGAAAATACTCAAAAAACAAGCCAAAAATTTTTTCAGAGTTCAATAGAACAGGGAAGTTGTAATTAACAAAACCCGCAAGCTAATAACTCTGGTTTTCAGAAGAAGATTAGCAAAGATAAACTCAATCCCAACCACCCTCTAGGTTCTCAATGAACCTGCCCAACTCTTGGCAATCAAGTGCTTGAAGGGTACCAGATAAATGTGGGTTGCTGTACAAAACAAATAAATTTTTTCTATGAAGCTCTAGAAGCAAAGCAGTAACAAATTTGAACATGAATGACCCAGAACTTCTCAAGGGACTCAAGAATAGCGTGGCAGAATTCAAATTTAAGGAAATAAAGGGTGGTTTTAAACTACAGTTTTCAAGCTCAAAGAAAACTATCAGTCAAACATGACTGGTTCCAGAAAGAGAATCAAATGAAAGATCAATACCCAAGTGGTCAGAGAAAGGGGTCAAAGGAGTGGCTTAAAACACTCAAGAATTCAACTCAATGAATTCTTCTTCAACCAGAAAAGCTATTGTTTGGTGATAACAATCAGGTCATAGAGGATGCATCAAAAAATTTGAGTATGGAGGCTCAAAGGATCAAGGGGTAATCAAAAAATATACCCAGGATAAGGATTCTCAGAAAAAAGGGGAAGGGACCCACCGATTGATTGCTTAGATGATGATGATTCAATTATTGATGATAAGATGGGCAATGATGGCAAAAGGGCAAGGGAGAGCCCCTCATTTTATGGACCAAAAAGCCCTGTAGACTATTTACAAGTTATAACTAGAAATGGAAGAGGAATTTCTTTTTATTATTATTATTAAATAGTCCAAAAGGAAATTTGAACAAAAAGGAAAAGAGCAGGGGTGATGAGCGGATGTGCTCAGTTGCTGATGGGCGTCCGTGATTTCACAAACGGCCGCAACAACCTCCAACAACCGCTGCAACTGATGACACAGGGGGGAAGTTGCTTTGCCAAAAAGGGGATGGATGAAGGAATACTGTTGGCAGGTTGCTCTCAATGATCATGGTTTTTGGAGGGAGACAGAAAATTTTGGGATGATGAGCCCCAAAGAAAAAAGGTTTAGGGTGGAGATGGTGAAAAAAGGGGGAATCTGGCCATCAATAGGGAATGGTTGCTGATGATTGGAAACAAGGATGGAAGAAAGTGACAAGTGAGACTGATTGCAGGAGTGGGTTTGATGATGCAGAGAGGGGGTTGATCTGCGGTAAAAAGCTGATTATGTTTCTTTTAATCAGCTGGAGTTTAAGCAGGCCATTGACAAGAAAGTTGGTGGTTGCTTAGGAGGATCCAACCGTTTGGGGTCCCATGGACGGGGATTGATAACAATGAGTGGTAGTTGTGAAAAGCTTTGGCAAAAAAATTGGGGCCGCAAGTGCAACAAGGGGGGATTAAACAGAGGACCTGGGATTTGGAGCTCCTCGAGCGCTTCCTAGACCGCTAGGCCAGCAAGAAGTTGGGATATGGGAAAGAAGTAGAGTAGCCATAGCAACAAAGAATATTTTTTTTTGCTCAGACAAAAAAGAAGAAAAATCTTTTTAAATTTTTGCCACCTTTTCTTGAGGTGCACCAAATTGGTCACCTCATCTGTCCCCAACGTATAGACTTTCCCTAGTCCACATCTTGAATTCAAAGATATTAACAAAAAGAGGAATACAAAGAAATTGAGGAAGAAGAATGGCCATTTGTTGATCTTCAGAGTGATTGAAAAGTTGAAAAATATCTCAATCCATGCAAAAGAGCACTAGAAGTGGCCAAGATAAAACAGAAAGGGCATCCAAAGTGCTCACATATGTTGCATAAAGTAGAGTTTCAAAACAAAAACGCAGAATGACTGTGGCGGTGCAAAATTGGGAGAACTTATTTTGACCCAAAATTTCCCCCACAACAATGAGACCTCTGGACTTTCTCAGCAGAGAACCTTCAGGCAAACTGAGTACCATCCAGTTGTTCTAAAACATAGGATCCACCTCTGACTTGAAAAAACACCCAATAAGGACGATTCCAACAATTTGAAAAGAGCTTTCCCCACTGAGTCTCCAAGGATTGATTATAAGCTAAAACTAGATAACCAGGATTTAAGGGATACCTGATTTGATTTGCATGCTTATATTCCAAATAATGAACTGATTTTTCTCTTTATTACATCATATTCTGATAAGCTTTGTTGCGGGTGTCTTCACTTTGCTCCAGTTTCATGGATCTGGAAACTAATAGATCAGTGGTTGAGGAAACCTGCTCCCATGAGATACCCTGGAAAGATTCCATTTCAAGATCAAGAGGAAGGACCGCCCTTTGGCCAAAAAATATTTTGTAAGGTGAGTAGCCAGTGGTCTGTTTAGTTGAGATTCTATCAGAGAAGAGAACCACAGGAAGAAATTTGCAAATTTTCCTTCCACTCTCACCAGCCAGTTTGACAAGAGAAGCCTTCAAAGAAGCATGGATTTGTCCCACCATTCCTTGGCCTTCCGGGTAATAAGGAGTAGCAACCCAATTTTTTCCAGGAGGTGATTGGATCATTTCAGAAAGTTTTCCCCCAAATTCAGAGCCACCATCAGTAGAATAAGATCAAGACAAGCCATACCACATTTTCCAGTTCTCATAAAGGAAAGCTGCCACTGATTCAGAGCTGAGATTCTTAAGGATTTTGCTTCAAACCATCCAGAAAAATCATCTTTAGTCACAATGAGATACTTAGCACCACCTTACTTAATATGAACCACATCCATAGCAATCCTTCCAAAGAAAGTGGACTCCCCAGTAGGATAAAAAATTTTGACTGGGCGCCTAAGATCACATTTCTGGAAAACTTCACAACTCCGGCATCATTGAGAGACACATTTCTTCAGAAATGGCCACCAGAATCATTGGGATATGTGTTGATAAGTTCCAGTTTGCCCAAAATGTCCAAGACCCTCATGGATATTTTCAAGGATTGTATCTTGCTTAGAAGGAATAGTAACAACAATAAGAGCACAAGGATTTCCTCTTTTCATAAGCCTAGAACCTTGGAAAAAGAAATTAGAGGAATTTCTTCTAAGGGATCAAAATTCTTTGGAAGAAAGATCAGGGGGTCTTTGGAGAGTTGAAAGGTACTGCTATAATTTAAGCCAGAAACCCTTCTGAAAGCCAGAATAATCTTGAGAGGAGAAAGAGAAGACAGGTCAAATTATGGGTTCCTTAGGTTCCTCCTTGTCAAAATCCATTCCAACATCCAATTCACCATCTTCCCGAGGAAGTCA
Organism: Puccinia polysora; assembly: GCA_025617555.3. Classification (NCBI taxonomy): domain Eukaryota; kingdom Fungi; phylum Basidiomycota; class Pucciniomycetes; order Pucciniales; family Pucciniaceae; genus Puccinia; species Puccinia polysora. The sequence goes on along the minus strand of CM062647.1, from coordinate 9,373,558 downwards.
ACATAAGCCATCAGCAATGGTGAGAGATTTTCCAGGTCTGTGAACAATATCAAAAGAGAAAAACTGAATAAAAGACAGCCATTGAGTCATAGGAGCATTTTGAAGGCTTGGAGCATTGATCATTTCAATGATGGATTGAGGGTCTACTTTTAATTTGAAATTTTGAACCCAGAGGACTGTTTGAAGTTTCTTCAATATTTGAGACATGTGGCTGAGTTCCAGGGTTAGTTGGGAGTATCTGGATTCCACATCTGAAAATAAAAAGGATTCATAAAGAGCAGGACGGTCCCAACCATTTTCATTTTCCTGAGTAAGAACAGCCCCAAAAGATTGATAACTAGAATCAACAGCCAGATTGATGTTGCCAGCTCCAGGTCCATAAGAGATCTTTCTCAAGACTATTTCTTTACCAATAATCATTTTGAGAAACTGAAAAGAAATTTCAAAATCTTGGGTCCAAATTGATTAAGCTTCTTTACTGGTTAGACAACACAAAGGGGCACAGATTTTGGATAAAGATGAGATGAAGATTCAAACATAAGTGACAACACCTAGAAAGCCTCTAACTTCAGTGGGATTGATTGGAGTGGGTCAAGAGATGATCTTTTTGACTTTGGATGGTGCCATCCTCCTTCCTTCCTTGCAGACATCATGACTAAAAATTTCCAGAGCGGGGACACAAGAAGCCAATTTGGATCCAGAAACAGTCAGGCCCAATTCCTTGATTCAAAACAGAATCCTTTAAAAATTAGTAGCATATTCCCAAATGAATCAACAAATCCTGGAATGCCAAGATAAGATCTCATTATCATAATCAGAAACTTGACCTTTAATTCTGCCATTGTCAATAAAGATACCAGAATGATTGGGGATTTCATCCTTGAGAATCCATATAACCTGAGCCTGATAGAATGCAACCAAATTTGTGGCAACTTGAGGCAATTGAGTAAGCTGGAATTGACCAAGAGGAGTATCAAAAGTAGTGAGAGGACAAGAGATAGGATGTAGAGATTGTTTTTCATAGCCACCAAAATTTCTCCCAGAACATAGCAAGCTCTCCCAGAAAAACATTCAAAAAATTCTTTAGTAGCAGAGGGAAGACCAGAGTATTTAATTGTAACTTTGTTGAGAGGTTGGAGATTGTGAACTACTCTAAGTTCAGCTTTACTTTTAAGGACACAGAAAACAGGGCTGGAATAACTGGAAGTTGACTTTTCATATAGACCAGTAAGGACTCATTTGCAGATCAACTTGATAAATTCATTCACTTTAGCAGCAGGGATCAGAATCCTTTTCTTTTGCCAAGGATTGTGCTCAACTACAGGGATAATGCAAGGGAGACCATAGTATTCTTTCAAGAGACCTCTCTCTTCTTCACAGAAGGCAATAGACTTTTCCCTCAGATATAAGACGTTTTTGATCCAACTCAAATCATCAGGAAGAAGCCATCCATCTGGACCAAAGTTGACCAATTTCAGAAGTTCCTCAGTGACACAACCACAAGGCACAAAGGTACCAGAAAGAGATTGAGATAAACCACAGTAAGGATCACGGGATAAGGGAGGGTGCATTAGAGAAGGATTAAGATTGAGGGGCATGGGCTGATTGATGGGTTGGACCTTTTTTGCAACTGGTTTATACTTTGTGGAAAAAGAGATAAGTTCCCCTTTCCTCCAAGCGTTGAACAGCAAGACCTGACTGCAAAAACTGAGACCAAGTTCCAACATTTTCCACATCCTATGTTCTGAAGCATCCTCAAAGGGTTCTTTTTCCATAAAAGAAGAACCTGTTGAGTTTAAACATGCTAAAATGATGTATCACCACAGTACGCAGGCTGTTCAGTTGGACCTAGACCAGTAATACCAAACAACCCTGGCAGCCACAAGTTTCTTTAGCCTAGTTGGTAAAGGCAGAACCCTAGTATGTGTCTCAGTCTATCTGAGGTTGTGGGTTTGACTCCCACCAGAAACATCTTCATTTCCACAGTCTCAACAGGTTATCAGAACAGAGCCTACCTGAGTGTATACTTGCTTACTTAAGAGACTTGAATAAAATGTGAATGCTTTCTGTAAGACCATCATTCCCTGTAAGCCTACCCTAAAATCATGGGTTCAATCCACACACCAATCACACTTTCACCTGGGTATTTCTGTACCTATTTCTACATCACGTAGCAAGTGGGGGTTTTGAGGTTATACCTGATAACATGATGTATCATCATACTACAAAGGCTGTGCAGTTGAACCTAGAACAGTAATACCAAACAACCCTGGCAGCCACAAGTGTCTTTAGCCTAGTTGGTAATCAGTCTCTCTGAGGCTGTGCATTTGACTCCCACCAGACACATATTCATTTTCAAAATCTCAACAGAAACAAGGGATAATATGTTACTCACAGGTGTGGCACAAGTTAGAGTTTTGAAAATGATGGTAGAAGAATGCCCTAGTGGTTCATAGTTGGGAGGACTTACTTTGACCCCCAATTACCTCCACTGAAGTCCATATTCCTCCATACCAAAACAATTAAGAAGATAATCAAGATCAGGATCTAGTTTATACTCATTGCAGAGATTAGTACCAGAACTAAAAGAAGATTGAAAATGATTAAGAGAACAAAGAAAAGAAGAAACCACAGATCCAGAGAGAGAGGGAATATTTTTGGTATTTTTTATTTTGACATGTTTTTGATTTTTAATACTTTCCAGATCAGAAGAGAATGATGAGGAAAAATAAAAAAAGGCTCTGGAATGAGATTTGATCCTTTAGTTTAAGTCCAAGGTTGGAAAGAACTACAACTATCAGTAGAATCAACTATTCCGCTAAAAAATGAGAGGTATTAGATTTTTCCTTCTGCTTCCCCTTTAGAACTGATTTAGGAGGATGACCAGGGAAAGCCCTTTCCCAAAAACCATAATCCAAGTAGAAGAGAGGAACTTCAATCTTCCTTCCATCAGAATCAGGGAGAAGGATTCCCTCCCCAACTTGATCAGAAAACATCAAGGTAGCACCAAAGTCTATTAAAAACGGTTGACCCAAGATCATAGGTCCTTCCAAACAAGAAATCCAAAAATTAAAGGTTCCAACAATATTTTTACCAATTCATACTGAGAAATCTTCAGCAATACCAACTAACTCACAAGAATGATTCCCTATTCCGTACACCTCAGAGTTGAAGCTAACTCTAGGACTGAGCTTGAGTTTGCAGGCCATAGAATCCAAAATCAGGTTAAGTTGAGAACCAGAATTGACCAGGAGATAAACCATTTTATACAATTTGCCAAGAAAAAAAGGAAGAAAACAAAGCAGCCAAGAGTACAGGTTGGAAGCTGAGGAAGGATCAGTTCCGCAAAAGTCCTCAAGCAAAGCTCCAGAGTAAACCTTCAATTCATCAGAGCCAATTTCCACACGTCAATGAGGGACCCATTTCTTCATCCCTTCAGCAACAGAGGGAAACATTGACAGGAGCTCAGAAACATATAAATCAGGAATTTTCAGATTAGAGATTTTTTAAGTACCCCTTCCACAGCATTGGGGTGGTCCTTAGAGATTCCCCTCTCAAACTAAAATTTAGGATGGGTGGAGGGAGGATGCTCAGGTGAAGCAGGATCAGCAGTTTGGGGTGTTGCAACAGCTGGAGGAGAAAGATCAGTATGGTTTTGAAACCTTTCAATTAGAGGTTCCATTTCTACTTTCATGTCTTCCACCACAGAGGAAGGAGGTTCAGGGGATGATTGACATTTAACTGCTTTACAAAGGATAGAGGATGGCATAGGAGGATCTTTGTGAAGTTTGGGTTCCTCATGTTGTTTCCTAGACGGATTGGATTAATAAGCTCCACAGAAGCTAGAGGGGGAGATAGCAGGAGGATACCATGGTTGAAGAGTACCATAGGAGGATCAAAAATCCCAAGAGGCCAAAGATGCTTTCTTAGGAGGAGATGGCTGAAAAGAGGCCGCCACATGTCGGATAGGGTGTGATTAATCAAAAGGGATCAGAGCACCATTAGGAAGAAAAAATTATTTCCCTTCTGTTCCACCAACTTTTCCTCCTTATCCTTCTGGAGTTCTGGGCATTTTCAGGTTCCATGACCTTCCCTATGACAATAGTAGTAGACCAGAGTGGATCTAGGAACAGAATTAGAATGTGTGGGAGCAGCAAGAGCAGAAATCTTTTGATCCATTTTATATTTGAAAGCTTGGAGAAGTTTTTTGATTTCATCAATAGTTTAAGTTTCTTTGTTAGCCTGAGGATTACATTTGGGAAGAAAAATGGCCTCCATTTTCCTCATAATTTTGTTAGACCGAGAAAATGAGGGAGGAGGAACATGTTCAGTGGTCCAGGGTTTTTACAAAGTTAGGGCAGTTTGAACTTTAATGAATTTATCCACAGCACTCCTAAGGACAGGAAAAGCAGGAATCTTGGAACAATTATCCCTAGTTGTGATAATAGATCCAGAATTAACCACTTTTTCCCTTATTTTCACCTGGACTCCTAGCAAAAAAGATTGGAAAAATTGGACTCAAATTATGTCCATGGTGTCAAGATGACGGTTTCTAAGGAGATAATATTTGATAGGATCCCACAATTTCCTAAAAGATTGATAATCAGAGGCTGAAGAAATACCATCCTTTGAGATCCACTGAGAGACAAGATCATCCAATTCCTGTAGAATAAATCAAGCTATATCTATCTTTCCCCAATACGCCAGCATTTCTTCCCTCAGAAGCTCCCAGTTGTGAGATTTGAATCCATCAAAAGACTCAACTTCTTTCATAACTTCATCAGAGGAAATAAAGAATTTTAATTGATAGGCCATATTGTATTTGCTAGCTCTATCCACTTCTGCAGCCATTTTTTAAGAATCCAGGGATTTTTCAAAATTTGTCCCATTGAAACCCAACTTCTTGTTCTGGGGTTTGATCTTGACCATCTTATCACAAAAAGAGGCGGAGGAGGTACCAGTAGATTCCATTTTAAATAACAGAGTTCCTAGAGGTTCCAAAGAGCACATTTTCCAAATTGGCTCAGGAGTGTTGCAAGAGTAGGTTTTCACAAAAAGAAACAAGAGCCTTGCCCAAGTGGTGAGCAATTGGGAGGACTTACTTCTGAGATAATTTGCCTCCAAAGCTGAGATCTAAGAAAAAGAGGAACAGAGAAAAAAAAAGGATTGGATTTTTCATTTGATTCCAAACATATTGGGACTGTAAATCCCAAGGTTTCTGGTTCAATCCCAGCCCAGGTGACCACATGTAAGACTCCAAACAGTGCTTAGCCTCAGGAAGTTTTGTGGAGGGGAAAGGTGCTTTTTAGGCTGCCCTCCTGAGGGTTAGAAAAAAAATTAAATGTAACCGGAATCAAGATCCAGAGCCTTTTAAATAAGCAATCAATGGAAAGGATGAATTTTGATAGTAGTCGGCAGCAATGGAACAGAACTATCTGAGGAAAGTTGATGTGGGAAAAGAATTTAACAAACTTAGTTGAAGTTTGTTCAAAGTTCAATAGAACAAGGCGGTTTTAAGTAACAACGCCCACAAGCTAATAAATATGGTTTTCAGCAGAAGATTAGGAAAGATCAACTCAATCCCAACAAACCTCCAGGTTCTCAATCAACCTTCCCAACTCTCTGCAATCAAGTGCTTGAAGGGTACCAGATAACTGTGGGTGGCTTTAAAAAACAAATCAATTTGTTTTATGAATCTCTAGAAGCAAAGCAGTAACAAATTCAAATAAGAATAACCCAGCACTTCTCAAGGGACTTCAGAATAGCATGGAGGAATTCAACTTTAAAGAGATAAAGGGAGGTTTAACACTCCATTTTTCAAGCTTAAAGAAACCTCTCATTCAAACATGACTGGTTCCAGAAAGACAATCAAATGAATTATCAAGCCCAGAGTGGTCAGAGAAGGGGATCAAAGGAGTGGTTTAACACACTCAAGAATCCAACCAACTGAATTCTTCTTCAACCAGAAAGGCTATTGGTTGGTGATAAGGATGAGGATCAGGGTATAATCAACAGATATATCCAGATTTATGATGATGATGATGATGATGATGATGATGATGATGATGATGATGATGATGATGATGATGATGATGATGATGATGATGATGATGATGATGATGATGATGATGATGATGATGATGATGATGATGAGACACACAGGAGGATACCCTTATTTATTTATCAGAAGATTAGATGATAGATTGTATACCACAAGATGGATTATGATTTTGAAAAAGGAAGGGGAGAGCCCCCCCTTTTACGGGAAAGAGAACCTGTAAACTATTTAAAAGAGGATGACACATATGAGAGCAGAATTTCTTTTTTGTTTAAATTTAATAGTAGAAAGAAAATTTGAAAAAAAAAGAAGCAGGGTGGGGGTTATGATGGAGAGTGATAGGGGTTGTTGATCAATTGGACAGGTTGGGGAGATCTCCAAGGATTTGATGAGAGATAATCAACAAAACATGTGATCCGTCAACTCAAACATGACAGGGTTGATGAATTGATTCCTGCAGATGTGGCACACCAAGTTCTCATTGGCCTCTGATAGATGCTCATAGATGAGTTTGTGGGCTTTCTGGAGAGGATGGTTGGGATGGAAGGGTGACGTATGATTTTTTGGAAATGGATGGATGGTGGTGATTAGCTTGATGTGTGTCAGAAGGTTGGCAATGACCTTTTGCAACAGATGGTCAACAAGCAAAAGCAAATGGAGCTGTTGTTTGGTGATTTTCCCATTGAATGGGGTTGTTGGAGGACATTGGAATTGGAGATCAGGAGCAAGGATTTATGGTTCAATGGCCAATGGGTGGTGATGGCTGTTGGTAAATGGGAATAAATTGATGATGGCTTTCAGCAACGCCAACAGCCAAACTGATGAAGAGGGATCAATATGATGGTGACAGTGGTGATGGAGATGATTGGCAAGGAGAAATTTAATAATTTCTTGCGCCTGTTTGGCCAAAAATTAGGGCAATAAGCACAAGGAGGAAGAATTGAAAAAAGGATATGGAGATTTGGATGCACTGGAGAGGCCTTCCTAATCCACTAGGAAAGGAAGAGGTTGGCAGATGGGAAAGAAGGAGAATACCCATAGAAACTGATTTTTTTTTCTTTTTTTTTGGTTAAGATAAAAAAAATTTTTTTTAAAAAGTTTTTTTGCCCCTTTTCTTGAGGTGTACCAAATTTGTCACCACACCATGTGTTGGATTGTAAACAAATCAACAGCTCAATAGATCATGAACAATTCTAAACAAAGTTCCTTCCTGATTAGCCACTGCAAACATGGGGCTAGAATAGCTTGACATTGACTGCTTTTAGAGCACTGTCTTTACGCGCTTTCAAACCAACTCAAGAAAGGGCTCCTGGAACTTCTGAAAAATTTGAATTGGCCAAATCTGCAAACAATTTTGGGGAACCATTGGAATCACATAGGGATCACCTATCTAACCCTTCAGCAGTCCCTGTTCTTTGGTTGCATAGAAAGGGAATTCTTGTGGATCACAAGCACTGAAACCAAAAACTCTTGCTCCTCTGGGCTTAACCAACCAAGCAACCCAAATTTTAGAGCTTAAATCCAGTTTTCCATGATCCATACCAATCCAGTCACCCACCCGAAAGTTTTCAATGGTGTTTACCAGGCATCCCAAGACCAAATGATTGGTTGCAGAGGTCCGTTAAACCACAGTGGCATTGGCTTGTTCATAGGCTGGACCTTCTGTGGCACTGTTCTTTACTTCACAGTGTTTCACCTTGCCATCCACATGCATTCCCAATTGTAAGTTGTAGATATTGACAAACCATATATTTTGCCTTTGCTCACAAGTGTGGCACCATGATATGGTTTACAAAATGCAGTACCTCCCAGAGATGCATACTGATGAAAGAAACTTACTTCTGCCTCATAAGCCCTTTTCACACCACCTCCCACCTGCTCCTTGCTAGTCAACTTTCCAGGAAAAGCTGGAGCATGCTCCATCCAGTGTCCTTGGCCAACTAGGCAAAATCCTACATGGGCTGTGTCAGCTTGCTACTTATACAGAGCAACCTGCCAAAGTAGAAATAAAATAATAAACAATTAAAATATTGAGAAATACTCAAATATTACTGCATATTTCAATTCCTCACCCATAATAAGGTAGGGTCACTCCCTGACTCCATCTTTATATTCCAACTCCTTACATTTTAAATAATTAAAGAAAGAAATGACCAAAAAGCCATGGCATCACTGTGGCAATTATTGGCCATTTTAATATTTCACATGAAATGTCATTTATAGGTTGCACACCCAGAATTCACTCAGAATTGAGGTGTTGTGTATATTTTAGGATTTAAAGCTGGATTTGTGTTATGTCACAATACCCGCACGCAGCCCCTCATCCACACATCAAGGGTACACGCGCCTGACACTCAATATGTAGGAACCTGTCAAGAAACCTGCATGCAATACCCTTCTGGATGTGGATGCTGGATTCCTGCATGCAGCTGTCAAGTATGCATGCATCAAGAATAACTGCACTACGCCTGACAGCCAGGTAAAAGGGGAACAGGCTACAACCTGCATGCATACATCATTCATATTTAAAAACCCAAGTGAAGGATAAAGGGATTTCTGAAACCTCTGAAAATTGAATAAAAACTATGAAATTCAAAATATGAGGCTGGAAAATTGGGGAAAATAATAATAAAGGTTGTCAGGTAAATGTTTTTATCAAATCTTAATGAACCTCCAAAAATATCATGGAGATCTCCTACAAATTATTAAAAATTACCAACATTTTCAGAAGATTGCATACAATCTACAAATATCTACTTCTGACTATTTCACTCAAAAGAAACTAAGACAAAATTAGGAAATATGCCAGAGCTTTAAACATAACAAGTTGATATTTAAACAGATTCTGATAATTATTTCACCCATAAATATGACATAGAAAAGTCCAGCTGATTGACATAACTAAGAATACGTGCTGAACTGGACCTGGAAAGTCTGCTAGCCTTAGCCCACAAGCACAACCCTCTCTATATGCCCTGGAAGGTCCTCTTACTGCAAAAAGGTATATATATGGCTTACAACTTACAAATATTCACTCCTAACCATTTCAATCAAAGGAAACTAAGATAAAATTAGAAAATATGCCAGAACTTGAAAAATAAAAAAGTTATATTTAAACAGATTCTAATGATTATTTCAACCATAAATATGACACAGACAGGTCCAGCTGATTGAAAGCTCCACAAATATGTGCCAAACTGGCCCTGGCCAGTCTTCTAGCCTTAGACCACGAGCACACCTTCCCTATGTGCCCTGGGAAGGTCCTCTTACACCAAAAAGGTATATATACAGCTATTTTTCAATGATTGAAACACCAGTAATTTTCAATTTATCAATCCAGACCTATTGCCATCTGTGATCAAGTGTTTATGAATAATAAAAAAGTGATTTATGGCCTCAGTCTGATGGTATAACTATTAATTCAATTAAATAATATCAGCAAAAACCTACCAATTGTCCTGCAACCCTTTCAATCCGTGAATTTTTGCAAGTATCTTGAAGTTTCTGCTTAAATTAGGAAGTTATCTCCTCCTTGCTTCCATGCATATGTGCTGGGAGACAGCCATTCAACCCATTCACCTTGAGTAAAACCCTTTTGAGCAATCACTTAGGATCTCATTTTCCCAAGGTTTTTATATGGTTCAAAAGAGCCCATTGAAGAGAGTTTATTTCAATAAAGATATCCAGTTTTTTATAGACTGCAGCCCCTCTTTAAAAATATCTTTTAAACCATTTTAAAGGAACCAAAACACCAAAATTTGAACTTGCTCTTATTATATCAATATTCCAAGAATTTTATGTATTTTCTTGGAATTATTATTTTTCCAACACCAATATCACTTGCTGTAGCTAAATTACTGCAAACTTCCTGGTATCAGTAAGATGAAAACTGGGGGCATGGCCAGGAAATATTCTTGAATAATTTATATTCAATGAATTAATTTCTTTGGACCAGATATTCTACGTAAAAATAAGTAAAAATACTTATTATCATTGCTTTTAATTCTTTTTCCAATGGATCTTAAGACCAACATATAATTAATTAATTATTATTCAAATCTTCTTATAAAAAAAGACAGAAGTCAATCTATGTAAGTCTGTGCCTAATTACTGGGAATCTTTAAGTTCTGAACAACAGAAAAAAATCCTTTTGAACCATGATCATCAAGAAATTAAAGAGAAAGAACTTGACCTTGATAGACTTATAAACTTCAAATCTTTACTCAGGAAGCATAAGGCCTGGAAAAAATATCAAAGACTACTTTTTTTATTTAATAAAAAAGGAAGTAAGCTTATACTATTTCTTTATCATTTTTTTTTCAGAAAAAAATAAATAAAAACTCAAAAATATAAATTTAATAAAATTAAAATAAATTAAAGCTAATTTTATTATTATTATTTATTTATTTTTTAGTGGAAAGAAACTTTTCTGTTGCTTATTTTATTGAGCAAGGACTGTTTGAAAGGGGCTCAGACCATGGATCTTTGGACTTAATAAAAGACCTCATTGGCACTCATCAGTACCCCCCTGGATTACCCACCCAGGACTCCTTCAACCCCAACAAATCCTTAGTACCGTTGAACTTGAGTTTGATTAAAATTGAATTAATTAAAAAAACTATATTAAAAGCTTTATGACTATTTTCTTTACCTTTTTTTTTGAAAATCTTTTACAAAACTTACCTATTTTTTTACTATGTCACAAAACATGCCTAACACCCGCGCAAACAGAAGAGCCCCTTCCTATGGAACTTTGCCCGGAGGAACCCGTGCCCATAAGAGCGCCCATAGCAAGCAGGATGAGGGGACCCAAACCCGCAGCACAAGTCCCGCAAGACCAGAAAGGGCCTGCGCCATCCAACTTGGCCAATGAATTGTTGTAGAAGTATCCCTCATGCAGAGAGTTATCACCTGTGGCTAAGCCTCTGCCCATACCACCCCAGTTGGACTCAGCCAAGGAGTCCAAAATAAAGTATCTAGTAAAGGACCATGTGAGTTACTGGGAGGCCTACAATTTGGCCCAAGCCCAAGAAGATATAGCAGCCATGAGAAAGGACATAACACAGTCCAAAGGCTCACAGATAGACCTTCATAAATTGATCCCCAGGAAGGAGGTAGAAAAATAAGTGCAGAATTGGAAGCCTTGGTACCAATTAGAAAAGTTAAAGGGAAAATTTAAGAATGTAAAAATAACATGTGTCCTCTGGGAATCAAAAATAGGTATCTCATGTGCATGGTAAGTGCACTACCACCTATACTAAGGAACCTAGCTTCCTAGTGGTCATGATATGCTTGTAGAGGTCAATGACAATGTCACTTTGTGAGGAAATATGATGACTGAGTAACCAACTACAAGCAGGCAGGTACTGAGGTCCCAAAGAATGCATGAAAGAATTGATCATATCTCAACAGAAAATAACCCAGAAAGATGAGGTCTTCCAGTCACCAAAAGATGATGAATCCCAAATATTGGGAAAATATAATATCTTTAGCTCAGAAGTGGAAGAAAGTGTATCACAATTAGATCATGATTTTACAACCATCTTTAATGCTTTCTCTACCAATTTTTTTCATAACTTTAAAAACCTAAGCAGAAATTTACACAATATTCATAACCAATTGGATAAGTTCATTCAAATTTTGAAAAAAGTATTCCTTAATCAAGCTGCCAATCTTAAGACCAGTGAGTTAGAAATCAAACAATTGAAGGATGCTATCAATATGGATAAGGTATTCATGACTAAAAATATAAGAAACACTTACTCTTCAGTACAAGAAGAAATTCCCTTCTCCATTGAAAAACTTGAAGGAGATTTTAAGAAAAAAACTGATACCCCTTCTGCTCACCTAGTTAATAAAATATACCTGCTGAGCAGTAATATTGACTTAGAATCAGGAATGGTTAAGAATGACCTTAGGGACCTTGAATTCAATTCAACTGGTCCCTCCCTGGTCAAACAATGAGAAGTAAAGCCCATCAGAATGAGTATTAATCCTAACCTCCCCCATAAAAATGCAACCCTAAGAAATGAATCCTACAGACCCAGTCCAACTCATGAAGTGGGAAAAGCCCCTAAGCTCTTACCCCCTGTAACTGAATGGCCTAAGTTCTCAGGAGAAGAAGAGTGCAACCATTTCAGCTTCATCAAATTCATTGACCATAATCTTGCTTCATATGAACTCCCAGATACTATAGCAGTAATACAGTTTCCTAGACAATTTGAAGGAGTAGCCCTAGATTGGTTCATTAACAAGAGGTAAGAAGTAGGATTTCAATCTTGCAATTCTTGGAAAGGACTGATTAAAGACCAGTTTGGAACCAGAAATTTGAAAAGGAAGATGATCAAGACCTTTGAAAATTTATTGTTTTATCCCACAAAGGATAAACCTCATAGATGGTGTCTAGAGGAAAATAAGAGGTTGGATTGATTCTACCCTAATTCTGAAAAAGTGGAGATTAATGAAAGATTCCTTAACTTATGTCCTGGACACCTTAACCACAGTGTACAATGTAGGATGCCTATGAATTCTGACCTCTCCAATCTTGTTGTTATATTTGAGGGAACTATTTATATGAATGCTCTTGACAACAGAAATAACAAACCAGAGGACCTCAGCGCCAAGACTGAAGAAGAATACAACACTAAAACCAAGGATTCTTCTACCCCCAACTTGGAATTCAAGAAGACTTCAGAAACCAAGGAAACGGTATGCTGGAACTGTAAACAGACAGGGCATGTAAGACCTGATTTTCCCCAACCCAGTAGAATGATTAATCCTATTGAAGGAGAATAGTATTAAAATAATCCTGACCCTCAACTTGATGAAACTGATGGTTCAATATCTGAATGTGAACTCATGATTACTAAACCCATCAATCTCATTGAAGGGAATATAGAATCCTCAATGAGAACAGACTCTGTCCATGGAAATTCTAACTTTCTCCAACAATGGAATCCCAACATGAAGATTCAACATGTTTCTGAAGCTAAAACCTTGCCTCTCAAACCCAGCTAGAACCTTGCCTCTCAAACCCTCTGTGGGAAAAAGTTACACTGCTGGTCAAACTTGCTATGCTACTGTTCTAATCCAAGGTTCTCCAGTTAAGCTACTCCTAGATAGTGGAGCCTTTTGTTCTTTTGTTGAATCATCTTTTTTGTAAAAAAAGGATCCGAATTGGAAAACAAGCTTGCTCCCAGTACCACAAGCTAAGTTCAGCAGTTGCAATTCATCCCTAAATGCTATTGGAGTATGGAAAACAGGTATCATATTTCCTCACTCTAAATGATCACTTAAACTGAAAATTGAATTTGTAGTACTACAAACTGGAGTATGTGACTACTTTATTTTGGGAAATGATTCTCTCTGCTTGTATGAAATAGATGTGTTCCAAAGTAAGGGTAGATACTTTACTGTAGGAGGAAATTGGAAATATAAGTTCCAAATATGCCATTTTAATGCTCAAACCTCTGATTCCACCTATGAGAAAAACTTCCAGAATTTCAACCAAGAATACTTATCCCAAGCATCTTTGAATTCCCAGGTCAGTGAAGACCAAAAAAGGGATATTCTACAAGTCTGCTTTGAAAATAAAAATGCTTTTTGAAATCAGGATCACCCTATTGGTAATATTAAAGAAATGAAATGATTCTTAAATTAACCAATAAACCTCCTAATCCTCCAAATATTAGAAGAGCTTCTTAACCTTCTAGCCCAAAATCAAGAGCTGTCCTTGAAACTCACATCCAGGAATTAATAGGCCTACAAGTTATAAGGAAAGTAGGAAATAATGAAAAAGTAGAGGTCACTACACCAGTGATTATAGCTTGGCATAATGAAAAATCAAGAATGGTTGGAGACTTTAGGATGCTGGATAAATAAACTCAGGCTGACTACTATCCTATCACTAGGATTGACCATGCTCATCATAAAATCTCTAAGGCTAATTTTATCACTACCATCAACATGTTGAAATGATTTCACCAGTTCCCTATAAGTCCTGATTGTAGGAAATTCATGAGAATCATATGCCACCTGGGGATATAAAAGTATTTCAGAATGCCCTTTGGCATCAAAAATGCTCCCTCCCACTTCCAAAGAATGATGGATACAGTACTAGGCCAGTTTATTAGGCAAGGCTGGAGGATGGTATACATTGATGATGTCATCATCTACACTGATGATTGGACTACCCATATGGATGAATTAAGATTAATTAAGAAAATTATCTCTACCATAGGATTAAAATTATCCATGAAAAGTGCAACTTTGGATATGGAGAAATCAAGGCCTTAGGAAATATAGTATCTGGGTTAACCCTCACAGCTGATCAAAGCAAGATAGCTGCTTTCATGAACAGACCAATTCCCCAAAACAAGACTGAACTCTTGTCTTTCATCAGCTTCTGCAGCTATTACAGAAAGTACTTACCCAAGTTTGCATTACTGAATAAATTTTCATACAAAATTTGAAACAAAAACACTATCTTTGAGATCACTCATGAAAGGGTAAAGAATAATGAAGAACTCAAAGTAGCTAAGAATAAAGTCCCTGTGCTAATCCAACCTGATTAAAGCAAACCTTTCAAGAATAGATGCTAGCATGGAAGGACTAGGAGCTTCCCTTCATCAGGAAATCATAGAAGATGATAAACCAGTAGAAAAACCAATACTCTTTATTTATAGACAGGTCAAGGATACTGAGAAAAGATATGGTGCCAGCCAAATGGAAAGCCTTGCCCTTTTATGCGCTTTACAAAAACTCAATTAATACATTGAAGGAACTAAATTTGTGTTGATTACTGATTGAAATGCTGTTAGAACTCTAATGAGCATGAAAACCCCTAGCAGGCATATTGTGAAATGGCAGATATCCATCCATCAATATAGAGTACAGATGACTATAGTCCATCAAGCTGGTAGCAAACACCAAAATTCTCACAGTTGGAGCAGGAATTCTCTACCTAATGAATCTAGAAACCTTTCTCCTGATCCAGAATATGATGAAATTCTCCCCATACTGAATATAAACCTGCTTGACCTTGGAGCTCCAATCACTGGGATACATATCTGTGAATTGGATGAATCCTTGTTTCAATAAATTAGGAAAACTTACAGCCCTATTATGAGAAACCTGATCTCTATCATGTAAAGCAATAACCCTCCATCTGAACTAATCAACAGCTTGCCTGAACCATTGCTGGAATCATAAAAAGATGGAAGATTTACTTTATGGGATGGATTATTATATTGCAGAAATCAAAACTCCAGTTTCTTATTCTGGAATAATGAGGAACATATCAAAAATATCCTAGCTGATTGCCATGATAACTGCTCCTCTGTACACTTATCTACTGAAAGGAATTTAGAAAAGGTCAAGAAAACATCCTGGTGTATTAAATGGAGATACTCCACCATCAAGTAAGTTTTTACCTGTCAAACTTGCCAAAAATCTAAAAGAACTACTGGCAAGATATTTGGCCTATTAAAGAAGATCACTGAGCCAAGAATAGATGGGAAATCATCAACATGGACTTTGTCACAGGATTACTCCCAGGAGGAGCTTACTATTAAAACTCAGTCCTAGTCATAGTGGATAGGTTCACCAAGAAAGCCAAATTCTTGCCAAAAAACAAAGAGGATACCGCCATAGAAGGAGCTTTACTGTTTTGGAACAGGCTAATTGCAGATGTAGGAGTGCCCAAGATTATAATAAGTGATATAGACCCCAATTTCACATCTGAATTCGGGGGAAACCTTCATGATATGTTGGCAACTACCTTAGCTTTCTCCACAGCTTACCATCCCCAAAATTATGGATTAGCTGGAAGGATGATCCAAACTCTAGAGGAAATTCTCATAAAATTCTGCTGCTTTGGAATAGAATACAAAGATACAGATTGATATTTTCATGACTGGTTTAGTATTTTACATGCCCTGGAAATCACATTACACAGCATCAAACATTCTACCACCAAAGAAATTCCCTATGTCCTGGAAAGAGGATGGATACCCAAGCTACCCAAAGACAGCCTTAAAAAAGACATGGTGAATATACATCCTACCTCAGTAGACTTGAATAAAATGATAGAAATAGCCAATAAACATGCTGGTAAATGTGTTCAAGAGGCTGTTGAATATAATCAACAGAGATGGGGTATAACTCACCAAGAACCTGATTTTAAAATTTGAGACCAAGTCCTAATCTCAACCACTAATTTTAACCATCTTTCAGGAAACAGGAAATTGAGACCTGCCTTTGTAGGACCATTCAACATACGGAAGCTTCATGGAAAGAATGCTGTAGAAGTTATCCTGAGTGATGAACTTTCCAGGAAACACCCAGTATTCCAAGTAACCCCAATCAAACAATTTCAACCAAGGGAAGGAAGAAAAATCCCTCCAAAAAAATAACTGTAGAAGCTGACCCCAGCAAAGGAAAAGGGAAAATCAGAAAGATCCTTAAATACAAGAAGTAAAGGATCAATCAGAAAGATATTGGACTTTACCTGATCAGATATAGAGGAGAATCTGCTGATAAAGATGAATGGCTCCGTGAAAACATCTTTCCTGATAAAACCATACACCTAAGAAATTACAGAGCCAACAAGAGAGATTGAAACCATTTTTTTTTAACCCAAATTTTTTTCAGATATAGAAATATCTTGAATTAGGGGAATTACAGCTTGCTAGTTGTATGGAGCAACCGTTCAAAATATAAATAAAATCATAAAAAATAAGAAGAGTCATAAATCCTAAAATATTATTGCATATTTAGATTCCTTACCCAAATTAAGGTAGGGTCACGCCCTGACTCCATCTTTATATTCCAACTCCTTAAATTTTAAATAATTAAAGAAAGAAATGAACAAAAAGCCATGGCATCACTATGGCAATTTTTGGCCATTTTAATATTTCACATGAGATGTCATTTATAGGTTGCACACCTAAAATTCACTCAGAATTGAGTTGTTGTGTATATTTTAGGATTTACAGCTGGATTTGCGTTCTGTCACAATACCCGCACGCAGCCCCTCATCCATACATCAAGGGTACACGCGCCTGACACTCAATATGTAGGAAACTGTCAAGAAACCTGCATGCAATATGCTTCTGGATGTGGATGCTGGATTACTGCATGCAGCTGTCAAGTATGCGTGCATCAAGAATAACTGCACTACGCCTGACAGCCAGGTACAAGGGGAACAGGCTACAACCTGCATGCATACATCATTCATATTTAAAAACTTGACTGAAGGATAAAGGGATTTCTGAAACCTCTGAAAATTGAATAAAAACTATGAAATTCAAAATATAAGGCTGAAAAATTGGGGAAAATAATAATAAAGGTTGTCAGGTAAATGTTGTTATCAAATCTTAATGAACCACCAAAAATATCAAGGAGATCTCCTACAAATTATTAAAAATTACCAACATTTTCAGATGATGGCGTACAATCTACAAATATCTACTTCTGAATATTTCACTCAAAAGAAACTAAGACAAAATTAGGAAATATGCCAGAGCTTTAAACATAACAAGTTGATATTTAAACAGATTCTGATAATTATTTCACCCATAAATATGACATAGAAAAGTCCAGCTGATTGACATAACTAAGAATACGTGCCAAACTGGCCCTGGCCAGTCTGCTAGCCTTAGCCCACAAGCACAACCCTCTCTATATGCCCTGGGAAGGTTCCCTTACCCCAAAAAGGTATATATACAGCTCTTCTTTGATGATTGAAACACCAGTAATTTTCAAGTAATCAATCCAGACCCATTTCCATCTGTGATCAAGTGTTTATGAATGATCAACAAGTGATTTATGGCCTAATTCTGATATTATAACCATCAATTCTAACTTCATTATTAATTCAATTGAAGAATATCAGCAAAATCCTACCAATTGTCCTGAGAACCTTTCAACCGGTGAATTTCTGCAAGTATCTTGGAGTTTCTTCTTGAATTATTAAGTTATCTCCACCTTGCTTCTAGGAATAAGTGCTGTGAGACAGCCATTCCACCCATTCCCCTTGATTATACCCCTTTTGAGCAATCACTTAGGACCTCATTGTCCCAAGGTCTTTACATGGTTCAAAAGAGCCCCTTGAAGAGAGGTTGTTTCAATAAATATACCCAGTTTTTCATATTTTGGCCCCTCTTTAAAAAAATATTTCAAACCATTTTAACCAAAACAAAACTCCAAACTTTTCACTTGCTCTTATTATATCAATTTTCTGAGCATTTGATGTATTTTCTTGGAATTATTATTGTTCCAAAATCAATATTGCTTGCTGTATCTAAAGGACTGCAAAGTTCCTGGTATCATCAAGCTGACAGGCTGACCTTTGAAATCATCCCCTCCATTTTAATCACCTTTTTTGCTGCCAGCCAACCCCAAAACCCATTTCATCCCCCATGATTGCAAATCATGGTTTCAAACTGCCCACTAAACAAGTCTTCCACAATCAATCCCTCTGTGCACACCTTGGAATTGAAGACCATTTGAGCCTGAAACGAAAACATGAATTTCTGTTCAAAGTTCAAATTGTTGCACTCCACCAAGAGGAAGGACAGGGGGCTCCAGAACTTTGAAAAATTGACTTCCTCCTCATTGACAAACTTGTTTTGGTGAAAGAAAGTGTTCCACTACTAATATCCACAAAAAAACAGCTCTTTTACCAGAGCCTTGTCTATTACTTGAGTTAAAATAACCACTCCAACCCAATTATCTGAGAAACAGAAGCCTCTGCAGATAATATAACCATGTCCTGCCACAAATGGAAAAAACCCCAGAATTCATTCTCTGTTTTTTATGTAACAACTCTGCACCCTCTGGACTCTTTTTTTACTAATACTAAATGAATTAAAATTAACAAATATGATGATAAGATATTTCTCCCCCAAAAACTAGAAAGGATTATCCCCTTTTATTTAAGACCCAAAACTCAACTCCCAAACAAAATGAAAACAAAGAACGACTCCCTCTGCACCACCTTTCCCTTGGATTCCGCAATGACCTAGATCCCTATTAGCCAATCTATCTGCATACATTAGTTATGGTGATACTTCTGCAATCTCCAATGAGCCTACCAGTCAATTCTCCCCAATGCATTACTAATGAAATATCCCTAGAAATCTTCCTTAGAGCATCCTCTTTGACCCTGCATACTGCATAACAAAAGACCACCTTCAATCTTCCTTATGGTTCCCCATCAACCCACATGCCACATCCTCAAATTTAGTGTTTTATTGTCCCAAAAATTACATATCCTTCTGAAACCCCCACTGAATACCCCATAGTTGGCTTTTTCATACATAATCCATAATTCCAATCACTTTCTTCTGCATTCTTCACTCATAAATCCATAATTCCAGAGGGTTTGATTATTGAATACAACTATTTTCTGAAAAAGGCAAGAACCAATCTCAGATTTGATATTGTGCTGCAGAACACTCATCAGCACAGCTTCTGAGCCCTTGAATTTCTCTGCTTGAGTAGGCAATGAGCCAATATCAGATTTCCAATCCTATTTTGCTTTGGATCCTGCACCCACCCACTGCGGAGCCTTCTGGTCAAATTTCACTGCTGAGCCTACTTGAATTTTTTTCTATAAATAACCACCACCCTTTCAAAGAAAAATTTGCACCATTCAGCGCCAAGATTCCCATTCCGCCCTTCCATCAAAATAAACCTAATTTCTCCACCAGATTTGATGGCAGAAAGTTCACCATTGACCTGCTATCCACCTGTGACCACACTTTCCTTCCCGCAATCTTTATTTAGACATAAGCAAGAGGAATCAAAACTGAATTTTACTGCCACAACTTGTGATGCACCTTTTCCCATTCCACATTCACCCACTGCAACTTCAAGGGGATCTACCCCTGAGTGCAATCCTTCAGCCCCTGGACCATTTTTTGACAACAGCCAGAAACACCGCTGCCAATTCCCATCAGTTCAAGGGTATTGGAGTTTTGTTTCCCATCACCCTCTGCACAATATCCGCAGTCTTATTTTTCCCTGCAGGATTTGTTGGTTTCCCTTCAGAAACTGGACCGCAGGCAACTAACTTTGAGGCCAAATATGATGGCCATTCCTTTGCATCCACATGCATTATATCTACAATAACCCTTTTTTTGGTTGCCAGTGCCCTGAATCTGGCTTTGAATTGCCAAGAATTCCATGACAAGGGCACCGTAACAATTCCAAGCAACACTTTTGCAGTGTCTATTGTCTCCTGAAAACATGACTTTACTTGCTGCATGGGGGTGGGCTGGCCCAATTCCAGCAAAGTCAACTTGCTGTTGGGAACATGAACCCTGTCCCCACCTGACAAAGCAATCCTGCATTCAGATTTTTTTTTCAGCTTGTCACATCTTTACCTCCAGTGCCAATTATCACCACATTAGTTACAAAAACAAGCCAAAAACATGTTAGGAGGCTGGAAAACTTCCACCATGTGGGGTGGTGGGCTACGCAAAGGTGCTTCCATCCAATTCAAGTAGATCCTCAGGTCCTTCACAAGCTCTTCAATCTTGCTCTCTGGCAGAGACCCTGCTGGTTGGGGCTCTGGAACACATTCAGTTGTGGGTGGGCCAGCAGCTGAACTGGTGGATGGTGGGAAGCCAACTTCTTTTTGGCCACCAGGAACAATTCTGTTGATTAATAAATGAGCTCCTCCAGATTTATTTTGCTCTCCATCACCCAAAAGATGATTTCCAAGTCAGGAAGGAGTGCAATACTCCCATCCAACAACTGATCAAACAAGTTGTGGTTGTAAAGATGCTTTTGAAACCGCGCCTGGAGTTGAGGGCTGAGACCAACCAAGAAAGCCTTCTTCATTGCACCCATTTGGCCTGAAATCACCTTGTTCTTCAACAAATACCAAAAAATTTGATCAAAGGTCACCACATAATACATCAACTCTTCCCATGTCCAAACTCCACTGCGCGCATGTGCCTCCAAAGCAACTTTCTCAAAGTTGCTTTCCCAGAACCGGGGTTTGCACCTTCCCCACTGCTTCAAGATAATGGCCTTTTGCTTTGGGCAGTCAAGACTCATACGCCTCCATTTCTTCCCCTTCCTGGAGCTTTTCCCCTTCCATGATGAAAAGAAAAAAAAGGCAAGCTTTTTCTGAATCCAATGCGCCTTTGGCTTCTGCAATTCCTTTGTAACACAAAATGAATCACTCCACATCTGCAGTGTTGAACCAAATTTTTGGGTAATCCCACGGCCTTATATAAACCATTCAATGGGCATTGCCTCCATTGGAAAAGGAGGGAGGAGCAAAGCTGAAAAACTTGATACCACAATCAACTGGTGGAGGAGGGGGAGGGGGAGGAGGATTTGGGTTGTTGGACCCTAAATCAGTTGTTCAAAGGTACAAATGAGACACCAATCCTGTTTACCTTTGAAAGAAAAGAAAAAAAATTATTTCTTGGCCAGAACCCCAGATGTGAAAACAAAAGGAGTGAAATCCTTCAGTTGTTCCAGAGATTTGGAAGTTATTGGTCCCTTGCATTGTGGAAACTAGAGATGAATACCCCTCAGAGTTGTCCTCAAGTTCAGAAGTTATTGGTCCCAAGCATCCATAAGGAGTAGAGCACACCATTCAACCAACAACAAGAGAGAGAGAGATGACAGATGATGTCCTTTTCTTCCTTCCAATCCCAGTGGTATGGTGGATGATCCCCCCTTCTACAACCAGGAGATGAAAGAGAGGTTTTAAGCCCTCCCTCTCAACCCTAACCTATATACAAGCAAAACTACGGCCCAAAAACTAAAAGAATAATACTCTTCAACAGAAAACCCTAATCCAACCCTATCCCATCCACCAACACTCACCTGCCATTACCTCCATACAGTTTTTCCTTCTCATGGCATGTGCCGCGCCCTACTAGGAGCCCCCTGCACCTGTTGGTATCTGCCCTACGCGCCGTCATTGGATATCCCAAGTTTGCAAGCCGGTCCCTGCTTGTGAGTACCTCCCCGTTCCCCCGTGTTGCCTGCCATACCCTGTGCTGAGCCAACTGCGCTGCTGATGCTGAGCTTGCAGCAGCTACTGCTGAGCCACCATGCTCCCAAATGCTGAGCCAACCCATGCACAATGCTAAGCCAGATTGCACCCACTGCTGAGCATGCAGGCTGCAACACAGTTCCCAATCTGTGGCTATAAAATGCCACCACACCATCCCTTCCCCTCTCCCCAACATAAATAACAACCCCTTTCTGCCCTAAAAACCCTCTCACCACCTTGTGCTTGTCCAAAACTCACTAGGTCCATTGTCAAAGTGCTGCTCCTCCACATTTGTTGGTCCCTGACACTCTTTTGGGTTTCTTAAGGTGCTTGTGAAATCCTCTACTGTTTCTCATGTCCTATTGTTTTTTTTTCTTCTCCACTTAAACCAAACTTTGTAATTTTCACCTTGTGCTTGTCCAAAACTTACTAGGTTGGTTGTCAAAGTGCTCCTCTTCCCCATTCCTTGGTCCCTGACCCTCTTTCGTGGTTCTTAAGGTCCGTTGTTGAACCGCTGCTCCTCTCCATTCCTTGGTCCCTGACCCTATTTTGTGGTTCTTAAGTTATTTCCGTTCCACACTACGTTTGTGTATTCTATTCTGCAGGGTGATAAGCACCTTTCACCATTTTACCCTGTCACTTCTTCTTTCAAAGATGAATTTCTCTAGAAGAAAACCTTGCATTATGCATGGACAAGGTCTGAGCGAAGGATGCCGTCAAAACACAGCCAGTGATGTTACATGAGTTTACTAATAAAAGGATGTCAAGGATAGCTTATTACAATTTCTAACATTCACTGATACACGGTAAACCGATGGATTGGGACAGGTTTGGCCTAATTGGCATAACCTGGGGAAACGAATCGTAGTCAGCTCCTTCATCGGATAACGTGACAAACGATGAGCCGTCGTCGGCGCCAATCTCTGCCTCCAGGGCGACCAAACGCTGTTCACCTCCTACATTACAATCAATTTTTTCGAGTTGGAGATCAATCCGTCAATTTAATTCCAGCAGTTCTTGAATCGAAATTCAACACTGACCTGCTTGCATGGCGGACGGAGGGGAAAAGTCCAACGACAGCTTATTACAATTTCTAACATTCACTGATACACGGTAAACCGATTGATTGGGATAGGTTGGGCCAAATTGGCATAACGTGTGGAAACGATTCGTAGTCAGCTCCTTCATCGGATAACGTGACAAACGATGAGACGTCGTCGGCGCCAATCTCTGCCTCTAGGCCAATCAAACGCTGTTCAACTCCTAAATTACAATCAGCTTTTTCGAGTAGGAGATCAATCCGTCAATTTAATTCCAGCAGTTCTTGAATCAAATTTCAACACTGACCTGCTTGCATGGCGGACAGGGGGGGAAAGTCCCATGGAAAGTGCGTAGCAACTCTCGCAGAATGAGGTAAGAATTCATGAATTGCATCCGAGGCGCCTGAGGCGGTTTTTGCTTGATCAATTAGTCGGGGATGAGTGGATGCTGAAGAAGTTCTTGATAATGTACTTGCTTGCCTTGATCCCCTTCTAAACGTTTTCAGCGTATTGCTCTTCATGAGTTCATGTTTGCGTGGCAATCGTGCTGAGTGCCTTCTCGCATTACCAACCGCATAATGGAAAGGAAATACACTTCCCAATGAGGCGCGTTTGAGCTCCTTTTCGTCTGAAGAATTATTTTTAGAGTGGAGGTTCATCGATACCGAGCTCTGAGAGCCCGAGTCCCAGGTTGCAGGCATTCCTTGCGAGGCGTGACTCGTTGAGTAAATCGAGACAGGGGTTGGAGGCATATACACTGTACCCGAAAGACGATCTGAATTGAGAAGAAGGTATTCGCCGCCGAATTCGAAGGCAACCTCAGGTATTAGCGATGGGCTGAAGTTGCAAGTTGCATCTTGGCGTTGTTCCGAGGCTTGCCGGGAATGTGAGGATGGGGAACCGGGTCGGATTTGACTGCCAATAAAACTAAGCGGGCGCAGCCGTCGCTTTCGAAATTTATGAACTACCTGAGTAAATGATTGGCCGACTCCTTTGTTTTCTTCACTGTGGTTGGATAATAAACTTCCAGCACTGCTGGCCACAATTGAATTGGAAGTAAGGCGGCGTTTTCCTGTGAGCGATTCATCGGAACTGGCGCCCTCAGTGAGAGGGCCTGGAGGGCTCACTTCTTTGGGAGTCGAGAAGTTTGATTTGCGTCGGATTAATCTTGCACGCGAATAACGCGCTAAAGCTTCCAGCATTATGAGCAACAGGCGGCTAGAAGGGAGGTGAGTTGGGGCTTAGCTGGCGTGATACAGCGCTACAACTTCTGATTAAGATATCTGCATGCACACATCGAGCTTGAAAAAGTGCATCGCACCCGAAAAGCAGTTTGCCTGGAGAGGTTGGGGTGTGGTGAGTTGGAAGCGAAGAAGGAGGAACCAATCCAGGGTAGATGGAAAGCTTTTTTTAGAAAAAGGAGGTAGCAAGCCGCTATTAAACCTGCTGGATTCTAAGGGTCGCCCTTTGGGGACAGTTGCCTACATGA
The DNA here is from genome assembly GCA_025617555.3 of Puccinia polysora. NCBI lineage: Eukaryota > Fungi > Basidiomycota > Pucciniomycetes > Pucciniales > Pucciniaceae > Puccinia > Puccinia polysora. The sequence goes on along the minus strand of CM062647.1, from coordinate 9,348,950 downwards.
AGAGGCCTAATTTAACCAACAGTTGACTGTCACTGTTATGCGCAAACGAGCTGATGTCTATTGGGTTCCACATTGGGCTTTAGTGGGGATGCATCAACATGCCAGTTAGGCTGAATGCGGATAAGACTGTGGGACTACCCCCCCTTCCACGGGATAGCATTCATCAAGTAGGATGTAGACGTGTCAACACAACATGCATAGCTTCCTCACCACATCAATCAAGTGATCTACCCCCTGGCAAGCCCAAAATGATGGAAATTGCACTGGGTAGTTGTACAACGGTTGGCACTCGCCTTAATACAACCCGGAGATTTTTCTCACCCCTGGTCACAGTAGAGCAAGGCCTCTTATGGGACTGGAGTAGATCGCCGATGAGTCATAGTTAAGGTTGGCGGCGACAAGATTGGGAAAATGGCACGCCAAATGGCGCCATCATCCTTCCTCACTGGCGCGCCATTTGCAGGTGGCGACAGTGACACGCCACCTTTTTTTTATTTTATTTTTTAAAAGTGTTTTTTTTTCTGTATGACATTACGGTCCATCAAATGGTCCTGATGTCAACATTGTCTGCGGTTCTAGTCTAGACAACTTGCAAGAAAGACCCAATTTATCAATGCTCACATGGCCGTTTGGGCCGAGTGAATACCACTAAGTGTTGCGCTGCCAGGAGGCCAACTGGAGTTGGCAGACTGACAGGAAGCAGCGACACCTTTGTCTGATGTACATACAATCGGGCACAGGAGATTAGGGCGGGATAATCAGGGGAAAGTTAAAAAAGGAGGACTTGTACCTCCTGAATGGAAGTATTGTATTTCAAGGATTGATGAATTTGTAAAAACAATCAGGGCTCATGAAGAAAACATGACAACAAAATTGTAATGAGGTAAGAAAGTAAGGATTAAAAGAATGAGCTTGATGAAGAAAGCACGAAAAATGCAAATCTGATCAAACGTAGCTTTCAGGGCCCAAACTTGCATGGGGTCCCAGTTATCATCCCCATCTGCATTGTCTTCAAAAATCATTGCAACAGAGTTGAACAGGTTGTCCTTCTCCCATTGATCAAAATTGGAAACCGTTTCAATGAAAGCATCCTGCCTTGAAAGCTAGGAAAGCTTGCGGTGTCATTTAATATGCCATTTTCAAAAGTCTCCAAGTCATCTGGGGTGATCAGTGAATCATATGCTTGCATACTCTCATATTCAGAAGGTTTGCTTTTGAACTGCTTGCCCATGATTGTTGAGAATTCAAAGCTGGATTACCTTGCAGTATGTGTAATTTCACCTGGCTCAATATTTTCAAATTTGAAGTCTTCATTTGATTTCTAGTTTTTGTTTTGATGCATTCATGTTGGAAAAGAGACCCTCAACACCAGCTGCATGGGGGAAAATCTGGAGGACCTGTATTGCTATCTTTTTCCAAGCATTTGATTCAGGGCAGATAGGAACAGACATCCAATAATCAAATGGAAAAAATGGTAGGCCAGAATCTTCAAGCAAGAACTTGAAAGGGAAGTGAGAATTTTAATAATTATTGGTTGAGTTTTGAAGTGATATTGCCTCAGATCTATTACAGTCCCAATTTTTGGCAAGTTGAAGAATCATTTTACCAATTTCAGCCAGCGAGTGCTTTTAAGATACTGCAATCCAAAAATTTGATGGATGAATAAAGACAGCAACTATGTAGATATTGTCTTGAAAAACCAAAGAAGCCTTGCAGAGGACATCTAGTTAATGGCTCCTAAAGGCCTCAAATTTTGAGGATACTTCAGCAACTTTTAGGATTTTTAATTTTTAAGAAGCTCTTTCCAAATGTCTTCCAGGATTGTGTCATGTCTTAGTAAATGGCCTATTGCAGTCACAAGAGGCTTGCAAATTTGAACCTTAACAACATTTTCAGTAAAGTGATCACAACTTCCAATGATGTTCAGGACACTTTTACTTATGAATGGAGTATCCACCATTGGTTTCTCCATCATATCCATTCAAAACATGAATCCACTTTCATGATCTTGTACCCCAAAGCATACTTTAGAAATTGAGTACCAACATGTGTCACACAGAGTTTGAAGACCATGACTGATTCCATTTTCAACCCTTCACTCTGAGAGATGCTCATTCCAAAAGCCAAAAGTAGTAAAGTAGTTTACTAGATTCTTTTTTGCTTTTATGAATCCTTGCATGATGGGCTAATTTAGGAATTTATTTTCTATTAAACTAAGAAATTTAGAACACAATAAATCTTGAAGATGTGTGGATTCTCAGAATTTAAATTGTCTCCAAACTTGACCATAACTGAGGAAGAAATCAGAAATTTCCTTGAGAGAAACATTTTTAGGATTAAGTGTTTCTTTCAATGCTTTCAAGATATTTTCAGAGGTGAATCTCTGGCAGTGAATGTCAAGAATATCAATGAAAACATTTTCTGAAGGTCCTTGTAAGGCCAGAAAAGCATACACACTGTTCCCAGAATTTTCAGTCCCACCATCAAGATATATCTTTAGGTTCTGCAGATATTTGAGTTTATTTATCAAATAAAATTCATTTATTGCATAAACAGCTAGGAAGATGTTGTTCATTATCTTTTTGTGGCAAGGTAAATTTTATGGACACTTTACTAGCTCATCCTTGTATTGTTCAAAGTAAGGATTTTTGAAGATTGTGAATGGTAAGTTGAAGCAAAGCACAGCTTTGAGAATCAGTTAATGGAGATATTGGGTATGCTCATTTAAAATTAGTTTGAAATGATTATTGACTGATTCTGTTTTTCATGGGACAGATATTTGCATTTTTCAATCATTTGTGCTGATTCCAGCTTGGTTGGTAGGACTATATTTTTGAGAACAATCAGGTAGCATCTTTTCATTGGCCAATATCAAACGCAAGTACTGGCATTTCTCTTCAGGGGGATTTTCTTGCAGGCCTCTTGGAAATGAGCTTGAAGAAGGTGTGGCCTGGATTGAGTTAAAACAACCAGGAAGTGTAAAAATTTATTTTCATGTTGTCTTGATTCATCCGCTGTGGAAACCAAGAGGATGATACTCCACTAGTTATCCTCTGTTAGAATACTGATGCACTCAGGTAATGTGCGTATTATTTTGTAATCCAAATGGGATGCACAAATGGGCCTCCACAGCCCATTGGACATCATGTGGGCCACATTGGCCTATGTGGATGTTATTGTTTTTGGGCATTTGTGCACCAAAAAACATTTTCTAGGTCTATTGGGACACAGGCCTTAATGGGCCCGCCAGGGTGGATGGGCCACCTTAGCCAGATGGGCTTATCTGGGCATAACTGGGCCCAAGGTTTATTTTGGACATACTTGGCCAGACAGGCTGGCCTGCCAAAGTATGTATTTTTTGGTCTTTGGGCCTTGGCCGCCCGTGTGGCAGCCCGCTTGGGCTGCTTGTTTCTCTCTGGGGCCCGTTGCAGGGCCATCCTATGGGGCAGGGGGATCTGTTTGGAGTCCCCCCACCCGCTTGTGTGTGGGGCCGCAGCCCTGGTTGCGTTGCTCAGTTTGTTGCGGCCCCTGCCTCCCTCCCTCCCCTTGCTTGGTTGCAAAGGGGAGAGGAGGCTGGCTGGTCCTCAACCAGCCAGGACGGCCACAAAGAGGCAACCAGCAAGGTGGGAGGGCATTTTATCACCCCACCACCATTTGACCAACCAGGCCGGCTGCAACAAGGCAACCAGCAAGGTGGGAGGGGAATTGATCACCCCCCCACCTCATGTGTGTAGCAACCAAGGGTTGCAGGGGCCATTCCCCCCCCCCCCCCCCCGTTACCAAGGGGGAGGTGACCTGGGGCTGGGTGGGCTTGACCACCACCCAGCCCACCAAACTAATTGTGTTTCCCTGGGGGGGGGGATTTGACCGCTCCCTCCAGGGATTGGGGACAAGAGGGGGGGGGGACATGCATGTCCACTGGTCACACACCCCCTACAAGTTTGACCAGACCCAGGTTGTTTCTGGGTCCACCCTGGCCAATCTGAGGGCCAGGGGCTGGTTGCAGGAGGCAAAAAGCCATGTAAGTTTGTAAACAGGGACCAATGAGGTCACAGAGGTAAAACAGGATGGTTTTAAGGGACAAACAGCCAGGGTATGAACAGCAACAAGGGCTGGTTCAGCCCAGTAAGGGTGGAAACACCAAATTTGACCGGTACAGACTGGTCATAAGGGTTCAGGGACTAATGCCAAGTGGGCTGAGTAAGCCCAAACCAATTAGCAAGGCTTGTAGAGCCTGTGGAGACCATTTTTGGAGGAATTTTTGCATTTTGCTTGTCATTGCATGAGCTCCACATGAGCACCATCTTTTTTATTTAAGGAGCTCTTCTCCTTGCTGTTTTCCATCCATTCATTCACCAATTCATTCACATTCACAAGTGTGCCATTCCCTCTGCCTCATATTAAGGATCAATCATAAGACATTATTGTCTCAGCATTTCTTTTTCTTTAAGTACTGCTCTTTGACTAAGCTTTTGGGCCAATAATTCTCACAAACTATCAGTACCATAATCATCATTACTTCCAATCAGAATAGACCATTATACCTTACTCTGGACAACCTCAAAGACCTCAAGTTTTCAAGAAGATGCCCTATATCCCCCATTCCAGCTCCACCAAGATTGTTTTGAATGGTCAAAACTATAGTGCTTGGTCTGTCTTAATGGACAGTGAGTTGGAAAACATTTTTTGTGGGGAGATTATGGATGCAGATGACATTTTGATTATTTCAGAGGTGGAGAAGAAGTCTTATCATCTCATTCTTAGGCATTTGGATGAAAGTCATATGGCATGGGTTGCTGAGACTTTAAAGGAGGAACAGAAGAGGATGGGTAGCATTGTATGGAAAATGCTCAAGGCCAAGTATGCTGGTGACTCTGTCCATCAGAAGGGGATTGCTTTCAATAAGTTGTTCAAGTTGAAATTTGTCAACTGCAAACAATTTGTGGGGGAGGCAAGATCAAGTATTGCTAAGTTCAAGACATCTGGGCTGAGCATGGATCCTGGGTGTTTTTCACTATTAATTCTTCAAAAGCTACCAAAAGAATATGAGTCCTTGGTTAGGATTATATCTCAATTGGATCCCCTTCCTGGAGAAGAGGATGTGCTCAGAAGGATTGAAAAGGAGGATCTTCAATTCAAAATGAAGGAGGGCACAGGAACTGCTCTGGTGGGCAACACAGGAAAATACAGAAAGAAGGCAAAGGCCAAAAGGGATTTATCAAAGGTCTTGTGTTATAATTGTCAAAAGAAGGGGCACTATGCAAAGGATTGCAAGGAGGCAAAGAAGAGGAAGAAATCTGAGGAAAGTGAAAAGGAAGAAAAAGAGGTCAACCTTGCCATGGAAAATTTTGCTATGGTGGCAGTGGATGTTTCAATGGAACAAGATGTTGAGGAACAAGTCCCCAACAAGAAGGCCAAAATTGATGAGGATCAAGAAATGAACTTGATTGATTATGAAGTATGTAATCTTAACCTTGATGATAAGAACTTATCAGTGGCTGATGATTCTTCTTTCCTTGTAGGAGGATTGAAGGAGGATGTTCTTGTTTTTGATTGATTCTGGTTGTGCAGACCACATGTTTTTTGAGCCAAATTTGTTTTCAAATCTTAGAGATTTTGATGGTATTGTAAATATTTGCAAAAAAGGAAGAACAATCCAGATTAAAGGAATTGGAAGAGTTATTCTTGAAAATCACTTGGGCTTCAAAATATCTTTGGATAAAGTGTTCTATGCACCAGATTTGCCTTATAAACTTGTGTCTCTTGGAGTTCTCTGGGAAAAAGGTTTCCAGATTTGTTATCTTAAAGAAGATAAGTTTCTTATTGATTTGAATGGGAGAACTATCCTGAGTGGACAAGTTTAGAATAAGTTGCGCTGTGCAAACTTTCTCAAGTTTTCAGCTCTGAGCACTGTTGCTCACAATAAAATTGGCCATAAGGTAAACAACAGAAACCGTGAAAGTTGTACTTTTGGGGCCAAGACCAGAAATGTGTTCTCAAAGAGTAGAGATTGCACAGAAGTTCCTAGAGAAGAATTTTCCATTGATTTGGAAGGGCCATTTTCACCAGTGTCCCTTGGGGGGGCAAAGTACTTCATCAATTTGGTTGATACAGCAACTAATTATGTTTGGGTGAAACCAATAAGATCAAAGGATCAGAGCACAGAGGAGGTTTCAGTAATCTTCAAAGTCTGGAAACAAAATGGTTTGATGAGCAAGATCAAGAGGGTTATTACTGATGGAGGGGGTGAGTTTGTGAGTAAAGAGTTTGAGAAACTGTTGAATGTTTATGGTATCACTCATATAGTTACTACTGCAAGTACTCCACAAAACAATGGAATAGCTGAGAGGATGAATAGGACTCTATTGGAAAAAGTCAGAACTATCATGGCTCAATCTGGTTTGCCAAATTTTTTATGGTGTCAGCTTGCTACTATGTACAGAGCAAAAATGTCAAATAGTAACACAAACTATGAAAAATAAGAATACCTCAATTAACAAAGTAAGGAGTGAGAAATCCATAAATATTATAACAGGAATGGATTCCTCACCCAAAATTAGGTAGGGTCACTCACTGACCCCACCCTTGAATTCCAAGTCCTTATATTTTTAAATTAATTAAAAAGAAAAGTACTAAAAATTACAACACCTGTATGGCACTTTTTGGCCATTCTAATATTTCACACGTATTGTCACGTATAGGGTTTACAATTAAAATTTACTCAGAATTGAGGTGTTGTGTATATTTTAGGAGTTACACGCGGAAATGTGTTATTTCACAATTGCCGCGCACAGCCCCGCATCATTACATAACCCTACGTACTAGTAGCAGCAGGATCCTGCGTACTAGAGACCCACGCGCAGCTGATTCTGCCATGCACGCAGCGGATCCTACCCCGCGCGCATCTGTACTAACTGATCCCCGCGCCTGGATCAGTCGTGACTAATCTGACAACCAGGTACCCCTCAGAAGAGCTGCAACCTAGTTAGGGTTGCCTAGTATATGTAAAAAACAAACATATGAATTACTAATGATCTAAAAAGATCAAAACTTAAATAAAATTAATGAAAATTAAGTTTTAAACATTTTTTAATAATAAATCAAAGATCAAGGACTACCACATAAATCACTGATCTTGATCTTTGAAGACCACAAAACACTACAAGAAGTGTTCATAAAAATTATTGAAAATTATCTACATGATCAGCGGATGATGGAAAATCAGTAAAAATCCACATCTGCATGCTTTAAAACAATATCAATATTACAAATGAAGGATGAGTACAGAATGATCAAATTTACCCCATAACAGATTAACAGATCCTGTGGCTAAAATAGTACAGAAATCGAGAAGATCTAAGAGCATCTGATTGACAGCACCAAGTGGACGTGCTACTCTTGCCCTGACTGGCTTTCCAGCCTCAGCCCACAAGCAGAAAACTCTCTACGTTCCCTGAGAAGACCAAAATCACCCCAAAAAGGTATTTATACAGACCTCTTTGGATCCATTATTCCATCAGTTAATCAGTTACCAGAAATTATTTATTATCAATCAGAAACGGTGTTATTGTTAATCAAGTGCTTATATGAAGATAAGCAAGTGATTCCAGTCTAGTCTGCAGTAGTATTATTTACCTATATTAACCAATCAACCATTGAAGTTTAGTCAAGCAATCTACCCCATCTGCTCTGAAACCCTTCCAATTATTCCAGGATTTTCGTGGTGAAGTGCTCAGAGTGAGTGTTACCCTTCCTGTCTAGGCCATTTGTGCTGTTAAGCCCAGCCATTAGTGGAATAAGTCCTTTCTAAGGCACTCATATTTATTCCAAGGTTCTTAAACTGCGTAAGGAGGCCCCTTGAAGAGAGGTTGCTAGTCTGTAAAGATCCCCAGTAGTATAATACTGTGGCCCCTCTTTTATATTATATTAAAAACCATTTACTACCAAACCAATTAGCCTTGCAACTGCTCTTATTAAATCATTTATTTCAGCTTCTAAGCATTTATTATTGGAATAATAATCATTATTATCATTCCAGCATTTTTATCACTCTCTGTAGCTAAAGGACTGCAAGTTTCCTGGTATCAGAGAGCTGAAATATGGGATGAGTTGGTGTGCACAGAGTTTCTGTTGAAAAATATTGTAAGTGTTAATGGGAAGAGTCTGCATTATTTCTTTTGGAAGTTTTACCCCAAAAAATCACACCTAAGAACAATTGGTCGCTTAGTGTATTATAGTGTCCACCATAATGAAATAGTTGAAAAGTTAGATCCTAGAGTCAGAACAGGGGACCTTGTAGGCTATGATTTAATAAGTAAGTCATACAGGATTTATTGTCCAGGGACAAGAAAGGTTATCTGAAGTAGGGATATAAAATTTGAAGAAAGTACCTTTCCACTCAAAAGGAGAGAAGATGGTGCTGTTCAAGAATCACAGCAGGAAATAGCGTTGGAGCCTATTTCACCAGCAGATGCTGTAGAGAATATCATTAGTGATGATGTTGAGATGGCAGAAGTGCCACAGGAGGGTTCAGTACCTGCTTCAGGGAAGTCTGCGGAATCAGAACCTGATGAGCCTCCACCTCCAGTTAGTAGGAGTGGAAGGAGTAGGATACCTGTTGATAGGTATGGGAAATGGAATTCCCATTATGCTTCTGCAGAATATGTAGAATATAATTTTTGGGAACAATGTATGCTTAATGAGATTCTACAATTAAGTTCAGAAATGGGTAATAGGGTTAACCCAAATAGCTTTGGCCAAGCTATGAATTCTGATGTTAGAGCCAATTTGAAGACAGCTATTTTTAAGGAATTTGGTTCTCTGGAAAGTCATAGTGTGTTTGAGGTGGTTAACCGGCATTTGGTTCCAAAAGTAAAGACAATTGTTGGGTCTAGGTTAGTGTTGAATAAGAAATTTGATACCAATGAAGTTTTGAAGAGGTTCAAAGCTAGATGTGTTGCACAAAGCTTCAAGCAGAAAGAGGGTATTGATTATCAAGAAAATTTTTTGCCAACTGGAAGGCTGTCCACCTTCAGGTACAGCATTGCTTTGGCAGTGGAGTTGGGTAAAGAAATAAGACAGGCTGATTTTGTGACTGCATACTTAAATGCAAAACTTGGAGAAGAGGAGACCGTTTATATGTCAATTCCTGACGGTTTTAAGGAATGGTTGGTAGAGACCAAGCCAGAAACTATGAAGAAAATCTGTGTTAGAAGTTTCCTCTCAGCTGATAAAGGGGAATATGTCCTCAAGCTGTGTAGATCCCTGTATGGATTGAAGCAAGCAGCTAGGTCATGGTATAACACCATGAGTAAGAAAATGATAGAGATTGGTTTCAGGACAAGTGAGGCAAACCCTTGTCTCTTTGTGAGAAAGGATGAAATTCTTTTTGTATGGTTTGATGACATTATCATTATTGGGAATGGTAAAGAGACAGTCATGGAGGAACTCAGAATTGAGTTCAAGATAAATGATCTTGGCCTGGCACAACAGGTGCTGGGAATGAAAGTTAGTAAGAGCAATAATGGGATCAAGTTGGATGAAAACCATTATGTGATAGCTCTACTTAAGCAGTATGGCTTAGAGGATGCAAAGGATTTTGGTACTCCAATGCAGTCTAAAATTTGGTTAGAAAAGTCTACAGATGAAGAGCATCTGGAGTTTGTCCAATCTGGGAACAATTATAGGTCAGCTATTGGATTGCTAAATTACTTGGGGCAGTGTACAAGGCCAGATATTGCTTATGCAATTGGAATCTTGTCACAAAACTTAGAGAAACAAATCATGAGGCATTGTTCTGTGTTTAAGAGAGTTATGAGGTATCTTAAAGGAACAAGCAGTCTGGGACTACAGTTTTCAAAGTCAGCAAATTTTGATTTGGCTGATTATTCTGATGCAAGTTTGGAAGATGGTAAAACTAGGGAATCAACAAGTGGTTTTTTATTCTTTTTAGGAAAGAATCTAGTGTCATGGATGTCTAAGAATGTGTCAGCAATAAGTCTTTCATCAACAGAAGCAGAGTAAAGAGCATACCTGTCAGCCTCAAAGGAGGCAAAGTGGTTGAGAATGGTCTGAGAGGATACTCATAAACTACAAGGGTTTGCGTTTTTGTATTCTGATAATCAGAGTGCTATTGCATTGGCAGAAAACCAAGTGTTCCATTCAAGAACAAAAAATATTGATGTTCATTATAACTATATACCTGATGCAGTGAACTGCAGAGAGATAGTGTTATGGTACATGCCCACTGGAGCAAAGATTGCGGATATCTTAACTAAGGCGTTAGATAGGAACAAACATCAAGGTTTTGTGTCTAGTATGCCTATGGCATCCCTTTTGGATTAAGGGGGTGTGTTAAAATACGGATGCACTCAGGTAATGTGCACATTATTGTGTAATCCAAATGGGATGCTTAAATGGGCCTCCAAGGACCATTGTAAATCACATGGGCCACATGGGCCTATTTGGATGTTATTGGTTTTGGGCGTTTGTGCACCAAAAAATGTTTTCTAGGTCTATTGGGACACGGGACTTAATGGGCCCGCCAGGTTGGATGGGCCACCATAGCCAGAAAGGCTTATCTGGGCATAACTGGGCCCAAGGTTTATTTTGAATATACTTGGCCAGACGGGCTGGCCCCCCAAAGTATGTATTTTGTGGTCTTTGGGCCTTGGCCGCCCATTGTGGCTGCCGCCCGTGTTGCAGCCCGCTTGGGGCCGCTTGTTTCTCTCTGGGGCCCATTGCAGGGCCCAATGGCCTGCGCAGGGCCGTTTTATGGGGCAGGGGGTTCTGTTTGGAGTCCCCCCAGCGGCTTGTGTGCGGGGCCATGGCCCTGGTCGCTTTTCTCAGTTGGTTGCAGCCGCGGGGGGTTGGCGGCCCCTTCCTCCCTCCCTCCCCTCACTCAGTTGCAAAGGGCAGAGGAGTCTGGCTGGTCCTCAACCAGCCAGGCTGGCTGCTGTGGTGAACCATTTGGGACACCTTGGGAAAAGAACCCCCCCCAAAAAAAAAAAAAACTGTCCCGCCCAATCCTCATCCTCATCCTCACGCTTTGCTCATCCGCATTGTCATTGTCGCGCGTCGCTCATCCTCATTGTCATCCTCACGTGTTGCTCATCCTCATCCTCATGGTCGCGCGTTGCTCATGCTCATCCTCATTGTCGCCCGTTGCTCATGCTCATCCTCATTGTCGCGCGTTGCTCATTTTTCATCCTTGCCCTTTGTACATCCTCATCCTCATCCTAATCCTCATCTTCGCGTGTCACTCATCCATGTCTTACCAAACCCATCCCAACCGCACCTCCAAGCCCTTGTCCAATACTTGGACCCATCAATCTCCCACCTCACGCAGTCTTTCAGTTGCCAATCTCAAGCCCGTCAGGATTTACTCAATTGCCTCAAGCCAATCTCCCATTTGCGCTCTCACAAACTTTATCTGTCACCCTTCCTGGGACTCTCCCACCCTCTTCTGGCTTTGGAAAAGGGGTGGAGAGTGTTGTCTGTGGCGGGCGGTCTGATCCATTTCATTTTCCTTTCCCACCCCGTCTGCCTTTGGACGAGGGGTGGGTGATTCCGGTATTGTCGCGCGCGCCCATCCATGGAAGGAGGCAAGAGATGGTGAAGGGATGAGAAGGATTTCCACTGGCCCGCATGATCAAATTTTTCTGATCACCTGATTTTCTTTCTTTTTCCGCTCTATTTGTAGAATCCGTTGTACATAGTCTAACAGGGCCTCCTGCCCATATAAGGAGGGGCTCTCCCCTCCCTTTTGGAACACATCAAAGGATGGAAGGAGCACATGAGCACATCCTATCATCACATCAGAAATCTACAATTTCCCCTTGATCCTTGAGCCTCCATACTCAAAACCCTTGATCCTTGATCCTTATCACCAACCAATAGCTTTGATGGTTGAAGAAGAATTGACTAATTCAATTCTTGAGTGTGTTACACCACTCCTGATCCTTTTATCCAACCATACTGGTCCTGATCATCCTTTGATTATCTTTCTGGACCCAGTAACGTCTGACTGAAGAGGTTTTATTAAGCTTAAAACCTGGAGTGTTAAACCTCCCTTCACTTCTTTTGAAGTTGAATTCCCCCACGCTACTCTTGAGTCCCTTGGGAAGTGTTGGTTTATTCTTGTTTGAATCAGTTATTGTTTTTGATTCTAGAGCTTCTTCAAACAATTAGCTTTGTCTTGTGCAGCCACCCACAGTTATCTGGTACCCTTCAAGCACTTGATTGCGGAGAGTTGGGCAGGTTCATTGAGAACCTGGAGGTTGTTTGGGACTGAGTTGATCTTTGCTAAGCTTCTGCTGACGACCAGAGCTATTAGCTTGTGGGCGTTGTCACTTACAATTGCCTTGTCTTGTTGAACTCTGAAAAATTCTTGACTCCTTCTATTCAAGTGTTTTCCTTGACATCATCTGGGCTCAGATAGTGTTGTCTCCCAGCTACCAACTACTATAAAACTTATCCTCTTAAATTTGGTTCCCTGTTTACCAGGTTCGGGACTTTGATCTTGGTTACATTTAAATATTTTTGTAACACTCAGGAGGTCAGCCTAAAAAAGCACCTATCCCCTCCACAGAACTGCCAACGCCCTGCGCCGTTTGGAGTCTTACACCCCAACAAGGCAACCAGCAAGGTGGGAGGGGATTTGATCACCCCCCACCATTTGACCAACCAGGCCGGCTGCAACAAGGCAACTGGCAAGGTGGGAGGGGAATTGATCACCCCCCACCTCATGTGTGTAGCAACAAAGGGTTGCAGGGGCCATCTCCCCCCCCCCCCCCCATTACCAAGGGGGAGGTGACCTGGGGCTGGGTAGGCTTGAACACCACCCCAGCCCACCCAACTAATTGTGTTGCCTTGGGGGTATCAACCTCCAGGGCTATCTGGGGGGGGATTTGAACGCTCCTCCAGGGATTGAGGAAGAGAGGGGGGGGACATGCATGTCCGCTGGTCACACCCCCCCCTATAAGTTTGACCGGACCCAGGTTGTTTCTGGGTCCACCCTGGCCAATCTGAGGGCCAGGGGCTGGTTGCAGGAGGCAACAGGCCATGTAAGTTGGTAAACAGGGACCAATGAGGTCACAGAGGTAAAACAGGATGGTTGTAAGGGGAAACCAGCCAGGGTATGAACAGCAACAAGGGCTGGTTCAGCCAAGTAAGGGTGGAAACACCAAATTCAACCGGTACAGACTGTTCATAAGGGTTCAGGGACTAATGCCAAGTTGGCTGAGTAAGGCCAAAGCAATTTACAAGGATTTTAGAGCCTGTAGAGCCCGTTTGGGGCGGAATTTTTGCCTTTTGCTTGTCATTGCATGAGCTCCACATGAGCATCATTTTTTATATTTAAGGAACTCTTCTCCCTGCTGTTTTCCATCCATTCATTCACCAATTAATTCACATTCACAAGTGTGCCATTGCCTCTGCCTCATATTAAGGATCAATCATAAGACATTATTGTCTAAGCATTTCTTTTGCTTTAAGTACTGCTCTTCGAATAAGCTTGTGGGCCAATAATTCTCACATCCTTGTGTTCTGGAATAAATGGTCCTGCAATCTGTAAGGATGAAGATTCTCCAGTAAAGAGAGAGAGAGAGAGATAAAGAGATGAATTTCCTTTCCTTTCCGTAGCCTTTCATCCATCCATCCCTCAATCCATCTTCTCTCCTCTTTTCCTATTCCTTTCCCTTTCCTTTCCTTTGATCCAATGATATGATAAGATAAGATCCCCCTCAAGTACTGGAGTTTAAAGCACGGACTTTATGCCCACCCTTTAAACCCTTACCTAAGTACAAGTGCAATAACAGCCCAACAAAAAATGTAAAATAAACCCTAATTCCAGAACCCTAGCCTAGAAACCTAGCCTAACCCTAACACATTCCCTGCCTGCTTACTGTTACTTACATCCAGCTTTTCCTTCTCATGACGTGGCCCTCTGCCGCTCCCAACTTGGAGCCCCCCCTTGTCTGTATCTGCCTTGCTCGCAGCATGATTTCCTGCCCTGGAGGTTGGCCCGTGCCCATAGCCCCAATTCCCCTGCCCTACCTCCCCAAACTAGCTTCCCGCAAACCTGGTTGGGCCGGCTCCATTCTTGGGTCTGTAATTTAGGCGCAGGCCATGGCCAGCTACATTCAATCAAGCCCAACCCATGCCCACTATTCCAAGCCCTGCGGTGCCCGCTGCGGCTGCTGTTGAGCCGGCAGCGGCAGCTGTTGAGATGGCACGCATCCAAGTGCTGAGCCTGACCTACCAAATGCTGAGTGTGCCAACCACAGATCTTTTCCCAATCCAAGAATATATAAAAACACAACACAGCTCAAGTTTCAGACATGAGAAAAGAGTACCAGAAGGGCCAATGTACTTTGAGGGCTTGAACCATTTTGTGGTTCTAGCCTGAGAGGTGAAATTGGCTGGCATGATGTTGAAGCTGGCACGCAATCATTCACCTGTGAAGCTTTGCAATGCTATTGGTCTGTGTCCTTGCCATTCCAATTATGATTGTTACTCTCCTTTCCCAACTGAAAATCCAATGTCCCATTTTTACTATCATTTCCCAACTGCAAATCCAACTCCAAACCTCAATACACAACAATTTGCAATATTTTGGGTTGCTTCCCCACCAAGGCATCACATCAGGTTTATTCAGACTAAAAACCCTGTACTTCTCCAGTCTAATAGCAAAAGATTGAAAGAATAGCAAGAAAGGCAATTGAAGGAGACCTGAGGAGCGCCTCAAAGAAATTGGCCCAATTTTTTAGTCAGATTTACTACCAATAGATTTGGAATCAATCCTTACTTTATGAAAAATGATGGCAGGCATTTGGATGATGATGAGTTGTCCATTTGTCTGTTTGAGTCTTGAGAGTTTGAGTTTGGAAGGGGGTAGAGAGCAGAGTTTTTTCCAGTGAACTGGAAGGGTTTGGGTGTTTTCAAAGTGCCACCTTCTCTATATTTAGAGTACCAAAAGCCTTGGCCCATTGGGGGGAAAACAAAAAGACAAAGAAACATAAGAAACAGTACAAGGAAAAACAGGAGACAAAGAGATAGGGAGAGTCAAGAAAGGAACACAAGTATTCCAAATCAACATCCCCCCTTGCCTCAGACGCTAGTGATAAGGGGAATAAAAAGAATTTACAAGACTGATTTTAGACACCTTTTTGGAAGCTTTAGTCAATGAATCAGCTGTAAGCTTGCTACTTCATTCAGAGAAACCTTTCAAAGTAGAAAAATAAATAAAAATTGAAAAAAAATAATTAAAACAAGAAGGAGTAGGAAATAAATGCATAACATGACAGAAGGGGATTCCCCACCCAGAATTAGGTAGGGTCACTAACTAACCCCACCGCAGAATTATTTCTCCTGCATATTTTAATTAATTAAATGGAAAATTGACCAGAAATTCAAGGCAATGCTTTGGCACTTTTTGGACACTTTAGTATTTGACGTACATTGTCATGTATAGTTTTCAACCCTAAAATTCAGTCAAAACAAAGGTGTTGTGTATATTTTAGGAGTTACACGTTGAAATGTGTTTTGCCACAATTGCCATCCGCAGCCCCGCATCCCTACACACTCTCTGCGCATCAGCCTCACCCTGTGCCCATCAGATTCCCGCATGCAGAATTACTGCAAACAGCTGATCCTGCCTTACGCGCAGTTGAATGGACTGATTCTGGTGTCAGGATCCATCATGACTAATCTGATAACAGGTACTGCTCATAATAGCTACAAGCTAGTATGGTCTAACATTTGTATGGAATATTGTGACATAAAGATGTTAAAAAATCTAAAAAACTAAAAACTTAAATAAAATTATTAATTAAAACAGTTTAAGTTAGTTTAAATTAATAATTAAATATTAAGAATAACCACAACAAGAACTGATCCTAATCTTGAAATAACACAAAAAACATCAAGGATTGGTCATGAACATTATTACCAATCATCAAATTGATCACAAGGTAATGCAAAATCAATAAAAATCCAATTATGATTACTTTAGTCCAATATCAATAATTACAAATTAAACATACTTGCCAAATGATCAAAATAAGGAATTAACACATTAACAGATCCTACAGGTAAAAACATGCAGAAATCCAGAAGATCTGACATTAGCCAATTGAAAGAACCTTTAGGACGTGAAAATATTGCCCTGGATGGCTTACTAGCCTTAGTCCTTGAGCCATACCCTCTCTAAACACCCTAAGGAGGCTCTTTTCCACCCAAAAAGGTATTTATACAGACCTCCTTTGGCCTATTGTCCCCAAATTTACCATTAATTTATTTATTATGAATCAGAAACTGTTTCATTGTTGATCAAGTGCCAATAAAGAGATAAGCAAGTGATTTATGACTTTAGTCTGAAGTATTATTATTATTTCCAAAACCCATCACCCTGATTCATCAAATTTTAGTCAAGCAATCAAACCCTCCTGCTCTGAAACTCTTTGCCTGAATCTGTGCAGGTCCTTCTGTGAATTATTAATCAAAAGTGAGTTTTTTACTTCCTTCCTTGGCCTGAGTGCTGTTTTTCAGTCATACCAGCTGCATAAGTCCTCAAAAGGCTCCCACCATTATTCCAAGGTTTATAAATTGGCCAAGGAGGCCCCTTGAAGAGAGTTTTCTTGTCTGCAAAGAAACCCATGAGTACAATACTGTTTCCTCTCTTTTATACATATTTATAAACCTTTTTCAAAAACATTTGAACCTTGCACTAGCTCTTAACAGAATGATTGTTTGAGCTTTTTACGTGTTTATCTGTGTGAATATTATTCTTCCATTACTTTATCAATATCTGTAGCTAAATGGCTGCAAGGTTCCTGGTTAAAGAGAGCTGTCAACTGTGGGTCTGGCTGGGAAATATGCTTAAATAATTCATTTTGATTTTATATTCCTTGTACCAGTCAATATATCTGTAAAAATAAGTAAACATACTTATTAAAAATATTTATTATTTTTTTTATTTTTCCAGTGGATCTAGAGACCAACAGAGATTAAATCAATTATTATTTGGAACTTTTTAAACAGAAAAAGGAAGAAAAACTCTGCAATTTTGTGCCCATTATTGTAACTCCTGACAAAGAAGAGGAAAGTCTCTTTTATAATAAACAAAAATTTATAAAATACAAGGATCTTGAGTTAGAAAGGATTATAAATTTTAATTCTTTACTGAGGCAACACAAAGAGTGGAAAACATACAAAAAAGAACATTATTTTTTCAACAGAAGAATCAAGAAAAATAAAAATAAAAATCACAAGAGTGAGTATTAAATTATTTTCTTTTAAATATTATTGCAAAATCAAGAAAAATTACAAACAATATAAAAACTTATATTTTTATCAAGGTGTATCAAAGTTAAGAAAAAGAACCATTTTTTAATGGCTTTTTTCAACCCAAATTTTCCATTCCAAACTCCCCATAGAAAAACAAAAAAAACCACTCAATTCAGATCAGAGGTGTCAAATTTAACATGAAATAAGTGGTTTTTTTTCAAGTAAATTATATAAATTCCTTCAACAGCTCAACCACACGTCATTCCAGAGCATCAACCCAGGCTTCAAACTCTCACCTCATTGTAAAAATTTCTCCCTTCAACCTCATCCAGAAATTTGATTCATTGCTCTCATCACTTCATCACTTTCATCTGTTCCACTTCATTACTCTCATCCCCTCATCACTTCATCACTCTAACATTTCTTTATCACTGTCATCAATTTATTTCTTTCATCACATCCATCCTTTCATCACTTCATCACTTCATCACTTAATCCCCCCTTTCATCACATCCTAAATCTCATTGCTTTATTGCTTCAGAAATTCATCCCTCTTACTGTTTTTAAATGGCCCCTCAGCAACACTCCCCCCCCCAAGTCCACTCAACCAAAGCAAACTTCCCCAGGAAATCAACATCCATAAATCCTCCCCCATCAGCCTGCAAAGGCTCAAGTCAGCTCAAGAGAGCTGATCACATCATCCTGGTAAACTGGCTCTAAATTCCATCAAAATACAATGCTTGCTTTAGATCCAACAATGAAACACAAGTTGGCCAACCTTCATCCTCAAAGGTTAATGTTTATCCCCGGATGGCCAATGAACTGAAGAATAAAAACAAAGGTAGGCTGGATCTTTCATCCAAAAAGATGCAGGAGCAATTAAAGAATTATTGACAAAGTACAAAAAGGCCCACTCCACGACAATCCCCACTGGTTTTGGCATCACCAACTCTGATAAAGCCAAACAAATAACCTTGGTCATTGATAAGTTGGACCCCATTTGTCCTTTTTATGTTCATATGGATGAAATCTTTGGAAAGAAGGCCAACATAACCCCATTAGCTGCTTTTGAAGCCCAAAAATATGAATCTGTTGAATCTGAGGCCTTGGATGTGCATCCTCAGCCTAGCAATGATAATCCAGACAAAACCTATGAGTGGCCCCAATCCAATGTGGAGGAGAATATTCCAGCACAACCCTCTCAAATAATGTCTACATCAGCATTGACCAACCCTTCTTTTGATTGCTCTCTTCCTGGGGCGGAAGAACTTGAAGACTTGGCCAATGAGGAGCAAGTTATTCCTGTATTGCCACTACCATCAAAATCTGCTCAAGTAAGGACCCAATTTCTTTTCTCTTCTTTCTGGGTAATCCTGACTAATTTACATTTTAAAAAAAAAGCCTCATATTTTCCTGATTGGCCAAAACCTCAAGCCAACAGGGCCTTCCACATTGCCCTCTAATGAGATTGAAAATATTCCCACACAAAATCTTCTGCAAAGGGAAAGCAAAAGGTGTCAAATTTCATAAAAATCAACCGTAATGGCTATTAAAAGCAGAGAAAAATTTCAAATTTTCCTGGCTCTGAGGATATCATGGAGAAGCAAGATTCAAATAAGTTCATTGATTTATTTTACTTGATTTCAAAATCAAGCTCATTCCTATGCCCATACAAAAAACAGCAAAATAAAACATTGAATCCAAAAAACTTCAATTTGAAAAGGAGAAGTGTTATTGTAAACTGGATATGGATTGTCAAAAGTGGAAAGATGAGAGTTTGGCTCATAAACACAAGTTGGATGCTGAGTGGGAAATCAAAGAGGGCATGCTGGAGTTCCAAAAGAGGAAAAGGAGAAGGATCAAGAGCAAGACCAACTTGAAAAGGAGAGGGAAAGGCTAGCCACTGAAAAAAAAGATATGTTATTGGTAGCCATCCAATGTATTGGTAGAAGTAGAACTGTGGATGAAATAAAGGGAATTACTCAATTTCTTGGCTTTGAAATATATTTACTTTTATAAAAATTTTAAAAATAAAAACAAAAAAAATATTTTTTATTCCAACAAAATTTGAGAGTATTTTTAACACCACCAATCAACAAACATTCTTTATTTTTATTTATATTTTTTCCCCTAAGGTATATTTTGCCACTGGCAAAGTCCTTGCTAGTTTTTTTTGTTGTTTTGTTAATTTGCATGGAAATTCCCATAATAGTATGGTTGGCAGTATACACTTCAGGAAAAATACAGTATGTGTACTTGTTTACTGCCCAAACCATTTTGATGATTCCATTTTGTTTGAAATCAATCCCAAAACCCAAGTCTTGTAACAGAAATTAGATTTTGGATACTTGATATTCATCCTTGTGGTCAATAATTTTTCCTTTGATTTTTTGGTTGGGCCCACCAGTAAAAAGGAATAGGAGGAGAAATCACATTTGTAAATATGGGGTGAGTTGTAGAGGGAGTCTGAGGTGAAGGTGATGTGAGGGTAGCAGTCAAAAGCAGTAAGGCCAGAGCCAAATTCCAATGAGGAGAAGGAAGGGATTTTGTTGTCCACCATAGCTTCAAGGTTGGAATCAAACACAAGTTTGGCTAATTTTTGAAATATTTGGCCCAATATTTGGGAGACCTTGTCAGACCTAAGGTTCAAAAAATAATACTCTTTGGGGATGATTTTACAGCATCTTTATTCAAATATTTGCCAAATATTTCAGAAGGCTCAATTTATTTTTTTCCATCCAATTTCCCACATTTTCCCACCCCATGATCTTGAGGGACCAACAGTGTTGAAAAATTTTCTGGATTGGTGAAGTAATTTTTTTACTGAGTTGATGTTGTTCTTCTCTTGCTCAGAGATTTCATTCAAAGGGACAAATTTTATGATTGCAACCATAGCCTCATTATCCAATTGATCTTGAAAATACAATTTTCCAGAGCTGAAGAAATGGAACGTTTTGATCTTCTGTTTGGCATGTTCCAACTCTTCAGGGGTGGTTTTTGGAATTTTCTCAAGAATGGACGGATACAGGTTCCAGGGACATAGTTTGCGTGAAGACAAAACCACCTTTCATTAATTTTTTCCTCAGTCACTTCCAATGAAATTTCATAATCCCGCATTTGAGGCCTCCTTCTCTGGCAAGCCCTTTTCTTCCCACTTCTCTGTATGTTTTTCAAACTATCTCCTTCCATCTTTTTCCCTTCCAACTGTATATTTTGATTGGGGTGAGGGTCAAGATGGAAACCCATTAGTTGTAACATTTTGAATTTGGTGGGAGAAGAATGAGCCATCAAAAAAGGGTGGTCAAAGCGGTGGAATGTCCAATTGAATTGCATTGAATAAAAAAAAAACATTCATTATTCCGGTATAAACCACTTAGATGATCAACAAACATAGAAAATAACAAAAGAATACCTGTGATTCTCCTACCAAAAAAAACACCCAATAAGTTACATTTTAATGATCAGGCAGGAGGAGGAAGATGAGGGGCAGGGGGAAGTTGGATGATCAATTGATTTCTTGCTGATCAATCAGGAGGAGGTGGGATGGGCAGGGGCGGTTGGCCAATCAATCAGGAGGAGGTAGGAGGTGCTGGGGGTTGTCAACCAATTCATTGATGGGCAAGCAAACAATCAATTGCTCACCCGCCAACCAATCAATTGACCCGAAAGCAATTGATTGTTTGCTTGCCAATCGATTAATTGGTTGGCCGGAAAGAAATAAATTGTTTGCTTGCTAATCAATCAATTGGTCAACCGGAAAGCAAATGATTGATTGCTTGCCCGCTGACTGATTGATCAACCACCAAGCAAACAATCAATTTCTTGCCATTCAATCAATTGACTGACCGGAAATCAAAGGTAATTTCCTCACCAACCGATTAATTGGTTGACCAGCAAGAAAACAATCATTTGATTGCCAATGGATCAATTGGCTGACTGGAAAGCAATCAAGAAATTGCTTACCAATGGACTGAAGAGAAGGAGCAGGGGGTGATGGGGAGAAGGACAAGCGGCTGAAGCAGAGGAGGAGGAGAGGGGTGCTTACCTGAGGTACCAAGGACAAGATCTACAAGGAAGGAGGACGAGGGGGGAGGTCAGCCCAAATGAATCAAGGAGGAGGATGGGGCGCTTACCTGGGGTGCTGTGCAAAGAAGTATAACAATGAGGATGACCTGCCAGGTGAACTTGGATTTAGGTGGATGTGGATGGTGAGGTGGGTGTGGTGGATGAGGTGGATTGGTGAGGAGGAGGGAGGTGTGGACCAGTGGTTTGGTGGGGTGAGTTGGTTTTGTGAGGAGGAGGAGGATTGGACTGGTGGTTTGGTGGGGTGAGGTGGGTGGTTTGAAAGTTATGGTTTGATTTTTTGTCTCAGTCCACCAAAAAAACAAACAAAAAAAAAAACAACCAACCAAAAAAACAGAGACTGAGTCAGCCTAGGATTTGAAGAATCAAAACCAAACAAATTTGGTGATGTTATTTTTTAACTTTTTAAAAACCAGATACTACTCATCAAAGTGAGAAAATGTGAGGGGTATAATCCGCTCTCTCATGGCCAAAGATGAGGTAGAAGATGATACAAGAATTACTTGAGCAGGGTTTGGAATATCTTCTTCAAATATTTTGTCCCATTCATATTTGATGTTGGCAAGAAGGTTGTGAAGGATTACACAACTGATAATCCAGTTGATGAGGAGCTTCATGTCCTTGAAATTTTGTAGCTGGTTTTGAATCTCCCGTAAGCTGGCCCATCTTTGTTTCAGGATTCCTATGGCATGCTCAATCCAAACCCTTGATTGGGCAAGATGATGGTTGAAATCAGTTATGGCTTGATCATTGGATGAAACATTGCGGTATGCTGGAACCATATATATCCCGCTAGCATAAGATTAATCAGCCAAAAGGTATTGATCTTGGTCAAAGTAGTTATCTGGTTGTTGGGAAATCTGCATCCAATTGAAAAAATATGAATCATGACAAGAAACTGAAAGGCCAGCATGGAGGGATATGAAATTCTTGTGGTTATCACAAACAAGTTGTAGTGAAACAGAGTATGTATACAAAAAGATAAAAAACATTTGGTCAGTTTGTTATCAAAGGCTTTGGAAAGGAAATTAATGAATTTCCTTTTTTCCAATCAAAATAGTGGTTGCCATCTAGCCTGGCTTTTTGACTCAAGGGGATAGTGGTTCCATCAACAAAACCAATGCAACTGGGAAAGCCTTCAGTCTCAATTAATTGAGATATCTGCTTGTGTTCTTTGGTTTTCCAACAAATTACCAAGCAATGGAAAGATAAGATAAAAATCATTACTATTTTGGTGTTTAAGTCAATGGATCCATAACTGACCAAGAATAGATTTTCTTTTTGATGAATTGCTGCTCCATTTCCATTTGAACCCAATCTACAAAGAGCAACAGCCAGTTGGATAGCTGGATTGCGTTGATGGTTCTGAGAATTTTTCTGGAAGAAGTGGTGGTCTTCAATAATCTCCAAAAGTTTCATGAATGAAGGCAGTATAGTTAGGAAAAGTTGCGGGAAGCTTAAGTAGGGGATTAGGTGAAGCTTTTGCCTTTCATACATAGGGTTGTGGAGAGTGTGTATTTGTCAAACCATGTATTGCTTTTCAAATTGATAATTAAAAGCTAACCAAGTTGATTCCAAATAGGAGTCTGAATCAGATTCTGAATCAGAGTCAAACAATAAAAATATTTCTTTGAGCTTTTTTGAATTTTCAACTTGCTTGCAGGAAGTTTAATTGGGAATGTTGAGAAAGACAATGTTTGGGTTTGTGTGAAGCCATGGAGATGTTAAGAAATGGAGATGTGAAGCAAAGAGAGATGTGAAGAAATGGAGATGTGAAGCACTGGAGATGTGATGTGTGTGATACAATGGAGATGGGATTGGTATGGATTTGCTGAGGTGGAGGTGTGGATGGGTGTTTTGCATGAAATGGATGGTGCAAGGATGAAATGGCAGGTTTGATGTTTGAAAATTGCAATTTTCATGAAACCTGCCATTTTGAAATACACCAGTTAGGGGGTATGTGTATTTCAGAAACAAGCCATTAAAAATGGAGGGTTTGGAAAAAAAATGGTGGTTTTCTAATGGCTGTTTTTCTAACTTTGATACACCCTATTGTTTTATTCCTTTTAGTGGATTTTGGTTTTGGTGACCTTGTTTACCAAGAATTACTTGAGGAAGCCCCAGAGTGTGAACCCTTGCATTTGTCCCAAGATTTGATTTTGAACCACTTGGATCCTCTTGGAATATCCCCTAAGGACGGAGTTTACCCCAACCAAGTATTGGTACCGTTGAATCTAACCCTAAGTAAGTTATAAACATTATGAAAAATTATTAAAAAATTTAAAATACTCAAAAATTATTATTTTTATACTTTTTTAAGTTTTTTCAAAAGGTTTTGACCAAACTTGCATATTTTTTTGTAAAATGTTCCAAAATTGAGGCAACACTCATGAACTGGTAGAGCCCCATCATATGGCTCTCTGCCTGGAGGAACCTGCGCCTAGCAGGAATCCAGTTGCAAGCCCAATGAGGGTACTAAAACCTGTGACCCTAGTATCAAAAAAGAAATTTATTGCAAAAACTGTGGCCCCCAACTCAACCAACTCACTTTTGGAGAGTTTTCCCTCACCCAGCATGTAATTGCAGGCAGCTACCACTCCACCTATGCCACCCTGTCTTGACCCAGCCAAGGAGGACAAAATCAAGGGATTAGTGAAAGAGCAAATAGGTAATTAGGAGAATTTCAAGCTGGCTGAGACCCAGGAGTATCAGCCAGTTATGAGAAAAACCATTTCCCTGGAAAAGAGGACTCAAATTAATCTTCAAATGTTGATCCCAAGGAAAGAAGTAGAAGGTTACGCGCAGAATTGGAATCCTTGGGATCAATTAGCTTCCTTAAGTGAAAAGGACACCAAAAAGAAGAGATCCTCAGTCCATCAGAAGTTAAGGACCCCCAAAGATTGGGAAAACATAATATCTGTAGGCCAGAAATGGAAGAAAGTTTATCACAATTAGATGTAAATAATTCCAATGCCTTTTCTGTGAATGTTTCCCATAACTTCAATGTTGTTAGCAAAAACTAGGATAAAATGTATGAGAAATTGGATAAGTTAAATTTTAAATTTAACAAAGTACTGCAAAATCAATCCAATCAAACTAGGATTAATGACTTTTAATTCAAGCACTGAAAGACCACATGAGCTTGAAAAAAATAGCTCTTATAAAACATATTGAAAGCACTTATTCTAATATACAAGAAGAAATTGTTTTATCTGTTGATTAAATCAAGGAAGAATTTAAGAAGATAGAAAACAATAATTCCAATCATTTTATCAATAAGATAGACTCACTAGGTAACAAACTTGGTTTAGAATTAGTTATGATTTAAAATGATCTTAGAGATCTCCAAATGAATTTTACTAATACTCCAGTTATAAGCTTGGAAGAATCAAAAAAAACTTGATTTACTAGTACTCCCTATGTTCCTCCCAGATCAGGAACAGCCAGGAATGAATATTATAGAACCAGTCCTACCCCTGAAACTGAAAAATCTTTGAAGTTGATTCCCCCTATTATTGAATGGCCCATGTTTTCTGGAGAAGGAGAGTATAAACATATCAGCTTCATTAAGTTTATTGACTATAACCTTGCATCTTATGAAATCCCTGATACTATTGCTGTGTTGAGAATACCCAGATTGTTTGAAGGAGTATATCTTGATTGGTTCATTAATAAAAGGGAAGAAGTAGGATCTTCAACTTGGAGCTCTTGGAAAGAACTGATCAAATCAAAATTTGGGACTAGAATGTGGAAAATAAAAATGATGAAAGCCAGTGAAACTTCTCAGTTTGACCAATCAAAAGAAAAACACCACAAGTGGGGTCTGGATCAGAAAATAATTTTTGATTCTTTTAACCTGATGCTGATAAAGAGGAGGCAAATGAAAGACTCATCAACCTATGCCCAGTTCACCTTAAAAATAACTTAAGATGCAGAATGCCCATGAAGTCTGACTTTCCACTCTGATTGGTATCCTAGAAGAAACTATTGAAATTAATGGACTGAAAAAAAAATTTAACAAGCCTACACCATGGAAAAACAATTATTGCTAGATTAAAAGTGACATAAATGAGGACAAAGGGGCCCTTTGTTCCCTAGAATGTCACTTGTTACCAGGTGATCATTTTTTTCATGGTTCTAGAGACCAGGAAACAAGGAAGAACAAAGAATAAAAAATTAAAACTAAGGATTCTTCTACTTTTAATCCCCCCAGCTCAGAAGTCAAGTAGAATTCAGAAACTAAATAAAATTTATGCTGGAATAGTAAACAGACAGGGCATGTAATACCAGATTTCCCTCAACCCAGGAGAAAAATTAATCCTATAGAAGGAGAGGAGTATGATAATAACCCTGATCCAGAACTGGATGACACTAATAGATCAATTTCTGGATGTGAATCAATTTTTCTAACCCCATCAACTTTATTGACAGAATTATAGAATCTTCCCTGGAAATAAACTCTGTAAATGAAGATTACAACTTAACTCAACATTGGAATCCTAACATAAGAATTAACCATGTTTCTGAAGCTAAAAACTTGACTCTTAAACCCTCTGCTGGTAAAAGTTACACTTCTGGTAAAACTTGCTATGCTACGGGTTTAATCCTTGTTTTCCATTGAAGTTACTCCTGGAAAGTGGAGCTTTCTGATCCTGTGTTGGATCATCTTATTTAGGAAAGCAGGATCCAAATTGGATAGAAAACCTATTACCACTACCTCAGGCTAAGTTTAAAAGCTGCAAATTTTCCCTCAATTCCATTGGAGTATGGTCCTCAGATGTCATACTCTCCCATTCTAAAGGATCACACAAACTGAAAATT
Organism: Puccinia polysora; assembly: GCA_025617555.3. Lineage (NCBI taxonomy): Eukaryota > Fungi > Basidiomycota > Pucciniomycetes > Pucciniales > Pucciniaceae > Puccinia > Puccinia polysora. Next base: position 9,322,760 of record CM062647.1, on the reverse strand, counting down.
GAATTTTAATTAATTCAAAATGGAGTATGTGATTACTTTATTTTTGAAAATGATTCTCTTTTCTTGTATGGAATATATGTCTTCCAAAGCAAAGGTAGATACTATAGGGTAGGAGCAGATTGGAACAAGAATTTCAAAATATGTCATACAAATTCTCAAACTTCTTAGTATGAGAAAAAATTGGAAAAATTTAACCAAGAATACTTCTCCCAACCAGGTTTGAATTCCCAGCTCAGTGAAAACCAAAAATGGGAGATCCTCAAAGTTTGTTTTGAAAATCAGAATGCTTTCTGCACCAAGGATTACCCTATTGGTAATATCAAAGGAAATTATATGATTCTAACCTTGACCATTAAACTGCCTTACCCTACAAACCTTAAGAGACTTGCTTACCCCTCTACTTCAAATTCTAGGGCTGATTTAGAAGCCCAAATCCAAGGATTAATTGACCTACAAGTTTTAAGGAAAGTAGGGCACACTGAACAAGTGGATGGTACAACACCATCAATTATATCTTGGCATAATGATAAGTCCAGAATGGTTGGGGAATTAAGAATTCTCAAGAAATATACTCAAGCTGAATATTATCCTATCCCAAGGATTGAACATGCTATACACAAAATTTCAAAGGTCAAGTTTATCACTGCTATGGACATGGTGGAAGATTTTCACCAAATACCTATCAGTCCTGAAAGCAGGAAATTGATGAGGATCATATGTCACTTAGGTATATATGAGTATTTGAGAATGCCCTTTGGTATCAAGAATACTCCTTCTCACTTCCAGAGGATGATGGACACAGTTTTAGGATTATTCATCAGACAAGGTTGTATGATGGTATATATTGATGATGTTATAATTTATTCTGATGATTGGAACACCCACATTGACATAGTGACGCTAGTGCTTAAAACTATCTTTGCAGTGGGGTTAAAATAATCAATGAAGAATTGTAACTTTGGATACAGAGAACTCAAAGCTTTGGGTCACATTGTTTCTGGACTAACTCTAACTGCTGATTAAAGAAATATATCAGCTTTTATGAACAGACCCATGCCTCAGAACAAAACTGAACTTCTATATTTTATCAGCCTCTGCAGATTTTATAGGAAGTAAATCCCTAAGTTTGCTCTACTTACCAAGAGTTTATAAAAAATCTGCAACAACAACACGTTATTGAGATGTCTAATGAAAGGCTAAACAATTATGAGGAGCTCAAAATAGAAATGACTACTGCACCAGTGTTTATTCAACCAGATTGATCTAAAAATTCAAGCTATATATAGATGCTAGTATGGAAGGCCAAGGAGCCACTCCAGACCATCTTGGAATGGGGAAATGTCAGCTTGCTGCTTTTATGGAGAAACATGTCAAAGTAGAGTAAAAATAAAAATAAATCATAAAAAGAAAAGAGTAAGAAATCCTAAGATATTATTTCATATTTGGATTCCTCAACCAAAAAAAGGTAGGGTCACTCAATGAACCCACCCTTGAATTCCAACTCCTTAAATTTTTAAATAATTAAAGAAAGAAATGACCAAACATCCACGGCATCACCATGGCACTTTGTAGCCTTTTAATGTTTTGCATGCAATTTCTTGTATGAGTTTCACACCTAAAATTCACTCAGAATTGTGGTGTTGTGTATATTTAGGAGTTACATCTGTTTTTGTGTTCTGTCACAATTCCTGCACGCAGCCCCTCACCAATACAGCAAGGGTACATGTGACTGACATTCAGTATGTAGGGGCATGTCAAGAAAACCACATGCAATATTCTTCTGGCCTTGGATGCTGGATTCCCGCACACAGCTTTCAAGTATGCGCGTGTCAAAAATAACTGCACTACTCCTGACAGCCAGGTACAGCAGGAACAGGCTACAACCTGCATGCATACATCATGCATATGTAACAGCCTGACTGATGGATAGAGCAATTTTCAAAACCTCTGTATTTTGGATAAATAAGTATGAAATTCAAAATATAAGACGGAAAAATTGGGGAAAATAATAATAAATTTTGTTATGTAAATGTTATTGTCAAATATTTATGAACCACACAAATCATATAAAGGATTTCCCTTAAAAATAGGTAAACATTAAAAAATGTTCAGAAGATGGCTTAGAATCTAAAAATAACCACTTCTGACCATGTCAATCAAAAGAAACTAATACAAAATTAGGAAATATTCCAGAACTGTAAAAATAACAAATGAAAATTTAAACAGATCCTGATAATTATTTCACCTATAAATATGGCACAGACAGGTCCAGCTGATTGAAAGCACTAAGAATACGGTCCAAATTAGCCCTAACCGGTCTGCTAGTCTTAGAACACCAACACAAACCTATCTATGTGCCCTGAGAAGGTCCTCCTACCCCAAAAAGGTATAAACACAGCCCTTTGTGGATGATTTAAACACCTGTAATTTTCAATTAATAAATCCAGACCTATTGCCATCTGTGATCAAGTGTTTATGAACAATAAAAAAGTTGGTTGTGGCCTCAGTCTAATAGTATAGTTATTAATTCTAACCCCATCATTAATTCCATTGAAGAATGTAAGCAAAAACCCCACCAATTGTCCTGAGACCCTTTCAATTCATGACTTTCTGCAAGTATCTTGGAATTTCTGCTGAAATAATTCATTTATCTCCTCCTTGCCTCCAGGTATAAGTGCTTTAAGACAGAAAGTCCACCCATTCCCCTTGAGTAAACCCCTTTTGACAAATCAATAAGGACCACATTGTCCCAAGGTCTTTACAAGTGTCAGCCTCCTGGATGCCAAGACCCTTGCGCTACCAGAGGTGATAGAGTAAATAATTAATATATTATTCAATAAATGCAGCAAAAATCCATAAAATATTTGGATTAAGCTTATTGCAAGGTTGAGTGGCTTGGTTATTGTTTATTGTTTTAAATCAATATGAATAAATTTATGATTAAATATTTTTATAGAGGGGCCACAATTATATTGGGGATCTTTAACACCTCTCTTCAGGGATTTCAGTATGAAAACAAGTAGTCCTGGTTACTTTGGGCTCTTTAGTTTAAAGAATATTTTACTCAAAGATAATATGTATATAAAATACACAGTGGAGTGGAAGGGCCTTGTAGCCAAGCTACCACGACAGAGAAAGGATAATAAAAATTACTGGTATATTATTAAATCCTTTGGGTATCTGTTTGAGACGTGTACTGATAGGTTAAACCTGTATACTGGGGTTATAAGGTTGTTCAGCAGTTTTAATTGATATAAAAAAGGTTGAGGACGGATATTATTGATCAGAAATTGCCATAAATCACTTACTTATCTCTTATAAGTATCTGATTACCTTGGCACGGTGTCTGGATATGAATATAACTGGGTCTCTGCCCATCAATATCCTCAAAAGAGCTCTTTATTTATAGCTTTTGGAGTCCCAATATTGTTTTTCTGAGGGTTCTAGGTGCTCAAAGGGACGGATACTAAGGCTAGCAGGGTAACGAGGGGTAGCCTGTCATGTGTTCTTGGTGCTATAGCACGGGTAGCATCTAATTCCTTGGGATATGGGAATTATTCTACTTTATAATTGACATTAGGACGTGTGAATAACACTAATCTGTCCTATTTATGTATTATTTAATTAATTATCCTTAGTAAATGTTCCCAGTAATTTAATAATTATATAAATAGAAATTTTTACGGACATCTTGATTTCAAGTAAGTTATCATTATGTATTATATATCTGGAGTAAAAGTCATGATATTGATTTTACTCTTGATTTTTGAGTTCAAGTTGATTTACTAAGATAATTACTTAAAAATATAAGTCATGGAAATTTATGTAATATTTGAACATCATTAGTTTTCTTAGTATGTCACAAAAATGTTGATGTCTAGAAATTTGCATAAAAGTATATTAAATTATTTTAATATATTTTTAGAAGTTTTCATTGTCTTATTTTTGACATTCTTGGTACTTTGAATTATATTAAATAAAAAATACGTATAAGGATTATTTAAGTATTTTTATATAATATTATGTATTTTTAGACTTTCTACTATCCACAGGAACATTTATTAAATATGTAGAATGTTCCTGTGTAGGTTGTAGCATGTTTACACGGTACCTGAGCCTCTCAGGCCGCCTGTCACTCTGTCAACCCATAGTCCCGCGGCTGCGTACTTTTCAGGGGCCCGGGGCTGCATAGACAACCTCGACGCAGTGAGAGGGCTGTATCTCAGCCGCGCGCGGGTGCATTGGCTGCCGCCTATGCGTGCGGGAATTGTGACAAAACACATTTCCGCCCGTGACTCCTAAAATATACACAACACCTCAATTCTGACTGAATTTTAGGTGTGAAACCTATACTTGAAAATGTGTGTGAAATGTTTAATTGACCAAAAACTCAATAGTGGAGCTGTAGTATTTTGGTTTTTCTTTCCTTAATTATTTAAAAATATAAGAAGTTGGATTTCAAGGGTGGGGTCAGTGAGTGACCCTACCTATTTTGGGTGGAGAAAGAATCCATTTCTGTAATAATATTTATGGTTTTCCTACTCCTTCTTAGGTTAATTGTATTATTATTATTTTTATTTTATTTTTGTTACTTTTGCAGCTTGCTCTGCAATAATAGCAAGCTGACATTCCCCCACTCCAAGATATCACCATATCTGAAAAAAATCTGGAGGGTGTTGGGAGAAAATTAACTCAATGTGTGTTTCAGTTCCTTTTTCTGGCTCTTTAGTTTCTGAGATGTATTGGTCCATCAGGTATGTTATTTTCTGGTAACAATTCATCTTTTTCTGCAGATTCTCCTTTTCATCTTACTAAGTATAGTCTAACATCTTTTCCTTGTACTCTCTCTTTCTTATCTCTCAATATCCTGCTGACTTTCCCTTTTTCTTTCACAGGGTCAGGTTCTATTGGGATTATTTCTTGAGGGAGGTTTCTGCCTTCTCTTGGTTGAAAGTGTTTGACTAGGCTAACAGGAAATACTGGATGTTCCATTGATAATTCTTCACTCAAGATTACTTTCACAGCATTTTTGCCATGCATCTTCTTGATAAAAAATGGTCCAAAAAAGGCTGGTTTCAGTTTTCTGTTGCCTGCTAGGTTGTTGAAATTGGTTTTAGATATCAAGATCTGATCTCCTATTTTAAAGTTGGGTTCTTTATGTGATTTGTCCCATCTTTGTTTGTTGTATTCTACTGCTTCTTCTACACATTTCTGAGCATGATTGTCTGCCAGATCTAACATCTTCTTAAAGTTAAGAGATGTTGGATGAATAGTGGCTAAGTTATTGTTTAAGTTATTCCTAGGGAGTTTTGGAATCCATCCTCTTTCTAGTATGTAAGGAGCTTCTTTGGTAGTAGAATGTTTACTGCTGTTATAAGCCATTTCTAGGGCTGGGAGTAGGCTTACCCAATCATGGCAATAACCATCTGAGTTTTTGTGTTCTAGACCAAAGCTACAGAACCTCCTTAGCCAATCTTCTTGAGTCTGTATCATTCTTTCAGCTAATCCATCAGTTTGGGGATGGTATGCTGTAGAAAATGCTAGAGTAGTACCCAGTATATCATGTAGATTCCTCCAAAACTCAGAGGTGAATTTGGGGTCTCTGTCACTGATTATAATCTTGGGTATACCCACATCAGCTATGATCTTATTCCAGAATAGTAAAGCTACATCCATAGCACTATCTTCTTTGTGGTTAGGTAAGAAGTTTTCCTTCTTAGAATATCTGTCAACTATAACTAGGACAGAGTTATATGAATGAGTAGCTCCAGGGGAGAGGCCAGTGACAACATCCATATTGATGATTTCCCATCTGGTTGTAGATTCAGATATCTTCTGTAAGAGTCCAAACCTTTTTCCAGTAGTTTTATTGGATTTCCTGCAGGTTTCACAGCTAGTAATATATTCAGTAGTGATTTCTTTCCAGTCTATCCACCAGGCAGTTTGTTTTACCTTTTCTAAAGTTCTTTCTGTTGATAGATGCCCTGATGAACAGTTTTCAGGCATTACTGGAGTATATGTTGTATATGTTCTTTGTTGTTTGGTACTAATACGCTGGAATGTTGGTGTCTATAGTAAAGGAGACCATTCCAAAAGGTAAGCCTTCCTGCTTTATAGGGTTTAAGTAATGAAGCAGGTAGGCTATTTATCAGAGCTGCTTCTGGGAATTCACATTCCATAATGGTAATCAGCAGCTTGATTTCAGGAGAGTAGCTATCCCTTACTAGGTTGAAGAAAGCAGCATTTAATTCACATAAGTGGATCCCCATTATTGGAGCACTCAATGAAAAAAGATTGATGTTCAGGATAGGAAAAATATCATGATATTCAGGGTCATATGCTGGATTGTTAGAGTCATTAGGAAAAGCATTCCTACTTAAAATATCAGAATTCTGATGTTTAGCTCCAGATTTATGCACTATAGTCATCTGTCCTCTATACAGCTTTATAGCAATTTGCCGCCTGAGCATATGTCTGCTGGGAGTTTTCATGTTCATAAGAGCTCTTACAGCATTGAAGTACGTGATTTCTTGAAAAGTGGTGCCTTCTAAGTAATAGTGTAGCTTCTCTAAAGCTCATACTAGTGCCAAAAATTCCAACTGACTAGCCCCATATCTCTTCTCTGTATCTTTGATCTGTCTAGATATGAAGAGTACTGGTTTCCCTACTGGTCTGTCTTCTTCTATCCTTTCCTGATGTAGAGCAGCTCCTAGCCCTTCCATGCAGGCGTCAATGTACAGTTTGAAGGGCTTGGAGTAATCTGGTTGGATAATTAGAGGAGTAGAGTTCATAGCTATTTTTAATTCCTCATAGTTTTTTAGTCTCTCATGAGTCATCTCAAATAGGGTGTTGTTGTTGCATACTTCATACAGACGTTTAGTTAGCATAGCAAACTTTGGTATGTATTGTCTGTAAGAACTGCAAAAACTAATGAAAGACAGTAATTCTTTTTTTTTTGTGGCATAGGTCTATTCATGTCAGCAGCTATCTTATTTTGATCAGCAGCTAGAGTTGGACCAGAGACTATATGTCCTAAGGCTTTCAAATCTCCGTAGCCAAAGTTGCATTTCTTCATGGACAGCTTCAATCCTGCTCTGGAGATTTTCTGGAGTACTAATCTTACTTGGTTAATATGAGTATCCCAGTCATCAGAGTATATGATAACATCATCTATATATACCATCATCCAGCCTTGTATGATGTAAGGACCTAGAACTGTATCCATTGTTCTCTGGAAGTGTGATGGAGCATTCTTTATACCAAAGGGCATCCTAAGATATTCATATATTCCCAAATGACAGATTATTCTCATAAACTTCCTGCTTTCAGGGCTTATTGGTATCTGGTGGAAACCTTTAAGCATATCCATAGTAGTGATGTACTTAGCCTTGGACAAGTTATGCAGAGCATGACAAATCCACGGTATAGGATAATAATATTCTTGAGTGTAATTGTTGAGAATTCTGAAGTCTCCTACCATTCTTGACTTGTCAATATGCCAAGCTATGATTAAAGGTGTGGTCACATCTACCTGTTCATTATGCCCTACTTTCCTTAATACTTGTAAGTCTATCAGTTCCTGGATATGTTCCTCAAGAGCTTTTCTAGACTTAGGACTAGAAGGATAGGTTGGCCTTCTTAAGTTAGGAGGATAAGGAGGCTTAATGGTCAATGTCAATACCATATCATGTCCTTTAATATCACCAATGGGATGATCTTTAGTACAAAAAGCATTCTGGTTCTCAAAGCAGACTTTCAATATATCTTTCTTCTGTTCCTCAGAAAGTTTGATATTCAGAGCTGCTTGAGAGAAATATTCTTGGTAAAAGTCTTCTAAATGCTTTTGATAAGTAGAGGAGGGGAAGTTAGATTGAATGGTTCATATCTTAAACTTCTTATCCCAATTACCTCCTACTGTGAAGTATCTTCCTCTACTCTGGAACACGTCTATACCATATAGACATAAGGCATCATTACCCAGTATCAGGTAGTCACATTGTCCGTTGAGAAATACTACAAATTCCACTTGGATTCTCAAAGATCCTTTAGTGTGGGGTAGTATTATAGGAGCAGTGCATACTCCAATAGCATTCATGGTAGAGTTGCAAGATCTTGACCTGGCTTTTGGGACGGGCAAAAGGTGTTCTTTCCAATTGGGGTCCCATTTGCTTAAGAATTCAGCACAGACACATGAGCAAAAGGCTCCACTATCCAGTAATAACCTTATAGGTCTGTTTTTATACAATGTTGTTGCATAACAAGTTTGACCAGTGGTATAACGTTTCCCACTCATAGATTTAACTGTTAATGGTTTGACATCCATAATATGCCTAGGAATTATGGTAGGATCCCATTGTTGGGGCAAGCTAGAATCCCCATGGATGTAATTGATTTCTGCAGAAGTGCCTATATCTCCTTCTATAACATTAACAGGGTTGGTCAGGATCAATTCACATTCAGAAAGTGATCCTTCAGTATCAGCTATATCCTCATAGTTCTGATTCCCTTCAACCTCCTGTTCTCCTTCCAAGACTGCTATCTTTTTTTTTGTTAATGGGATGTCTTATCTCATACGCCCAGTCTTGTTACAATTCCAACAAGTTGCCAGCATCCTCTCTTTATCCCTATTCTCATTAGGTTTCTTATTATCAGAGGAATTTATCAGAGGAGGTTGTTCTCTGGTTTTGTTGATTTTATAGTTCTCTTTGGGTCTGGAAGGGGCTTTCTTGTCCAACCCATTCATGTCTATTACTTCTTCTAGCACATTGATTAGAGTTGGAAAGTCCGCATCCATACTCATCCTACATCTTAAACTATGGTTAAAATTGCCAGGACACAGTTTGAGGAGTCTTTCATTTACTTCTTTTTCATCAGCATCTGGATAGAAGCAATCCAACCTTTTCTTCTGTTCCAAGCACCATTTGTGAGGTTTATCCTTGGAGGGGTCAAATGAGGAATTTTAAAAATTTTTCATCATTTTTCTTTTCCACATTCTAGAACCAAATTGTTCTTGAATCAGAAGTTTCCAAGAATTCCATGGTAAGGATCCTACTTCTTCTCTTTTACTGATAAACAATTCCAATGCTACTCCTTCAAATAGCCTGGGTAGCCTGAATACAGCTATAGCTTCTGGTAGGTCATAAGAGTTAATGGTGTGGTCAATAAATTTAATAAAATTTATCTGATTGTATTCTCCTTCACCGGAGAACTTGGGCCATTCAGAAATAGGGGGTAACAGTCTGAGTACTTGCTCCATCTCAGGAGTACCACTAGGCCTAAAGGTGTCACTCCTATGCATTCCTAATAAGGGTGGTGCATAAGGAGTAGTGGTTTGTCTTCAAGGTTTTGGTTCCTCTGCCGTACTCCCCAAGGGGTTTGTCAGACGGAATTTCAAGTCTCTAAGATCATTTTTGATCAGATTAAGTTGCCGGTCCACTTTTTTATTAAGCACATCCAGTTTTTCACTAAGAGATAGAATAGAGATATTATTGGTGGTTTCCAATTATTCTTTTAAGGGGTGGAAAGACATAATAAAATCTTCTTGGATTCCTGATAACATATTCTCAATTGTTTGAGTCTGTTTGATCCTACCTTGATTAATTGTATTCAATAACTGTTCTGTGTGTTCTTTAATTTCTTCCATTCCTACCGTCTTTGTTGGGTTATTAATCAATTTTGCTACCACTGAGGTTAATTTATCCATTTGGGTATAAACACCATCCAAATTTTCACAAAAAATTTTGAAATTATGACGCATATAATTAGAAAAGGAAGTAATTACATAAGGGGTTTGTTTGGGCTCAGAATTAGAAGCTAATTGTTGTAAACCTTTTTCCACTTTTGAGCCAGGGATATTATTTGATCCTAGTCTTTCTTTACCTTTGGCTTGGGATGGGAAGAGGATCTCTTCTTTCCTGATCCTTTGCCTTTCAGTTGGGCTAATTGATCCCAAGGATTCCACTTTTATACGTAGGATTCTACCTCTTTCCTTGGAATCATTTTCTGAAGAGCTATCTGGGTGGCTTTTGCCTGGGAGATTATCTTTTTAATAGATACCATGTCCTCCTTGGCTTGGGCTTCTTTGAATTCTTCCCAATATTTCATGTGCTCTTTGACTAAGTCTTTGATCCTGGATTCCTTGGCCAGATTCTGCTGGGGTGGCTGCAGGGAATCTTTTTGTAAAGGAGGGTGGCTTGATTCTACTACCTTCTACCGCTCTAGGTTGGGAGAGGGCAGAAGTGATTGGTGCCCTCCTTGTCCATCAACATTTGATTCACAGGTTCTAGTCCCTTCAAGGTTGTCCTTATTGGTGGTCTCATGGTTACTGAGAGCTGTTGGAATAGATCCATAGGAGGGAATTCTTCCTGAGGCTCTTGTGTTACGTCTATTCATTTTCAGAATAATATGTTTATGAGTATTTTACAGAAAAAATCCGTAAAAATAAGTTTTATTTCAAAACCCACTTAAATTGATGTGCAAAGCTACCAAGACCTTATTGGGGTTAAACTTTTATATTTCAAAAAGTAATGTTAAAATACGTACGCACTTACGCGGGTGCTACGTATAAGTGTAATCCAAATGGGATGCACAAATGGGCCTCTAAGGCCCATTGGACACACACACGGACCATACGGGCCCATGTGGATGTCACGGATTTGGGGAAACTGGCCTCAAAATGCGTGAAATAGGCCTATTGGTACACGGGCCCTAACGGGCCCGGTGGGGTATATGGGCAGATACAGCCAGATGGGCTTGTATGGGCATAATTGGGCCCAAGGTTTATTTTGGACATACTTGGCCAGACGGACTGGCCCGCCAAAGTATGTTTTTCTCAGTTTTCGGACTTGGGGCGGCCCATTGGGGCCGCCGCCAGTGTCGCGGCCCACCCGGGGCCGCTGCCCGCGCCGCGACCCGTTCGGGGCCGCCTGTGTTCCTCGGCACGGCCCACGCGGGGCCCGACAGCCCGCGCGGGGCTGTTGCGCGGCCGAGGGATCCCGCGCGGTGCGATGCCGCGCGGGCCCGGCTGGTCGCGACCGGCGACCAGCGCCGCGGAGCCGGGGTTCGCGGCCCCAGCTCGCTCCCCCTCCCCTCGCTCGCCGTCGCGAGGGGGAGGGGGCAGGCTGGCTGGGTTGAACCAGCCAGCGACCGGCCGCGATGACGCGGTCGGTCAGGGCAGGGGGGACCTGACCACCCCCTTGCCCAGGGAGGTGGCGGCGCCGGCCGCGAGTGTAGCGACCGGACGGTGGGGGGGATTTGATCACCCTCCCACCTTGTAGCGAAGAGGTGACGAGGGGCGCTCTCCCCCCCCCTTTACCGAGGGGGAGGAGCGACGGGCCAGGGGGGATCTGACCACCCCCCAGCCATCCTTACCTTGACGACGCCCTGGGGGTATCGACCCCCAGGGCCCCTGGTGAGGGGATTTGACCGCCCCCACCAGGGAATTGAGAGAAAGAGGGGGGGGGCGGCATGTCCGCCGGCTACACCCCCCCCCCCATGTGAGGTTGAAACCGGACCCAGGTGAGCCCTGGGTCCCACCTGGCCCATTTGAGGGGCCAGGGGCTGGATGCATGAGGCAACCAGCCCGTAACAGAGGTAATAAGGCCATCAGGGCCGGTTGTAATAGACAACCAGCCAGGGGATTGAACAGCAAAGGGGCTGGTTCAGCCCCGTAACGGTGGAAACACCAGAATGGACCGGAATAGTCTGGTCGTAAGGGTTCAGGGACTGATGCCATGTGGGCTGATGTAGTCCAAACCAAGTAACAAGGCTTGTAGAGCCTGTAGAGCTCTTTTGGGGCGGAAAATTTGCCTTTTGGCTTGTTGTATCATGGGCTCACAAGAGGCCAATCTTTTGTACTTAAGGAGCTCTTCTCCCTGCTGTTTTCCATCATTCATTCATCATCCAATCGAATTCATCCAACATATTGCCCCATTGTGAGAGCCCCATTAGCCATTATTGACACACAGTGTCCAGCATTTCTTTTGCTTTAAATACTGCTCATTTGCCTAAGCTAATTGCTGGCCATAATTATAACACATTATCAGTACCAACATCATCATTACTTCCAAGCCATCTAGACCTTTGTACCTTACTTTGGAGAACCTCAAAGACCTCAAGTTTTCCAAGAAGATGTCCTATATCCCTGATGTTAGCTCTACCAAAATAGTTCTGAATAGTCAGAACTATAATGCTTGGGCTGTCCTTATGGATAGTGAGCTGGATAACATCTGCTGTGGGGAAATTATGGATGCAGATGACACTCTGATCAGTTCAGAAGTGGAGAAGAAGTCTTACCATCTGATCCTTAGGCATCTTGATGAGAATCATGTGACATGGGTTGCTGATACTCTTAGGGAAGATGAGAGGAGGAGGGGCAGCATCCTTTGGAAGCTGCTTAAGTCCAAGTATGCTGGTGATTCTGTTCACCAGAAGGGTATAGCCTTTAATAAACTGTTCAAGTTACAATATTCGAATTGTAAACAGTTTGTGGCAGAGGCTAGGTCTAGTATAGCCAAGTTCAAGTCATCTGGACTTAACATGGATCCAGAGTGTTTGTCACTCTTAATCCTTCAAAAGCTGCCAAAAGAGTTTGATTCCTTAAGTCAGAATCATTTCTCAATTGGATCCTCTTCCTGGGGAGGAGGATGTGCTTAAAAGGATTGAAAAGGATGACCTTCAATTCAAGATGAAGGGGGGTTCTGGAACAGCCCTAGTTGGAAAGACTGGAAAATCTCGCAAGAAGGCGAAAAAGGATTTGTCCAAGGTCTTATGTTACAATTGTCAGAATAAGGGGCACTATGCTAAGGACTGCAAGGAGGCCAAGAAAAGGAAGAAGTCCGAAGGGGATGACAAAGAGGTCAATCTCACAACTGAAAACGTTGCAATGGTGGCGTTGGATGCTCCAATTGAAGAGGCTGTTGTGGAAGAAGGTCCCAACAAGAAGGCCAAAATCGATGAGGATCAAGAAATGGACTTGATTGATTATGAAGTGAGTAATCTTAACCTCAAAGATAAGAACTTATCAGTGACTGATAAAGCTTCTTTCCTACTAGGAGGATTGAAGGAGGATGTTCTTGTTTTGATCAATTCTGGTTGTACAGATCACATGTTTTTTGAACCAAATTTATTTTCAAATCTTAGTGATTATGATGGGGTTGTAAATATTGGTCAGAAAGGCAGAACAATTCAGATTAAAGGAATTGGAAAAGTTATTCTTGCAAATCAATTGGGTTTCCAAATTACTTTTGATAAAGTGTTCTATGTACCAGAGTTGCCTTACAACCTTGTGTCTCTTGGGGTGTTATGGAAAAAAGGTTTCCAAATTCGTTATCTTAAAGGAGATAGGTTTGTTATTGATATGAATGGGAGAACTGTTCTTAGTGGACAAGTTCGGAATAAGCTTCTGTGTGCAAGCTTGTTCAAATTCTCAGCTCTGAGCACTGTTTCTCACAATAGAAGTGGCCATAAGGTAAAGGACAGCAACTGTGAGAGTTGTACCTTGGGGGCCAAGACTAGAAATGTGTTCTCTAAGAGTAGAGATCACACAGATGTTCCTAGAGAGGAATTTTCCATTGATTTGGCAGGGCCATTCACTCCAGAGTCCCTTGGTGGGGCAAGATACTTCATCAATTTAGTTGATACTGCAACTAATTATGTTTGGGTTAAACCGATTCGATCTAAGGATCAGACCACAGAGGAGGTTTCTGTAATCTTCAAAGTCTGGAAACAGAATGGTCTGATGAAGGAGATCAAGAGGGTTATTACCGATGGAGGGGGTGAATTCGTGAGTAAAGAGTTTGGGAGGCTGTTGAAAGATTATGGTATAGTCACTACTGCAAGTACTCCACAAAATAATGGAATAGTTGAGAGAATGAATAGGACTTTACTGGACAAAGTCAGAACTATTATGTCTCAATCTGGTCTGCCAAAGTTCTTATGGGCTGAGTTGATGTGCACGGTGTGTCTGTTGCACAACATTGTAAGTGTTAATGGGAAGTGTCCCCATTATCAGTTTTGGAAGTTGTACCCCAAAACATCACACCTAAGAACAATTGGTTGCTTGGTGTATTATAGTGTCCACCATAATGAAATGGTCGGAAAATTAGACCCTAGAGCCAGAACAGGGGCACTTGTAGGCTATGATTTAATAAGTAAATCTTATAGGATCTATTGTCCAGGGACAAGAAAGGTTATCCGTAGCAGGGATGTAAAATTCGACGAAAGTACCTTTCCACTCAAAAGGAGTGAAGATGTTGTTGTGATTAAGCCACAACAAGAAATAGAATTAGCACCTATTTCACCAGCAAAAGCTGTGGAACATGTGGTTCCAGAAGATGAAGAGGTGGCAGACGTGCCACAAGAGGGTTCAGTACCCGCTTCAGGTGATTCTGTGGAATCAGAACCTGATGAGCCTCCACCTCCGGTTAGAAGGAGTGGTAGGGTTAGAGTACCAGTTGACAGGTACGGGGAGTGGAGATCCCATTATGCTGCCGCAGGATATGAGGAAGATACATTTCAGGAACAGTGTATGCTCAATGAAGTCCTGGAGTTGAGTTCAGAAATGGGTAACAGGGTTAACCCAAATAGCTTTGGCCAAGCTATGAATTCTGATGAGAGAGCCAACTGGAAGAGTGCTATTTTTGAGGAATTTGATTCTCTAGAGAATAATAGTGTCTTTGAAGTGGTTAAGCGGGATTCTGTTCCAAAAGAAAAGACCATTGTGGGGTCTCGATTGGTGTTAAACAAGAAGTTTGACACAAACGGAGTTTTGAAAAGGTTCAAGGCTAGATGTGTTGCACAGGGCTTCAAGCAGAGAGAGGGTATTGATTACCAAGAAACTTTCTCACCAACTGGAAGGCTGTCCACCTTCAGGTACATCATTGCTCTGGCAGTGGAGTTGGGTGAAGAAATCAGACAAGCTGATTTTGTAACAGCATACTTGAATGCAAAACTTGGAGAGGAGGAGACTGTTTATATGTCGATTCCTGATGGTTTTCGTGAATGGTTAGTAGAGACTAAACCAGAAACCATGAAGAAAATCTGTGTTAGAACTTTTCTTTCGGCAGATAAAGGGGAATATGTCCTCAAGCTGTGTAGATCCCTGTATGGATTGAAGCAAGCAGCTAGGTCATGGTATAACACCATGAGTGAGAAACTGATAGAGATTGGTTTTAAGACGTCTGAGGCCGATCCTTGCCTTTTTGTGAGAAAGGATGCAATTTTGTTTGTATGGGTCGATGACATTATCATTATTGGTGGTGGTAAAGAGAGAGTCATGGAGACACTCAAAAAGGAGTTCAAGATAAAAGATCTTGGTCTGGCACAACAGGTGCTAGGGATGAAA
Organism: Puccinia polysora; assembly: GCA_025617555.3. NCBI lineage: Eukaryota > Fungi > Basidiomycota > Pucciniomycetes > Pucciniales > Pucciniaceae > Puccinia > Puccinia polysora. The sequence continues at coordinate 9,307,417 of CM062647.1, read as the reverse complement.
GTTAGTAAGGGCAAAGATGGTATTAAGTTAGACCAAAGCCATTACGTTGAAGCTCTTCTTAAGCAATACGGCTTAGAGGATGCAAAGGAGTTTGGTACTCCTATGCAGTCAAACATTCGTTTAGAGAAGTCTACAGATGAGGAGTATCTGGAGTTTGTTCAATCAGGGAATGACTACAGGTCAGCTGTCGGATCGCTTAATTATTTGGGGCAGTGTACAAGGCCCGATATTGCGTTTGCAATTGGGGTCTTGTCGCAACACTTAGAGAAGCCAAGCATGAGGCATTGGTCAGCGTTTAAGAGAGTTATGAGGTATCTTAAAGGAACACACAGTCTGGGACTGTTGTTTACAAAGTCAGCAAACTTTGATTTGGTTGGTTATTCCGATGCAAGTTGGGCAGATGGTAACACTAGGGAATCAACAAGTGGTTTTGTATTCTTTTTAGGTAAGAATCTGGTGTCATGGATGTCCAAGAAGGTGTCGGCAATAAGTCTTTCATCAACAGAGGCTGAGTATAGAGCTTACTTAGCAGCTTCACAGGAAGCAAAATGGTTGAGAAAAGTCTTAGAGGACACACATAAACCACAAGGGTTTGCATTGTTGTATTCCGATAACCAGAGTGCCATTGCGTTGGCGCAAAACCAAGTGTTCCATTCAAGAACAAAACATATTGATGTCCACTATAACTATATTCGCGATGCAGTTAACTGCAAAGAGATTGTGTTGAGGTACATGCCCACTGGAGCAATGATTGCGGATATCTTGACTAAGGCATTAGACAGAAACAAGCATCAAGGCTTTGTGACTAATATGCGGATGTCACCCCTTTTGGATTAAGGGGGTGTGTTAAAATACGTACGCACTTACGCGGGTGCTACGTATAAGTGTAATCCAAATGGGATGCACAAATGGGCCTCTAAGGCCCATTGGACACACACACGGACCATACGGGCCCATGTGGATGTCACGGATTTGGGGAAACTGGCCTCAAAATGCGTGAAATAGGCCTATTGGTACACGGGCCCTAACGGGCCCGGTGGGGTATATGGGCAGATACAGCCAGATGGGCTTGTATGGGCATAATTGGGCCCAAGGTTTATTTTGGACATACTTGGCCAGACGGACTGGCCCGCCAAAGTATGTTTTTCTCAGTTTTCGGACTTGGGGCGGCCCATTGGGGCCGCCGCCAGTGTCGCGGCCCACCCGGGGCCGCTGCCCGCGCCGCGACCCGTTCGGGGCCGCCTGTGTTCCTCGGCACGGCCCACGCGGGGCCCGACGGCCCGCGCGGGGCTGTTGCGCGGCCGAGGGATCCCGCGCGGTGCGATGCCGCGCGGGCCCGGCTGGTCGCGACCGGCGACCAGCGCCGCGGAGCCGGGGTTCGCGGCCCCGGCTCGCTCCCCCTCCCCTCGCTCGCCGTCGCGAGGGGGAGGGGGCAGGCTGGCTGGGTTGAACCAGCCAGCGACCGGCCGCGATGACGCGGTCAGTCAGGGCAGGGGGGACCTGACCACCCCCTTGCCCAGGGAGGTGGCGGCGCCGGCCGCGAGTGTAGCGACCGGACGGTGGGGGGGATTTGATCACCCTCCCACCTTGTAGCGAAGAGGTGACGAGGGGCGCTCTCCCCCCCCCTTTACCGAGGGGGAGGAGCGACGGGCCAGGGGGGATCTGACCACCCCCCAGCCATCCTTACCTTGACGACGCCCTGGGGGTATCGACCCCCAGGGCCCCTGGTGAGGGGATTTGACCGCCCCCACCAGGGAATTGAGAGAAAGAGGGGGGGGGCGGCATGTCCGCCGGCTACACCCCCCCCCCATGTGAGGTTGAAACCGGACCCAGGTGAGCCCTGGGTCCCACCTGGCCCATTTGAGGGGCCAGGGGCTGGATGCATGAGGCAACCAGCCCGTAACAGAGGTAATAAGGCCATCAGGGCCGGTTGTAATAGACAACCAGCCAGGGGATTGAACAGCAAAGGGGCTGGTTCAGCCCCGTAACGGTGGAAACACCAGAATGGACCGGAATAGTCTGGTCGTAAGGGTTCAGGGACTGATGCCATGTGGGCTGATGTAGTCCAAACCAAGTAACAAGGCTTGTAGAGCCTGTAGAGCTCTTTTGGGGCGGAAAATTTGCCTTTTGGCTTGTTGTATCATGGGCTCACAAGAGGCCAATCTTTTGTACTTAAGGAGCTCTTCTCCCTGCTGTTTTCCATCATTCATTCATCATCCAATCGAATTCATCCAACATATTGCCCCATTGTGAGAGCCCCATTAGCCATTATTGACACACAGTGTCCAGCATTTCTTTTGCTTTAAATACTGCTCATTTGCCTAAGCTAATTGCTGGCCATAATTATAACAAGTAATTCATACGGTATTTCTTCCAAGCTTTATGTTTTGTTAATAGAGCCTGAAAGTTGATACGCCTTTCAAGATCTTCTTTTTCAAGGAGTTTATCTAGCTTTTTACGTGCAGAAGAGATATTAAGTTGCTCAGCTTGAGTTAAAGCTTTCCAACCAGTAGGTTTATAATTTTTAATATATTCTTCTTTTCTTATCTTTAAAAGATTTAAATAATAGATTATTAATTCTGCATTGGTTTTTAAATTCAATTCAAAAGAATTTAATGATAAATCATGGTTATAAAGTCAGATAAATTTTTCTTTGATTTTATTTTTTTGTGAAATGTCTGGAACAACGTATTAATTATAATAAAATGGAATATTTCCCGGCCAGACCCCCAATTGTCAGCCTCCTGGATGCCAAGACCCTTGCTATCCTTTAGCTACCATAGGTGATAGAGTAAATAATAAATATATTATTCAATAAATGCAGCAAAAATCCATAAAATATTTAGATTAAGCTTATTGCAAGGTTATGTGGTTTGGTTATTGTTTATTGTTTTAAATCAATATGAATGAATTGATTATTAAATATTTTTATAGAGGGGCCAAAATTATATTGGGGATCTTTAACACCTCTTTTCAGGGATTTCAGTATGAAAAAACGTAGTCCTGGTTACTTTGGGCTCTTTAGTTTAAAGAATATTTTACCCAAAGATAATATGTATATAAAATACACAGTGGAGTGGCAGGGCCTTGTAGCCAAGCTTCCACGACAGAGAAAGGATAATAAAACTTACTGGTATATTATTGAATCCTTTGTGTATCTGTTTGAGACGTGTACTGATGGGTTAAACCTGTATACTGGGGTTATAAGGTTGTTCAGCAGTTTTAATTTATATAAAAAAGGTTGAGGACAGATATTATTGATCAGAAATTGCCATAAATCACTTAATTATCTCTTATAAGTATTTGATTACCTTGGCACGGTGTCTGGATATGAATATAACTGGGTCTCTGCCCATCAATATCCTCAAAAGAGCTCTTTATTTATAGCTTTTGGAGTCCCAATATTGTCCTTCTGAGGGTTGTAGGTGCTCAAAGGGATGGACACTAAGGCTAGAAGGGTAACAAGGGGTAGCCTGTCATGTGTTCTTGGTGCTATATCACTATATCACGGGTAGCCTCTAATTCCCCAGGGTATGGGAATTATTCTACTTTATAATAGACATTAGGACGTGTGAATAACACTAATCTGTCCTATTTATGTATTATTTAATTAATTATCCTTAGTAAATAATCCCAATAATTTAATTATTATATAAATATACATTTCTACAGAAATCTTGATGTCAGGCAAGTTTTCATTATGTATTATATATCTGTAGTAAAAGTCATGATATTGATTTTACTCTTTATTTTCAAGTTCCAGTTGATTTACTAAGATAATTACTTAAAAATATAAGTCATGGGAATTCATGTAATATTTTTACATCATTAGTTTTTTTAGTATGTCACGAAGATATTGATTTCTAGAAAAAACTCTCATTAAAGTATATGAAAGTATTTTAATATATTTTTAGAAGTTGTCATTGTCTTATTTTCGACATTTTTGGTACTTTGAATTATATTAAATAAAAAATACGTATAAGGATTATTTAAGTATTTTTATATTTTATTATGTATTTTTAGACTGTATAATATCCAGGGGAACATTTATTACATATTAGAATGTTCCCGTGTAGGTTGTAGCATGTTTACGCAGTACCTGAGCCTCTCAGGCCGCCTGTCACTCTGTCAAGCTGTAGTCCCGCGGCTGCGTGATTTTCAGAGGCCTGGGGCTGCATAAACGACCTCGACGGAGTCACAGGGCTGTATCTCAGCCGCGCGCAGGTGCATTGGCTGCCGCGGCTGCGTGCAGGAATTGTGACAAAACACATTTCCGCCCGTGACTCCTAAAATATACACAACACCTCAATTCTGACTGAATTTTAGGTGTGAAACCTATACTTGAAAATGTGTGTGAAATATTTAATTGACCAAAAACTCAATAGTGGAGCCGTGGTATTTTGGTTTTTCTTTCCTTAATTATTTAAAAATATAAGGAGTTGGATTTCAAGGGTGGGTCAGTGAGTGACCCTACCAAATTTTGGGTGGAGAATCCATTTCTGTAATAATATTATGGTTTTCCTACTCCTTCTTAGGTTAATTGTATCATTATAATTTTTATGTTTTTTTGTTACTTTTTCAGCTTGCTCTGCAATAATAGCAAGCTGACAACAAGGTTCAAAAGAGCCACCTGAAGAGAGGTTTTTTCAATAAAGATCCCCAGTTATGTATAAACTGTGGCCTCTCTTTAAAAGATATATTCAAACCATTTTAACCGAAAAAAACTCCAAACTTTGAAGTTGCTCTTATTATATCAATATTTTGACAATTTTACATATTTTCTTGGAATTATTATTTTTCCAACACCAATATAACTTGATTTAGCTAAAGGACTGCAACTTTGTTGGTATCAGTACGCTGAAAAAGATGATAAACCAGCAGAGAAGCCCATAATCTTCATATCCAGACATGTTAAGGATACTGAAAAGAGGTATGGTTTCAGCCTCCTGGATTCCAATAACCTTGCTATCCTTTAACCACCAGAGTTTATATAATACATAATAAATATATTATTTCATAAATGCAGCAAAAATCCACAAAATATTTGGATAAAGCTTATTGCAAGGTTAATTGGTTTGGATATGGTTTATTGTTACAGATCAATATATACATAAATTGATCATTAAATATTTTCATAGAGGTTCCACAATTATATTGGGGATCTTTAAAACCTCTCTTCAGGGAATTCAGGATGAGAACATTTAGGCCTGGTTACTTTGGGACCTTTAGTTTAAAGTATATTTTTCCCAAAGGTAATATGTATATAAAATACATGGTAGAGTGGCAGGGCTTTTTAACCAAGCTGCCACGACAGAGAAAGGATAATAAGACTTACTGTCATATTATCAAATCCTTTGGGTATCTTTTTGAGACGTGTACTGATGGGTTAAACCTGTATACTGGGGTTATAAGGTTGTCCAACAGTTAAAATTGATAAAAAAGGGTTGAGGACGGATATTATTAATCAGACTAAAGCCATAAAGCACTCAATTATCTCTTATAAGTATTTGATTACCTTGGCATGGTTTCTGGATGTGAATATAACTGGGTCTCTGGGTATCAATATCCTCTAAAGAGCTCTTTATTTATAGCTTTTGGAGTCCCAATATTGTCCTTCTGAGGGGTACAGGGGCTCAAAGGGACCAACACTGAGGTTAGCAGGGTAACCAGTGGTAGCCTGTAACGTGATCCTGGTGCTGTAACACGGGTAGCATCTAATTCCACACTTTATGGGAATTGTTCTACTTTATAATTGATTTTTGGACGTGTGAATAACACTCTTATGTCCTTTTTATTTATTATTTAATTCATTATCCTTAGTAAATGTTCCAAGTAAGTTAATAATTAGTTTGATAGACCTTCCTACGGATATTTTGATTTCAGGTGAGTTCTTATTATGTATTAAATAATTGGAGTAAAGTCATGATATTGATTTTACTCCTTATTTTCAAAATTTAGTTGATTTACTAAAATAATTACTTAAAAATGTAAGTCATGGTTATTCATGTAATATTTTCTCATCTTTATTTCTTAGTAAGTCACAAAAGTGTTGATGTCTAGAAATTCTCCTAAAATTATATTAAAGTATTCAAATTTTTTTCAGAAGTAGTCATTATCTTATTTTTGATACTTTTGGTACTTTGAGTTATATTTAATAAAAAATACATATAAAGTTTATTTAAGTATTTTTATATAATTTTATGTATTTTTAGACTATCTACTGTCCACTGGAACATTTATTACATATGTAGAATATTCCCGTGTAGGTTGTAGCATGTTTCCGTGGTACCTAGGTTTCTCAGGACGCCTTTCACTTTGTCAACCCGTAGTCCCGCGGCTGTGTACTTTTCAGAGGCCCAGGGCTGCGTACACAGCTTTGAAAGAGTGACACAGCTGTAGCTCAGCCGCGAGCAGATGCATTGGCTGCTGTGGCTGTGTGCGGGAATTGTGACAGAACACATTCCTTTCTGTAACTCCTAAAATATACACAACAACTCAATTCTGACTGAATTTTAGGTGTGAAACCTATACGTGACAATACTTGTGAAATATTTAATTGGCCAAAATGTTCAATAATGGTGCCGTGGTATTTTGGTATTTTTTTTCTAGATTATTTAAAAATATAAGGAGTTGGATTTCAAGGGTGTGTTCAGTAAGTGAAACTACCTAATTTTGGGTGGAAAATCCATTTTTGCAATAATATTTATGGTTTTCCTACTCCTTCTTAGGTTAATTTTATTATTATTATTTTTATGTTATTTCTGTTACTTTTGCAGCTTGCTCTGAAATAGTAGCAAGCTGACATATGGTGCTAGCCAAATGGAATTTCTAGTTCTGTTTTGGGAATTAGAGAAACCTCATTATTAATCGGAAGGTACCAACTTCATAGTTATTGCTTACTGTAATGATTTTAAAAATCTCATTAATATAACAACTTCCAGTAGGCACATGTTAAGATGGCAGATAGCTATTGAACAGTATAGTTGAAAAATGACTATATTCCACCAAGCTGGCACTAAAAATTAAAATGCTGACAGCTATGATTTACGCAATGACCCCAGAAACCCTTCTCATTATACAGAAGATCATGAGATATTCCCTAGACTGAATATTAACATGTTTAACATGGAATTTCCCATTCTAGGAATTCACATTTGTGAACTTGAAAAATCTCTACTCAACTCAATTAAAGAAGCTTATAACTCTGATATGAAGACTCCGACCACCATGATGGAAATTACTTCACCTCCATCTGAAATTATTAGTATTTTACCTGAACCTCTTCTGAAATCTTACAAAGCTGGAAGCTTCACAATATGGGATGGTTTATTATACTACAGGAATCAACAATGAAGCATCATATTCCTCACCAATGAAGAAATATGAAGCATGTCCTAGCTGAGTGTCATGATAGCTCTTTGTCTGGTAATCTGTGTACTGACAGGACTCTAGATAAATTCAAAAAAAGTGCCTGTTGGATTGATTGGAGATACTCCAATATTACGTATGTTTCTACCTTTGAAACTTTTAAGAAATCTAACAGGACTACTGGAAAGAGTTTTTGCCTCCTTCAAAATATTGTTGAACCCAGGCGCAGATGGGAAATCATCAACATGGAATTTGTAACCGGATTACCCCCTGGGGGAGCTTGTTCCTACAACTCAGTCCTAGTTATCATAGATAGATTTTCCAAGAAATTTAAGTTCCTCCCTAACCATAAGGAAGATAAGGCTTTGGAAGTAGCATTACTCTTCTGGAACAGGCTCACTGCAGATGTAGGAGTCCCCAGAATTATCATCAGTGATAGGGACCCCTAGTTTACTTCTGAATTATGGAGGAATCCCCATGATATTTTAGGAACTACCTTACCTTTCTCTACAGCTTATCACCCCCAGACAGCTGGATTGGCTGAAATAAGGATCAAAAATCTAGAACATATTCTCAGAAGCTTCTGTTGCTTTGGTCTAGAATTCAAGAATGGTGATGGACACTGCCACAATTGGGTTAGTTTTCTACCTGCCTTATAAATGGTTTATAAGGGTAGCAAGAATTCTACCACTCAGGAAGCACCCTATATACTGGAAAGAGGATGGATTCCTAAGCTACATAAGGATGACCTCAATATCAGTTAACCAATATACACCCAAAATAAATTGATTTCAAAAATATGATAGAGGTTGCTAATAAGCATGCTGCTAAGTGTGTTCAGGATGCTTTTAAGTACAACTAGCAGAGATGGGAAAAAGCTCACAAGGAACCTGATTTCAAAATTGTAGATCAAGTTTTAGTTTCTACCACCAATTTCAATAATTTAGCTGGGAATAGGAAAATTAAACCAGCTTTTATAGAAACCTTCATTATCAAACAGATCCATTGTCATAACTCCATAGAAGTGATTCTAAGTGAGGAAATTTCAAGTAAACATCCAGTCTTCCCAGTAAGTCTTATAAAACACTACCAACCAAGAGAAGGAGACAATATCCCTTTCCTAGAAATACCAGTTGCAGATGATCCTGATAAAGAAAAAGGGAAATTCAAAAAGATCCTAAAAGATAAAAAACAAAGGATTCATGAAAAAGATTTTAGACTTTACCTAGTCAGGTACAAAGCAGAATCACCAGATAGAGATGAATGGTTGCCTGAAAAAAGCATCCCAAATTGACCTATACACCTGAAAAATTGAAGGGAAAGCAGAAGTCATTGGAACCAATTTTATTTTTCAGATATAGACATATCTTGAAGTGGAAGGATGTCAGCTTTCTCATTGATTCAGAGCAACCTTTCAAAGTAGGAAAATAAATGAAAAATAATTAAAAATTAATCAAAACCAGAAGGAGTAGTAAATCCACAAAGATATTTCAGAGATGGATTCCCCATCAAAAATAAGGTAGGGTTTCTCACTGACCCCACCCCAGAATTATTGCTCCTTCTCATTTTAATTAATTAAATAAAAAGAAACCAAAAGGTCACGGCACTACTTTGGCACTTTTTTGCAATTTGAATATTTCACATGAGTTTCCACATATACAATTCATACCTAAAATTCAGTCAAAACTGAAGTGTTGTCTATATCTTAGGAGCTACACGAATAAATGTGTTTTGTCACAATTCCCGCGGACAGCCCCACATCCCTACACAGTCTCTGCACATCAGCCTCACCTTGTACGCATCAGATTCCCATATGAAAATTCCCTCATGTATCTAATCCTTCCACAAAAGAAGGTGATACTGCCACGCAGACAGCTGATCCTACCCCGCGCACAGTTGAATGGACTGATATGGGCATCAGGATACGTCATGACTAATCTGACAATAGGTACTGCTCATAATAGCTACAACCTAGTAGCCTCTACCATGTGTATGTAATATAATTACATAAAGATGGTAAATAGTCTCAAAACCTTAAAACTTGAATTAAACTATAACTGAAAAAATTAAAAAGAATTTTAGATTAGGGTGACGTTAAATTCGAGGCTCCACGTAGGGGCCCGTAAAATACCGCAAATGGTTTATAATTTATTATTTATTATTATTTATTATTTATTATTTATTATTTATTATTTATTATTTATTATTTATTATTTATTATTTATTATTTATTATTTATTATTTATTATTTATTATTTATTATTTATTATTTATTATTTATTATTTATTATTTATTATTTATTATTTATTATTTATTATTTATTATTTATTATTTATTATTTATTATTTATTATTTATTATTTATTATTTATTATTTATTATTTATTATTTATTATTTATTATTTATTATTTATTATTTATTATTTATTATTTATTATTTATTATTTATTATTTATTATTTATTATTTATTATTTATTATTTATTATTTATTATTTATTATTTATTATTTATTATTTATTATTTATTATTTATTATTTATTATTTATTATTTATTATTTATTATTTATTATTTATTATTTATTATTTATTATTTATTATTTATTATTTATTATTTATTATTTATTATTTATTATTTATTATTTATTATTTATTATTTATTATTTATTATTTATTATTTATTATTTATTATTTATTATTTATTATTTATTATTTATTATTTATTATTTATTATTTATTATTTATTATTTATTATTTATTATTTATTATTTATTATTTATTATTTATTATTTATTATTTATTATTTATTATTTATTATTTATTATTTATTATTTATTATTTATTATTTATTATTTATTATTTATTATTTATTATTTATTATTTATTATTTATTATTTATTATTTATTATTTATTATTTATTATTTATTATTTATTATTTATTATTTATTATTTATTATTTATTATTTATTATTTATTATTTATTATTTATTATTTATTATTTATTATTTATTATTTATTATTTATTATTTATTATTTATTATTTATTATTTATTATTTATTATTTATTATTTATTATTTATTATTTATTATTTATTATATTATTTATTTATTATTTATTATTTATTATTTATTATTTATTATTTATTATTTATTATTTATTATTTATTATTTATTATTTATTATTTATTATTTATTATTTATTATTTATTATTTATTATTTATTATTTATTATTTATTATTTATTATTTATTATTTATTATTTATTATTTATTATTTATTATTTATTATTTATTATTTATTATTTATTATTTATTATTTATTATTTATTATTTATTATTTATTATTTATTATTTATTATTTATTATTTATTATTTATTATTTATTATTTATTATTTATTATTTATTATTTATTATTTATTATTTATTATTTATTATTTATTATTTATTATTTATTATTTATTATTTATTATTTATTATTTATTATTTATTATTTATTATTTATTATTTATTATTTATTATTTATTATTTATTATTTATTATTTATTATTTATTATTTATTATTTATTATTTATTATTTATTATTTATTATTTATTATTTATTATTTATTATTTATTATTTATTATTTATTATTTATTATTTATTATTTATTATTTATTATTTATTATTTATTATTTATTATTTATTATTTATTATTTATTATTTATTATTTATTATTTATTATTTATTATTTATTATTTATTATTTATTATTTATTATTTATTATTTATTATTTATTATTTATTATTTATTATTTATTATTTATTATTTATTATTTATTATTTATTATTTATTTTTTATTTTTTATTATTTATTATTTATTATTTATTATTTATTATTTATTATTTATTATTTATTTTTTATTTTTTATTTTTTATTTTTTATTTTTTATTTTTTATTTTTTATTTTTTATTATTTATTATTTATTATTTATGATTTATGATTTATGATTTATTATTTATTATTTATGATATATTATTTATGATATATAACTTATAATTGATAATTTATAATTTACAATTTACAATTTATTATTCATTATTTATTATTCATAATTTATAATTTAGTGGAGGCTTCACAACTTGATTTTAGTTGTTGAGCGTGCTGTACAACCCAAATGTTACGTGTAGCATACCACACGGCCCATTTGAGCCGTTCAGAATCCCACACGGCCCATTTGAGCCGTGTAGAATGCCAAACGGCTCATTTGGGTCATTTAGGGTGCCACACAGCCCATTTTAGCCGTGTAGCAAGACACAAGGCCCATTTGAGCTGGGTAGCAATCCACACGGCCCATTTGAGCTGTGTAGCAAGCCACACGGATCATTAGAGTAGTTTAGGGTACCAGACGGCCCATTGAGTCGTGTACACGGCTCTGTAGCTGTGAATTTAACATTACCCTTCAGATTAATAATCAAATATTTGGAATCACCACCTCAAGAACTGATCCTAATCTTTCAAAACCGCAAAAGACATCAAGAGTGGGTTTTAATAATGATTAAAAATCATCAAATTGATCAGAAGGTGATGGAAAATCAAGAAAAATCCAATTCTGATCACTTCAGTCCAATATGAATAATTCAAGATTAATGATACTTGAAGAATGATCAAAATAAGGAATTAACTCATTAACAGATCCTGAAGCTAAAAAAATGCAGAAATACAGAAGATCTGAAATCAGATAATTTACAGCCCCTTGAGGACATAAAAGCTGTACCCTTTCTGAATTACTGCCCTTAGCAATGGATCCCTCCCCTCTCTACACACCCTGAGGAGGCTCTTTTACACCCAAAAAGGTATTTATACAGACCATCTTTGGCCTTTTTTCCCCCTTTTTACCAGGAATTCATTTATTATCAATCAGAAACTGTGTCATTGTTGATAAAGTGCTTATAAAGAGATAATCAAGTGATTTATGGCTTTAGTCTGAAGTATTATTATTATTTCCAAAACCCATTACCCTGATTCATCAAAGTTTATTCAAGCAATCAACCCCTGCTGCTCTGCAACCCTTTTCCTGAATCTGTGCAGGCCCCTCTGTGAATAATTACTCAAAAGTGAGTTGTTTCCTTCCTGCCTTGACCTGAGTGCTGTTTTTCAGTAATACCAGCTGCATAAGTCCTCAAAGGGCTCCCACCATTATCCCAAGGTTCTTAAACTGCCCAAGGAAGCCCCTCAAAGAGAGGTTGCTTGTTGGTTAAGATCCCCAGTAGTATAACACTTTGGCCCATTATTTTTTTAAAATATTAAAAACCTTTTACAAAACCATTCAAACCTTGCACTAGCTCTTAACAGAATGATTATTTGAGATTTTTAGGTGTTTATCTGTGGGAATATTATTATTACATTACTTTATCACTCTCTGTAGCTAAATTGCTGCAGGGTTCCTGGTATCAGAGAGCTGACATCAGCATTCATTGATTGATAGTCAAAGAGAAATATGTCTATGAGTTGGTTTTTGTAGTCTTTGTGGTGTAGAGAATTATTTAGGATTGGGTAAAAGTTAGAAAATAACTTGCTGGCAGTCACTTGAGGGGGAATTTATTAATACAACTATTGATAAGATAAATGAATAATAAGCGTGGTTTTTAATTGCCTGCCTCTCTAAGTTCTATAGTAATTTTCAAAAAAATGAAGGAAAAGAGAATGATGGATGAATTTCAAATAGAGTTGCTACTACAGTAGTCTCTATCATACCTAGGATCAATGTACTCAAGCTTGATAAGGAAGAAATTGCGCAAAAGATAGTTGACTGAGGATATAGAAGCTGAGTAAGGGAAGAATACCTTATCTATTCTTATTATTTAAATATATATTTTTTGTTTTATTGGTTACTAATGGATAATACTTTGATTTTACAGGTGGTTGTTTGATCAATATAAGGGTTGATCATTGTTGGTAATTTTGATATCCTTTACAAGGGTTTGATATCTTTTATAAGGGGCAACCACCCCAGGCTGTGCGCCAGGGGGGATAATGATGGGCCAGTTGGCCTGATGATACAACTTGGATAGGGAAGAGAGGCCCTCCTTAAATATAACATTCCTGCCCCCAGGGGTTTTCAAGGCTGCCCCTGAGGTTTCTTCCTGTTCTGGTGAGGAACAGTGAGATAAAGTTACATGAGACATATCTGCTGGTTTGAAAAAGCTTCTACAGTTACATGAGGCATTCCTACTGGTGGGAAAAAGCTTTTACAGGGGTTTCATTCATGCACAACCCTGCATAAATTTCTGTGTAGTGCAGATAAAATATATTCCTTGGAATTACTGGTGGTTGCCTTTTGTGCTACTTGATTATACCTAAATGTGTTTCTGTGCATTAGTGTTGGTCTGTTTGGTGCTGCATGGTCTTGAATGCATTCATATATTGCTGGGTAGGCCTAGGGTGAACTTGTACTGGTGGGTTGTTTGCTATCACATGCTTCTGACTACATAAATTTCTGCGTAGTGCTAAGGTTTTTGGAACCACATGGATCTGGCTTCCTGCATATATATCTGGGTATCCCTTTGGTAGTTGAACTGGTGGGTTGTTTGGTATCACATGTTTCTGACTGCATAAATTTCTGTATGGTGCTGAGGTTGTTTGGTACTACATGGTTCTGGCTGCCGGTATATATTTCTTGGTAACCCTGTTGTACTTGTACTGGTGGTCTGTTTGGTATCACATTCTTCTGACTACATAAATTTCTGTGTGGTGCTGTGGTGGGTTGGTTCTGGTAGTTTTTTTTTTCTGGTTGAGACTGGTTTCAGTTTCTCCTGCCTATACTGTTCCTGTATAATTCTGCACAGCCTCCTGTATGTATATTTGCCTGTATTCTGTGTGAGGTGACAGGAGCTGAACTAATTTCACTGCCTCATGTATCTGTATTCCGGTATTCTGGCTGAGGTGACAGGGTTGGTGTATGGTCCTGGTTTTGAGGGTAAGCTGTTACTGGTGTGTACTTGAAGGTCTCAAAGGTATGTCTTTATGCCGCCCACAGAGCTGTGACACCAGGTTGAGTATGATTGTGAAAAAGTTGAAGGTTTCTTGGGATTTATCTTCTAATCCATGAGGGATAGAAGGGTAATTCTTCTGAGTGAATAGAGGTTATTTTTGATTTAGAATCCATTTCTTTGGTTAATTTGATGGTTTGAGCTGTTTTTGTACTGTAAAACTGAGTCTGATGGCTATAGGACAGGTTTGATCTACCACACTGGAGACTCTTCATCTTTATTTCAATGTGATTAGCTTTTTAATTGGTCCCAAATTTCTTAATTTTATCATCAAGGCCCTTTTTGTTGATAACATGCAGAGGGCACCAAAAATCTTCCTGATATATCTTTCTCAATAGTTGAAGGAGCCATCTACCCTCCAGATGGCAGATGGAAAAAGAAACACATTCTGACTATGTGGAGGAGTGAGTGATAGAAGGCTGTCAATGGCTGGTCAAGAATGGAGGGCTCCCCTTGAATGAGCATATCATTCCACTCTGTGAGATTTGGTTATCCAGCGTGCCCCCCTGACATGGAATTGCTATAGAAGATAAGTCTGTTTCAGATTGAGTGGGGGCCAAGAGTTAGGAATACCTCCTTGGTGGCCAATAAGTATTGCCACACATGGAAAATCTCCATCCAGTGGGAGTATCTGGGTCTTTCAGGAAAATAGACTAGGATGGATACAGAACAACTGATTTCTGGCCTAGCTAGGTTTGGGATGAATTTTAGTTGGCCAATGGGTGAGAAATAGTTTACGTTCAGATCCAAGAACTTCTTGTGATCTTCCTCAGTGGCTGGGGTTAGATGGAGACCCATGGTCCTAGGGGTAGACACCGGCTTTCAGTAGGACATATTCATGGCTGAAAGGACCTTTTCAATATAGAGTGGTAGGCTAAGATGTATCAGGTTTTTTTCCCCGGTCAATCTCATCCCTAGGAGAGTTTTAGGTCAATGTGCTTTCAATTTCTTGAACTGACCATGAAATAAATTATTCAAGTTTTTGGTGTTTCCAGAAACTATTCAGTTTTCCACATGGAAGAAAAGGGCAGACAAATTTTCCTTATTCAAGAAGGGAGATGGGTCACAGGCCAATTAGTAATATCCCTGCTTTTCAATACAGGAGGTAAATTTCCTGTAACAGTTCCAAGGAGCCTGTTTAAGGCTGGATAGGTTTTTTTTAATTTGAGTTAATTTCCTTTTTGGCCCAATCCTGGAGGTTTTACAATTTAGAAATCTTCATCTAGGTCTGTTTGGAGAAAAGCTCCTTTGAAATCCAACTGAAGTAAGTCAAGTCTCTTGTCTACTGAAAATGTGCAAAGAGCTTTCAGGGAGGATACTCTGCGTCTTTGTGAATATGTTTCAAAATAATCCAGGCCATATTTTTTGTCAAACCCCTGGACACACAACCAATTCTTGTATGTGGGAGGTTCTCCATGTGCATTTTGCTTCAATTTGAAAAATTCATCAGTCCTCAGTGATTTTGTGATCAACTCTTCATGAAATTCCTCCCAGACGTCTTGATCTTTGATGGATTTAATTTCTTTCATGGCTTATTCTTTGTAGGCAGGAATATTTAGGGCCTCCTTGATGGATCTGGGTTTGTTCTGGTTGTGATAAACATATCTATTGGGCTTGTTAAAGGTCTCTTGATCTATCAAGTTGGTTCTCAGGCCAATAGAGATTTCTTGGTCTTTGTCTGAGCTGCTCATTGAGTTGGAGAGTTCCTCTTCTTTTATGATCTTGGTTGCATTGCAACTGTCTTGAGATTGGTCATCAGATGCGTTGGGAAAAGAAGGAATTGTGGGGAAAACTTTTCTAGAAGGGGAGATTAGATCACCATCAGTAAAATCATCTTGGATGACCAGATCTGGTGAGGAAGACTTGGAGAAGATGACATGTTTCATGTTTATAATCTTGCCAGAGGGTGAGAGAACTTTGTAGGGTAGAAGAGCTGGGCTGAAAGCAACAAGGGTAACTAAAAATAATCTTTTGTATAGCTTTGATTTTATTTGAGTTTTTCTGAGCCAATAGGCTTGAGATCTTCTGCCAGGAGATTTTTTCCGTGCATCAGAATCCAGGGCAACTTTCCCCCCTTCTCCTTGCAAATTTGATTCAGCAACATGCAAGATCTGCTAACTACCTTGTGCTATCTTGGAATGTCCCTATTTTTTATTTCCTCCTTCTATGTTTCTCCATCTCATTCCTCTTTTCCTTACCATGGCCACTGCTTGTTTCCTATTCTCCTCCTAACATTGGTGTCTCATTCCTATTTCATTTGCCTCTCACTTCAGCTGCCAGTCTGAAACTTTTATTAAATTCTTTCACTTTTCTTGTATTTCAGCGCATGTGTCACACTCACTGATTGTCATTAACCTGAGGACAGATCTTGAGGCAGTCAGAAGAATTCTTCTCTCATCCTTATATCCTTGTTTCTCTCTGAGTAGCCTCAGATGATTTTTTTCCCCTTCTCTATTAATATGGCCAATTCTCTATCCCAGTGCCTGATTTAATCAATGCTTCTGTCCTTGTATCTCTCTGAGTATCCTCAGTATCCTCAGGTCAAGAACCTAAACATTTGGCTGTCTGATAGGACCGCTTGTGCTGATTCCTTGACAGTTTGGTTGGCTCTCTCTGTTCAACCATTATGTTGCAAATGATAAGTTTCCAAAACAATCTAATTGATGTGTCATTCTCTATAGAAGACAGCTAACGTATTATTGACAAAATCACCTCCACCATCTGAGCAGATCTCTAGCGGGTATTGCGGATTATTCCTGTATTTGTTCTCTTATGAAAATGAGGACGCTGGATGCTTCATACTTGGTCCTCAGAGGAAAAAACACAATGTATCCAGAGTAGAACTTGATTAGATTGAGCACAAATATGACACTGCCTTTGGAGGTGGGATTGATAGGTCTAATTAAGTAAACATGGATTAAATCCAGGACTCTTAAGGCTGGTTTTTGGAAACGGGTGAAGATTGATTTGGTTATTTTTGCTTTGTTGCAATCTAAAAATTCAAAGTTTTTTTTTCTATGTAAGGGATGGAATTGTCCAAGTATTGCTCCATATGTCCCAGACTTTCTTTCAAAAGGGTCCTTTGAATTTCAAAGAGTTCACTTATGGATTAGAGACTGGTATTGCAGTCCTTGGCCATGTTTCAGACAACCAGGTTATTGAGGATTTTCCCATAGATGATATCCTTATTGTCAATGTGTTAACTGAGTGTACAAGGGGGGATGGATGAGTTGATTTTGAAGCTAGAACCTTTTTCTACAAATGCAACCGAGATATGAGATTGACAGGGGATTCAGGTACCCATGTGGAATTTGTGAGGCTGATTTTACCGTACTCAAAGGCAACCAGAGTGGCGCGGGTTCCATTGATCTCAATTTCTGAATCTTTCTTTCCAGTCTGAATCTTCCCCTCTCTTTTGGTGGTAGACATAGCTTCAAATCACTTTTTGTTAATTATCATGTGGATATAGCAGCCGTAATCTAGTATAAAGAAATTCAAAGATAGCTTCCAAGGATTGGAAAAGTTCCATCCACAGAATCTGAGCCCACAGAAAAAGGAATAGAAGTGAGCTTCCTCTGTGGTCTTCTTTTTACCCTTGTTTCCTTGGTTATTGATATTTGGTGGTTTAAGTTTGGGAAACTTGGCCCAGAATTGCTTGGCAAGGTGAGAGGTCACAGCTGGATTATGCTTGCCATTCTTGCATCTTGAACTGTCATACAGTGCCACATTGAATGGCTTGTTTGCAGTCTCTTGGGCGCTGATGTTTTGTTATTTTGAGTGAGATGGTCTAAGAAATTCTCAATCTTCATTTCCATTGTCAAGTGCATGATTTGAGATTTCCTGTTCTGCATTGTTGCTGGAAATTTGAAAAGGAAAAGATAAGCAATGATTTTGGTTGTGAGCTAAATCCCAACTTTGGTCAGATTTTGCAGGTAAGTTTTGATGGTGGTGAAAAATGTTTTGATGTTTGATGAATTAGTGAGTGGATAAAGAAATTGAAGAATCAAGCCCTATTTGCCAATTGAGACAACACAAAGTGTGACTGGATACCCAATCAAATAAGTTTGGCCTTTTCCTCATTGCAATTTTTGATTAAATTGTTGTACCTGTGTGTATCAAGTTTAGCAATCAGGTATGCTCCCATTTCTTGGTTTTTTTTTATCATCTAACTGTGACGATTTTTCTGATAAGTTCATAATTTTGAAGATTCCTCTTGATATAAATAGCTTCTCCATTTTCTTCCGCCACATACTGTAGTTCTCTTGATTCAATCAGTACCTTGAAAGCCTGAGACTCGAAAGTCATGGAGTCTCCCCCTGGTCCTGGCGTGGATGAAGAGCCGGTTGCTGTCACTGCTTTCAGATTTTAACCAGATGTGAGATATGCTTTTTGTGGAAACCAGGACCATACTATATTTCAATGGAGGAGGGTCATAGAATTAGAAATACAAAAAAAGACAAGACATATGAAAACAGGATGACCAATGCAAAGCTTCTCAGAAGTCTGAGGAGAGCAGCACAGTGACAGATTGAAAGACTAGTGACAAAGGCAACAAAAGGAGACCTGAGGAGTTCCTTGAACAAACTGGTGAGATTGGTTAGTCAGATTCACTACCAAAAGAGTTTGAATTGAACCTCAATTTATTCAAACTGGCTGCAAGCAGTTGGATAATGATGATTTGTGCATTTGTCTGTTTGATTCTTGAGATTTTGAGTTTGGAAGGGGGTAGAGACCAGAGTTTATTTCAATGACCTGGAAGGGTTTGGGTGTTTTAAAAGTGCCACCTTCTCCAGAGCTAGATTATCAAAAGCCTGATTACAGTGCAGGTAATGCCACAAGAAAAATAAACATAAGAGATGGTAAAAGGAAAAACAGGAGACAAAGAAAAAGGGAGATTCAAGAAAGAAACAAAAGGATTTCAACTCAACAATGGGAAGTTAACTCCAGGTGGAAGGGGCATATTGGCCTTGACCGCACTTAAAGCTGCTGTTATTTTATGTATTTAAAAATGGCAAAATACTGAATCTTCATACCCAGGGTTTTTTCCAATCATATCTGCCAAGAGTTTGGCTTCTGGGAGGAAGAAAACATAATTTTCCATTCTCCCACCTGGAAGGCACAATTTATATGGAAATCTTATTGGGATTAATGATCTTTTCATCATACAGGGATGAACCCTGGTTAGCTTAATTCCAATTCATGTCATATTTATTTCCAATTTATGAACAAGTTTGATGTATTTATTTATGCAGCACAGCAAAATGATTGGATGTAATATGAAAATTGGAATTCTGATTAGTTTTAGGAAATTTTCAAGCATACTTTAACTAAAAAAGTTGCATTTTTTAAATTTTCTTAATCATATTTTTCTTTTTTCTTATCTTGTTAAATCTTCAATGCCTTCTATTCTTCCAATGGAATGAGTTGTTGTTTTTGTTAGAACAAAAAACAATTCTTCCAGAAGTTATCTCAAAGTTGAGGTTGTAATTTCATTAGACCATGCAAAACTGAAATTGTGAGCCCAAAGCTGCCACTTTTTTTCACGTTTATCATAAGGGTGCTAGAGAAACATCAAAATTTCCTAGAATTCTCAGCCTGAAAATATTCTGAATGTGAAACCCAAGTAAGTGAAGAAAATATGAAGATAAGAATGGCAAAAGGAAAATCACATGGATTCAGGAACACCCCAACTGATCTTCAGAGAAGCACCCAACATTCTGGAATATTTTAGAAGGTTTTGGGGCAAATTGAAAAGCCTCAAGGATGATGGAGGAATAATTTTTAAATTGGTATCTAAAGTAAAAATCTAGTTTGAATTTGACAAAAAGTGCAAGATGATTGGAAGAAAAGAAAGGTTGGGAGATAAATTTTTTGATGGAAAAGGAAGCTGGCAAGATTCCATATCAATACTTACTCTATAGAAGTTAGCAAGGAAAAAAGGACTTGAATATCTATAAAATTAAGAGAAGAATGCTTTCAATTCAAAAAGGCTTTCTTCAGATACAAGAACAAAATCTGGAGAGATTCTTGCCAAAATTAAAGATGGAATTCACAGGATATCTGACATCCAGAAAAGGAAGGATAGCTCAAATTCTATGATGCATTCTTTCATAGTATTTGAAAATTCTGTTTCAGGGATCCATTATGATATCAATCTCTGAATTAGCACTCAATTTTTCCAACCTCAAGTTCATTATTAATTTTTTCACAAATTCTTTTTATTACATAATATTTCAAACTCTTTATTGTATGCACCCTTTATCAGCTATTTTGAGAGTATATATTTTAACAAGAAATAAATTCAATTTATGATCAATTGAAAGATATGATAAAAAATACAGAATTAAGTAAAATATAATCTTATAATATAGACAGGTCAAAGTTTTATGGGCAAGAACATGTAGTTTTACCTCAATTTTTGATATAAGCAATAGGGCTAAGTCTTTTAAATTCACATCATGTAAAATCCTTGATATAGAAGTTAATATTCCACTTCTTCTGTTATTTTTTCTTTTATTATTTTTTTCTGAGATAGAAGTGGGATTTTTTGTGAAAAAACTCTTGAAATATTTTATGATTGACTACCCTTTATGATCAATGGTGTTGAGGGAACAGGGATAATAATTTATAAAAAGAAACGTAAATCTGCATAACTTGTACTCTGTTCACAAAAGGGGAATGATCCCTTGACAAAATCCATTCTTGGGAGTAGCAGATTCAATTGGGTTTATCTTTGAGACTCCTCCTAGAATATTCTTCCATTAGGAATAATTTCATCTTTTCTTTTATCACTTCTAAAAGCCTAAGTTTTTGGGTTAGTACTTCAGAAAGCATATACTGTGAGACAACATGTTCTTTTAATAGAAGGGAATTTAACAAAAAATATTGAATATGCAGAAATATGATTGTAATATTCATTTTTTTCAAACAATCTAAGCTTCCTTGCTATTTAGCCCCTTGGTGGTTGTTTTTGATCTTAGGTTTTTTGATCTTAGGTTTTTTATTCTTAGGTTTTTTTGATTGTGATAAAAAGGCCAAAAATGAGGTTTTATGAAAATATTCATCTCCACCAACTTGAAAGTAGTAGAAAATTGAGCAAATAGATATTTCTATTAGATTCAAATTTTATTGGATTCACATAAAACTTGGCATAATATCAAGATGTTTTATCTTTCAATTTTGATGATTGACCATAGGTAGAATCTACCCACCCACATAAGCGGTCATTTGGGTTTTTATACTTGAATTAAAACAGAAATACCAAAATATTTCCCCAAATATGCTGCAAAAGGTGCTTTAAAATTTGCCGCTGTTCCTTTTTTGGATTGTGAGAAAATTAGGGAATATAAAATTTAGAAAATCTGCCATAAGATATTGTCCATTTGCTTTGAAAAGACTTAAAATTAATAATGGTTTTTTCACCTCAAATGCTTTGTTTCAAAATGGTGGATTTCAAACATCAAATTCACCATTCTATGCATATTCATCCATCAATTTGAAAAATAAACCCCACCTCCCCACATTTTCAAATCAATTCAAAATTATCATCCATCAAAACCAACATAATTCAAAAGAAAATAGATCATTTGGGTCAACATTCTCACGCTTGAAGTTAAGGTTTATTGTTTATCATCACAATTAAATATATTCACTCCCCAGTACCATCTACCTCAGTCTAAAATAAGTGAAAATCAAAGGAACATTAACCAACAGTGCATTCTGCTTAATACCTCAGGAATTTAAAATTTAATTTCTAGCTTTGGAGACTCAGCCTTTACGTGAAAAATTTGCAGTACCATCCAAAACAAATTTGATCATCAAATCAACCTTGTGTTTAGACCCAGTCTCCTTAGAAATTCCATTCTTTGCTCAACCCCATTCCTGGAACTTAGCCAATCCAATCTGGTCACTTGAGCCCCTTTGGATGGCACTTTTCATAGTACTTGCATTAATTTTTAACATTTGCTAGTGGATAATGCCCTAATTAGAAATCTGCTATTATTTCTTTGCATAAAGTTTCTGTCACCTTGAGATTAACTCATTCATTTATCCATCCAATGTGTCATCAAACATGCAGAATCAATTCTTTTTTTGCTAAGAATATTGATGAGTGACAAAATTGCAGTCCCTTTAATTATTCTATTCCTTTCATTCATTGCATCATTGCCTTCCTAGCTGTAGTAAAATTTCAATCAGGTTGTATGTAGTCATCTACCCAGTGATTTAGATTACCTTATAAGGATCCTGAAGTCCCCCTGTAAATTATTCCCTCAGTTATTTGATTTCAAAAGTTTTTTCATCTTTCTTAAATTTATTCCTCACATCAAACTTTGTCTCAGTTCCTTTTTATCAGGACCCCCTTTTGTCAAGATTTTCCTGGGACTTTCAAAATATACTTTGAACTTTGCAGTTGAACTTTCAGTCAGTCTTTCCATAATCAGGATTTCTTCTTGGAATAACAATTCTCCCATTTTTGGTCACTACCATTTAGAGTGCCATATATTGGCTGAAGTGGAAATCTCAAAGTGAATTTAATAAATGAAATTAGTAAATATCAAGTAGTTGAAAAACACTATATAATTTTATTTTCAATTTCATATACTTGCTCAACCAGCAATTCTGCCATCACCCCTTACAAGAATTAAATTTGTAGGGTACATAGATGCAGTGGCTCATGGGAACAAGAAAAATAAAATCAATTTAACTCTTCTAAATTTCCTTTGATGGAACCTCTTGATAGTCCACTAGCCAAATGGAACTATTCCAAGGCTCTGGAGGAGTCTCTTGAACAAATATAAGATTCCCCCTACTCTTCCAATCAGACTTCAATCTACAGTAAAAAAATGTCTTGCAGAAATTCCAATTCAGAGACTCCAAGCCTCATAAATAATTTGATTTAGGCACTAAACCGAAAAAAAAAACTTGTGGAATAAGCACAAGTGATCCCAGCTTCCTCACTTGTGGCATGAATAAAACTAATACTTTGTGGTTGATCATCCCAATAAGCTTGGGTCCTACTTATAGTCCTTTCAAATTCTTTTCTCTAATGACCCAAAAAACTTTCCAATGGAAAAGCAAAAAGTGTATGCATCATTCTCCTTTGTAGGAGTTAGGGCCTTGAAGTGGTTCAAAAATTATTTTGAATTTTTATCCAGCAAGAGCCCCACTGGTATTTCAGAAAATTGGGAAAAATTTCAGAAAAGAAATCTTTGTGCTGTTTTGAGATCCCAACAAAGTGAAGGAAACCAAATACAAAATTGGTGGTCTGGTTCTCAAGGAAAGCAGTAGGGCTTCTATTTATATCTCTCAATTTTTAACTTTTCAGTTTCACATACAATGGAACAAGACCACTCTCTTATTTCAATTTTTAAAGGGGTTACCAGCACACATAATGAAAAAACTCACAGTTGGGGGAAATAGTAAAACCATCCATCAGAATTTAATTAATCAGGCTCTAAAGCTTTATAATCACCATTAAAAAAAGGCTGCACCTGCAAGAAGGTATAGCACCTGGGTTTGTGATTGAAACCTTTTTTGACCTTGTTGAGGTTTTGGATTCAAACATCAAATTTCTTTCTGGATTAACTAAGAAGATTCATGCAGAATATTTATGCAATGCATAGATTGAATTGAAATTCATTACATAAAAGGATGGATTGAGAATTCTTCATTTAACTGTAAGACCATACTTTGATTGAGCAACTTTTCAGCGGTCATTATTGCAATTATAAATCATGGGCCATTATTTCCAATGGTAAAAAGTTCCAAAACAAGAAGAATCAAATTCATAGATAAGGATATTTAAAATAAATGGTGTAAACACAGATTTACATTTTGCTTCTAGGATTTATTCTTCAATTTTCTGAGATTAAATCTAATTTCTACTTTTGAGTTCTGTAACTTATAAATGTGTTTTAGATAGATAGGTGACACAATATCAATTACTCTTATTTCATTATTTACCAATATCTAGACAAATAAAAAATTATTCCATGTGTCCTTTCATATTTCCTCCTGTTTTTTAAGGATATACCAGTAAGAAAAATCAATAATGACAGTTCTTCAGAAAATAGTATTTTTTATATCAACTTACCAAAGAGTTAATTGCCACAACACAATAAACATCCTTGGAAGTTTGTGCTTTTTTTTGCTTCATAAGCCATGCTTGCCACAAAAATTAATACATTATCTTGATTTATCAAAGATGTTGATCCACCTTCTTACAAACCATTTCAGAATTGAGATAAATGAGGTCAAGGTAGGGATATCTTGAAATATCAATATTTTCCAAAGGGGAAAAGTTTCCAATGATGAGGAAATAGTGCGCACAGTTTTTTCATGAAAGATGGGCAATAACTTCCCCATCTCACAAGGGCATTTATTTGATGTGGATGAAAAGGAAATCTGAGAATTACTTTTATTGTAGCAATGGGGTGTTATGTGATGAAAATTGAAGAGCATTGATTTTCAAGGCAACTACTCCATCTGTTCCTGTGGCAAAACCTTTTATGTTGAGTTATTTTCGATGAATTGTGTTAATTTTTCTTCTTCCAAGAAATTCATCTCTTTTTTAGCCCTTGAAACATCACCTTACTTGGAAGAGTAGAAACAAATTTGCAGATATTGGAGTTGGTCTGAATTGATCCCCAAAAAATTCCAGTTGGATCCAATTCGGTCAACCAATCCTTGAAGTGTGGCCCTTTCAAGGAATCCATTCAAGAGGGACTTGTCAAGGAAACATTAAAATTAAATAAACAATCAGTTCAAAGTGTGCCATCAAGAATCTACTTTCCAGAAATATTTGTTACCTATGTATATTTTTATTTTTTTAACCAAGGTCAAGATGTGATGAAGCCTTTCCCCTGAACATCATGAAAATATTGAGGGAGGACCATAGAGCTTGATAATCTTAATCATATGCTGAGTAAAATGGATTTTTGGCTTGGGTTTGATTAAAGATCCCCAATAAAGCAATATTTCCTCCTGGAAAGCCAATATTAATTTATGCAATTGGAACAACTGGTAATCTGTAAGTTGATGAGAAATTACCAAGTTGATGATACCAATAATTTTGTAAGTATTGGAGTTAATCTTTTGCTCCGAAAAGCTGTCGGCTGAGTTCCAATTAAATCTCTGAATAAAAACAAGCACAAGATGAATGGCATAAAAAACTAACTATTCAGCAGCCTTAGGAGTACAAGCAGCAGGCAAACCTATGTTTCTGGGCAACTTAAAAATCCAAGATGGAAATTTGATTGAATTGGTACCATCTTGAAGACTTCTGAGCTCTTGAGTAGTAAGGCACAATTAATTTGATGCAATACCTGTCTCTGCTATCAATGAACCTGCTTGATGTGGATTGCTTTGATCTTCAAAAGAGTGGTAGGAGCTTTCCTGAATGGAGCTCTGATTGCTCTTCCAAGATTCATTTTGGCTTCCTGATTTGCTTCTAATAGATCTAGCTGGATTTTTTCCTGGTGATTTATCTTTTTATTTCCTTTGTTCTTGTATTAAGGCCCAGATTTGGATGAGTTGCTTGTGAATTCATTCTCAATGAGCCTTGGAGAACGTCTTAAAGTTTATTGAAGGATTTCAGATGTAGAATTCCCATACCTTCTTGAAGAGCTGGGAGGAGGGAGCCCTGGTATTTTTTGGACTACAAAAATTGGTACGGAAGTTCTGTGCTGCATATTTGATTAGCCTTCTTGCTGCTGATTTGCCCAATTTTTAAACTTTTCAATTGTATTGGGAGCAGTATCTTCCAGATTTTTTGAGCATTTATCTATAAATTGTTGAACTCTCCTCCTGGTAACTTTTTGGCTATTTTCTGGTGAGAAATAGAACTTTTTTTTGGATCAAGATTTGAGGCTGCTGAATTGGCTAATTTTAACACTTTTTGGGTATTTTTTGTCCTTCTTTCCAAATTTTGAAGACTTTGGCCAGCTGTGACTATTCCAAGGTAGGTGATGCTGTAATGCCATAGCTTTCGCAAGATAAAGGTATGCATTGGATCAATTCTTGACATGTTTTTTGGTTCCCAGTATGGTAGAGTTTGAAAAATTGTGTAGTTGGCACAATGTAGCTTGAGCATATTGGTTTTCTAATTGAATGATTGATCATTATTCCAATTCTCTGCCCATTTGATGTGATATTGATTATTTTTTGCTTTCCAAGTCTCCTTTTTGGTTTTCCGGACATCATTCAGCTTGAGGTTACAGTGGGAACAGAAGATTGTTGCTGAGTGGGATGAAAATCCACCCATTTTACATAAGGCAGGTGTATCACCTATCAGTGGTAATATGAAAGCACTTATTACTCTTCCTTCTGGATATTTTTTGGTTTTTGTGAGCAATACTACTTTCCAAAAATCCAATAGCTCAGAGAAAAGATGCTTGAGTAGATTATTCAGTTGGAATGAGGTGCATTCCTTGGATACTGGTGTGAATCCGTACACAAAAATATTGTGTGGCTTTTAATTCACACTAGGTGAATGATTGAAAAATATTAAGAATATTACGCCAAGAGAGATGCTTTTCCAAGTGGTATTGATTCCATGGGGATTCCTCCAATCAATGTAAATTAAAAATACAAGGTTGCCTTTTTCTGCTTTTTAAATCTGATTGGTTTGATCCTTGAATTATTTACACATAGTTCCATCCCAAATATCACAAAGTTTTGTAGTGATACTGGATTGATGCTCTTGAGGTGCACTGAGTAATTCTTCAAACCCTGGAAGAAGTAATTGTCTGGAAATCAACTTCTTGAGCAATTGGTACCGAAACTGCTTCAGAGGATAAAATTTAGATTTGTTATCATCTTGTTTCCAAAGTTTGGATCCATATGTAACAGACTCCCAAGTTATTTAATTGACAATATTATGGCATGTTTGATAATTCCTGTCTTGTTGAATTTATTCCCCAGTTTTGTTTTCTAAAGAAGAAAGTACTTCATTTTAAGGATAAAGTTGCTAACAATTTTCAAAACAGAAATTTTCCACTAGATCATTTTTAATTGAATTTCTTTTAACGTTGCAAGACTTTTGGCTATTTGTGCTGAGTATTTGGGATGGCCACTGAGACTGTAGTTCATGCAGAATTTCTCATTTTCCTTCTTGGTGTATTTCTGACATGCATGGTCACAAATTGTTTCCCCAATACTTTGGTGAAGGATTTGGAGTTATTAGATCAGGGCTCTTGGAGTGTGATAGAGAAATTGAGGAGGTTTCATCTCAGATGTATTGTAAATTTCCATATTTTCTGGTGGGGAGTATTGTTGAATTTCACCATAGTAAGGATCTCTTTCAGGTTTTGGCTAAGCATTGGAATATTCAATTGATGGCTTGAATGTGAGAAATGATAGGGTAAATAAGAAAATCCACACCAATTGAAGTATAAATCAAGGAATGTACTCTTGTGAAAGATTTTCACTTACATCCCTGATTTTTGCTGGTGGTGGTTCCCTGGTAGGGCTCTTCTGGTAGTGGATTGGAAAATTTTTGGTTTCTTTGGGGTTTATGTTTTGAAACAATAAAAATTCATCAGTGAAATTTTTAATTTTGATAAAATGCAGGAATAATTCAGTCACATACATTTTTAGAATCATTTGATTTCATTATATGGGTTTGATGTGCTTTTTTGGACCTTCAAACAATATTTTATAGATTCATTCCATGTTCAAAAGTCCTTTGAGAAAATTTGGGAAATTGGAATATCCAAATTTTTCCAACTCTGGTAGTTTTATCAATAATTTTAATTCATTTGGATAATGTGGTAATTCATGTTTTTGGAGTTTTTCTGAGATATACTATTTTAAAGGAAAGTAGAAATGAATCCAAATGAAATTTTTAATTTGATCTTATACCTCCTGTTGAGCTTAAGTATTGAAAAAAATGCTTCTATTTTGAATATGCATATTCTCTTCAATGGGGAAGGCATTGAAAAGGATATTTTGTATTTTGTAAAAGGTTTCAAACCAATATTTCATATCCATTGCTCAAAGTTAGCCCACCTAAAACACTTAGCCAATCCCAAGGTGTTTGGATTCAAATGCATTCATTTGCCTTCGTGGGAAATGACATATTATATCTTAAAATGAATTATATTTTTAATAAACCATTCTTTGAAATCAAATTTAGATTTTAAAAAATGTTAATTATGCACCATTTGAAAAGGAAACTCCCAATGCCTAGAGTTAGTGTTATTTTCTCAAATTACAAAATTCACATCTGGGAATGTGTATTCTATATATATTTGTTTCATAAAAAGATATTCAGGAATTTTTAACAAGTGGGGGATCTCAACATGACTACTTCCCAGTGAAAAACATTGTTTAGGATGTTATGATTGAAAAATATCTCATTTAGCTTTCCAAAAGGAGGTGCATCAAATATTATTTACTCATAATTTTTCAATGAGATCTTGAATTCTGTGGACATGTGGATTATGGTTTTTTCCACCCTTAATTCAATTTCTGTTTGGATTTATATTATGTAGAAAATTTGGATTTTGGTTTTTTCCACCCTTACTTCAATTTCTGTTTGGATGTGAAAACTTGCTGGAGATTTATTTATTTGAAAATTTCAAGAGTTTAAGAGTGTAACCTTCATTTTTAAACTCTTCAAGTCAGGGTGAACCCACATCATTGAATTTTTGACTTTCAGTAAATCTTGCTTTGAATGCAATTACAAGTTTTTGGTTGAAAAAACAAGAATGGGATGAAAATAAAGATACATTAACTACTCAAGAAAACTTTCACCAAAGCCAATATTGCATCCAAACATACTCCCCCATAGTTTTCAGAGCACTAATATAAAAATTACACTATTTGGAATATTTTTACAATATTTTTGTGTTTTCCATTAAGCCAGAGGGCTTGAAAACTTGGGTTCTGAGATATGAAACTGCCTCTGTTAGATCAACTTCTGGAAGTAAACCCAAGGCTCTCTTTTCAAATGGATTTATATCCTCCAGAGCTTCTTCACTTAACCAGTTTTGAGGTATTGAAGTAGGAAGGTTTGGTGGGCTATCACCTCTTGGTGAATTATTTGGTTTAGAAAGTTGACTAATTTTCAATTATCTATCCCTCTTGAGGCGTGGTTTTTTGGCCAGTTGAATGCATGCTTCATCCAGGTAGTGATATATTTTGGATAATTGTTGAGCCCTACAAACATTTGCATGATTGAATAATTCCTCATCTTCACCCTCAAAATCAGATATGAATCCACTGTCCATGAAAAAAGCAGAAGTTTCTGGGAAAATTTCCATTATTTCCAGCTCAACTTCCCTGGTCTTTTGAATTTACTTCTTGTTATTCTTTATTTAAATTATTATAAGAAGTTGGTCATTGATCATGGAGAGAAAATTAAAAAAGATAGATTTGACACACTTTCTTCTTGTTGAGACTTTGAGATGCAGATAAATTAGATTTTCTGCTGCCGGAGCCTCTTTCTGCCTTGTGGCCCTTGTTCCATGTAGTCTTTTTTGAGAAAAGTGCACTATTGATTATGGCAACCCTGTTGGCTGGGGTGTTGTAATTCTCATTTGTTGAATAGGATGCAGTTCCCCCGCAATTGTGGCACATCTCCCATGCTCTGATGATTATTGCAGTGAGAGAGGAATTCCAGAAAGATGTTGCATTCTGTTCCAAGTGATAGGTGCATCTGGGAATACCAGAATTTTGGATCAAGGCATGGGCATGGGATATCCATGTCTCATCATGAGACTGAATTTGGCACAAAGTAGCATTTTCCAGGGATTGAGATTTTGAATAAGTATTTTGTTGTAATTGGCAAAAGGCATCTTTCTTCATAATTTTTGGCTCTTTTTCTTGCAGTTTTGAATAGGAGCTGTACTGGTTTGGTGCGCCAGTGTTTGTTGCTATGGAATCATTAATGTCTGCTTTCTTCTTTGCCATGTAATTTTGGAGGGATGCTAGTTCATTGCCAGTTGGAGGATTACAATTTTTTTTTTTTTGGAATCTGTTCCAAGAGTTTATTTTTTCCAATAAAGCAAGGACTCGGAAATACAACTTGAAGAAGCAGGGATTCCAGGATTGTGTGCATGACAAGAGATATAATATTGTTCTTGGGCCAAATTTTTTTGCTTCTTTTGATGTTGGTGGGATTTAGAGAGTTGTTGTGCAATCATGAAGTTGGATGGGGGAGAAGAGTTGTTAAAATATTCATCCTCCTTCACAACAAGCATATTGACTTGGTTGCCTGGAAGGGGGAATCTTGATGGCTCAGGGGTTGGTGATGTTTGGTTAGCTGGCGTTTTGTCATTTTAGTAACATAAAATAGAAAACAGGATTTAGCAATGGGTTTGTATTATTTTCATGGAGATTTTATACTTGGGGGATTAGTTCTTACCAGGTTACATGTCTAATTTTCAAAATTAGTAACAAGATTACAATTTTTCTGATTTTGTGATTTTGTCTTGCTTTTTTACAAACTGATAAATAGGGAGTCAGTTTTCCTTTTATTTACCTTCTAAAAATTTTCAGAAATGAAGATATTATATATTATGATTCCCCTTTGTTCTCAAATTTTTCTTCCAAGTGGGCAAAGTGTATGGAAATAAGTATACTTGGAGATTTGAATAGAATCTTCTTCAAAAAGAGAAGAACTAAATGAGAAATAAATTCATGATTGACATAGAAAAGATACTCTGTAGCTTTCATATTCCCGAAAGAGTGTGATCATTTTTTTGTGGCACTTATGCATGATTGAGAAAAAATTCAGGGATCAAGAAGTCAAATTTGAGTTATTTATTCTGGGGATTTCTTAAAATAATAGATATTAAGAGCTTCCTATTTCATTTGATGATTTCAATTATCACAAAAAATTTCCATAGAAAGTATTCTTTACCATTATGTGCTTCCAAAGAATTCCTCATTCTCATATCTATGGAATTGACCAATAATTATTGAATGAGAAAATGAGCTCAAGAATTCCAGCCACCATGAGGAAGAGCTGGAGTTGAAATATAAAATGATCCAATTTTCAATAATATTGACTTCAGACTACTCCTTGCCAATCTTGTTGATTTACTTGAAGTGCTAATTGAATAATATATCAAGTAGAGATGGATAATACTGGCATGGGTCCAATAGCTTGTTGCATTTCTGTGTTTGTATTATAAGATTTTTTCAATCTCAAATTAATCCAAAATGCAATGCTGGGGACCACACAGATGCGGGTTTACTTCATGGATTGAAATTCAGTGGGAATTGATTGTCCAGAGTTCCATTTTGGAAACTGAATAATAGAGAAATATGATGAATCAGGTGTCAGATTTTGCATGGTGCTAATTCTTGGAAATGAGTATTATAATTGTCCTCTTTCCTGGATTTATTTTCAGTAAATCTTCTTAGATCATATTAGATAAATAATTAAGGGCAAGAAGAAAAATTAATTTTTTCAATTTAATTCTTTTGAAAATGGTGTGATATGAATTTGTGCTAATTCTGGTGAAGAAGGCAGAGTTCTTTCTAATTACTGGCTGGCAATAAAACAGTCATTACCATAAAAGACATAACTAACATTTCTGTATCATGATTCCAAAAGAAAATATGAGAATTCAACATTCCTGGATCACTTAGCTCAAAATAATAAAGAAAAATGTAACAGGGCTGCAAAATATCATGGAGAGATTTCATTATGAATGATTCACCTAGTTGATTTGTTGGAATAGGCAGTTTTTTATCACCAAAGTGTCTGCTTCACCAAATAAAAATAAATATGATTAATGTGCAGGGATCTGGAAGACTTATGATAAGGCTTCCACCACTCCAGGAACATGGGTATGCAGGACTCAGATGTGAAGGGAAAATCATGTGGGGAAGCTGGGGAGGTTGAAAACTTGTGCTAAGTTTTCCACTTCCCCTCAACCACCTTGGAGCATGATTTTGAAAATGCCAAATGATTTATTATTGCTGGGAAAGTGGAAGACTTAGCACAATTTCTCCACCTCCCCAGCTTTTCCCAAAGGATTTCCCATTTCATGTAATTCCTTTCTGCAAACAAGTACAGATAGGGGGACAACTTATCATAAGTCATCCACCTCACTTGACATTAACTATACATGTACTATGCAGTAAAGCTAAATTTGATTTGATGGGAAGGTGGAAAACTTAGCTGATTCAACCATCAATCCAATTACATTTCAACCCGTAAAAATTTTTTAAAACTCATGCACACTTTGACATTATTTCATGAAATAACTGGTAAGAATTTTGGCACCAAGAGGTGATGTTTGAATTATAAACATTGAGTGACATGTTTAACCATATCTGGCTTTTTTCCAATTGTATCTAGTGAAAATTTCAAAATGAGGAAATTTTGGGAGTTTAAGAGAGGCTTTGGATACAATTTTGTGGTGGGAATGATCAACCAGAATTAGTAGGTTGTTCTGTTGATTGGAGAGCCACTTGAGGGAAAGTAGTTGGATTTGCAAAGCAAGATCACCCTGATTAAAAACTTTGGGCCCCCAATTGCTGT
Organism: Puccinia polysora; assembly: GCA_025617555.3. Classification (NCBI taxonomy): domain Eukaryota; kingdom Fungi; phylum Basidiomycota; class Pucciniomycetes; order Pucciniales; family Pucciniaceae; genus Puccinia; species Puccinia polysora. The sequence goes on along the minus strand of CM062647.1, from coordinate 9,274,525 downwards.
TAGGCCTAAAATTGTGGGGTGGTTCCTCCTGGTGAGGTGGTGCAATTAGCTCAAGTGGACCACCTTACCAGGAAAACCTGGAGAGAATTGTTGTTTAATTGGTTTAAATGATGAATTTCTTTTCAAGTACTGGTCATTGAATTTCTGAATATCTGTCTTGGAATTTTCTGCATTCAAATGATTTCACCCTGGTCCCTCCCTGCCTCTATCAAAATCTCATAATTGGTGTCATGGTAAGGCACTTGGTCTAAATGTTCCATTCTCTGACAAAAGTTAGAAATCATTGTGAAGCTAAAAAATAGGATTTCTTTCTCATTCATGCTTGAGGAAAAATTCAATTTTGAAGATTTTGAACTTGCCAAAAATTCATATTGAGTAGCATGGCAACTGAATTGCATGTGAAAGAAATACATGATATTTTCTTGATTTTTTTCAGAACATGAGAAATTTTTTGTGTAAAATCCAATGAATTTTAATCCTAATTCCACCTTCCAAAAGAATTATTTTGTACCCAGTTTCTGATTATATATAAAAACTCTCAAATTAGGAAATTTTTCACATTTTTGATGCTCCAGAACATTTGTGGTTCTATATAGTAAAAAGGGCCCCAAAAAGGATGTATTGTACTGTAATTTGACAAAACTTCAAAGACAAGGGTTTTCCACCAAAAGCATTCAATTAATGATTAGACATAATAATTTACTCCATCTCAATTTAAGTATCCAAATATTAGTTTAAATCAATCCAATGCCATTGTGGTCTCAATCCTGGTCTGAGAACAAATCACTGGTAATGATCCCAATCTCTGTTTCCATAAGGATTTCTGCCAGTGACCCTTATACCTTTTTGGTTATATTATCTGGTTCTTCCTGTCTCACTTGGTGCCTGTTTTGAAAAATTGGGCTGTAGAACTTCAAGTGATTATTCTGGAAGCTCAACTCGATTCAACTGTGCAAACCCTTCCAGAGTTTCATATGCTAAATTAGCAAAATAAATGGATGTATCTGTGTGTGCAAATGAAACATTGAAACAAATTTGAAATTTAATTCCGTTTCATCATCCTTCCACGTTCAATTAACTCACTGTTTTGGGGCTATGAATTGCCATTAATCAAGATAATTAATACAAAGAGTGTGAAAAACAATCTACACTTGTCAGAAAATTTGAATCACCATTTGGCCCCCCAACATCTTTGTTAGGCTTTTTCATGAAGTTTTCCAGATATTTTAGGCTGTTGTGCTTTTATATGACAGTGCTTCAAGCCATCCAAGGGAACTTGGACTGCTAAAAACCTTTCAAATAAACATAAATCAGAATGGATTATTCAAATGGTTTCAAAAAAGCATAGATTTGCATCTTTTTGTGGTTGTAAACATTTTTGAGTGTGCATGGGTGATTAAAATGAAATGAAATGATGATGAATGAATAAATTTTCTAAAGAAAAGAATAAAAAACAGGTTTTGGGTGATATATGAATCAGATTTGCACCCAAAATCATCAGTCATGTTCCAATCAAGAGATCAAAACATCCCACAAGTGTTTGCCTCATGGCATACAGAAAAAATTAACCTCTCAAAAGGTGAAAGTGCATTGGTTGCATTGAAATTTTTTGAGTCTCTGCAAGTTGCTGAAGAGTATCATCTCCTGGTCAAGTTGTGGATTTCTGAAAGTGGTTATGAACTGCTTTGTTTTAAATTATAAATAGGTTAACTTAATCTGGTTTGGAGTGACTATTTTTTTAAAACCATTCTCAACTTATAAGCATCAGAAGATATTTTGTTTTTTGGAAAGAGATAGTCCTTTTCAACATTCTAATCAGCTTCTGGTGGAGTAGAGTTACTATCATCCAGTTCTTCACCTAGGAAATTCAGAGAATACCAAGCAGGGGTGGAGGTGAAGGATGAGGGTTATTATAAATTAAATTGTTTTTTTGAGTTATGGAAGATTCAATAGATTGAAAAATGAATTACAGAAATCATTGCTTTTCCAAATAAAGATTCCCACATATTATTATTTCCTGAAAAATCCCAACAAAATTCATCAAAAAAAATCAAGATACATATAATCAAGTGGATGTTGGCCCACAGAGCTGGACAACTAAGCTTAAGTTTTCCACCTCCCCATCAAAGTTTCCCAATTTCCCCAAATCAGCTGGGTCTTAGTCCATATTCTGAGTAAATGGACAACTTTGCATAACTAGTCTTGCATTTTTATTTCAGGAACAAACATGCTGGTACTGAAATTCCCATGCTGGAAAATACCTTTCATCCAAAAAGATGAATCACAACATGGCCATATTAAAAAGAAATTAGGTAGAGGTACAGGTTTTTCTGATCCTTTCATGTCCCTGAAAATATTTTCTTAACCTTGCCAAATACTTGAACCCAGCCTAAAAAAATGATCGTAGGAAAAAGGCACCAAGAATTAAATGAGGTGGAAAATATTTTTCAGTGGGAAAAAAGTGAAATATTTCTGGCTCAGGCCAATATGTTGGGGTTAGTTGGTTATTTTGGCTTATCAATTATACATTGTGAGAGTTCATTGTGACATGGATGTAAAAAGACCCTAGAGTTATGAATGGTAAATATTTTTTAAGAGAGAATTCATTTCCTGTCACAGTGGCAGTTTTGGTTGACACATGAATGAATCAGGAGGTCTGAAAATGACACTGAAAAATTTATTGTTTTCAAACTTCAGAATCACACACATGCTCATTTTCTGCAACACTCAGAAATGAGATAAAAACATAACATCAATATTGAGATTATAAAGTGTGAGATGGCTCAGGGAGGTGGATGACTTGGCCTAAGTGGTCCACCTGCCCATTATAATTTTACAATTTACCCAAAATAGTTGGCTCTGAGTCATTGATATGGGGAAGTGTACAACTTAGAATAACCTGTTCACCATGTTTGTTCTGGGAACTAGTTGTTAATGAAATTCCCATGTTGGTAAATATCTTTCATCCAAAAAGATAAATAACATGGAAATATCAAAAAAAAACTTTGTGGAGGTAAATGATTTTGTGATTCTTGCATGGCCCTGAATATATTTTATTGATATTTCTCATTGGTTGAAGAAACTTCCCATGAACCAAAATATTCCATATTTAACATGCGCCAAAGGTCCAAGATATTTTGGCAATTGTTGATAAACTATTGCCACCTGGTAACATTGGGAAGTGACCATGTCTATACTTAAAAAAAAATTCTTTCAGCATGAGGGCAATGAGACCCAATACTGGCCACCATGTCATGTAGGTTTGTGGTTAACCACAACCACCAAAAGCTGGTTGTCTTAAGGGACATGGTGCACTTAGCCTAAGTGCACCATGTCCCAGGAGGTTCATGTGAATAAATCACTATCATGAAATAGAAGAGTTTCTCCAGTTGTTTCAATGAATATGAATCATAATCATTAATATAAATATCAAAATGTATATCCTCAAAAGAAATTGAATGAATTCTAAAAAAATTTCAAATTGTTGTTCCATACCCTACAACCCCACCTTGCTCAATATACCTATTGTTAGCTAGAGATCCTGCGGCTCCCGCAGCCCTTCTGCGCAGCCCTTTCTGAACACCTACATGACCGTAAACAAGTGGACAAGTTCACAGTGGCTGATTGAAGGAACCATCCCGTCTCCCCATATCTCCCGCCTGATTCAAACTCTCTCCCTCCTTCTGAACTTGTCCACCTTTCTATCTCTTTCTTCCCTTCAATCTCCTTCCCAGTCCGTCCTATCAGTCAGCATCAAATTTCCCAGCTGAAACAAAAGACCACATGCAACTTAAAAATCAGCACTGCTTTAACATCAAGGAGGAGGAACACCTCATCCCAAGATCAACCTGCCAATTCCACATCAAGTTTTCCCAACCAAGGTGATGATTTGATCTTGATTTCATTTCTATGAATCTCCCCTGTTCATTTCCCTTTCACTATGCACGCCTTCATTCTCATCCAAACTTATAGTCCAATATTTTTTGTGTCCCATCTCAATTCCTACAATAAAAGACTATAGTAATACAAGAGTAGTTGGTGAATTGAAATAAAGAGAAATTTATGACTTGTGAATAACTTTACTCACATGGTAGCAAGAGATGACTCTTGATCAAAAGGAAAACTCTTGAATAGATACACAGGTAAAAAGGTTTTCAAGTATCCCCCTCAATGGCTGATGGCAAAGAACACCCCATTCATATCCTTCAATTGGAAAACTCGGAAAATGACTGATAAAACAAATCCAAAATCTTTAAACTCAACCAAAACAATTGGCATGATTGGAAGAGTGCGTTCAAAGATATAATTTTCAGGAAAGGACATGAAGTGATTCTGGACAACAAGTGGATCAAAACCAACTCTCAATCCAAAACGTATTGTAAAAAAAATGCTTTAGCCCTTAGTCTCCTAAGAAACTCTGTCAAGAAGGATCTGCTCTCCTGCATCAAATCAAGCAAGTCAAACTTCAGAAAAGCCTACCCCTACTTGCCAAAAAATGCAGAAAAAACTCTCTGATAGTCATTGGGGACGCACTGATTTGGTTGGTCAATCTAACCTACAAACCAGGAAGGAGCCTTTGAGAACACACTTCCTCATTCAAGGATTCCTATGTAACCCTAACCAACATGATCAATGGTCAACCTCCGAAAAATCAAATCATTAAATTCTCCACTGCTCTGGCTGCAATTTTTTTCATCAAAAGTCTAAGACAGGAAAATCTGATTTTAAGCATCACATCCACGCTCTACAACATACAACCATTCACACTAGAATCTGTGTCAATGAGGGTACTACCAGAGGACTTAAGGCGGGAATCAAATAATTTAAATACAAGTTACCGTAGTAACTTGTATTGTAAAGCTTGCAGATTGCATTTTTTATTGCTTTCCTTGAATTGGAAACCTCTATGTTGCATACTACTCTTCCCCCTCCAATATCAACCTGGCTAAAATGACCAGCACCAATGTTGACTGGCGCATAACCCTTGGTCACCCATTGGACGTCTACCTCAGGAATTTCCTTCATCTCCACAAGATACCAACCCCTTCTCCCTTTCCGTTCTTGAAATTCTAGAACGTCTGCTTGGACTGAAATATCAAGCGCAAGGCTCACTCCAATCCTCTGCTGGTCTAAAACAAACCGTTCCAGAGGCTCCATATGGACGTCCTCCAAATCCCTCCCCCCGTAAGCAATTGGCTTTTACATTTTGGCAATCATTGATGATAACTCAAGGTTCAACAGGATCTACGTCCTGAAGAACAAATCCAACGCCAAAGATATTATTGTGAGTTACATTCACAAGATTAAAAATCAACTGGATGTCACTCTGGCCTTCATACACTGCAACCGCGGCGGCAAATTTCAGTTGAAAAAGATGTGTGATTTTTTCTTGAGCCATGGAATTGTTCTTGAGCAGGGTCCTGCTGACTCACCCCAATCCAAAATACTTTCAGAACGGTTTAATAAAGAAATCCTAACAAAAATGCGCTTTCTGCTTGCTCAATTTGATATACCTATAAACTACTGGGATGAGACGGCAAATTATTCCTCCATGCTGATCAATATCCTTCCCTCTGTGTCACTTGGATGGAAATCTCCGGTTAGCAAAACTACTTGATGTAAATGCAACCATAGAACCCGTACAAGAGGTACTGAAACTGATTCCATTTGGCCTCAAGGTGCACGTGCAAAACTCCCCTCCCTCAAAGCTGGACGTGCAATCAAAAACCCTCCTGTTCCTTGGGTAAAAATTGTACTTTGATGCTGGCTGGTTCCTGGACCCAAACAGATGGAAAGCAGTAGTAAGCTGGGACTTCACGCCAACCCGCCTTGTCTTTACCTATCAATCTGCTCATTCCCTGAAAAAATCCCCCTCCTTGCTTCCACAGTGCGTGTCACCAATTCTGCTATTGCCACAGCTGAGGGATAAATCCACCTCAGTTCTCATCCCTGCCTATTGGTGGCCAAAGCATGGCCAACCTGATGATTTGCTATGGAAAGCTCCTGTGGAATGCAGTCCTTCCACACCTCCCACTCCCACCATCCCTCCTGTGGCATTCTCTCCATCCCCACTGACCGCAATGGAAAAGGCTGTACTGGCCACCTCCACCATCCCTGGTGCAGCTAGTGCTCCACAGGAACCACTTTCAATTCTGGCAGTGGTACCCAAAGGTTATGCGTATGTACCACACTACGATAAAGCTCCCCAAAAAATTTCAAGCAACATTTATGTTACAGCCATCATTCCAAATGCAAGACAGATACACAGCAAGCCTACCAACAATGAAGCCGCTGATGAAGCTCTGATCAGTGAAGTTGTCTCAGTGGAAAAGGCTATGGCGGATCCAAACAAACAACCCAAATGGATTGAGTCAATGACAGCAGAAAACCAGTCACTACTCATGCACAAAATGGGGACTTTAGTACCTGTAGAGTGTAGAGCACACCAAGGAGAACAGGAAACCAGTTTCTCTCACCACTGTGGATTCTTCAACTCAAATTAATTCACTTGGTTTTATTCACGGCTCTCATTGTCTCTGTCAAGATCAGGGTTTCATGTCTTCTTCATCTCCTTCTTAAAATTGTCAATCTGTTTCCTATTCTTATTTTCCTTTTATTCATATATATTTCTTTGTTTTCAGTCCCCTTCCTCTCACCAAGCTTCAATAATAGAAGCACCAACTATCAACTCTACAACCTCACCATTAAGCCTGAAAACCACAATCCAACGTCAACCACAAATAAACACAACCAAATTTTCCTCAATCTTCAAGGGAACCATCATCACAAATCATCCATAACTTTTGAGATCACTCCTGAATAACAACTCTCTGAAGGTTGCTCAATATAGAACCGTGCTACCTGTTAGCACCATCATGTTTCTTACTTTCCAATTTTTATCATCTTAGGCAATTGTAATAGGCTATCTGGGTAATCTCCTCACTGTGTAGGTATTCCTACTCACAATTCTGTGCCACCCAAGCTGTTGTTTTTTGATGTTGTCTGATCTTTTTTAGTTGTTCCTCATTGTAGCGTGCTTGTTAAATTCACTATTAATCAATCCAATTTATATGGTTAAAATCCAAACGCTTGCCTCAACCAGCAAGACATAGGACTATGGCGACAGGATTGGGATTCTTGTCAGACTCTTTCCAACAAGATATTCTCAAAACAGCCTTGGAGACAACCCCACTCCTTACCAAAGAGAAATATGGAAGATGGAAGGACAAAATGATGCTTCTTCTTAAACTCAGAGGAGTAGTGGATGTGCTCAAATCAACGACCTGAACTCTCTTAAAACACAACAATGACAAAATTCAGCTGCTCCTTATCTCCAAAGTTGATTCCATCACTCATAATAAAGTCATAAATGCTGTTAACATCAACTCATCCAAAGACATCTGGAAGGCAATCAAGGAGCAATTCTCATCCTCTCAAGCCTCCAATACAGCTAGGATTTTCAAAGACTTCCTCCATCTGACCTTCAAAGACAACAAGATTTTGAACTTTTTCACAAACATCAAAACCTCAATCAAAAAAGAAGATTGATATTGGAATAGAACTACCAGACAACATCTTAGCCTACCTAACCATGTTCAAATTCCCATAAAATCTTCAGGATCAGAAACGTCAGCTCATGCATGTTGAGATATGATCAATGCTTTCATGCAGTCTTCAGGACCTCAGTCCCTGCATGCTTGTAGTTGGTTACTCATTCATTGTATGTCCTCACAAAGTGAAATTTTCATTGACCTCTACAAGCATATGTTGACCACCGGGACGCAAGCGTCCTTAGTAAAGTTGGTAGTACACTTGCCATGCACATGAGATACCTGGGTTCAATTCCCAGAGGACACATGTTATTTTCACATTCTTACAGGTTATGAGCCCAGCGCTACCAAAGCGCCCATCATGAGTGTGATCTTAGCATGTTGCCTTGCTTCCTTCAACCTACATTCAGTACGGGGGTTTGTTGAGATATGATCAATGCTTTCATGTAATCTTCAGGACCTCAGTCCCTGCATGCTTGTAGTTGGTTACTCATTCATCATATGTCCTCACAAAGTGACATTGTCATTGACCTCTACAAGCATATGTTTACCACCAGGAAGCCAGCGTCCTTAGCGCAGTTGGTAGTACACTTGCCATGCAAATGAGAGACCTGGGTTCAATTCCCAGAGGACACATGTTATTTTCACATTCTTATAATTCAATCCAAAAAACAGATCTTGGTTGAATTTGTATGTAATCATCTTGTCCAATACCATAATGAAATCAAGGCCAAAATCTTGGAGAAAGGAAATTCACAAGGTAAATTGGAAACCGCCTTAGCCACCATGAAAACCAAGACCAAGAATCTCCTGTCTAGCAGATGCATCAAATGGTATCATAATCCAAAGCAAGATAAGAACCACTCTGAATCAGAATGCTTTCACCTTCATCCAGAAAAGGCCCCTGAATGGTGGAGGGAAAGTCAAAGCAGATGGAAAGAAAATCAAAAGAAGGCCCAGGACTCAGCTCAAATCCATGCTTTTTTAACATGGTGGATTGACTCTAAAATTGGTGCGGAGAGGAACATCTTGATTGACAGTGGAGCAACCTCACACATTCTCAAGGACAACCAATTTTTCATCTCTCTCAAAGCATATACCAGAGAGTACATAACTACTGGAAAGGCAGGAGAAGACTTACCCATCCAGGGAGTTGGGACAGTCAGGATAGAATGGAAGGATCAAACAATCACGCTGTCCAACTGCCTGTTTGTACCCAATATTGTTTTCAATTTGATCAGCCCAGGAAAACTACTGGATCAAGGATGTTCGCTGAAGGTCAAATCGGGGAATTTTGAGTTAAAAAGAGATAATATTAAGATTTTTCAAGGTTCAATCATCAACAACCTCTTCGTTTTGGACCAGCCGCGCAAAATTGGGAACAAAAAGTGCTATTGGACACAACCAGAGGAGCCAAGGACCTTGAAGGATCTTCACCTATCCTATGGAAATGTCTCACTCGGTTGCTTGGCCAAGATCAAGGGCGTTCAATACAGTAATTCCAAGAAAGAAAAATTTGAATGCAAGGACTGCCTCCTGTGCAAGATAACCGAAATTCCCTTCACATTAGCCTCCACCTCAGCTGTCAAGCCATTTGAAAGAATACACCTAGTGTTAAGGTTTAATATTGAATTTTCATGAAACTAAAACCAGCGGCTAGAGACTAGGAGTCAGGAATAGAACAAACTCATAGACAAAGGTTTGTCAGACGAAAGAGAATACAAGAATGACCAACAGTTTGAGCTATAATCAGAGTCAAGAGATGATGGACGATGGGAGAGAAGGCGAGGCACGAATAGATGGGCAGACAACTGAAATTGGTGAGAGCGGAGAGTCTGGAGTCAGAGTTGTCAATCTTGAGAAATTGAGGGGATGGTCTCTTACCAGACAAGAGTTCAGAAGTTGTGAGACCTAATAGTATCCCGTAACTGATGTGAGGGATAGATTCAATAGAGAGCAGGCAACGAGATAATATGAACAGAAAAGAATTGAGACAATAAGAAGAGTCAAGAAAAGAAAAGAAAAGAATTGAGACTAAGAAGAGTCAAGAAGAATAAGAAAGAAAATATTGGGGGTGTCAAGGGATCAAAGAGAGAGTCGAGAGATTGTATTGGAGGTGTCGAGATTGAAGAGAGGGATCAGAGGTCGAAGAGAGAGTCCCGTTCCACGAGATCTGGTCGAGGAGGAGAAGAGTCCTCACTAGAAGTAGAGTGTTCACACTCATACTACAATGTGCGCTTGCGGGTGTCTCAGATATAGAGAACATCCCGTAGTGAGTCAATTCTCAACACTCCCCGTGGCTGGTAAGAGAGTCATCAAAGGTAGAGAATATTTTATTCTGTAATGATTCAAGCGAACTGATGGAAGACGCCTTAGTGAGAGAGTCAGCAACCATATCTTGACTAGGGATAAGATTCAACAAGAATTGCTGGTCTGCAAAATCCTCGCGGAGACCTTTTGTCTTTATATCTATGTGTCTTGACTTTGAGTGAGAGCCAAACTTCTTAATTTTGTCATCTAACCCCTTGTTATTGATATACATCCTGGGCTTAGGTTCTGAGTTTCAATAAACCTCATTGATGAGATGTTTGATCCATTTGATTTTGAGATAACAATCAAGCAATGCATTCAATTCTGACTCTGTAGACGAGTAGGTAATGTTTCTTTGTCGTGTTGAGTTCCAAATAACCGGGCTTCCATAGTGGAAGATAATGTATCCGGTTTGAGATTTTCAAAAGACGGGATCATCACCCCATGTGGCATCACTGAAACTTGAGAGGATGTCTTGTCCGGAGTCATATTTAACTGTAAGTTTGAAGTGTTTGGTCGTTTTTAGATACTTCCATACTTTCTTGACCTCTCTCCAATGACTCATACCAGGCTTCGCGTTGAATCTGGCCAAACTGGACACAGAAAAGGATATGTCTGGTCTTGTATATTGGGAGAGATGATTGAGAAGTCCAATAGCGGATTGGTAGTTGATGTTTAACTGACAGAATTCCGCATGGTCAACATCTGAGGCGGGTTCAAGATTGAGGCTTTGGGTTAGAGGAGATAGAACATCTTTGCAAGAAGACAGTCCGAGTTCTTTGAGTCCACGGTCAATGTGGTTAGGTTGACTTAGGAGAATTCGATCATCCTTGATTTCCATAAGCATTCCAAGTATTGTGTTGGGAGGATGACAGGACGAGTTCTGAAATTGGCTGAGAAAATTTAATTCAAAGATGTTTGAGTTGCCTACATGAATCAAGTCGTCCACGTGGAAATAGAGTATTTCATTCGTATTGGCATTGAGATAGAGACAAGGATTGCTAGTTGATTCTTGGTACCCCTGGGACTTGATCCAGAGCGTCAGAGTTTGGTACCAGTTCTTGGGAGATTGTTTTAAGCCATAGAGGGACTTTTTTAATTTTAGATAGGGAGATTTCCTACTCAACCCTTCTGGAGTTTTTATAATAACTATTTCTTCCAAGGGAGCGTGGAGGAAAGCACCTTTAACGTCAAATTGAGTCAACTTCATTTTTTCCTTCAACGCGTATACAAGAGCTAGAAGTAGAGATGCGATCTTTCCGGTAGGCGCCCAGGTTTCGTTGTAGTCGACTCCCAGGATTTGATCGAAGCCCTGAACGCATAGGCGAGCTTTATATTTAACCGGCTCCCTATGACAATTTTCTTTTATCTTGAAGACCCACGTTGTATTTAGAATATTGTCAGGGTTTCCGTAGTATTCTTCCCACACTTCTTGCAATTCGATGCCGCTTAATTCGTCTTCTGCGGCCTTTTTCCACTTAGGCCATTCGGGGCATTTACGCGCGGCCTTATAGGATGGAGGTTCGTAGTAATGGTGGAAACCGTACCTTTGTGGTTTCCTGATCTCGCGTCTGCGTCTTTGATATACCGAGGGAAGCGGGGTTTCAGCTGGAGAAGGGGAGCGAGGGGGATTCAGAACGGACAAGTCTGTAGAGTCCGCAGCATTATCCTCTTTGCACTCAGATTCTGATTTGACCGGACTCTCATGTGATTCTCGGATAGTATATTGTTTTTCGGCTGATGAGAAATCAGAATCGTTGGATTCCCTTGTTTGAGAAAAGAGGTCGAGTCCAGGAGACTCAAGGAGAGGGAATTCAGAAGTGTGATTCTTGAGGAACTGCACGTGTTTGGTTTCAACAACAGCACCCAATGAGTTTAGCACGAGATAAGAATGGAAAATTGGATTGAACCCAACTAAGATTCCCTCTAACCCTTTTTCATCAAATTTTCTCCCTCTCTGGAGACGATTTCCCAAGTATATGACGGGTGATCCTACTGGTTTCAAATAGTTAGCTGGGAGGTTCTTTTAAAACATGAGTTCCCATGGGGAGAGGTCATTACCTTCCCTTGGGATTTGATTTAACATGAAACAACAACTCCGAATTACTATATGCCAGTAGTTTTTTGGCAGTCGAGAGGAAGAAAAGGTTGCGCAAGCTGATTTGACAATAGTTCGATTAGCTTGTTCGGATTGACCGTTGTGTTGCGAATGGTAGGGTTCAGAAGTGAGTAACTTTATATGTTTTGATTTGGCGAAGTCGGTCAGCTTTTTGTTAGTAAATTCCGTTCCTTTATCTGAGAAAATTTCCGATGGATAATAGTTGAGTCTTTTATATTCAGTCTCTAGAATGCTGATTATCACATCTGGAGTTTCGTCTTTAGATACCAGTGGAAAGGCGGCAAGATAACCTGAAAAATTATCAACCAAAGTGAGAAGGTACCAATGGCCTGCCTTCGATTGTGGAGTGATTTGGCCAATTAGATCGAGATGAATCCTTTTGAGGGGTTTTGAGGACGGTTTTGAGGTGGCTGAGAAGGGTGACTTGGTGATTTTACTCTTTACGCAGTTCTCGCATTGGAATCTGTTTAATTCGTCCTTGGAGAATTGGTCTTTCAGGAGAGGCTTGAGAGTGGAAATTGAGGCGTGGCTGTACATCTTATGTAGGTCAGATAATGATTGGAGATCATCAGAAGGGTTGGCGAGTTGGTTTGAGAGATTGACCGCTAGATTACTGCCAGTGGTTTGTGGTTTCTTGATAACGAATAGATTATCTTGAATCATTCCTTTAAGGACCGTCTCTTTGTTTTGGGTTACGGTGAATCGATCTGGCTCTTGGACAAGGTTGCATCCCTTCTTTGCTAGGAGTACGCGACTAATTAGATTAACCACAATTTCTGGAACGTACATACATTCATCTAGGGTTACCACAGATTTGTTCCATTCAAGTCGGACCGTGCCAGTACCACGAATTTTCAGGTTGGCTTCAAGCTTGCCAGTCTTGATTTCCTCCGGCTTGTCCTGAAGATTGATCGATGTGAAGAACTTTAAGTCGTTGAAGATGTGAATGTTCGCGCCAGAGTCTAGTAGAAGGTTGGGGGTATTGTCTGCATTGATCCAGAGGGTCAATAATGCATGGTAATTAATTGTTGGGGTCTTTTTGATTTTATTTTTCCATTTGTTCTGCTGCTGAGTCCACCACCCTGGAGCAATTTGAGGGTGAAGATGAAAACAAGAGGACTCTGGATGGGGAGCGTTGGGATCATGGTAGCGTTCTCTACATCAAAGCCGGACCTTCTTTTCCTCTCTTTCACTTCTGCTCTTTGTCGGCACCAGAGTAACATCTGGAGTGGATTTGCCTACTTTAAGTTGTGCCTTTCGTTCATTGTTGTACTGGATGAGATGATTGAAAACTACGTCCACCGTCACCAGCTTCTCTACGTGCATGATTTGCTGTTTGAGGTTCTTGAGAAGAGGGGGAAATCTGAATAGCAGGAGGTACACGAGTATATCTTTGGGCAGTTCGATTCCCACATCTGCCATACGCGTAAGTGCCTTTTTCGTGTCTGTGATGAAGCTTTCAATTGCATGCTGGTTGAATGTCGTGTGAAGAAATTGATTGAAGACCCGGGCTCTGTTTGCGGTTTCAGATGAGGCAAACCTACGGGTAATCTCAGCCCAGAGCAACTTAGAAGACAAAATGTTTGCCGTATTCACTACGTTGGCGTGAGTGACGCTGTCGAGTTTAGAAAGGATAATGGCTCGTATTTCTTGATCTTGCTTTAAGGATAATTGACCTGAGTTTTTGGTTATGACGTCTTTGATTTCCTTGAGATCAAAGAGCATCAGCATCTTGTCTCGCCAGATGGAGTAATTATCTTCATTGAGCGGAGGGATAGCGTCAACCGAGGCTTTGAGAGCAACTTGGTGAAAATAGTTGTTGGCTCCGGCTGGTTCATTCATTTTTGATTAGGTTGATTTGTCTTTCGGCTTTTAACCGTGTTAAGGTTTAATATTGAATTTTCATGAAACTAAAACCAGCGGCTAGAGACTAGGAGTCAGGAATAGAACAAACTCATAGACAAAGGTTTGTCAGACGAAAGAGAATACAAGAATGACCAACAGTTTGAGCTATAATCAGAGTCAAGAGATGATGGACGATGGGAGAGAAGGCGAGGCACGAATAGATGGGCAGACAACTGAAATTGGTGAGAGCGGAGAGTCTGGAGTCAGAGTTGTCAATCTTGAGAAATTGAGGGGATGGTCTCTTACCAGACAAGAGTTCAGAAGTTGTGAGACCTAATAGTATCCCGTAACTGATGTGAGGGATAGATTCAATAGAGAGCAGGCAACGAGATAATATGAAAAGAAAAGAATTGAGACAATAAGAAGAGTCAAGAAAAGAAAAGAAAAGAATTGAGACTAAGAAGAGTCGAGAAGAATAAGAAAGAAAATATTGGGGGTGTTGAGGGATCGAAGAGAGAGTCGAGAGATCGTATTGGAGGTGTCAAGATTGAAGAGAGGGATCAGAGGTCAAAGAGAGAGTCCCGTTCCACAAGATCTGGTCGAGGAGGAGAAGAGTCCTCACTAGAAGTAGAGTGTTCACACTCATACTAAGATGTGCGCTTGCGGGTGTCTCAGATATAGAGAACATCCCGTCGTGAGTCAATTCTCAACACCTAGACATCATTGGACCGATCACACCTGAATCTCATCAACACAAAAAGTACATTCTGGCTGTGGTTGATAATCATTTGAGCTACATCTCCGGTATCCCATTGACTCAAAAAGACATTGTGACCCCGGTGCTGATTAAAGTGATAGAAAAACAGAAGAATTTCTGTGGCTATTATACTTCAATGGTGCGCTCCAATGGCAGCACGGAATTTTTCAATAAAAGGTTAGTTAAATATCTCAAGGAGAAATTCATCAATCACCTGGTAACTGAACCATACCACCCCAAGCATAAAGGCAGGGCTGAAAGGGAAAACCAAAATATTATCAAGAGTGTGAGGTCAACATTAAGCTCAGCAAACTTGCATTGAAAATACTGGTTGGAAGTTCTCAAATTGTGCTGTACAAGTCTCAATCAAATCCCAAAAGATGTTCTTGATCAGTCCCCATGGGAACTCATCAAAAGAAATAAATTGACTTCCGACTACATTCAGCCGATTGGTGTCACTACCATTGTACTGAATAAAAGAAGAGTTAAAGAGGCAAAATTCAATTCAAAGGGAGAGGAAGGGAAGCCGGTAGGCTACAATCCCAAATTTCTCTCTTATTGGATTCTCATGCCCAACGGTCAGATTGTAAAATCTAAACATGTGCAATTTCTCAAACAATTAGTGGATAAGTTGGGAATCAAATCTTCCATGGATCTTGATTTCAGTACAATCTAAGCATAGGATGAGAGCCCCCCAAAACCCAAAGAGACCTTTCCTGGTTGCTTTAACTACCAAGACCCTCCCACTGAAGTGAACTTGTCTGATGAAGAGGAGTCTATCATGGAAGCAGGGTCAAGCTTGGAGAAGAAACCACATCAAGGTGCCAAGTCAAGAAGGGAGACTAAAACACCCAAGATAGTTGAAATGCCGTTTAGAAGGATTATTTTTGATCAATCTTCCATCAGACCTCCTCAATGTTACCGATTCCACCATTACTTTGGGCCAAAAACGTTTGATCAAGATAGACAATGTGCAGAAAGCCCCAAATGGGGAGAAGCCATCAAGGAGGAAATTGATCAGTGCAAGCTGCTTGAAGTCTGGGAAGACTATGAGGGGGAAACCCCAATGAACCCACTGGAAACAACATGGATCTTCAAGATCATAGACAACGCTCATGATGATACAATTGTTCACAAAGCCAGGATCTGTGTCAAGGGCTTCAACCAGGTTCATGGTTTAGACTTTGAAAAAACCTTTGCTCCCACCGGAAAGATTTTCTTGTCAAGATCTATCCTACTGTGTGCCCTGAAAAAAAACTTGAAAATCCAACAGTACAATGTAAAGGCAGCCTTTCTGCATGCTCCCATTGATGAAGAAGTAATCATAAGGACACCACAAGGATTCCAACAAAAATGCCAATATTTAAGATTCAAGAAAAGCCTATACGGTCTCAAACAGTCTCCAAAGAATTGGTACAGTACCTCCACTGAATGGATCAAGTCTGTGGGATTCAGGGAGTCAGAAAGTGACCCCTGCCTATATAAATTGGAATACAATAAGTCCTTCCTTTTCTTTCATGTTTAAAATGTAATCTTGTTTGGTGATGGCAACAGCTTTGATGACAAGTTCAAGACACAATTCAAAGACTCTAAAGCCCACTAACCAGACACAATCCTAGGCATAAGATATGAAAGAACGTCAAACAGCATTTTGCTGAGTCAACCCAAGCACATCATGCACAGGTTAGAAGAGCTTGGTTTTCTTGAGGCAAGACCATCCTCTACGCCATTGAACCCAAACCTTCATCTGTGCAAAGCTACGTACAAAGACTTTGAATCATTAAAGAAGCTAAACATAAATTACAATTCCGCAATCAGACTTCTCAACTACATAGCAAGTCTAACTTGTCCTGACATCAGCTACTCTGTCTCCAACTTGGCCGGGTTTCAGAATAATCCAGGTCTTTCCAACTGGAAAGAACTCAAAAAAATGTGGCAATATCTCAAACGCACCAAAGAATTGAAGCTGAGCCTTGCCTACGATGAATTGAAGGTGCCCATTGAGTATTAAAGTGAAGCTTCCTGGGCTGAAAAACAAACCATCCGAAAATCTCAATCAGGCTATTTATGCATTTTGTTTGGCTCTCTCATTTTGTGGAACAGTTACAAACAAAAAAACATAAACTACTCCTCCACAGAAGCCAAACTTAGTTCCTTACTTGACTTGTATCTTGAGAGCAAGTGGCTACGTCATTGATTGGGAGAATTATTTCATCCAAACTTTCAGCTTCAAAACACTACATTGATAAAAAAGGTCTGGACAATAAGCTAAAAAAATTTGGATCAAATGCCAAGGCCTGTCATATGGACCTCAAAACAAAATTAAAACTAGAAGGGCTCAAAGAAGGTTCCCTAACAATTCACCTGACAGATGCTGAAGACATACAAGCTGAATTTCTGACAAAGGCGGTCAACCTGCATTAATTAGAGAAGATTTCTGGTCTCATCCTTTCATTGAGTTAAAACAGGACTGATCTCCATTTAAGGGGAGTGTAGAGTGTAGAGCACATCAAGGAGAATGGGACCGCGGGTGCTCTCATCACTGTGGATGCCTCAACTCCAATTACTTCACTTGGTTATCTTCGCAGCCCTCATTGTCTCTGTCAAGATCAGGGGTTCATGTCTTGTTCATCTCCTTCTTAAGATTGTCAATCTGTTTTCTATTCTTCTTTTCCTTTTTACCTATATATTTCTTTCTCGTCAGTCCCCTTCCTCCCACCAAGGCTCAATAATAGACGCACCAACCATCAACTCTACAACCTCACCATTAACACTAAATACCACAATCAAACGTCAACCAAAAACAAACATGACCAACTGTTCCTCAATCTTCAAGTGAAAAATCATCACAAATCATCCGTAACTGGTGAGATCACTCCTGAATAACAACTTTCTGAAGTTTGCTCAATATATAACCGTGCTACCGGTTAGCACCATAATGTTTCTTCCTTTCCCAATTTTATTGTCTTAGGCCGTTTTCATAGGCTATCTGGGTAATCTCCTCACTGTGTAGGTATTCCTACTCACAATTCTATGCCATCCAAGCTGATATTTATTCATTTTGTCTGATCTTTGTTAGTTGTTCCTCATTTTAGCTTGCTGGTTAAATTCACTATTTATCAATCCAAGTTGTAGTACTGCTTCCGGATGACAACAAGTTCATTGGAGGTATGTGGCAGTTGGTCCAAAAGAAAAATGAGTTTGGAGAGACCCTGAGGAAAGTCACCATGGGTCTGCTTTGGTAACCACGAAGAGTATCCCCAAAACTATCTTGATACGTATTTGGTTTTTGGTAGGAGCAATTTGCTCCAAGCACTACTCTTGGTGGCTGTGCAACACAACTGGTACATGTATCAGTTTGATTTTGAGAGCACATTTTTTTATGCCAACATTGATGCTGTGGTTCATGAGGTACAAGTGGCGGGATTTGAGGTTCTAGGCAAGGAGGACTGTATTTGGCACCTGGAAAAATCCCTATACGGGACCAAACAGGCTCCAAGGTGCTGGAACTCTCATCTTTCAAAAACCCTATGCTCCCTTGGTCTAAATCCGTCAACAGGAGATGAGTCAATCTTTGTGAAAAAATCAAAATCACTAAAACAAAACCTACATGTAGAAAACGGGCTGGTTTTTGGTAGTTATCAGAAGTAAATCAAGCAAGTCCTGAAGCTTCTGGTGGGGGCGCTATAAGATCAAGCTCCAGGAATGCCTTACTCAACACCTGAGCTACACTCTTGAGTGGAATCAAGATGAATTGCTAAAATTGCACCAACGCAACTTTACCAAGAAGGCCCTAAAAGACTTTGGTTTAGAGATTCTCAAAGCCGTCAAAGCGCCTGCACCCATGAACATTAACAACGTAGTGGGGCAGGAATTGCCAGACTCGGATGTGAAGACCATGCAAAAAGCATTGGGTACTCTAATTCATCTGGCCATACACACAAGACCATAAATCAAGTTCACCATCAATCTCCTGTCTCAGTTTGAAAATAATCCAACACAAGCCCAGTGGAAGATGGCTAAACATCTATTCCAATATCTGAAAGGAAAAATGTCCACAAGCATACTGTTCACCAAGTCCACTGACCCAGGGGACCAACTGTGTGGATGGGAAGATACAGACTATGGTCAATCAATCACCACACAAAAGTCAACCTCAGGATACGTTGTCACCCTATACGGAAATCCAATTAGCTGGACCACCAAGAAACAATCCATTGTTTCTCAATCCACTAAGGAGGCGGAGTTTGTGGAAATAAATCTAAGCGCAAAACAGATCAGATGGCTGTCCACCCTTATTATTGGTCTTGGCATCTCAATCCCAAAACCAAAGATAAAAAACAATAAACAAGGGGCTAACTTCATCAGCAAGGAGGCCAAGCTGAATCCCAACTTGCAACACATTGAGATAAAATTTCAATACATGCTGCATTTAGTTTCCAAGTCACTCATCTCCATCAAGCATACACCCACTGACAAGATGATTGCCAATATCCTCACAAAAACACTTGGATACGTGAAGGTGGTCCAGTCACAACTACGGTTGCATCTCACTGCCGCTGAATCTAGGAGGAGTATGAGCTAGAGATCCGATGGCTCCTGCAGCCCTTCTTGGAAGCCCTTTCCAAACGCCTACATGATGGTAAACAAGTGGAAGATTTAACAGTGGCTGATGAAGGAACCATCCTGTTAGATTACATCATTCCCATGAGTAGTTCATTGACTGGTATGTGCCACCCACATCATAGAATGCTGGGATAAGTACACCTCTTCTGGGGTGATCAGGCAAATAGCTATGAATCAATTGCTCCTTACTTAACAGCACACTTAGCTCAATTGATAAGAGCATCACTCATATAAAGGGTCTGAGGTTGTGGGTTTGAATCCCAAAGTGTTCATTTTTTTTCATATGACTTCTGACTTGGTAGCAAGAGTGATACAGTCACAAAGACTGCAGCCTAACAGCTTTCAAAAATAAAAATCCACTTTTATCAATTAAATCAAATTGTTGAGTCCCTGCTCAAAGCACAGAGGGGTGTTAGATTGAATAATTTCAATGAGCAGTTCATGGACTGGTATGTGCCACCCACATCATAGAATGCTGGGATAAGTACACCTCTTTGGGGGTGATCAGCCAAATAGCTATGAATCAACCGCTCCTTACTCAACAGCGCACTTAGCCCGATTGGTAAGAGCATCACTCATATAAAAAGTCTGACGTTGTGGGTTTGAATCCCACAGTGTTCATTTGTTTTCATATTACTTCTGACACAGCCTGTCTTCCCATATATCCCGCCTGCTTCACCCTCTCTCCCTCCTTCTGAACTCATCCACCTTTCTATCTCTTTCTTGCCGTCCATCTCCTTGCCAGTCCGTCCCATCAGTCACCATTGAATCACCCACCTGAAACACAACACCACTTGCGACTAAAAACTTGGCACTGCTTCAAAATCAAGGGTGAGGAACATTGTACATCATCTCCTCCCAAGATCAACCTGCCAAGTCCATTTCAAGTGTTCCCAACCAAGGTGATGATTTGAGCTTGATTTCATTTCTATTAATCTCCCCTGTTCATGTCCCTTTCAGTGTGCACGCCTTCATTCTCATCCAAACTTATAGTCCAGTATTTTTTGTGTCCCATCTCAATTCCTACAATCAAAGAATATACTATTACAAAATTTGTTGGTGAATTGAAATAAAGAGAACTTTGTGACTTGTGAATAAATTTACTCACACCTATTGCCCAAATTTAATGGTAATTTGAGCAATGCCATTTTTCTTGATGAATATTGTAATCAGGCAGATGCACAGGCAGGGAAAAATATGAGAAATGTAAAAAAAAACAAGCATACAGGCTTTATTGAAATATTCAAATCATCAAATTTTGGACACTAATTCCCGCTATCCATTTGGAGCTCAAAAACAGTGAAATAAACATTGGAAAAAATTTTCTTTAGAAAAAAATATTCAAAAAATACCCTTTCTGTAGTGAAACAAAAATTGTGATTAGAAAACAATTTTTACAGGAAGGCACCCTAAAACAAAACTTATTTCTTTCTTTAACCATTATTTTGTGACAAACAGCAAATGTTGTTTTCATCAGATATCTCCTTCAAGGTTGAAAGTATCAGTTTGAACCTTTTCAGAAGTGCAATTGACAAGGGGAAATATATACAAAACTTAAATTATCAAAAATGAAAGCCATTCTCCACTCCTTTTCTGTAATCAGGAATTTTACCAAAACAGTGTCAAATTACCATTTTGAAATACTCAAAACAATATCATTCAAATTCCCAAATATGATCTGGATCTGCCCATCTCACATTATCCTCATGAATAGAATTTCAATGGGTCTGTCTTGCATGAGAAGTATGCTTAAATTTAAGCATACTTTTCATGCAAGAAATTCCCCTGATTTTTGGCTTGAATCATAACCCCCACCAAACACAAATTCATGGCATGTATAGCCATGCACATTTCTTTTTTCACTGACCCAAAATCAATATCATGGGTGGTTTGGCCTTCCCATAAGGCAAAAACCCAAGGGCACCTGCCCTGGGCTCCCCATGGAAATGGCGCTCATGGGCCCCAAGCGCTCCAGGCCCTGGGGCAGCCAGAATTTGGCCTGGAGCCCAATTTTTTTTTTCTTTTGTCATTTCCTTTCCTCCTGAGCAAAGCAAGCATCCAATTTGCGCATCCCTAGGGACAGGGTTTCCAAATGCAACCCTGTTGTGTTCTCCAAGGTTGCAAGGGGGCTGGGAGAGGTCTGGGCACCTTGATGGGCCCTGGCCCCCGCAACCTGGCTGGCGTTTTCCAGAAACAGTCAGCAATTCTGAAATTGCTTAGGAAAGCAATTGCAAAAATGCTGATGCATTTGCTGCAGCAAGCCTTTCTTGTTGATTTGCAAGTGAAAAAACTAGTGCTTGCAAATTGACAAGAAGTTTAGTAGCCCCCACCAACAAACCAACAAGCAAAAAAACTCCACCATATCTAAAGTAATCCAGCAGGTCCATCCAGGTAAGATTCCAGCATATTTTTAAATGTTTGAACATCTGAACCGTTAGACTGATTGTTTTTGTGCTATAGTGGTATCTTAAATCATTCAATCACCTCTCAAGATTACAATCATAAAACCACCCTCCAATAAACCTCATCATCAAAAACAAACACTCCATCAAACTCCTTCTATTACCCATTGAATGCAAGGCATCTCTTCCACCTCTCATTCATCATCACTGCATTTCAAGGTTAAGACCTCATGCACCTATTTCAATCTCTTGAATCCTTCATCTTCATCAATACTATACCAACTTCAATCTTTCTATTCCTCACCATTCTTTTTTCTTCTCCTTCAAATAATAGCTTCTTTCTTCAGCAAATCAACTCAACTTTGATCATCACCTATCAGCATAGACACCATCCATCCTTGTATTAATCTTTAACGTAAGAAGAAATGAAGACATCAACATATCATCCACTGGATTGATTCATTCCTGCTTGTCCTTGAACCCCTTTTTGAACCATAAATCACTTCTTCATCATCATGTTTAAAGTGAACCATGGATCAAGTCAACTCCCATGCATTCACCCAATCTCAAGCCCAAGTGTTTCCATTGAAAAAAAATAATGAGGATACCTCTTTGAAAGTGGTTAAAGGCAGCAACATGTACTTATTTCAATCAACATGAATGGTTTCATATTATTGACTTTAAACTTTTGGTTTTATCTCAATCCTTGTCACTGTTGAGCTATTTCATGTTTACTTATGTCTCAATTCATTTACTCATCTCTTTTCTGTGTGCTTCAAAGCTTTCATTCTCATTTCACCTTCTGTGAAATCTCAGATGTAGTATACCTGAGACAGAGGCCATGGCTAGGATCCCTTTCTCATCCTTCCATGGCCATTCAAAACTCAGCTCACATGACTTGTGTTCTCTGTTTCAGGTATTTGGTTCTCTTTTTATCTTGTTTTTATATTTATATCTCTCTTTCTCCATGATAGAAATTCATCCTTCCACTGCTATCAAAAACTCAGCTCTCTCTTTCTCCATGATAGAAATTCATCCTTCCACTGCTATCAAACACTCAGCTCACCTGCATTGTGTTCTCCGTCTCAGGCTCACATCCATCACTTTTATTCCTTTTGGTGCTTTTGAAACAATGTTTGTAGTGAGGATGAGCCCTTGAATTTAAAGAATCATTACAAATTGAGCCAAGATTGTTCTGTTCTTAGGCCACAACCTAAACCCTTAATTTCATCCATCCAATCCTCATCCAGAGCACACAAAAAGCATTTCAAAACTGAGTGTGATCATTTTAATGAGGATTTGGTATCTGAGTCAATCTACTTCATCACCCTGAAGAGGGTTCTAAGTCCATGCCAAGTAGTAGTACCAAAATTAGGACTCCCAGTAAATCTACAAGTCGTTTGAAACAAAAAGTACAAACCTTATGCAGTGCTCAAGTATCATTCATTGCAGAAAGCACCATACACATTGCTAGAAACTCAATTTTCTGAGATTTTGCAAAAGATCTCCATCTAATTGCAAAAAATCAACATAACCTGAAAGAAAGCAATAGAAAGACTAAAAATGGATCTTTGTTTGGAATTGGCTTTTGTCAGGGAGCTGACCAAGGATATTCTGCAGATATTTGGGAATCAATAAAAATTTTTTAATCGTTCATTTTTTCACTTATTGCCATCAAAATATATTTAAAAATAGGAATATATGAAAGGAGAAAGGATATTAACCCAGAACAAATAGAAAATGATCATCTTTTGTGGTCTAAGATTCCAGTAAATAAACAACTGATTTTCAATAGAATCCAACATTTATCCAACACAGCCCATGTGAAGAACAAGGAAGTATCAACAGAGTTCAAAATTACAAACTGGAAATCTCCAGAGTGGGGATTCTTTTCTTCATGCTTCTAATTTCATTGTCACTTGTGATGAATTTTCCAATTTTCCTCATACAGATTAGGATGACTTGAATTGTAATACTTATGGTTTTTTCTCTTATATTGAAATAAATTATGGCACCCCAATCCCTCCTCCCTCTAAAGAAATAGGACGTGGTCTCTCCTTCAAAACTCTTGCTCTCATAGTTGATTATGCAAAAGTTGGGGGAATTCTAGAAATTTCATGGCAAACTTTTGTTTTTCCTCATCAAAATAATTTTTATCCCCCCATCCTTCAAACAACTGAACATTGTACTCCTTTTGGTTTCTCCTTCAAAATTAAACTAAAAACTTACAAAGGCTTATCTGAAATTTCAAAATTATTCTCCTTCTGAACTTGTAACTAGAGTTAATGGAAAGAAAGCCATATATGGTTAAACATGTGCTACAATCTATATAGTTCAAACATCACCTACTTGTTCCAAAATGCTTACCAGTTATGTCATGAAGTTATTTCAAAATGTGCATGAGGTGTAGAACATTTGTAATATTTTGACTGTATGATGGAATTTCTTTTGATTGATGGTTGACTTATGCTAAGTCTTCCAACTTCTCATCAAATTAGTTGTGGATTTACTGCATAGTACATGTATAGGTAATTTCAATGGAGGTGGACAACTTATGATAAGTGGTCCACCTCCCTGAACCTTTTTGCCCACAGGAATAACATGACATGGGAAATTGTTGTGGAAAGGCTAGGGAGGTGGAAAAATTATGCTAAGTTATTCACTGACCCAGGCATCATTGATCATTTTTCATATTAAAAATCATGCTTCCTGGTATTTGGGGGAGTTTGATGCTTTGGCAAAAGTCTTCCACATCCCCATCCAACTCACAAATTTTTCCCATGTCATGTGTTTCATTTTAAGGGAGGTGGAAAACTTATAATAAGTTGTCCACCTCCCTTGAAATGATAAATATATATATATGTAATATGCAGGAAAGCAGAAAATTTGGGAATAGAGCAGGCTATTTACACAAATGAACTATGTACATTTTAAGTAATGAGCAACTGTTGTTCATATTACACACACATGTAATATATGACTAGTTTTTTTAGGTTATATAACCCAAGGCTTCTTCACAAAGAGGTCTTGTTTCATTCTGATCTTAACCAAATTGTAACCATCAGATTAGAACCACATGATCTCAAGCTTCTTCACCTTGACAAATAACTTGATTATACCATGTCTGATTTCCTGGGTAAGTGTTCCAATTCCCTGGTTCTCTTGTGTTCTAATACTTATTTAAACTGTTATGATGAATTTTTAGAAAAATGAACTCTTAATAAATTGAATGCACTCCTTTTTGGGTAATATGTTGAAAGATCCTATAAACAAGTATTTCATTCAATGCTTCATTTTTATCAGAATAGGTAAGATGCAAGGGTGGAAACGTTCAGGTTGAAAAAATCCATAAATCTTTTTCTGCTTGAGCCTTCAACTCAAGAACAAAAACATTCAACAATAGTTGAGAGTACAGATGTCCAATCAACTGCCAAGGTACCATCAGTATATAATGAAACAGCAACTTCTCAAGATCTTCCTGCCACCCAGCTTACAGTGGTCCCAGCAGAGAACCTGGGGAACCAATCCGGTGTAAGACTCCAAACGGTGCTGGCCACAGGCAGTTCTGTGGAGGGGAAAGGTGCTTTTTAGGCTACCCTCCTGAGTGTTAGAAAAATATTTAAATGAAACTGGAATCAAGGTCCAGAACCTTGTGAATGAGGAATCAATGGGAAGGGGTGAATTTGATATTAATTGGTAGCAATGAACAAAAATAAATGAGGCAAGATGGTTCCCGAAAAACCTTGAAAAAAATGTGTTAGAGTTTGTTCAGATTTCAATAGAACAAGGCAGTTGGAGGTAAAAATGCCCATAATCTTATAAATCTGGTTGTCAGCAGCAGATTAGGAAAGATAAATTCAATCCCAACCAACCTCCAGGTACTAAAAAAACCTGCCCAACTCTGCGCAATCAAGTGCTTGAAGGCTACCAGATAACTGTGGGTGGCTGTACAAAACAAAGCAATTTGTTTATGAATCTCTAGAAGCAAAACAATAACAAATTCAAACAAGAGTAACCCAAAACTTCCCAAAGGACTCAAGAGTAGCATGGTGAAATTAAAATTTAAGGAGGTAAAGGGAGGTTTAAAACTCCAGTTTTCAAGCTTAAAGAAACCTCTCAGTCAAATTTGACAGGTTCCAGAAGGACAACCAAGGAATGATCAAAACCAGTATGGTTGAAAAAGGGATCAAGGAGTGGTATAAAACACTCAAGAATTCAATCAAATGAATTCTTCTTCAACCAGAAATGCTATTGTTTTGTGATAAAAAATAAGGCCACAGAGGGACGAGTCAAGGATTTAATTATTGAGGCTCAAGGATCAAGGGTAAACCATAGATATACGCAGGATAAGGATGGAGGATGAATTTCCCAGATGATGGATCAGATTTGCTGATGGAATCAGATCATGATGATTCCAAAATGATGGATGATGATATGACATATATAATTAATGGTGGGAAAAAGGCAGGGGAGAGCCCCTCCTTTTATGGGAAAGAGGCCTGGGACACAAATAATAGCCATTTTTTTTTAATGAAGGATCAGTAAAAAAAGTGATGAAAACAACAAAAAATAGGGACAGGATGATTGTAAAAGGGGAAAAAAGAGATGAGAAAAAAGGAAACCAGCCCATTTCAAGGATGACAGTGGGAAGTGGATGAATATCCATGGCATTTTAGATGAGAGATTGCAACAAGAAACAGCAGGTGAATGGCTGGCCGCGGTCGGATTTGAGATCAACCAAGTGCAAGGAATCTCCAAGAAACCACTGATGCAAGAAAAGGCAATGTCAGTTGGGGGGTACAAGACAAGTGGCGGCAAACCACACAAACAAAAGCAATGGGTGAGGTCAGTTGAGTTTTGACGGTCTTTGTTGTTTTTGCCAAGGACAAAAATAACAAGCTGGATTTTTTTGATGATGTTCATGCGGGTGATGGAGATGAGGAGTGGAATGACCATTGCGCGTGCTTGGCTAAAAAAAATTTGGTTCCAAGCCCAATGAGAAAGAATTAAACTCATGACCTGGGGACTTGAACACCCCCAGGGTAACCTTCCCAGACCACTAGGACAGGGGGAAGTTGGAGAAACAGACAATGGAAGAGTTTTGATAGCAACAAAGAATTGTTTTTTTTTGATAGACAGATGAAATATTAGACATATAAAATTTTTTAAAAACTTTGGCTTTTCTTGTGAGTTATCCAAAATTGGTCACCACACCAGTGATTTGAAAGAATAATTTGATTAAACAAATTTTTTATCAAAAATTTTCCAAATATACAAACCTGATACATTCCCAATATCTCCAGATGAACCTGAAATATTAACTACAGCTGTGCCTGTGGAGGATATATTTCAAGAAGATTGTCCTTGATCATGAAACTGTCCAGGCCTCTGAAAATAATTCAGTTCTGCAACCAGAAACAACAGCTGAAGAACCCCAGATTGCTCCAGGAACCAGGGCATCTTCCCAGCTGGCTGCCCAAGATCATTGGCAAGCAGCTAGAGAATCAAGATCAAGGCTACCCTCTAGCTCCCAAGCATCATCTGACTCCTCTGATTCAAAAAGTGATGCAAAACCAGAGCAACCAGAAATATAGATTATTGAAACAACACCCAGGAGTCCCACCACTGCACCCACCCTAGTTCCAACATCCCCTGAGCCAGTCAGTTTCCTATTTCAAAGGCTGTTCTGAATAATCAACCCAAAATTGGCTTCCAAATTAATCTTCCCTTTCTTAAACAGAGTGCCCCATCCTTAATACCTCAAAAACAGAATGCATCTAATGCAAGACTCATCACTAGGGATATGGAACAGAGAACTTCAAGGCCAAGGATTCAGGACTCTTCATTGACTGAGTGATCTCAGCCTGAAGGCCAGGCTGGTAGCTAAACTGAAAACCAGGCCCAAACTGTTGGTCTAACATCAAATCCAGGTTAAAATCAGCCAGGTCAGTTGAATAATTTTGAAATGAAATGAAAATCATGGCAGATAATTCTATCACATTTCCTAGAACTTTTTGTTGGCTTGACTAAGGAAAACCTATTGAGTTTTTCATACTGGGAATAATTAAAGGACAATGCAACCCCTTCAACTTATTCCAAAATTATCAGCAGTTCCTAGTTCTTAATACCAACACCCTTAAAATTCTTAACCAAATGATGCTTTCAAACCCCCTGAGTAATCAAAAATCTTAATATTGTCAGACCTCTGTTTGACATGGTGCAAAGATGGTAAATTTTTAATATTCTGTCTTCCACTCCTATGAAAATAAAGTTATTCTTACTTTTTGATTTATCAGAAAAGATTTTGCTTGGAAAAGATGATGATGTTTTTTTTGGAAGCACCTTCATAAAAAAAACTCCATTTATTGCTCAAGAAAGACCATCCATATCAAAATTAATCCCCTCTCTGAGATCCTAACTTATAATGGAGAGCCAATGCATGGGGTATACATAAAACTTAAGCACACCTTCAATCACATCATAGGTGTAGTCTCACACAAAATCTCAAGAAATTTCATTCTCTTTATGGAAGGTATTGAAGGAACTTCAGATTAAGATTTACTAAAAGAACAAAGCTACTTTCCCAACCTGCAAGCAGCTTCAATTGATGATTCCACCTTTGCTCAACAAAAAAGGCTGGGTGCTAACCAGGAAGCTGAGATGAATGCTGGAAGAGGTGGCCTTAATACTGTTTTTGAATATGTTGTCTCTCTATGAAAAGGGCTCATAAACTTACAGCTTGATGAAAAAGATGATCATTGGAAGCCTTTTATGTCAAAGGACTTGGAAGGAAGAAGAATTTATGGGGGACCAATTCTCTAGCATGTGTTTCACACAGTTTAGTTTTTGGTCCTGCTGCTATATTGTTATCTCCAGGAAATTGAAAAGTAATGCCAAATTGAAAGTCTGGAATTCTCCTTGAATTTGGAAGTCTTTTGCTTGAGTCAAAGTTGAAGGAAGGCGTACCTGCTGATCCACTCTGGGGCCAACTTGGTAACACAATTGCATACATTCTCACCGCCTTGTGTGATATTTGTTTTAGTGAAGACCAAAAAATCAACTGGAGACATGTAATTAGCATTTTGACTGAAAGATTTTATTATGAAAACTTGGCTCAGGTCCTTCTGGAGAATATTTTTGTGGTTACTTACTATGATTTGGGTAGTCACTTTAATACTGTCTGGGCGGTAGAATAAACTACCTCTTCTAATTCAGTTGAAGTTACCTCAGAACCCCCAGTTTCCAATAGTTAATTCTGGTGAATTTTTAGTAAATTAGACTTAGTTTTTCTGAATGTATAATTCTTCTTTTCAATTTTTCTGATCTTGGGATAATCACATTTTTGACTTGGAAACATGGTTCTTTTGGATTATTGAATTTTTCATGGTCATAATTCCCATGAAATTTATTGACTAAGTTGCTGATTTCAAATTGAAAAAAGATTAAGTCTAGCCTTTACATTGAACCCAAACCCTACATTTTTGGATGATAATGAGATAAATTGCTCATGAAACAATTTTTTCTATCGTCTGCAACTGAGCAATATAATTATGAAGAAATATTTACAATTTTTCTTTAAATTAAGACTAGCTGAGTTTTTTTTAAGAAATTAATTATAAAATTTGATTTTATGGGAGTCAAAAAGCACTCAATGAAGAGATGCATAATTTTTCATATTAAAAACACCCCAAATGGAACATTAAATTGATCTAATATGGTGGGAATTCCATATGAAAATATCATGTTTTTTATGCCTCAACAGCATTGCTGCAGTGTGTTGCTGAAAAACTCATACAAAGGTCATGTAATGAAACTCAAAGCAAGGAGGCGCTTCACACTGCTTGAAAAATACTGGGTGTTTTTAGTGTACATAATATTAACCAAATAAATAAAAAAATCCAAATCAATTGAAATATCTCTCTATCCTAAATTTTTGTTTAGCATTGATTTGTGTTTGTTTATCAACATCAGTGATTCAAAATACCTTCATTTATCAACCAATCATCCATTTCTTGAGAAATCAATCATTCAAGGAAACTAAATTCTAATTATTATATCATCTGAAACCATATAGATCCAGAAATATTGAATATTTCTTCTTCAAAATGCCACAGAAAACTCATAAAAATTTTTCAAATATTTCCCAAAGTTATACAGTATGTATGACTCTCCAATTACTTTATTTCATGGATATCACGCTTAGCACCCATGAAAATCTCCATAAAATTTATTCATAGGTTTATATATATCCAATATTCAATGTGAATTCATGCAATTGTATACTTCCTTTTCATTTCCTATAAATATCAACTGAAAATTGATTCTTACCAAATTCATCAAACCAACTCATATTTCACAGAAATCAAATATCCAATCCACCAATCCCTCCCAATACCCCTCAAACATCAATCAACAAAAATGGTGAAATTATTCAAGAAACAATAAACATTTTTGGAAGAAACACACAAACATATTAATCATGAGCTCTAGGAAAAAATTGAGTCATTTCCTGAAATTTGGACACAAACTGAAAGGTTGATGTATTAAGAACAAAATGCAAGATTTTGGGTAAGAAGGCTGCAGAGAATAGTTGAAAGGGAGGCCTTAGAAATATTTTTTGCAGAGAAATTGATTCCAAACTTCTGGAACCTTTGGATGGAGAGGCCTGAATTTCTTGGAAGGTGTGATTTAATATATTGTTCAAGAATCATATGTAGGATTTATGATCAATTTCCAATCATTTTACAGCTTTTCCACCAGTGGTAAATAGAATTTCAATCCAAACGGATTTGTGAATGTTTCTGATGGATTATTATTTGAAATTTTCCCAATTCTTGGTTTCTCTCGTTGATCTTTCATGAAAATTCCACCTCTTTTCACTTAAAACACATGGGTTGATGAGGATAGAGAATAGATATTGCTTTATCTCAAATTCAATGCTAGAAAAAGCCTTTTTTGAAATTAGGAAAAAAAACTCATCTCTTTTTCATAAAAATCCAATAATGCATTGAAATTTTTTAAATATGGAGTCTCTGACCTTTGATAATCTTTAAAATTTCAAGTGCAATAATTTTTTGATATGTGGCCAAATGAAATATGATTAATTAAAAAATTAATCATTTTGTCCTGGGAAAATCCATGCATTTTTCAAATGGGGTTTGATACCCCAAAGGTATCAAATCATAATTTTTTCTGATTAGATCACCTCATTTTAATCTCAAATAAAGCTTGAAAAATTCAGTATTACTTTAAATGAAAGACCTAACTTTGAAAAAGAAGCTCTCTTTATAAATAAATTCAATCATATCTGTCTTAAAAGAAAAATAAAACTTCAAAAAACAAAAGCTTGATGGTTATTGCAGGTAACTTGAAATCTTTTGTGAAATATTGTCCTCACATGAACTCAAACCCACCTATGAAGTTAAAAACAAGTGGAAAGGTGGTAAGATTGGATTTTATTTATGCAGTCGGGTTTGATATGTCTCAAGAGATTTCAGTTGAATCTTCCCAATTCATGTTTAAAAAGATAAGATGAAATGGTTTCAATACATGAAAGGAATTCAGAAAATGATTTTTATCAAAAAATTACATTCTATATAATTTCAATTGCTAAAACTTGATCTAAAATGTGGTAAATGATCAAGAAATGAATTTTTCATACAATTTTTTTTAATACTATTACCTTGGCCCTCTTTTAAATTGGGAATAATTTCAGAACTCAAAATTTCAGAGGAATCCTTGTAAATTTTCCAACACCAGAAATATTCAGCTACTAAGAAACCTTTTTATATTTTCTGTCACCTTGCTACTATGTACAGAGCAGAGCTGTCAAATAGTAACACAAAACTATGAAAAATAAGAATATCTCAATTAACAAAATAAGGAGTGAGAAATCCAGAAATATTATTACAGGAATGAATTCCTCACCCAAATTAGGAAGGTTCACTCACTGACCCCACCCTTGAATTCCAAGTCCTTACATTTTTTAAAATAATTAAAAAGAGAAGTACTAAAAATTACAACACCAGTATGGCACCTTTTGGCCATTCTAATATTTAACACGTATTGTCACGTATAGGTTTTACACCTAAAATTTACTCAGAATTGAAGTGTTGTGTATATTTTAGGACTTACACGCGGAAACGTGTTATGTCACAATTCCCGTGCGCAGCCCCGCATCATTACATATCCCTACGTACTAGTAGCAGCAGGTTCCCCCATACTAGAGACCCGCTTGCAGCTGATTCTGCCATGCACGCAGCGGATCCTACCCTGCGCGCATCTGTACTAACTGATCCCCGCGTCTGGATCAGTTGTGACTAATCTGACAACCAGGTACCGCTCAGAAGAGCTACAACCTAGTTAGGGTTGCCTAGTATATGTAACAAACGGACATATGCATTACTAATGATCTAAAAAGATCAAAACTTAAATAAAATTAAAGAAAATTAAGTTTCAAACATTTTTTAATAATAAATCAAAGATCAAGGATTTTCACATAAATCACTGATCCTGATCTTTGAAGACCACAAAACACTACAAGGAGTGTTCATAAAAAATATTAAAAATTAACTACATGATCAGCAGATGATGGAAAATCAGTAAACATTCACATCTGCACACTTTAAAGCAATATCAATTGTAAAAAAGAAGGATGAGTACAGAATGGTCAAATTTATGCCATAACAGATTAACAGATCCTGTGGCTAAAATAGTACAGAAATTCAGAAGATCTAAGGACAGCTAATTGACAGCACCAAGTGGAAGTCCTAATCGTGCCCTGACTGGCTTGCCAGCCTCATCCCACGAGCAGAACCCTCTGTACGTGCCCTGAGAAGATCAAAATCACCCTAAAAAGGTATTTATACAGACCTCTTTGGATCCATTATTCCATCAGTTAATCAGTTACCAGGAATTATTTATTATCAATCAGAAACTGTGTCATTGTTAATCAAGTGCTTATATGAAGATAGGCAATTGATTTATGAGTTAGTTTGTAGTAGTATTATTTACCCTTATTTAACCAATCAACTATTGAAGTTTAGTTGAGCAATCTACCCCATCTGCTCTGAAACCCTTCCAATTATTCCAGGATTTTCGTGGTAAAGTGCTCAGAGTGAGTGTTACCCTTCCTTTCTTGGCCATTTGTGCTGTTAAGCCCATCCAATAGTGGAATAAGTCCTTTCTAAGGCACCCATCTTTATTCCAAGGTTCTTAAACTGCCTAAGGAGGCTCCTTGAAGAGAGGTTGCTAGTCTGTAAGGATCCCCAATAGTATAATACTGTGGCCCCTCTTTTATATTATATTGAAAACCATTTATTACCAAAACAATTAAACCTTGCAACTGCTCTTATTATATCATTTATTTGAGCTTCTAAGTGTTTATTATTGTAATAATTATTATTATCATTCCAGCATTTTTATCACTCTCTGTAGCTAAAGGACTGCAAGGTTCCTGGTATCAGAGAGCTGACATTTTCTTTACCTGTAGCACATATGAAAAAAGGTTCACAATCACATTTAACTGCAAGTTGGATCAATGTTGCACCTCTTAATTGAATTGGAGGAATCATTTTTTTGCAAGCATTTTCATACTTATTTGAAATTTAAATTTGACTCCCCATGTAAAAAATTAAAGAAGCATTTCATTAATTTCAATACTAAACCTAGGTAAAATTGATTCTCTCAATCATACTGTGGGTTTAAAAAATGGAGTTTAAATTTGATTCAAATTCAGTGCTCATCTCAGTCATTTGAGAAAAATTGTATTTTTAATGATATCATTCTTCTTGATATTACATAAATTTACCATGTAATTGCTTGGTCTACAATGGTGGGCTTTTGAATTTCATTTTAAAATCTCCAAAATTCTTACAACTGTAAAATTTAATGATAAGTTTCAATCTATTTTCTGGATTATTTCTTTTTCCCTGTCAAGGTAACAGAATGATAATCATTCCACACATCATGTAGAATGATAAAAAATCATCATATAAATCAAGATTGATGGTAAAGCAAAAAATGAATAAAAAATGTGGTAATTTTTATCAAAATCCATGTGGTGGTTCCCAAATATTTCTTTCTTCTGAAAATTTTTTTTGTTCATTGCACAATGTAGATTTTGGCTCAAAAATTTGAAATGAATTATAGAGTAGATACATAACCAATTTGAAATATTCAATTTATAAATTAACCCCTTATAA
This sequence comes from Puccinia polysora, assembly GCA_025617555.3. Classification (NCBI taxonomy): domain Eukaryota; kingdom Fungi; phylum Basidiomycota; class Pucciniomycetes; order Pucciniales; family Pucciniaceae; genus Puccinia; species Puccinia polysora. Next base: position 9,240,713 of record CM062647.1, on the reverse strand, counting down.
TCTTTCAACATTCATCATATTCCATAGCTGATAACTTCAGATGTAATTTTCTGCAAATTCCTTTCCCCATAAAATATAAACTTCAAAAAACACCACAAAATTTTCAAGCGCTACTTGAAGAATTCCCTATATTATTATATGGATTCTAGACCTCCTCATAGTTCCAAATACATCAAAAGTTGCACATTCAACAAGAAATTAGCAGAACATTTGCCAAATTCCAATGAACCCATACTTTTATGCCTATATGCCCATTTGAAAACTATTTTAAAGACAAAATATTGAGGATACAGGGTTCTGCCTCCACCACTTGAAGATCAAATAAAATTTTTAAACTCAAAAAGCATCCATACAGATGATCCAAACAACAAATTTTCAACTTGGAAACAAACAAGGAAAACCTCTTTGGACGGAGAAAGATCATTCCTGAAATGTTCAAAGAGAAATTCCAGAAAGAAATAGAAAGCTATGGCATACATTTTCAAACTTTTCAATGGGACCACAAAATTAAACAATTTGGGAGCAAATATTTTCAGATCAAGTGATAATAAAACATTGGTTAAATTCTAAGGACAATGATGCATTCACAAGTTATCCATTTGATATTTATTTTTGCAAGAAGGACATGTTTTTTGGCCTACTAGAAAGTTGGCTATGTGAACAGAAGGAAAATTACATGAAGCCTAGGACACTTAAAAAGAATCCTAGTCCTAGAGGTAAACACAGATTAAGCTTAAGATTCCTCTCCATTTTCTTAATCCTGTTAGCTTAAATTTTTGTCTTCAATCTGCAAGATATACAGAAAGCTCTTGGCCACTGAAGACTAACATATGGGAAATTATTTTTCAAATCACCTTCTCCCTAGTGTGGAATGCTGCTCAGATAAAGCAGAAGGAAATGAGGGTAAATATCACTCTTTCCAAGTGTATTTGAGAATGAAAATTTATTCACAATTTCTTCATAATCTTCATAAAAACACTCCAAACTATTTATCTGAGATTAAAGGTGAAATTGAAGATAAAAACAAGTAGAATATGGAAGAACTTAAAATGAAATAGTCCCAAATTATCAGATGAAAACATGTGAATCCCTCCCTTCTAATTTTTAGTTCCCTCTATTTCTTTCCACATTCAATTGGAAAGGGGAATTGGTTTTTGCAATGAAGCCAGTAAAGGATAAATTAGAAATATTAGAAAAGTCACTTAAAACCCCACATTGGTTTGAATGAATTTGTTTCCAAGTAGTTTTATATTTCCTCTTCTTTTTAACCAGGAAAAAATATCAAAAGCTCTTAATTTTAGAACATTTTTATTTATTAATTAATTCTTGCTAAATAAAAAAATTCAATATCACTAGATTAACCCTTTTCAGCTTCCAATATTATATTAAATTTTTAAAAAAGGTTTCTGCCAAAAGATATTAGAGAAATTAGATAATTCAAGGCAATTGCTTTCCTTTTGTAAATTCATTCATTTTTTAGAAGAAAATGTGAACCTCCCCAATTATTTAAATGTCAAATTGATTTATTTGAAATATATAATTGAACTCAATTTCTATGTGGTACAATATTTCCAACATGTCTGAGCATATTTTTGAATCTTCAGTTAAAATTTAGATTTTCCTACATCAAATTAAGATTTATTACATTTAACAAGAAGAAAAAGAAGATATCAAAAACAGAATTTAATCCTTTGAAAAAATAATTTTTTTTTCAACCACAAAGTAAAAAAAAGTACCCTCAAAACTCTTTTAATGATCTAACAGGAAATATAAAGAAAAAAACATCAAAATCTTGAATTATCCACTCCAGGTAGTGACTTGTATGTGTCAGGTTTTTAACGCCACTGCTTCACTCATTCATATCAGTTGACATAAAATAAAATTTCCTATTAATTCCAAATCTTATTTGTTCCATGCATGCACTAGAATTACTTGTAATCCTCAAGAACTGATACAAACAAAATTTGCTCATGTTCCAGCTCAAGTTAGAAACAGAGTTTTGTCAGAGTCAAAACACAACCAAAACAAGATTCAGGTGCTACCCTACCAGCAGGTGCAGACTTTTTTTCATGGTGAATGTCCATCAAAAAATAAATTTCTCTGAAAAAAACAATTATGGTGCTTCAAAAATGGCTCCAAAGGCTGAAAATACTTTGAAGCAAAAATTGAAGCATCCAAAACAATCCAAACTTCAACATAAAATGTAAAGCAGTCACCAATAATCCAAGCTTCCTGCACAAGGAAACTAGGTTTCTCTGAAAAAAGGGATGGCTATGGACGGAAAAAAAAGGTTTCTGTATTTGTTGCGGTCAAAAACAAAATTTGATTAGTTTTAAATGAAATTAGCTTTTGAAGCAGACAATTTTCCAAAAAAAAAAGCTTGTAGTTTTCCTGATATTCTCAAGGGAAACTCCAAATTATATAATGATCTTCAAGTAAATATTTTCACTTCCAAGTCAATTAAAGCTCCAATTTTTAGATTTTTCCTTTTCAATTCCAACAAAATGACTTACAGAATACTCCTTGAATCTGGAACCTCTCTTTGACCAGCTTGAATTTTTCCCCTTCTATAAATATATGTGTTCCAAGATAGAAACTTTTCCCATCTATCTCGTAAGTAGTGCATCTGAGACATCTCATTGGGTCACCCATAAGGTAAAATTTACTGTTAAATTTTCCATTCTCCCCAGATTTGAATGGGGTTTATTTCTCTAGGATATCCCCTTGATGGCTGATACCATTCTAGTTCATGACATTCTAGTATATTGGGATCCGGATAAAAATTGGAATGAGTGATTAATTAACCTGTGAGCCTTGCAAACACAGCATAATATCCAGTCTTTCAACCAGGAATTGAAAAGCCTACCTGACAATTTCATTGATTTGGATGACACTTTTCCGGAAGGAGATTTGCAACATCATGAATTCCAGTCCCAAATTCCCTCTTCAGATTAAGGATTTATTGCTAATTTATCCAACTTACCTCTATCCTGATTTTTCAAAGAGAAGCAGGCGCCTACCAAAAATGTTTATTTTGAGATCCCTAATCCTTTTTCATTTTTCTAACACTTTGAACACCATGCTGAAACATCACAAAAAGATTGAGGCTTTATAAAAATGATGTGAGATTCTTTACCATACTTTAACCATGAATTTGCTTATTCCTTTTGAGGAGTTAAATTCCATAAACTACCTCCATTTTTTCCCTATGATTATGATATGAAACTAACTGGCCAAAAACTGGCACCCAGAGCATTTTACTAGCTCAAAGCATTCATTTTCCGCGATTCAAGAATACATTGCAAAAAATATATTCAAAGGATTTTTTGTGCAAGAAATTTCAATACCAGCTCTCCTGAACTATTTTTTCAAAAAAAGGATGGTATCATTTGTCTTTGTTTTGAATACAGTAAACTGAATCAGCTATCAAAAAACAATTCCTATCCAGTACCACCTATCTTTCACCTCCTTAAAATTTTCCACAGATCTACTGGCTTCTAAAATTTAGACCTTTGAGGTGTCTATAGTCTAGTTTTTATATCATGTCCCATGGATAATTCACTGAAATTAGGAAGTTTTTTAGAATATATGAGTATACTATGTGCAATTTGGCCTTGGCAAGACTCCTTGCACTTTTCAACATTTTTTCAATGTAATTTTTTCCAATCTTGTAGAGAAATACCTTCTGGTGTATCAGGCTTATATACTTGTCTAACAAAAAAACCTTGAAGATCTTCTACCAAATTTTCAAGAAATGCTGCAGAAACTTTGAGAGAGTAAACTGTTTGAAAACTTCTCAAATTGCATGTTTCATACTCATTACCTCCAATTCCTAGGTGTTTTCCTCCAAAAAAAAATTTTTGCTATGTACTCATGAAGTCCAATGCTTATTATACTCAAATGCACATACTTTGATTAAATATTTAAAAACTTTTTATGGTTTTAGTGACTTTTACAGAAGTTTGATTGGGCACTTCGCCAAGAGGAACATCAATTTTACTAACTTTCACAACTGCTCTGGCATGCAAGAAGCAGATGGGAATGGTAGCTACTACTCATAGAACTCAAGGATGATTTATTGATATTTTAATGAAGAAGATGAGCTGAGGATTAAAAAGGATTAGAAATGGGAGGATGGGATGGAGCAGTCCAGGAGGGGGTTTTTGAATCCTATAAGCATAGAAGAAGGAAGGGAAAAGAGGATGTGAGTTTATAAGGAAGGGTAGGGTTTGTCTTTGTCAGGTTTTTAACCTCTACTGAGCCATGGTTAAACCTTCAAAAAGAAGACAAAACCAATATTAAAGTCAGTTTTTTAATCAAATAACCCAAAACATTGCTAAAAGCTCACAAAATCGAAAAATCACAAGGTATTTTGAGGAAAAAAAGCCAAAACTTAAGCCTTTATAAAAAGCAAAGGGGCCTGGCTTTCAATAAATAAAGCTCAAAGGAGCTTTGCTTGAAAATAATCTCACACCCTTTATAATAGTAACACACAAGGCTTCCTACTGTAATTGTGACCTTACACTCAAAATTGGAGTTGCCAATAAGATTATTAGTTAAATATAATACTAAATTTGATAGCCCCAGTCAACCGCTTCTGGAGACTAAGTTTGATGGGCTTCTTAACTCTTGCCATATTCTCTTAAAAATAAATAATAATATATAACTGGTGAGGAAGGGGCTATAGGTTGAAGGCCCTCCTCTTTTAAGGTAACAGGAGCTCTCAGGAGACTCAAGGAATCATTGGTGGATTTCTACTCTCTCCCTGGTTTCGTCCTCAAGGTCTTAGAACCTCATCACATCCTGCCCAATGAGAAATAGAGTGCTAGTACTCATTGGGGGGGATTTTCAATCTAAATGGTCCTATTTACATAAATCAGAAGTTATATACTCTACGAATCAGCTCAGGGTCTTCTTAGTGGATGCTATCAAGGATAAGGAAAGTAAATGAAAGTATAATCAAATCCCCAAGGGTGATAATATTACAATTATGTGATTGGGTTAAACAGAGTGGAGAGTATAGCTTAAATGAATTACTGAAGCTTATCCAAAAAGGAAGGGAATTTATTTGGAAGTTATATTTCAATAGGTGGGACGCATCTGAGTTTTCATAACTTAATTTAAAGTCATATTGGATACCCATCTTGATAATATATAATATCAAGGTTTGGAATCCATAATCAATACTCATAAAAAGATACTTATAAAATATTATAAAATATTCTCAATATTTATTGTATAATTCTGAACTTTCATTTTGGGCTCTATGGTGGGTTGAATCAGTGATCTTTATTTCAGAAAATGGAGGGTGAGGCCAGTAATTAACCACTATATCAGCAAGAAATATGATTTGCGCCAACATTGGGAGAGATGTAATGGTCTTGTGGCTGACACTCCCTATCAAAAAAAGAAGAATTACTCTTCAGAGGAATTTTTACCCCTCTTAGAGGCTCTATATCTCCTGCAAAAATATCTATGTCTTTAGATTCTAGCCATGAATCACTTTCAGATAACTTTTTCTTAAACCTCACCAAATAGAGTCTTACATCCTGGCCATCCCTCCTAATGATTTGTTTGATATCTTGTAAGCTATATAATCCTCACCATTTTCCAGAGGTGGGACTACAACTACGGGAGCCTTTCTCATTGGAAATTTTTTGTAGGTTCTATGAACTTCTTCACCAGACTGATTGTGAACATTGGATGTTTCCTGTAAAATTCTTTTCTCAGAATGACTTCCACTGCATTTTTCCCCTGTAAAGACTTTACTACAAATGGTCCAACAAATGAGTCTTTAAGCTTTCTATGTTCTGCTATGTTAGAGAAATTCACTTTTTAATTAAAGACCATGTCTCTAATCTTGATGTCATGGTATCTGTGAGTTTTATCCAATCTACCCTTGTTGTATTCTACTGCCTCCTTGATACAGCTGCTTGCAAAGTTCTCAGCTTTAATTATCATTTTTCTAAAAAATCAGAAGAGGGGTGTAGTATAATACACTTGATAAGGATCATATCCTTGGGCATATGCGGAATCCAACCTTTTTTTAGTTGAAAAGGTGATATGTTGGTGGTAAAATGCTTAAAAGAGCTATAGGCAAATTCCAAAGCTGGCAACACTGATACCCAATCATGTGTATAACCATCATTTTCTTTGAAATCAATCCATATGCACAATACCTCCTTATCATGTATCCCAAGATTTTTATCATTCTCTAAGCTAGACCATTGTTCTATGGGTGGTAAGCTGTTGAGAAAGATAATTTGATTCCTACTAGGTCAAACAACCTCTTCCAGAATTGAGAAGTAAATTTAGGTAATCTGTCACTTATTATGTTGTGTGGGCAACCTACATCACTCACAATGCTGTTCCATGATAATGAAGCTATTTCTATTTCTGAACTATCCTTGTAGCATGGTAGAAAACTTTCTCTCTTAGAGAAAAATAAACTATTAATATTACAAAATTATTAGTATCTTTCCCTCCTGGTGGTAGTCCTGTTACAAAGTCCATTTTGATAGTGGAAAACCTTTCCTTTGGTTCTTATATTGACTGTAGTAGATCATATCTCTTTCCCGTGGATCTGTTAGACTTTTGGAATCATTCACAAGAATCACATTTTCTGAGACAGTTTTTCTCCAACCTGGCCACCAAGCTATCTTCTTGATTCTATATGTTTATTTTTCTTTAGATAGATTTCCTGAATGGATGTTATCACATTCAGTCATCAATAACTATATATTTTCATCTTTTCTCAATACTAAAGCACAGCAGTGGGATGACTTATGATATAGCAGACCATCTAGAAGTACTAATCTACCATCAAGTAGTTCTTTCTTCCATTATTCATCTAGCTCTCCAACCAATTCTTGCTTATTAATGTTTGATTGTAGAATTTCCAGTAGTAATGAAGTATTTCTGTTATTGGAATAAGATTCAAACACAGGGTCACAGAAGCTCTGTGAAAAACTACTCATTGATATGGCCATGATAAGCAATGTATCCACCATGTCCTCAGGTTGATAAGCAGATTTTTTCATGTCATTAAATAGTGCCCATTGTGATAAAACATTTGAAGTCTTATGTATCAATCCTTCTCTGTGAACTATCTTCATAGAACCTCTCCATTCTTGGATGGCAATTGGCCACCTCAACATGTTCCTGTTGGGTTTCTTCAGTTTCAGCAAGGACATATGTTGAACTTTGAGATTTAATTATCAAGAACTAAGAACCAGCAAAGCTGGACAACGCAGGATAGGTAAGAAAACATGAGAAGACACAAGATCAATAAAGGGAAGAGGATCCTACAGGTCTGATCTATCGCACGAGTTGAGTTAAGAAGCATGGATGAGGAGATGTCTTTGAGATAGATAGAATGGGTTGGGCAAAAGCTGGTGTTTGAGGAACTGAGAGTTAGTTGACCCGGATGATCTTTTGGGAAGTTTGAGATCTTACCAGGCAGAGATTGGTAGCGGATCAGTCTCGACGTGGCGAGTTGTGTCAATGTCAATTGTTGATAGAATTTAAATAAAGAATAGAAGAAATGGAACAAGATGAAGAATAGAAGAAAAAAAAATGAAATAAACAATATGAGAGAGAATAGAAATAGGCAAAAAGAAAATAGAGACAGGTTTGATTTGATCTTGATGAATTTGGTCGTCGTCTTGTATTGAGGTGTTGAGATTTGTCTGTGATTTGTTTTTATTGAGAATGAGGAGGAAATCGCTCCGCCCCGACCGATGGGGAAGAGGGGAGGCGCGGAAAGAGGTAAGTCGGGGGACCGTCGGGGTCGCGCAGAGCTTTGAGTGGGTGCGCTGTAGAACAAGTAGAGAGAGAAGTGTCATGGAAGTGCTTCATATCTTAACACCCCTTGTGGCTGGTAAGAGGAGAAGTCAAGTGGCGGTCACTGTTGACTCCGCAGAATATCTTTTTGCGGAGGGATTTGAGCATTTGGACTGAGGTTGCTTTGGTTAGGGAATCTGCCATCATTTTTTCTGAAGGAATTAGCCGTATTTTGTATTTCTCAAGCAAAAGATATTCTCTTAAGCCCTTAGTTTTGATATCTATATGCCAAGATTTTGAGTGAGACCCGAACTTCTTTATTTTATCTTTGAGCCCCTTATTGTCTACGTAGATTGCGGGTTTAACTGAGGTGATAGAGTAGATCTTGCCAACTAGATGGCAAATCCACTTCAATTCTAAGTAACAGTCCAGCATAGCATTCAGTTTGGACTTGGTGGACGAGTAGGTTATGTTTTGTTGTCTTGACAAGTTCCAGATGACGGGGCTTCTGTAGTGAAAAATGATATAACCCGTCTGAGACTTGCAAAAAACAGGGTTGTCAGCCCAAGTTGCGTCGCTAAAGCCGGAGATAATCTCCTGATTGGGGTTGTATTGGAGGACAAGCTTGAGAATTCTTGTTGTCTTGAGATACTTCCAAACCTTCCGGACCTTTCTCCAGTGCGTGAGGCCCAGCTTGGCGTTAAACCTTGCTAGGCTAGATACGGCAAAGGAGACGTCTGGTTGAGTGTATTGAGAGATGTGATTCAAGAGGCCAATTGAAGATTTGTAATTGATGTGGAGCTGGACAAATTTGGTGTGATCTTCATTGGTAGCGGGTTCAAGATGTGTATTTTGAGTCAGTGGTGAGTTGACCTCCCTGCAGTTGGTAAGACCCAATTCGTCAATTCCTCGGTTGATATGATTTGGTTGGCTGAGAAGAATCTTGTCGCCTTCAAATTCCATCAGCATTCCAAGAATTGTATTCGGGGAATGGCAAGAAGAATTGGCAATTTTTTTTAGAAAATCTGACGCGAAGTCGTCAGTCCTTCCAACTAAAATCAGGTCATCTACGTGGAAATAGACGACCTCGCCCAAATCAGAATTAAGAAACAAGCATGGGTTGCTGGTAGACCCATGGAATCCTTGCAACTTGATCCAGGCAGTCAGAGTATCGTACCAGTTCTTTGGTGATTGTTGGAGGCCGTATAGGGATTTCTTCAAATTTAAGAAGGGAGACTTTCTATCTGATCCTTTGGGAGTTTTGATTATGACTGTTTCATTCAGAGGAGCATTTAAGAAGGCTTCCTTTAAGTCAAATTGTGTAAAATTCATCTTATTTTTGAGACCGTTGTGGTGCCCCATCCTGGACACCCTGGCCGCCTTAAGACCTCAACCCATAAACTGTTGCGCAAAAGTACCGTCCGGCATCAAAAAAAAAAAAAAACTTATCCTCAGGCTCATCCAAACCATCCTTTATCCGCGCGCGTCGCGCGTCCTTCATCCGCGTTGCTCATCATCCTTGCCGTTGCGCTTTGCTTGTCATCTCCGCTGTTGTCATTGCGCGTCCTCATCTTTTTTGTCGCGCGTCCTCATCTTTGTCGTTGCCCGTCTCAATCTCCTCATTGCTACCCTCACGGGGCGCTCAACCATGATTTACCGAATCCATCCCAACCGCACCCCCAAGCATTTGGCAAATCCTTGGATCTGTCAAATCTCCCATCTCACTTGATTTATCAGTCGTGAATCTCAAGCCTGTCAGGATTTACTCAACCGTTTCAAGCCGATCTCCTATCCGCCCATCCGCGCTCTCACGGACATCATCCTTCACCTTTCCTAGGGCTCTCCCACCCACTTCCGCCTTTGGAAAAGGGGCAAAGAGTGTCAACTACCTCCCGCGGACATCCGCAGCAGTTTGGTTCATTTCCCTTTCCCACCCCATCCGCCTTTGGACAAGGGGTGGGTGATTCCGGTATTGTTGCGTGCGCCCATCCACGGATGGACGCGAGTGACCACATGATTTCCTTTTTCTTTTATTCTCTATTTGTAGAATCCGTTGTACATAGTCTAACAGGGCCTCCTGCCCATATAAGGAGGAGTTCTCCCCTTCCTTTTGGATCCATCATGGGAGCATGGAATCATCCAGCATGAAATCAGCACACCCTTGATCCTTGAGCTTCCATACTCAAACCCTTGATTCTTGATCCTTATCACCAACCAATAGCCTTGCTGGTTGAAGAAAAATTCTGTCTGTTGGAATTTTTGAGTGTTTTATACCACTCCTTGATCCCTTTTTCTGACCATACTGGTCCTGATCCCTGATCACCTTTCTGGGGCCAATCACGATTGATTGAAGAGGTCTTATTAAGCTTAAGAACTGGAGTGTTATACCTCCCCTTAGCTTCTTTGGAGTTGCATTCTGCCAGCCTACTCTTGAGTCCCTTGAGAAGTGTTGAGGTTATCCTTGCTTCAAATCATTTACTGTTTGTTTTAGAGCTTCTTAAACATTGTGCTTTCTCTTGTATGGCCACCCTCAGTTATCTGGTACCCTTCAAGCGCTTGATTGCGGAGAGTTGGGCAGGTTCATTGAGAACCTGGAGGTTGCTTGGGTTTGAGTTGATCATCCCCAATCTTCTGCTGACAAACAGAGTTATTAGCTTGTGGGCGTTGTTTACATAAAACAGCTTTTGTTATTTGAAATCTAAGAATACTTTAACTTCTTTTGTTCAAGTTTTTTCCCTGCATAATCTTGTCTCAGATAGTGCTGTTCTGTCACTACCAAACTATTATCATCCTTATCCTCTACTCCTTGATTCCTCATTTACCAGGTTCTGGACCTTGATCTTGGTTAAATTTAAATATTTTTGTAACACTCAGGAGGGCAGCCTAAACAGCACCTTTCCCCTCCGCAGAACTGCCACGGCCTAGCACCGTTTGGAGTCTTACACCGTACAAGAGAGCCAGGCGGAGAGATCCGAGTTTACCAGTAGCTGCCCAAGTTTTGTCAAAATCAATGCCTTGAATCTGGTCAAAACCTTGTACGCATAACCTGGCTTTGTATTTAACTGGTTCTCCATGACAATTCTCTTTTATCTTGAATACCCAAGTAGTATTGAGGATTTTGTCTGGAGTGTCATAATATTATTCCAAGACGTGTTGAGATTCAATTGATAGTAATTCATTCTTTGACGCTTTCTCCCATTTTGGCCATTCGGGACATTTTTGGGCGGCTTTATAGGAGGGTGGTTTGTAGTAGTTATGAAATCCATATCTTTGCGGTTTTCAAGTTTCTTGTTTGGGTCGCAATGGTATATTGGGAGTGGGAACCATTTGAGTTGGAGAGCTTGGTGATAGGGGATTTGAGGAGTTATCTTCTTCCTCGAGTTCAGAGTCTGATTCTAGAGATTCAGAACTCGCGTTGCGGATGGCGTATTGTTTGTCCGAAGTGGAGAAGTCTGATTTGTGTAGATCTGAGTTACATTGGGAGAAGATGCCCAAGCTGGATGATTTGAGGAGTGGGAACTCGCTCAAGCTTGTCTTGAGGAATTTGAAGTGCTTTGTCTCTATGACAGCCCCAAGCGAGTTGAAGACAAGGTAAGAGTGAAAGACTGGATTGAAACCAATCAAGATTCCTTTGAGACCTTTTTTGTCAAACTTACGTCCCTTTTTCATAAGGTTTGCAAGGTATATTACCAAGGTACCTATGGGTTTAAAATAATTAGTTGGTAGTTTCTTGCCAAACATAAGCTCCCAGGGAGATTGATTTTTACCTTCCTGCGGAATTTGGTTGAGCATGAAGCAGCAAATTCTGACCATGATGTGCCAGTAGTTCTTGGGTAGCCTTGACAACAAAAACGTGGCTCGGGCAGATTCTACAATGGTTCTATTAGCCCTTTCAGCGCGGCAATTATGTTGGGAGTGGTACGGTTTGGAGGTTAAGAGCTTGATATGTTTCAAATTAGCAAAATCTTTGAGAGTGGCGTTGGTGAATTCAGTCCCTTTATCTGAAAATATTTTGGTTGGATAGTAGTTTAGTCTTTTGTGTTCTGTTTTGAGTATGTGGATGATTGTGTCAGGGGTTTTGTCCTTGGATTTGAGGGTAAAAGCCGCCAAATAACCAGTATAGTTGTTGAGAAGGGTGAGAAGATAGTGATGGCAGGATTTGGATTGGGGAGAGATTGGGCCAATCAGATCAAGATGACTTTGTTCCAGAGGCTTGTTAGAGGAAGTAGAGACACTAGTAAATGGAGCTTTGGTGATTTTACTTTTAACGCAGCTCTCACATTGGAATTTAAGGAGTTCCTTGTTGGGATAGAGATCTTTCAAGAGAGGTTTGAGAGTCAAAATTGAAGCATGCCCATAGTTTTGATGGAGTTTGAGTAAGGAAGGAAGAGCAGTGGGAGATTAATTGGAGAGATTCACAATCTGGTTATTCCCAGCAGTTCTAGGTTTTTCAATGACAAAGAGGTGATCTTGGATGAGTCCTTTCAAGACAATTTTGTTGTTTTTGGTGACGGTGAAATTGTCGTGTTGTTGAGTGAGGTTGCACCCTTTCTTAGCTAGGAGACCTGGGCTGATTAGGTTTATCACAATATTGGGCACGTATACGCAGTCTTCGAGGGTGATTGTTGATCCTTTCCATTCTAGCTGGACCATGCCAGTTCCTCAAATCTTGAGGTTAGCTTCCAGTTTCCCAGTTTTAATCTCCTCAAGGTTGTCTTGCATCTCAATCGAGGTGAAGTACTTGAGGTTGTTGAAGATGTGGACATTGGCTCCAGTGTCCAGAAGGAGGTTAGGATTGCTGTTGGAGTTGATCCAGAGAGTGAGGAGAGTATGGTAGTTTATTGTTGGGTTCTTTTTGTTTTTATTCTTCCATTCCGTTTGTTGTTCAATCCACCAGTCTGGGGCGGTCTCGGGATGTAAGTGGAAACAGGATGACTTGGGATATGGAGCGTGAGGATTGTGGTAGCCTTCTCTACAGCGCATCTTGACTTTGCGTTCATCTTAATTGGGTTTTGCCTTAGTCATCACAAGGGACACATTGACTGATGGTTTTGTGACCTTGATCTGCGCTTTTCTTTTGTTGTTGTACTGAGTCAGGTGATTGAAAACCACGTCTACGGTCAGATTCTTCACAATGTGCATAATCTGTTGTTTGAGGCTCTTGAGAATAGGAGGAAATTTAAAGAGAAGTAAGTAGGCTATTATGTCCTTCGGAAGTTCAATTCCCACGTCTGTCATTCTTGTGATGGCTTTTTGCATCTTGGTGATGAATCCATTGATAGAATTTTTGTTAAATGTTGAGTGGAGAAAGTGATTAAAAACCCTAGCTCTGTTGGCAGTCTCCGATGATGCAAATTTCCGCGTTATTTTGGCCCATAGTAGGTTAGATGACGTTATGTTAGTCGAGTTGACTACATTTGAATGAGTGGTACTATTGAGTTTCGAGAGGATGATCGCCCATATCTCTTGGTCTTGCTTAGTTGACATCTGTCCAGAATTCCTTGTAATGGCGTCTTTGATTTCCTTGAGATTGAAGAGCATGAGCATCTTGTCTTGCCACATCAAGTAGTTTTCTTCATTTAACAGGGGTATGGCATTGACCAAGACTTTTAGAGCCACTTGGTGGAAATAGTTGGAAGCTCCCGCTGGTTTGTTCATGTCTTGAATTTGTCTGGTTGAGGTCGTCGGATTTGGCTTTTAACCGTGTTGAAATTTGAGATTTAATTATCAAGAACTAAGAACCAGCAAAGCTGGACAATGCAGGATAGGTAAGAAAACATGAGAAGACACAAGATCAATAAAGGGAAGAGGATCCTACAGGTCTGATCTATCGCACGAGTTGAGTTAAGAAGCATGGATGAGGAGACGTCTTTGAGATAGATAGAATGGGTCGGGCAAAAGCTGGTGTTTGAGGAACTGAGAGTTAGTTGACCCGGATGATCTTTTGGGAAGTTTGAGATCTTACCAGGCAAAGATTGGTAGCGGATCACTCTTGACGTGGCGAGTTGTGTCAATGTCAATTGTTGATAGAATTTAAATAAACAATAGAAGAAATGGAACAAGATAAAGAATAGAAGAAAAAAATTAAATAAACAATATGAGAGATAATAGAAAGAGGCAAAAAGAAAATAGAGACAGGTTTGATTTGATCTTGATGAATTTGGTCGTTGTCTTGTATTGAGTTGTTGAGATTCGTCTGTGATTTGTTTTTATTGAGAATGAGGAGGAAGTCGCTCTGCCCTGACCAATGGGGAAGAGGGGAGGCGTGGAAAGAGGTAATTCGGGGGACCGTTGGGGTCGCGCGGAGCTTTGAGTGGGTGCGCTGTAGAACAAGTAGAGAGAGAAGTGTCACGGAAGTGCTTCATATATTAACAACATTAGAGCTGTACATTAATTAATAAATTCAAATTAACATCCATCTAAGTTATAATAAAATTTTTCTCAGGCCCATACTAGACACAGACACTCCAATTGTGAAGAACCATATCTGTTTTTACTATACTCAAGTTTTCTGGATCTAAAAAAAATTTTCCTTCAACTGGCTTATCATTTAATATCTGTAATTGAAGCAATGCAGCTCCAAGGACTTCCATAAATGCATCTACATACAGATTGAATGGTTTCTTAGGGTCTGGATGAAATAGTAAAGTTTCACTGGTCAGGTTTATCTTAAGTAATTTTTAGGCCTGTAACCTTTCTTTAGCCATTTCAAACAAAACATTTGGACTGCATATCTAATAAAGACAAAACTTAAAAACGTTTGCATTTCTTTAATATTACTAGGTATACGTCTCAGCAATACAGATGCTACTCTGGCTAGATCTATGCCCAGTGACAAACCACTCACAATATTAACCAGAGCTTTCAATTCATTAAATATAAATGAGCATTTAGTAAATAATATTGACATATTCATTTTGATTACCTTTTCAATTATTGTAGAAATCCTGACTTTATGTTCATCCCATGTTTCAGAAATTTAATTATATCATCTATATAGATTTTCAACAAGTTCTGAATAAATTCTTCATAAAAATCCAAGTCCATCATCCTTTGAAATTAGGATGGAGAACTTTTGATACCAAAAGGAATTCTCAGAAACTCAAAAACCCCCAGGTGGCATACTATCCTTAGTAACTTCCTGCTTCCTGAGTCCACCAAATTCTGATGAAAACCTTTCAGAAAATCAACACAAGAAATGATCCTAGCTTGGTTCAATTCCCTCAAAGAATCAACAATCGTTGGTATAAGATATCTATCAGGGTTTGTGTAGGAATTTAATGCCCTGAAGTCTCCAACCATACTTGATTTCCCATTGTGCCAGGATATAATAACAGGTGTGGTGATATACACATCTTCATTGGCACCTACCTTCCTGATTACATTCAATTTCAGAAATTTATCTATAAGTTCTTTCATATCTTCTTTCCTCCTAGTGCTAGCAGGGAAAGTATGTTTTCTCAAAGCTGGGGGATATGGTCTATCTATGGTCAAATTGATCTTAACCTCTTGTCCTATGATTGATACAAAAGGCTGATTCACTGTTGCAAAAGCTTTTTGGTGCTTAAACAGCAGGGAAAGCAGATCATTCTTTTCCTCCCCTTCCAAGGAAGTACTGATCTTTGAATCTCTGATGAGCTCATTTTCAAAAATCTTTTTTGAAACATTATTCACAAAATTGTCATCAAACTTATTGAAATAAAAGTTTGCACTGTTTCCAATATTAAATTATGAAGAATTTTTCTCATGAAACAAACTAAAACGGTATTTCTTCATGTAGTCACTCCCAATTATGAAATATAAAATCTCAGTATTATCAATCAATACAAAATTGATTCCAAAAGCCACATCCCCCAGGAATAATCTAAACTTGATCATTCCTAAGGGAACCAGAGCACCATAACAACTTTGCACTTTCATGTTGAGTTAATCTATTAAGTGCTTCTCCCACTGTGG
Organism: Puccinia polysora; assembly: GCA_025617555.3. Taxonomy (NCBI): domain Eukaryota; kingdom Fungi; phylum Basidiomycota; class Pucciniomycetes; order Pucciniales; family Pucciniaceae; genus Puccinia; species Puccinia polysora. The sequence goes on along the minus strand of CM062647.1, from coordinate 9,224,975 downwards.
ACACAGCTTTTCTAAGTATCTTTTGCCTACTACAGACTTACAAGCACCAGAATATACAAGAAATTAACAAGATTTACCACAGAACAAAATATTTACTAAGTCATTTCATGCATTAACAAAATTGATGCAAACTATAAACAGGTTTTCATCTTCTTCTTCAATATGTTCATTGTAAGACTCATAGGTAGCTTACCTTTTTTCACCTGTCCCTGCTTGTATGTTGTTGAGTTTTCTAGCTTTCTGATGACAAGTTCTGGAAGTATGTCCTGTCTTACCACAAGTATAACAAGAAAGGCCAATTTTCTGGGAGTTTTGTTTCAAAAGAACTTAACCTTTACTGGAATTTTACATGGGAATATCTCTAGGAGTGTATGACTTCCTTCTACCTAGATATTTTTCCTCTGCTATATCTTCAAGTATATTAATCAGGTTTGAGAAATAATCTTTAGTTCTCATACTTGTCTTACTGAAAATGATACTTCACCATCAATCAGGGATATTCAATTGAATTTATTACTATCTTGATCTAAGCATGGGTCACATGCTCTAATTCTTTCTCTTTGCCTGGTTCCCCAAGTTGCTGGTGGTGTGACACCTCTTAACAATTTGTCATTTTTGAAGTCATTTAAGCATTTTCTTTTCCAATTTGATGTACCATATTTTCAGTTCATTTCTCTTTTCAAAAAGTCCCAGTCTTTTAAACCTACTGCAATTCTTCTGTGCCTATACCAATCTGATGCTATGCCCTTGAATTGAATACTCATTCTACTATTAATAAAGGTATCACGCAGTCCAGTATCCTCTTTCAGGGTTTCAATGCATGAAATAAACTCATTATTATCATACTCGCCCTCCCCAGAGAAATCTGGCCATTCATTTATGTTTGGTAATCCCTGTAATGTCTGATTAAAACCTCTCATTTACCAGAATCTGATACCATATCATTGTCTTCTGCAACAGTCTTGCTTTTTCTTGTCACTTCTGGGGATCTGGGTTCTATAAAATGACTTTTTTTATTTTGGGAAAATGTCAACAATTTGCTAACAACCTTTTCATGGTTGTGCTCTAATGTTCTGTTCAGTTTGCCAATTTTGGTACTTAAAATCTCCAGATTCTGTTCTGAAATAAGTTGAAATTTAAATATATTTGCTTTTACAGAACTGAAGTTTCTATCAAACTTCTGTTCTAATACTTCTAATGAATGAACAAGCGGTAAAGCCATTGAGGTCAATGAGCTGACATCCTTGTTAATTTTTATAGCCTTTGGATGATTCTATCAAGGATTTATCAATATTTTCTAACTTTTCATCCAAATAAATAAAATCCCCTGGTTGTGCTTTCCTCAAGTCTAGCTCTATTTTCTTATTGGTCAATTCTTCTATATGTTTCACAGAACTGGCCAAAATTGATTTTCAAGTTAAACTATCTGAAAAAATACAGGAATACTTTTTATCTATGGCTGCAAAGCCTTTTATGCAGTAATTTTTTGTATGGATCACTGCCTTTTTAATATTAAGTGTTTCATTGAAAACAATATCTCAAAAATGTTTCTAGAAAAATTCTGGATTCTAAGGACAATTTTACCCCCTCTTGGCTCTTTACCCCTCTCCTCTTTCCAGAATTGTAAGCCTCCTTAAAGAGACCAGGACATCCTCATAATCTCTCAATAAATGGAGTACCTTTGTCCTCTCATCTTCCTCATCCTTGCTCCCTGACTGAGATGAAGGGATGGTTCCCTGTTCCTTCAAGGCTCCTGGGAACCTGAAGCTACTGGTTGTTGGGTTGCCCCCTTTGCTAACGTCTTTTTTGTTTGTGGATTGGGGATTACTGGTTTCTTGATCTGAGTTGGATCCCAGCTGTCTGTCTCCCTCATAATTCTGTCCCTTCCCAACAACTTGACTAGGGCCCGGTATGTTGCCAGGGCATGAGTCAAGAATTTCAATTGGTTCTCAACGTTTCTTGCTGCCACCGCCTCCAGGTAGTTGATCCTCTTTTGGCTGTGGCAAGATAGCAGGTTGGCTGTCCCTAGATTTAGGGCTTTGTCTCCTGTGATCAAAATTTCTGGGGCACAATTCCAGCCCCCTTGCTCCTAGTGTTCATAGAAAATAGTGGATTTTTCAAAAAAAAAAAATAAAAAAAAATAACACCATCAGGGGCTTATCTTCAAAGGTGCTATCTAAATTTCACGCTCCCTTACAAATATGAACAGTGGAATTGTTGGTCCAAGGGGGGAGGACTCACTGTTGTTAATTATCTCCATCATAGGAGATCCTATTCTTTCTTTTGGACCTGAGCTTTAGCACCAATGTCCCCAGTTTTGCTCTGTGGAACTGAAATTGGTTCAGAGAAAAAACTGCGCGCCTTTCCTCTGTTTTCCAGGAGTAAAGAGTGAATGGATAGCTTTCTCAACACTTATGCAGGGGCAGGAAAATGTCATTCTGTTGCAGTTAACATGATGAAAGACAAGTACCTACTTCTCTCTATATAAAAGAAAAACTGTTTTAAATTAACTTTCAATACTTGGTTGGCTCATTCAAAACATTCATGGTTGGTCAAAGATGCTTGGTCTTTTTATGCTATTCTAGCTGGCTCTACTGCTTGAGTAACTCTTTCTTGGTTGCTGCACAACAACAAAGGAATTTTTTCATTAAAAACCCTGAAGACTGGTGGTTAGTGATACTTTCACAATATGGTGATGGCACCTACAACTATGTTAGTGCTTCCCCTAGACTTTCAGTATCAATCCACCCTTGCCCAAATTTTTCTGCGGCCTTGCCTAATGGATGAGAGTTGATGAAATAACTGTGCGGGCTAAAAAATTTTTTTTTTCATAAAATATGCAAAAACACGCCTCAGTGTATAGAATGTACAAAACTAGTCAACAATTGGTACTCAGTTTACTAGAATACTCAAACCTAGAGTTTTGAAGGCTTAAGCAAAAACTCAAAAAAAATTGCTTTCAAAAATTCACTCTTTTCTTTATTTTTGTTCTATTTTAAATAAAGAGACAAAATTAAGTCATAAAATGGCTAATAATAGCACAAAAATGCTTATTACAAATAGAACAAAAACACTCAAGGTCCTAAAAAGCTGATGAGGCCCCCAATTGTCAGGATTTTAACCTCTACTGCTAAACTTGGACATGGTTAAACTGGCAAAAACAAGACAGAACCAATATTAAAGTCAGTTTTTGATTCAAATAACCCAAAAAAGCTAAAAGCTCACAAAATTGATCAATAACAAGGTATTGTGAGGAAAAAATACACACCTTAAACCTTTATAGAAGGCAAGGTGCCTGGGTCATAATAAATGAAGCTCAAAGGAGCTTTGCTTATAAATAATCCCCCACCTTTTATATTTGTAACACACAAGGGTTACTACTCCAATTAGGACCTTCCACTCGAAATTGAAGTTTCCAATCAGATTATTAGTTGAATATAATACTAAATTTGATAGCCCCAGTCAATCTCTTCTTGAGACTAAGTTTGATGGGCTTGTTAACTCTTGCCATATTCTCTTACAAATAAATAATAATACATAACTGGTGAGGAAGGGGCTATAGGGTGAAGGCCATCCTCTTTTAAGGTAACAGGAGCTCTCAGGCGTCTCAAGGAATCATCAGGGGAGTGCAATTCCCTCCCTGGGTTTGTCCTCAAGGGCTCAGAGCCCCATCACATCCTGCCCAATCAGTAATAGGGTACTAGTACTCATTGGGGGGGATTTTCAATCTAAACGGTCCTATTTACATAACCCAGAAGTTAGATACTCTACAACTAAGCTCAGGCCTTATGAGTGGATGCTCTCAAGGCTCAGGAAAGTATATTAAAGTATAATCACATCCAAAAGGGGGATAATAGTAAGATTATGTGATTGGTTTAAACAGAGTGGAGACTATAGCTTAAATTAATTACTGCAGCTTGTCCCAAAAAATAGAACTTACTTGGAATGGATATACCAATAGTGGGGACGCATCTGAGTTTTCATAACTTATTTAAAGTTATATTTGATACCCATCTTGATAATATATATTATCAAGGTTTTAAATCCATACTTAATACTCATAAAAACATACTTATAAAATATTATAAACATTCTCAAAGTTTATTATATAATTCTGAAATTCTTGATCAATTTTGATTCTTGGCTCTATGGAGGGCTGAGTCAGTGACCTTGATTTCAAAATGGAGGGTTTGGCCATCCCTTAACCACTATACCAGCAAGAAATTTAATTTTTGCAGACATTTGGACACATTTAATTGTCTTGAGGCTGACACTCTTGTTCCAAGATGACACCTAATGGCTGAAATTTTGACCATTAGGAAGTATTATACTAATTCCTTTGGTGAAATTAGTCCTGGATGGAAGGAGAGGCCAGTATATTTCTTCCTGTTACTATGTCAGAGCCAGCTGAAAATGTACCATAAAAATATAAATAAATATAAATAAAAATAAAAAATAAAAGTCACATAAATAGTCATAAAACCTAGAATATTATCCCAGTAATGGATTCCCCACAAAAAATTAAGTAGGTTCACCAACTGGAACCACCCCCAAAATCTTACTCTTTCACTCCTTGAATAAATGGGCTAGAATTTCCATAACAATGGATCAGAAACTTTTTGGAAATTTCAATAAATCACATAATACATTAAAGAATACCTCACATAATAAATCACCTATATTCTGTGACCAAAATGAATTCAGAAATAATTTTTTTGCAGATTTTAGGAGTTATGGGCATATTTGTTTTTTTTTCAAATTCCTGAAGCCAGCCATGCAAATCCCAAAAACCTGAGAAATGCACGCAGCTCTGTATGCCAGAATTCCAATTTACAGGAGCATTAAAGACTCATCCAAAGCCATTAACCTGACTGAAAGCAGTTCCCCCAGCTTTCAGAGAAAAAACCATTACAAAAACCCCTGACAGAAGGGCTACAACATGCATGGGAAAGGCATGCATATTTAATATGAATTCTAGTAAATCAACCATGTCTCCCAACTAACAAAAATTCAAAACAGGTCAGAAAAATCACATGCCACATCTCCAAAAAGAGGGTTTGAAAAAGTTGACAAAAATCATGAAAATTGCCAAAAAAACCTTCACAGGCTTCCCAACCCCAAAAAAGTGTCACCTAACTTGACTTCATAACATTAAAAATTTCAGAAGAAGAATTTTGATCAAATATAAATTTTCCAAAGTTTATACATATTCAAATAGAACCGTTCATTAAATTTTATATATTGTTTTCAGTCTCATTTCCCCTACCAGAATCACACAATAAACATTAAAAATGAAATATATATTGACATCTGATAAGGTCATCCTTCCTGAACCATCAAAATTGACCTATGATCCATGCATAATTGCCTGCCTGGCCCTGGAACACACTTTTTTCCCCTCCATCTACCATGATAAACCTAATGGCAACCCCTGATAAACTGAAAAAGGATAAATCCAGGCCTCTTTTCATGTTATATATCCCCCTAATTATCATATTGATTGAAAACATGCAACACAGGAATGTAGTAATTATTAAGGATAAGAAATTTATTAATGGCCCCAGTCTGAACTTTATATTGAACAGCCCACGCTCATAGCTCATCATTTTGAACTGTGGTAAGTCCTCAAAGAATCACGATAGCCCACTAACTACCTTCAATTTCATCCATTGAAGGTAAATAGGTTTTAACCCTCTACCAATTAAGTCATCCTTTGCTTCTCTGGCTGGCTTTATACCCAATCCCAACCATACCATGTATTTTTTTGGATAATAGTGCCCTCTGTAGTGTTGTGACAATGTTTCAAAGTCCCAGGTTCACAAATTATAAGCTTAATCCCCTGAAGAGAGTTGATAAAGATCCCCAGTCACTTACTGTGGCTTCCCTTTTGAATTAAATATATAATTAATTTATTAATCAATCCGCACTTATAACACACTGACCAGGTCCTCTCATTTGCTTTATCCAAACATTTACGGATTATAATTGCACCAACTTTAATAATTTATTCATTGCAAATCTATCACCTTTACTAGCTAAAGTATTTCAAGGTTCCTGGCATCTGGTAGGCTGAAAATTGGGTGTGTTTCAGGGAAATCAATTAAATCACTCATAGCACCTTAGAACGTTTACCCTTTTTGCTAAATTTTCAACAGAGACATTATAAATAATATCTTTCTGATTCATTGCATGTAATTCATCCAATTTGTTTCCAATGGACCTTAGAAATAATGCAGAACTGATCCAATACTATCTTAAGCTCCTAAATTCACCAAGAAAAGAACGATCAGAATCTACTCTAACTGATTGGTGTTTAATTAAAAGGTTGGTAATCATGTGTCTTTTTTTAATTATTCTTATTATAAAACCAGTAATAACTCTGTATTTAAAATGATTGTGCCAAGATTTGGAAAGTAGAAAGATGCGAAATTGAAATTAGATGATTTTAAGTCACAGGGCATGGTTATTCAGGTCAAGGCACAGGGAAAATGAGTATAGGGTCCCACTGAGTCTAGATGGGCTTGGTTTCCAGCTGGTTCTGTTTTCTATCAGCCCTGTAGTCTAGTTGGTAGTGGAGGTTCCTTTTATTTGTATCTTTTACAATCTTGTGTGTTCAAATCCCTGTATTGGGATGCTGAATGAGACCTTATATATTCATTCTTCTGAGTTTTTGAGTGTTCAACCATTTCTTTCTTTGTTTGTTTTTTGGACAGGAGGAGTGGTCAATCAAACAATTGTTTGGGGGTTCTGGATACTTTGTTTTTCCTTTGGTTTTAGTTTTTGAAAATTTTTCTTGAACTTAGTTTGTTTGATTGATCATTTCTTGAATTTGAGGTGGTTTTTTTGAGTTTCTTGAGCTTTTTTATTGAGGTGTCAATGGAAAAATTGAGCAAGGCATTGTTTCAGAGACAGATATCAGCTGTATTCATGCGGGAATTCATTCTTGCGCAACTACAGGATTTATCCCTATTGGGAAAACTCCCAGCTGCAGAAAATTCAACTAATAGTTTCACAGAGTTATCCAAATTGGGATAACTCACTGTGGTTTTGGTGTAGTCAATTGAGAGCAACTAATACAAATTCACTTTTTTTTTATTTTTGATCTACTGAAATTTCCACACCCCCCATGCCTTGAGTTGAAGAGCCTACTATTTACTCTGATGAGAGAGGTTGAGCTACATGCCTTTGTCAGAGGGTTGGAAACCATTTCTTTGGAGGGAATCAGTTTCACTTGTACTTTCTTTTTTTTTGTATAGATTTCTATGGTATTTGATTTTGATTTCGAGATGTTTTGTATTGCATTTTGAGACAAAGTGTTTGATTTTTTTGGTCAAACCTTTATTGTCTAAATTGAAGTTGGGAGTGATAAAATAGGTGGGACCCCGCTCTGCAATCATTTCTGATATCTTAAGGCTTTCCTTCTGGCATTTAGAAATTGAGTTGAATTTGGCTTTTTTGGATGAAATTGTGATTTATTTTTTGTTTGAAGCTATTACAGGAGATGGGTCAGTTGAGCCAGAAACGGATATATCCACTTCATGAATTTCTGGGATCAATATCATTGGCCCAGGTGGAATTGTTGAAATATTCTAGTCTAGAGGAGGAAGAAAAATAGGAAGGAGAAAGAGAGAGAGATTCTGGGGTATTTTAAGCAAGGTATTTCCAGAAGTTAAGTAATTCCTTTCATTGAGTTATTCCTGGACTTTTTTTAAAATGGGATATTATGGAAAAAGCTAAGGCTATATCTGGTTTTGTTCTGAAGGAGAGGTAGTTCAGCATTCCAGTATAGTTTCTGTGATTTATTTTGAGCCTTGCAATATTTACTGTTTCTCCCTTGGTTGGCTTTAGGATTTGGATACTTGTTATAAGAGGAGTGAGAAAGGGTTTAGAATTGGAGAGTCCAAGAACTTCTAGTCCCTTTTTGATAAGTTTTTTTTGAGGGAGATTTATGTTTCCCAACCTAGAAGGGTTTCTGGACTGTGAGATGAGTTATTGGGCAACAATTTGAGGAAAAGGGATTCAAAGTCATGGTTTCTTCTGGCCAAAATGAGTTTCTCTACATAAAAGAAGAGCACAGAGATTGATTTTTGTTTAATCTAGCCAAAGGGATTGAATTTGGATGGAACATATCTGATATCTTGGATTCAATTGGTGAAGGTTCTGTACCAGTTGGCTGTTGTGAGTACCTTGACAGTCTTTTTATAGGATTCTGTAACTATGGTTGCATATTCCTCACTTCCATTTTCTTGATGGAATCAAATTTGGCCTTGATGGCTTCCACAAATCTTTTGGGAGTGCTGAGGTATGTGTGCTTGACTGGTTTGACTCTTGAGAATCTTTCTCTGAGATTTTATCTGGGAGGAGTAGGCTGTTGTTCTGGAGTTGGAGAGTTCTTGGGGGAGTGGTTTTCTGGTTTGTGGCTCAATGATGTCCCTTCATCATTCTTTTCAACTGGTCCTTCACTAAAGTCATATTTGCTGTTATCAGAGAGTGCTTTGATTTCACTTTCCAAGTCTGAGGGGTTTTTTGGGTCTCTGAATTATCTTCTAGGATTAGTTGGGTCTGCATTCTGGAACTCAAGTTCTGTGGATGGTTTTCTATTTTTTCTGGGAAAGAAGGTGAGAAATTGGATGTTTTTTGTCTCAAAAATTCTTCCAGATTCTGAAGAAATGTGGTATAATCTGATATTGTTGTTAAAGCCTGTCAGGAAACCTGTTTTTCCTTTAGGTTTGAGCTTGGAAGAGGTCTTCTTGGGTATTGTTTGGAAGGAGACATGGATTACAATGGGTTTCACACAACCACCCAATGTACTATAGGGCAATGTTAGATGATTGTGAAAGTGAATGAGACTTAGTGCAAGGGCAAGAGCAAGGCAGCATACCTAACTGCAAAGTGAAAACTTATGGTGGGTAACTCAAACCAAAATGAGAGAGATGAATGGTTTGAATGGAAAGGAAACTAAAGCCAAGCCCAATGTGATGATGGGATTCAGCAAATGAAAGAACATATGAAATTGATTAACTGAGGAGACAATCTTCAGGCAAGCGGCATAGACTTTATAAGGTAATCCAAAGTGACTAGATACAACCTTATGGACAGCCAACTACAGTTAAGAGGCAATGAAGCAATTAATGACATGAATGGATTGGGAAATCAAATAACAGTATAGATTTTTCCAAGGTCATAACATAGATGCAAGGCAATAGAGTCTGAGCGTACAAGGGCGTTTTAGAGACTCCTGTGGGATTATATAAATAAAGTAGCACATAGCTTGCTGGCAGTCCTTGAAGGGGAATTTAGTATTACTTCTACTGCTTGGAGTATTAGTATATACTAAGAGTGGTTTTGAATTGCCTGCCCTTCTAGTACTATAGTAAGTCTGCACAATAATTTATTTAAATTAATTGCTGGTTTCTTTGAGACTTAAAATAGGTCTCAGATCAGACCTAGATTATTTATTAACTGTGGTATTGGTAGGATTTGTTGAAGAATAGACCAGATGTATTGGATTATTGGTTAAATATTGATCAGATATATATGATCTTAACCAGTATCCCAATATTAAAGGGCTCAACGGTTTATCAAAGGGATGGCTCAGGAGAGGACCCAAGGATGGGTTTACCCACAGGGGGCTGGGCAGAGGAAAGGTTGGTAGTTTCTTTTTTTTGTGCTCTCCTTCTTTGTAAGGGTTATTTATTAACTAATGGGTGAGGTTTCTTTAATATGGTGCTGAATATTTAGGTCAAAGAAGAACCCTTATTCAAGCACCTGGTGGGTGGTTTAATTGGTTAAAGATGGGTAATAACTTGGTTTCTGATTTCTTGTTTTCCTTTTATAACTGATTCAATACTAATATTTTATCTGGGTAGGTACCACAGATAGATGGGTTGATGGGGTGAGTAGGGATGGGTGATAACTAGGCCAGATGGAATGAGATGGGATGAGTGATACAACTTGGATAGGTCAGAGAGGCCCTCCTTAAATAGACAAATCCTGCCCCCAGGGGTGCTCAAGGCTGCCCCTGAGGTTTCTCCCTTTTCTGGTAAGGAACATTGAGATGTAGTTACATGAGGCATTTCTGCTGGTTGGAAAAATCTTGTACAGTTACATGAGGCATTTCTGCTGGTTGGGAAAAGCTTGTACAGGGGTTTCATGCATGCACAGCCTTGCATAGATGGCTGTGTAGTCCAGATAAGATATTTTGCTGTGATGTACTGGTAGTTTATTCAGTGCTACTTGATTCTACCTACATGTGTTTCTGTGCATTACTGGTGGTTTTTTTGGTGCTGCATGAACTTGACTGCCTGCATATATTGCTGTGTAGTGCTGTGTGTTGTTGTTACTGCATGATTCTGGTAGTTTGTTTGGTATCACATGCTTCTGACTGCATAAATTGCTGTGTGGTCCTGAGGGTTGTTGGTACTGGTACTTTGTTTGTATCACATGCTACTGGCTGCATAAATTTCTGTGTGGTGCTGAGGTTTTTTGGTACTGCATGGTTCTGGTAGTTTTTTTGGTATCACTTCCTCCTGCATATATTGCTCCTGTATACTTCTGCACAGCTTATTTTTTTGGTCCTGGTTGAGACTGGTTTCACTTTCTCCTGCCTGTACTGTTCCTGTATGCTTCTGCACAGCTTTGTGTATGTATATTTGCTTGTTTGGTTGGTTCTGGACTGGTTGCACTGCCTCCTGGATCTTTATACTGTATTCTGGATGAGGTGACTGGATCTGGCATGCTGCACTGCCTCCTGTGTCTGTATGCTGTATTCTGGATGGGGTGACAGGATCTGGAATGCTGGATGAGGTGACTGGATCTGGCATGCTGCACTACTTCCTGTGTCTGTATGCTGTATTCTGAGTGAGGTGACAGGGTTGTTGTATGGTTCTGGTGTTGAGGGTAAACTGTTACTGGTATGTAATTGAGGGTTTGAAAGGTATGTCTTTATGCCTTCCACAGAGCTGTGACACCTGGTTGGGTATGAGTTTGCCATAGTTGAAGGGTTCTTGGGCTGTATCTTCTAATCCATTAGGGTTAGAGGGGTACTTTGGCTGAGTGACTATAGGTTATTTGTGATGTAGAATCCATTTCTGAGGCTACTTTGAGGGTTTGAGCTGTTTTTACACTACCAAAGTGAGTCTGATGGCTATAGGACAGGTTTGGTCTAGGACAGCATAACAGATGTGATAGGAAGGAGTGAAATGAGAGAAAATAAAAATATGAGGATGTAGTTTATACAGGGTAAGGGACTAGTCCAATTTCAAACTATACATTTGGTGTGGCTAACTAGCATGGGTGCAAGCTAGTGAGAGTGCATGACTGAAAATTGGAACCCAAGGGCTATTGATTCCCAGGGTGGAAGAGCAGAGGTTGAACGGATGGTTGACTGGAGTAGAGTTAACTTCAAGTTTTTCAAGTAGCTTCTGATTCAGTCACCAAGATTGGAAGGTTGTTATGTGATCCAGAGTTGATAAGCAAAAGCCACCATTGATGTTTTGGTTCTATTTGTGTCATGCATATGGACAGGGGTAGATGGTACTGAGGAAAGGATATGTCAAAGTGAGGGAGACAATTATCCTTAAGCTTGAAGCCTGTCAGTTGCTTGGGTATAAAGACGCGAGCCCCTGCAATTTTTCAGATGATTTTACCATCAATTCCAAAATCCGTTGTGAGTACTGTATACCCCTTGTTGTTATCCTACTTCTTGGCCTCTTAAATAAATTTATAACTATGTGTTTTGTCATTGTCATTGGGTTGTTGTGAAAAATGTATTTGTCAAAATGAAAAATGTGTTCCTAGTACTGCCACAAGAGATCTCCAAGGCAAATGCAAGCAATGTTGTCTGCGCAAGGTTGCTTTTGCTTTCCCTATAAATAGCAAACCAATAGTGGATACACTTTTAGCATCTTGGAGTGAGGTGCAAAGTCAAAGGTCTGCGCCACAAGTGAACTACCATATACTGCCAGTGCCAGAGATCAAATTCTTAGGTTTCCAAAACCCTGGTAAGTTTAAGAATTAGGAACTAACAATAAATAAAATAAAAATAAATTGAACTAATACAATTTTTGTTCTTGATAGTACTACCACAATTCCAAAGGTACACTACTAATACCCCTCCGCCTCCACCATCATATATTGGACCATTGTCCAAATTTGAGGTGAACCCAATGAATCCCAAGGTGCGAGGAAAAGTGCAAGTTGAGGAATTGGCAGTAGTTGAAGAAGCAAGGGAGGAAGGGATAATGACTGAAGGAGAGGGTGATACGGAGCCAAGGGAAGGAGATGAAGGAGAAGGAGACAGGAAAGAGGGAAGGGATGGAGCAGAACAGGGATAGAGGAACGGGGTGAAATGGAAGGGCAAGATGGAGGGAACTGGGTGAAATTCAAAGCGCCCATCAAAACTGATGCAATGCAATGAACTGGCAACTTTGGAGAAGGTTCATCAAGATGCCAAAGAAAGAGAGCATATGAGGAGCTGTTGGAGGAAGATTGATGGAATGCCCAGCCAAAGAGGGCTTGGACTTCCAGGTGCAAAGAGATCTTTGAAAGGAACCTGGTGATGCAAGTAATGGTGTTGCAAAAAATTTCTTCTTTGATAAACAACAAGGATTTGGAAGAGTTCAGGTAAATTGTAGAGGAATTGAACCATAATTGGGAGGAAGCAGAGAGAGAAGTAAAGGAAAATTTGTAAAATTTATTTTATTTTTAATATTATTTTATTATAATATGTTTTTTATATATATACATATATTATTTGAAATAAAAAAAAATGAAAGAATAAAACATTGTGAAAAGAAAATGTATAATTTTTAGGAATTGAAAAGGCAATCAAGTAAGGAAATGGGATGAGATTGATAGGATTTAATGAGATGTAAGTGCGCAATGGGATTGGAGTCATGATTGGCAAGGTTTGAAAAGTTAACTTGCATGAAATTCTCAAACCAAATTGGAAGAGTTGCAAAGGTGATGGACTGGTTCCCACAAGGTGCAATCTTTGTTGGACTGGAAGCCAGTCCATTCAACCAGGTATTGAAGTTTTCATTTGCGTAACCTGGAATCCAGAATACAAATTACTTCCCACTCTAACTGATCTTGGAAGTTCACTGGTTCAGGAGGTGGATGAGTCTTGCCCGGGTATAAGACTTGAGCTGGCTCTAGGAGAGACAAATGAAAGACCATGTGGATACCTTTCCATTTTTCAGGTAATGTGATTTTAAAAAAATTAGGGGAAAAGACTGGTTTGGCTTTTAAGGGGCCAAGTTTCCTTTCAGAGAGTTTTTGGGTCGGGAGAGTAGTGCAAATATTTGAGCATCAAGCAATACCTGATCTCCTACTGCAAAGATTGGGGCCAAAGTGCAAACTCAATCTTCTTTTTCCTTGTAGCACTGGTTTGCCACTTTGAGGTTGGTTGAAAGTTGTGTTTGAAGAAAATGACTGTGATTAAGATAATTGGTAGCAGGTTGGGAAGGTGCTTTGTGAATAGAAGAGAAAGTTGGGTCTCTACCATAAAGAGTCTTGAAGGGCAAATGTTTGGTGGAGGAATGAGTGGATTTGTTGTAGGCAAACTTGGCTAATGTGAGGCATTGCAACCAGTTGTCCTGTTGGTAGGCAGCATACATTCAAAGATACTATTTGAGAATCTGATTGACTTGCTTGGTTTGCCCATCTGGTTTGGGCTGGTAAGCCAATGATGAACTGCGAGTGATCTTCAAATGTTGGCAAAGCAAGTTCCAGACGCTAGGGAAAAACAAAGATCCACAATCACTAACTATGTTATCAGGGAGACCATGTTTCAAGAATAGATATTCTATTAATAAATTTGCTAAGTCTTCTGAGGATTCCATCACATTACTGCAAAGGAATAAAGCCATCTTTGAGAAGGGATATACTACTATTAAACTAGCATCATAACCACTAGAAATAGTAAATTGCCAAATGAAATCCAAAGACAGCAAGTGCCAAGGAATAGGCAGAATTTGAAGTGGCTGGAGGAGCCCATACCCCCAGTTTTTTGAGGACTTGTTACAATTACAATCATAGCACGCGTTAACATAGCCTTTTACTTCCTTGGTCATACCAGGCCAGTAGAAGTCTTGTGCAATCAATTGGTAGGTTTTATCCTTCCCATGACGACCAGAAAGTGGGAAATCATGCCTTGACTGAAAAATATCTAAATTAATGCAAGTATTTTATGTTACTACTATACAGTCCTTATAAACTAAATAAGCATTTTTTTCAATACTGTAATCACTATCTGATAGATTTACACTCTTTCAAAGTTTGATACACTTGTGATCATTGAGTTGAGCTTGTTGTAGTTTGGAAGCTGTATCTCAAAGATGAGTGATGATTGAACTGAGTTAGGCAGATTGGGTTGAGAAAATTGTCCTAAAGTTTTCAGGGTTCTTTTCAGCAAAGGTGCTCCCCCCCTTTGGTAAATGTTGTCCCAACGTGATAAAGCATCAGGGACTATGGCTTGTTTCCCAGGACAGTACGTGATTGTAAATTTGAACTTGGAGAGGTATTTGGCCCATTGTGCCTGTCTGCGTTTGAGGACTTTTAGTCTCATGAAATATTTCAAAGAATTGTGATCACTTAGGACCTCAAAGGGTTCCATAAGACTCAAAAGTTATGAACTCCATTTTTTCAAGCGAAAAACAATTTCAAGAAGTTCCTTGTCATGTATTTTGTAATTAAGCTTTGCATTGAGAAATTTGCAAGACTTGAAAGCTATGGGATGAAAGAGGTAAGAAGAGGAAGAAAACTGAGAGATTACTCCTGCAACCACATGGTCGCTTGTATTGGTTTCTACAATAGTCCAAGCTAGCTTGTTGAAGTGAGAAAGTATCAGAGAGATAGTGAATTATTTCTTGAGAGCTTTGAACTTTAAAGCAGCTTGCTCTGTAAAAAAAAAATGAGTGTATTTTTGAAGAAGGTTAGTAATTTTTATGGTTTTCTTTTCATGATGCTCAATAAAACTCCTGTAAAAATTACTGAAGCCAAGGAAAACTTGAAGGTATTTTACAGAAGAAGGTGGGGCCAGTCCAATATGTGCTGGCTCTTGGATGTATCCATTGATACTCCTTGCTGCAAGACTATGACACCTAGAAACTGAAGAGAAGGAGTATGGAATTTTCACTTAGAGGCTTTTTCAAACAGGTAATTCTTGCAAAGTCTCTGTAGCACTGCTTGCACATGTGCCACATGATCCTTGAGAGTTTTTGAGTAGACTATTATATTTTAAAGATACACCACAACTTGTTTCTCTACAAGGTCAGAAATAATGTCCTTGACAAGTGTTGGAAAGTGGAAGGAGCATTGTAGAGGTCAAAAGGCACAACAGTATACTCAGAGCTGCCAAACTGTGTTCTCATTGCAGTCAAATATTCATTACCTCTTGCAATGAAAACTAGTTTATAGGTGCCTAGAAGTTCTAAGTTTGAGAAATAAGCATATCCATGGAAGAGAGTGAGGAGGAGAAACATGAGCGGTACTGTACAGGCATTCTTCCGGGTTACCTGGTTCAGTTTCCTGTAGTCAACACACAGGAAAAGTCCACTGTCTTTCTTCAGAAAAAATAGGACAGGTAAACCGGTATTTGTATTGCTTGATTGAAGAAATACTTTTGATATATTTTCCGCAATTTATTATTGAAGCACGGTTGATTCTTGCTTTGAGAGAGAGTAGAATGGTCCAGGTGCCGGAGGTGGGCCAGTAAGTTTTATCCTGTGATCACAAGAATGGGATGGGGGAAGGTTATCTGCCTTTACATCTGAAAAGACCTCAGAAAATTCATGATAAACCAGACATAAAGACTCTTGAATGATTTCTAGATCTTCAACCTCATCATGTTCAAGCACTGGTTTGAAGTGCTTGCATGATGCAAGAGGATTAAGGAGCTCAAAATACACCGTTTGGTTGGTGCCTTTTTCTCTTCAAAGAAACAAGGAAAGGTTAAGTTGCACAAATAAGCAATAAATCCTAAATATGATTAGGGAACTTGGGAATGGAGGTCAGGATATTGCAAATCTCCCAGAGGAAAAGTTTAATCCAACTCAATGACAGTTTCAGGTAGGTTGTTTAATTGCTTTTTGATGGAAGGGTTAGCATCCTGGGGTTTCAAGGTTTGAAGGTTAATTACTCCTTCTTGCAAATTCACATTGGGATTCAAGTCAACTAAGAAGTTGTGGCCTAGAATGGTATCATCCATTCTTATAATATACAATAAAAATAAGTCCCATTCAAAGCTGAAGAAATTGGAGAATGCAAATGTCCATTTTTCCTTTTGGGAAACCCAATGAGAGGGCTTGGTCACACTACTTACTAAATAGATGGGAAATGTATCTATCTTGGAACTTGTAAGGTTTTGGAAGTGGAAAAATATTCACTTATAAAAGAAACATGAGGGCCATAATCAAGCAAAACTTGATAAGGGGAGTTTTTGGAATGAAAAAGGACAAATCTAGAACTTGGAGAAGCTAGTGACTTGCAAGTACAAAGATTGACTTGCTGCAGTTTAGATAATGTTTAATTCTCCTTGCAATTATTAGAATAACTACAAGCTAATTTTTTGACTGTCATGTTTTCCTCCACAACACATACAAAACCCATTCTTTTCCCTCCTTAGCCACTCCTTGTTCTGGAGCATCCCAGTTTCTTGGTCCAGGAACTTTTGAGTTTTGGCAATGGCCTTCCCTTTCAGGTTGGAGTGCATGGTTAGTTTTGTTTTGTATTGTTTTGGATTCTTTGAAGATTGTTTTGAGGAGTTTTCTGCCTTTGGAGCCAAGGTTGAAAGTCCATGGTCATTTTGTTGAGAGCAGTTCTTGTCGTGATGGCCATTATCAAGCTCAATTGTTGGTCCATTAAATTCTGAAGGGAGGTTGTCTTATGTCCCCCAACTGCAAGCTGCTCAATTAGGTGTGCCGGTCAACCTTTTCAAAAATTAAATAGAAGAGCTGCTTTGTTCCATTGGATGCTAGAATGCAACATTTGGAAATTGGAGATATAAATAGAAACTCTGCTATTCACTTCCATGACTAATTTATTAAGATTTTATTCTGCGTTTTGGACTTCATTAGGGTTTCCAAACAGGGTGAAAAATTTATGCTTGAACTTGTCCCAGTTGTGAAGGATACAAGTGGGGCTAGTGTTATCCACTAGTTCAAGGTAAGGTTTGAAACAATGCAAGGCTTGTCCACCAAGGAAGGAAGAGGAATAAATAACTCCATTTCTATCAGTAGGAAAATTATGAGGATTGTTTGAGAAGATGATTTTACAGGACTTTAAGTAGGCTTTAAGTTTATGGGGGTGTTCCCCAGAAAAATGATCAGGCTGCTTCATTACCGGAGTACAAAATCTAGGGCCACTTGGACCAGATTGTGATGCAGTTTGGTTAAGAGTCTGGATTGGGGTTGAGAGCAAGGTGAAATTGTTGGTTTTGGGAGCATTGGTGAAAGCCCTTGATATACCATGAGTTGAGGTTTCATTGGAAGATTGGTTGGAGTCTTCAATTTCTTCATGGGGATCCACTGCTTCCCAAGGAGGAGCAAGGGGATCATCAAGAGTTTCAACCAAAGGATATTAAGAAGAAGGAAGAGGGTCTAAAGGCTGTTTCTCCCTAACCAATGAATATCATCATTACAAGGGATGAGGAAAGCATTCCTGGTTGAGCAAGTACATGAAATTGTAAAAGAAATATACTATAGGTTGGAAACTACAATAGATGAGTTGAGTTAGTTAATTTACTGTCACACAAACACCCCACATTCTATAGGTCAATCTTAAACCAGGAAAAAATTGGGGTATCTGGCCAGCCAGTGACTCCATGTCACCATCCAGTCCCATTTTCCAATCCATTGAATCCCTTTACCAGATAATTCTATTCACAAATGAAGTATCTTGACTTCACCAAAGTTTAAATTGAAAAAAATAGAATTCACATGTTATTTACCATTGTGGGACATGGATGTCACTGGTCATTCCTAAATTCATAAACTAGAATTCACTTGAGGTTATACATGAATGGAACTGAAACTCACTTGGCATTCACCTTGGAAGTAATGATATATAAAAAATAACAAATCAAAATATTTTGTACTGGAATGCCCCACCCATAAAACCAGTGATCAAAAATTCTAACAAATGGTGACAATTGAATTCCAATGAATCTTGATTTTGTTAGAAAATTCAAAAAAAATGTGCACACAGCTGAATTCTGATGAACTTGGAGATCTAGGAAACCAACTGTAATCTTTCAGCAATACATTCACATTGCTGTTTTTCAAATTTCACAGGTCTGTTGTTTTTATTTCACCTGGTTCTTTCTTGCCTTTCACCTGTGTTTCAAATGTGGTTTTTTAAATGAATTTTATTTCATATAACAATTATTTCCATCATCAGAGAAAAGAAAAAATGAAACTCAATTCTTGCAAAACACAACAGAAAAACATAATTGATGTTGCATCAAGTAATCCTTCTTTTTTCACCAATGGTATTGCACACTATGAATCCCAGGAGGACTTTTTGGGGGGTCAGGGAAACATTCTGGGTCATCTGCTGTGGAATTAAACTGCTTCAAATTTCAGAATTTGATCCACTGGAATTCCTGGGTCTTGATCCCAAGTCAACCATTTTCTTGGCTGACAACAAATAGATTGACATTAAACCTGGATTAGCAGCTGAGGAGCTGGGTGTTGATGGAGTGAGGGGCTTTGGAGGTTTGGTAGGCTTCATCCATGGTAACAGCCTGATTGCTAGGCCTTCAACCACTAGTTTACTAGCTGCAGCCAGTGAAAAATGTTCAGCATTTCAGAAAAAACACAAATTAAATAATCCCCCCCAAAAAAAAACATTGCACCGAAATTCTTGTGTTAGGATGTATGGTAATGCAAGCTTGTCTGGGTACACTCCCAGTTACCTCTTGGAACCAGGCCCAGCAGGCTTGGGTTTGTTCCCAGCAGGTTTAATTTCCCCATCCGGTTGTGCTGCATATTTTGGCATAACTCCAAGTTCCACTCAGCCAATGCCAAGCTGTTGGCACCCCCCCCCTCAATCACTTCCTCCCCCTCACTTGCTCAATCCCCCTCAATCACTTCCTCCCCCTTACTTGCTCCATCCCCCTCCCCCTCACTTGCTCCCTCCTTGCTCCCTCTCCCTTGCAACCTTCTCAGTTCTACATGCCAACGTTCTGGCAGCTAACGCTATGAGAATCAATCTGTTTGGTCAGTGGGAGTTGATCAATGTTGAAGTCAAAGGAATGTCTTTTTATTTCCCCAGTTGGTGTTGACAGTCTTTTACCCCTTCTGTTTGCTTGGCAATTTTGATTTCTCAGCTCCTTTCCTTTTTGTATAAAAGTTTTTAAGTTGTTTTTTCTAATTGAATAAGTTGTAAACAGTATTGAAAAGTTTATTGAAGAAAAGAAAAAAAATGCCCCTGATTATTGATCTTGTGGGCGTGGCTAATTGGCCCTCAGTACACAAGCATTTTGGTGCAATGGATTTTTTTGAAATTCTTTAAAAAAAAATCTGTCTCAATTCTGTAGGAAAAAAAACTTCTGCACCAAAATGCTTGTGGTTGGATGCATGCCTTCAAACACAAGAATTTTAGTGCAACAGTTTTTTTTTGAAATTCTATAAAAATAAAAAAAAATCTGTTCCCCAAAACTTCTTCTGTTTGGATGCATGCCTCCAAACAGAAGCATTTGAGTGCAACAGTTTTTTTTTCAATTCTTTATGCTTGTGTTTGGATGCATGTGTCTAAACACAAGCATTTTGGTGCAAGGTTTTTTTTTGAAATTAAATAAATGAAAAAAACATTGCACCAAAATGCTTGTGTTTGGAGGAATGCATCAAAACACAAACATTTTGGTGCAATAGAATTTTTTTTAAAAGAATTGAAAAAAAAAATGTTGCACCAAGATGCTTGTGTTTGAAGGCATACATCCAAAAACAAGCATTTTGGTGCCACAGTTTTTTTTTGTGATTCTTTGAAAAAAAAATTTGCACCAAAATGCTTGTGTTTGTAGGCATGCATCCAAACACAAGAATTTTTGTGCAACAGATTTTTCTTTTCAAACAATCACAAAAAAAAACTGTGGCACCAAAATGCTTTTGTTTGGAGGCATGCATCCAAATACAAGCATTTTGGTGCAAATTTTTTTTTCCTGCCTATCAGCACTTATGTATGTGCCATGAATGAGTTTGATTCAAATGGTATTCACATATAGGCCTCTACAGCCCATTTGACAATCACACAGATCATGAAGGCCTGTGTGGATGTCACTGATTTGGGAAAAATGTCTGCAAGACGTGTGAAATAAGTCATTTTGGACACGGGCCCTCATTGGCCCCCTGGACTGGATGGTCCATGCCAATAAAATGGGGATGAGGGGCCATTTCCAGCCCCCTTCTGTATTTTGGACATACCTGGCCTTTTGGGCCAGCCTGGAAAATACTCATTCCTCAGTTTTGGGTTGGGCCAGCCTGTTTTGACTGTTGCCCTTGTTGCAGCCCGCATGTGGCCAATTATCCTTGCTTCTGGCCTGCTGTGGGGCCCAAACGCCTGCGGGGGGCCATTTTGGGGGGCAGAGAGACTCCAAATGGAGTCCCACCCCCCCAGCCAGTTGTCATCGCTGCAGGGTAGCAGCTGCAACCAAGGTATGTGGCCACGGGGTAGCAGCCGCAAATGTGGGGGGAGCTTTGTTCCCCCCCCCCATTCCCCATCCCTCCATAATTGCAAGGGTGGGAGGTACATGAAAGACCAGGCTGGTTGCAACAAGGCAACCAGCAGTAGTGGGGACTTGATCACCCTACCACCAGACAGGGGCCATCTCTCCCCCCCCCCTTACCAAGGGGGAGGAGAATGGGCTTTTGGGGATTTGACCACCTCCCAGCCCAAATTTGAAGCAATGCCCTGGGGCCCCTGGAGGGGGATTTCATCACCTGCCCAGGGAGTCAGTTGTAAGGAGGGGGGATGGGGTTTGGCATGTCCACTGGTTACCCCCCCCCCCCTGGTGAGCTTTTGAGAGCAGAGTCCTGCCTGGCCCACAAGTGGGGTGAGGTGCTGTTTGCACTATGCAACAAGCCATGTAATGAGTAAGCAATGGCCCAGATGTGGTTTTTGAACCATTGAGTGAGGTGTGGTTCAAGTGGTTTACATATACCAGTGTTCTGTAACTGAACCTTGGTGTCAGGTCTCAAGTTGCCTGGACCACACTTGGGTCCTGCCAGCTCAAATTCTCATTCCTGCCTTACTATATGGGAGTGCACACCACTGCACTGGCAACAGTGGAACTACAACCACATAACAGTGTAGTTCCTCCTCTGCCCACCCTCTCACGTGGATTAAATAGGCACAATTCTTAGTCTGTAAATTACCTTCACTATTTTTATAAGAAACAACATTCTTGTATGAAATAAATGTGGCTTTGTAAGTCTAAAATATTTTCAAACAAAGAGTGTTGGGGAAGTTCTCTGGTCAATATTAGTTGGCCTTTGCATGCTGGAGATATTGGTTCACATGCACAAATGATTCCATTAAGGAAACCGTGAAATGTGTGGGCTTTTGTTGTTAATAGATTTTTTTGGGGGGGCTGTGGCTGTGCCATGCTCAATATGCATTCCTTCCTGCATTTCATTTTTAGTCAAATAAGCTCAAAGCAAAAATTCATGTAGGAAAGAAAAGGCATGAATCTGTTTGAGAGATGAACTTTGAATTTGTAAAAATGGTTATTTAGGTCTTTGACTTCAAATCCAAGCATGTAGCCTTTGAAGATAGATTGGTAGCCTTGGAACATAGGTTCCAACCAGAGTGGTTTTAGTGGCAGAAATAGCAGCTTTTTTTGAGATGATGATTCAATAGAATCTTTTTCAAAAAGACATCCCTGCAAGGAAGATTCAGATTTGAGCATGAAAAGCCACATAACTAAAAAGATTGTATTAACGAATGCATGCAGAATAAATTAAACTAAAACAGCTCCTCAGGTGAGTATTTAGAAAGACTACAATAAACCCTGAAAGGAGAAAGATATTTAAAATAGATGATTTTTGTGGGTAACGGATGGGATAGGAAGGAGTGAAATGAGAGACAATTTGAATGTGATGATGTAGTTTATGCAGGGTAAGGGACTAATCCAATTTCAAACCATAAAGTTGGTGTGGCTAACTAGAATGGATGCAAGCTAGTGAGAGTGCATGACCGGGAATGGGAACCCAAGGGCTATTGATACCCAGGGTGGAAGTGTGGAGCTTGGATGGATGGTTTACTGGAGTAGAGTAAACTGCAAGGTTTGCAAGTAGGTGCTGATTCAGTCCCCAAGAATGGAAGTTTGTTATGTGATGCAGAGTTGATAAGAGGAAGGAACCATTGATGTTTCTCTTCTATTTGTGCCAAGCATATTGAATGAGGTAGATGGTACTAAGGAAAGAATATGTTGGAGTGAGGGAGACAATAATTCTTAAGCATGAAGAATAAAAATGGGATGGAATTGATCTAAAGGAAGAGTTTTTTTTTGAAGAGAAAATAGGGAGATTTTTTGGATTTGCTACTGTTTATCTGGCTCAGTGTAAGGGTACTGGCCTTGAGAACAAATTTCCATATATTCTTGTTTAGGAATTATTTTTGGAAGATGGTTCTGTTGTGCATTTTGGCCAGACCAGTTTTCTGAAGATTGTGAGGGTTGAATTATCATGCTTTGCTTAAATTCTTCTTGCGGTATTCATTGAAATATTTTTTCTTCAATTTACTGCCTCTATTGGAATGCAAAAGGCTGGGGTAGTAGGAAATTTTTTTAGCTTAAGTCAAGATCCAGGATATGTGAAATTGTTTCAAAAGTTTAATCTTTGGACTTGCAAGGAATATCCAGGAAGTATCTAGAGTGAATGTCAATCAAAGTCAGAAATTATCTGTGATTTTCAACTAAGGAAGATGTGATGGGTCCAATACTTTCCAGATGAAGTTTTTTGAAGGGCATGTATGGTTACTTTTTTTTCTTTTAAAGGATTCCTTAGTTATCTTTCCAAATTCATGGCAATTTCATGGGGTGATGTTAAATTCACTGCTCCAACCGTGTGGTAGTTGTGTAGGGCCTTACACGGCTGGAATGAGCCATGGGGGGCCACAGACGACTAAAAAGGGCCGTTTCAAACACGCGCAACCCCCAGGGTGTTGTTTAGGAGCTGTGTAACCCCCGTACACCGCTCAAATCAGCCGTGTTTGGGGGTGCACAACCCCCTGGAAGCCGTGCCAGATGTTTGGGCACCCCCTAGACCACACTTGGGTTCTGTAAACCCAAATTTGGGATTAACACATCCTTTTTGAAGAGACATTAAAGAAAAACCCAAGTGAAATTAAAGTGAATAATCATAAATCATATAAAAATCTGCAAACAATTCTTTCTCAACTTGATAGTGAGCAACTTTTGTTTGGTCAATTGAAAGTTGGATTGAATACTGAAGTATGCCATTGCATTTTTTTTCATGGGAACAGTGGCAAGCCCTCCTTCTTCTGACATGGCTGCGTGGAAGGTCTACATTTATAGTGCCATCAACAAAGCTTTGGAAAAAGAAAAAAAGGATTTGGGTAATGAAACATTGGAAGCCCCGATTGCATCCTCATCAAGGGTGACAATTGAGGAACAAAATTTTTCACAAATGGACATGACCACTGGTGGTGAGTAACATTTTATGTTACTGTTATTTACCATATTTTATTTGATTGAAACTGATGGGTTCATGTAACTATGAAACTATTACTTAACAAATGAATGTTTACTAGATCCACTTGACACACCTCCCTTGAGTTCTTTTCCTACTAGGGAAGAGGCACAAGATTATTGTCAAACATGGGCAATGAATCATGGTTACTCTTTAACAGTTTTCAACTCAAATTGTGACCAATATGTTGATTAAGCCTGTGATAGACATGCTTCCTATTCAGGAAGTCTTCTTACCAAACTGTCTATACAAAATCACACAAGTAAGGTTGGTTACAATTTTTTAATCCATGGAAGTCAAACAAAGGCAGACCCCTTGTGGCACCTTTGTTAACTTTCCCATCCATCTTCTCACTGCGCACACTCTCACCCTCACCCCGTAACGGGGATTCATCATCTCACTGCGCGTGCGCTTGGCCCTACCCCGTAACAGGGAATCCCTAAATGCTTTGAGAGACAGAAACGGAGATGCAAAAGACAAAGCATTTGGGGATTCCCCGTTACGGGGTAAGGCCAAGCGCGCGCGCAGTGAGATGATGATTCCCCCTTATGGGGTTAGGGTGAGAGTGTGCGCAGTGAGAAGATGGATGGGAAGTTAACAGACTGGGGCTAATTAAATTGAAAACAATATCTGGAACATACGCGCAACCTTCAAGGGTGTTAACCAAGTTGCTTTATTCTAGCCTGACCATTCCCCTACCACGTATCTTAAGATTAGCTTCTAGCTTGCCTGTTTTGATTTCATCCGGTTCATCCTGGAGTTTGATTGTGGAGAAGAATTTCAGATTGTTAAAAATATGAACATTTGCTCCTGAGTCCAGGAGAAGATTGGGGGTGTTGTCTGCATTAATCCATAGAGTAAGTAGAGCATGATAATTGATTGTATGATTCCTTTTATTTTTGTTTTTCCAATCATAGGAGTAGGTGATTTGGAGTCTTACCAGTCAGAGACTTGTTATTGAGGGACTTGCATTTGTTTGTTGGAAGGAAACATTGAGAGGCAGACACAGATGAGAAGAAGAAGTTTGACAAGAAAGAGATTGAAAACAAAAAGAGAAAAACTGAGAAAAGGGACTGAGAGACAGAAACGGAGATGCAAAAGACGGTCTCTTTTCTCAGTTGTTCTCTTTTTTCTTTTCAATCTCTTTCTCGTCAAACTTCTTCTTCTCATCTGTGTCTGCCTCTCAATGTTTCCTTTCAACAAACAACGGCAAGTCCCTCAATAACAAGTCTCTGACTGGTAAGACTCCAAATCACCTAATCCTCTCAACAACTTGATCTGACTCTTCATCATGTTCAGCTTGTCTCTATCATGTCCGTTCTGTCTGGCCTAATAACCTCTCAATATCTCACTCAAGATTGAATAACCACCATATCTTCTGACCCACACTGATGGTCTAACTTGTAGGTTCTTCTTTTTATTCTATGTCATTTGTTTCCTGTGCAATTTCTAGTCTCTACTTCTATTCTGCTATCTTTTTTACCCCGCTGGTTCTGTGTCCTCTAGAAATCTAAGCTTATCTTATCACGGTTAAAAGCCAAAAGTCTACAAGCAAAATCAACCAGCAAGACATGAATGAACCAGCGGGAGCAAATGATTACTTCCATCAGGTGGCTCTCAAAGCATCTGTTGACGCCATAACTCCCTTGAATGAAGAGAATTTTTCTATATGGCAAGACAAAATGTTCATGTTATTCAACCTCAAAGATATCAAGGAGGCCATTAATCGGAACTTGGGCCTAATCTCTTCAAAACAAGACCAAGAAATCCAAGCAATCATCCTATTGAAACTCAAAAGTACAACTCATGCCAAAGTTGTCAACTCCTCCAATATTACCTTGTCAAAAATTCTATGGGCTGAGATCACTCAAAGATTTGCATCTTCAGAGACAGCAAACAGAGCTAGGGTGTTTAATCACTTTCTTTATTCTGCATTCAATGAAAATTACATCAAAGGATTCATCACTGAAATGCAAAAGGCCATCAAAAGAATGACAGACGTTGGTATAGAATTACCTGAATATATACTAGCATATCTCCTACTCTTCAAATTTCCCCCTATCCTTGAAAACCTGAAACAGCAAATTATGCATGTAGAGAAGAATCTGACAACAGAAGTTGTATTCAATCACCTCACACAATATAATAATGAGAGAAAGGCGCAATTAACTACCACCAAACCCTTGACAGATGTTTCTCTGATTGCTACTAAGACCCAAGGCAATAAGGACAAAAAGAGGATCAAGATGAAATGCCAAGAGGGATACCACAATCCTAACGCTCCCCACTCCAAATCTTTGTGCTTTCATCTACATCCTCAGATTGCTCCGGACTGGTGGATAGAACAACAAAATGATTGGAAAAACAAAACTAAAAGGAATCCTACAATCAATTATCATTCTCTACTTACTCTATGGATTAATGCAGACAACACCCCCAATCTTCTCCTGGACTCAGGAGCAAATGTTCATATTTTTAACAATCTGAAATTCTTTGCCACCATCAAACTCCAGGATGAACCGGATGAAATCAAAACAAGAAAGCTAGAAGCTAATCTTAAGATATGTGGTACGGGAACCGTCAGGCTAGAATTGAGCGACTTGGTTATCACCCTTGAAGGTTGCGCGTATGTTCCAGATATTGTTTTCAACTTAATTAGCCCCAGACTCCTAGCCAATAAAGGCTTTTCTCTTTCTCAATTTCGCGACACATTCTCCCTGGTCTGCATTAACCAGCTTTTACTGAAAGGCTTGATCCAAGAAAATCTATTCATTGTTGAAAGACCCCAATCCGCTGACCTACATCAAACTGCAAATCTTTCAAATCAACCTCCTGGTCCTACTCTTCCTCTTCTCA
Organism: Puccinia polysora; assembly: GCA_025617555.3. Classification (NCBI taxonomy): domain Eukaryota; kingdom Fungi; phylum Basidiomycota; class Pucciniomycetes; order Pucciniales; family Pucciniaceae; genus Puccinia; species Puccinia polysora. Next base: position 9,198,408 of record CM062647.1, on the reverse strand, counting down.
ATATTCACCAGATGTACAGACATGCTTCTCTCTCCACTCTCAAGCCTCTGATAAAAGATCTCTGCACCAATGAAGAACTCCACAATTTCCAATGCGACAGCTGTGTAAAGAGAAAAATTATAAGATTGCCGTTCTCTGGTTCCTCTACCACTGCCAGAAAACCTCTAGATAGAATTCACCTTGATTTGATTGGTCCAATAAGCTTTCAATCTAAGGACGGACATCAATATCTCCTCACTCTGGTTGATAATTACACCGGCTACTTAGCAGCATTCCCCCTTACATCCAAGGACAAAACACCTGAAACTATCATCAGAATCCTTGAAACTGAATATAAAAGGTTAAATTACTACCCTTCTGAAATTGTCTCTGATAAAGGTACCAAGTTTAACAATTCTACCCTTAAAGGCTTCACTAAGAAGAAACGCATCAAACTTCTAACATCAGAACCCTACCACTCCCAACATAACAGACAAGCAGAAAGGGCTAATAGAATCATAATGGAATCTGCTTGAGCTACCTTCTCTTCATCCCAATTGGCAAAGAATTACTGGCACATTGTGGTTTGTAGTTTCTGCTTTATGCTCAACCAGATCCCAAGAGAAGGTATTCAATCTTCTCCCTGGGAACTTATATTTGGTAATAAACTTGCCGCTAATTATTTAAAACCCGTAGGCTTTTCCGCTATTTATCTTCCCAATCGACTTCAGAAAGGTCGGGAATTTGACGAAAAAGGCCTTGAAGGAGTGCTGGTTGGATTTAATCCCACGTTCCACTCCTATCTGATCCTCAACTCACTTGGAGGAATTTTCAAAACAAGACACATCAAATTTCTTAAAAACCAATTAAATGACTTTCCGTTCCTTGAGTCTCTTGGATCAGATATTTTCTCCCAACCCATCTTAGACTCTAATGAGAACAACTTCTCTTCCATTGATAAGCAATATTCAATCCAAGAACCTGATTCAAAACCAATTGAATCTGACTCGAAACAAGATGAGGTTCAATCTTCCAATTCTCAAAGTTCAGACTTTCCTCCTTTTGCCGCACCTGAACCACCCCCTCGAGAGGCAAGTCTAAGACCTAGACACAAAATTTGGAAACCCCAAAGATACAGGTTTCATCACTACTACAAACTCCAATCATACAAAGCTGCCCAGAAGTGCCCTGAATGGCCTAAATGGAAAACAGCATCCAAAGAAGAACTCACCTCCATTGAAGCTCAAGAAGTCGGGGAAGATTATTATGATGAAACCAATAATATCTTGAATACTACCTGGGTATTGAAAGTGAAGGAAAATTGTCATGGCGAACCAGTTAAGTACAAAGATTGTCTATGTTTTCAGGGGTTTGATCAAATCCAAGGTGTGGATTTTGACAAAACCTGGGCACCGACTGGAAAACTTGGATTGATTTGACTTGCCCTCATCTATGGACTGAAGAACAAGATGTCTTTCACCCAATTTGATGTGAAGGGGGCATTTCTTCATGCTCCGCTGAACAAAACAGTAATAATTAGAACTCCCAAGGGCTGTACCCGAAAATTGCCTTATCTCAAATTAAAAAAATCCTTATACGGTCTTTGTCAATCTCCCAAAAATTGGTACAAGACTCTAACCGCTTGGATCAGATTGCAAGGTTTTCACAAATCAAAAAGTTATCCCTGTTTATATCTCAATCCAAAATTGGGAGAGGACATTTGCTTTCACCTTGATGACCTCATCCTTGTAGGAAGATTGGACGATTTTGCCACAAACTTCCTGACAAAATTCTCAAATTCAGCTTGCCACTCTCCAAATACTATCCTTGGAATGCTGATGGAGATTGAAGATGATAAGATTCTTCTAAGCCAACCTAAACATATCAACCGGATACTAGAAGAATTGGGACTCACTGATTGTAAGAACATTTACTCTCCCACTCAAAATTACCATCTTGAACCGGCCTCCAACAAAGATCACGCGGAGTTTTCTCAGCTCAACATCAACTACTAATCTGCAATCGGACTCTTGAACCATCTCTCTCAGTAAACCCGTCCCAATATATCTTTTGCTGTCTCAATTTTAGCTAGATTTAACGCTAAGCCTGGTCTATCACACCGGAAGGAAGTGCGCAAGTTTTGGAAATATCTAAAAGCAACAATAAATCTAAAATTAACACTCAATTACAATCCTTTAGAAGAAATTATATCCTGATATAGTGACGCCACTTGGGGAGATGAACCTACCCTTCACAAGTCTCAGACAGGGTACATTGTATTCCATTACGGTAGCCCAGTTGTCTGGAACTCGTCTAGACAGCAAAATATAACTTATTCCTTGACAGAATCAGAACTCAACGCACTGCTGGATTTCTATCTTGAACTGAATTGGATCACCCACCTCATTGGCGAAATCAACCCCTCTACTAAGATCAAACCTGCAATTCATATAGATAATAAAGGCTTGGATGATAAAATAAAAAAATTTGGCTCTCAGTCGAAATCTTGACACATTTATATCAAGACAAAAGGGTTGCATGAAGACTTCTCTCTATTCCAATTTGACCTTATCCTTTTCCCTACCAAAAAGATGATAGCAGACACTTTAACTAAGGCCACCTCAGTAGGCTCCCTTAAGCTTCTACAACAAACAATTTTCACCAATCCCTCTGTTCCCTGAGTTTCTCCTCTTACCAGTCACAGAGGGTGTTAACTTTCCCATCCATCTTCTCACTGCGCACACTCTCACCCTCACCCCATAACGGGGAATCATCATCTCACTGCGCGCGCGCTCAGCCTTCCCCCGTAACGGGGAATCCCCAAATGCTTTGTATTTTGCATCTCCGTTTCTGTCTCTCAGTCTCTTTTCTCAATTGTTCTCTCTTTTCTTTTCAATCTCTTTCTCGTCAAACTTCTTCTTCTCATCTGTGTCTGCCTCTCAATCTTTCCTTCTAACAAACAACGGCAAGTCCCTCAATAACAAGTCTCTGACTGGTAAGACTCCAAATCACCTACTCCTCTCAACAACTTGATCTGACTCTTCATTACGTTCATCCTGTCTCTATCATGTCCGTTCTTTCTGGCCTAAACACCTCTCAATATCTCACTCAAGCTCGAATAACCACCATCTCTTCTGACCCACACTGATGGTATAACTTTTAGGGTCTTCTTTTTATTCTACAACATTTGTTTCCTGTGCAATTTCAAGTCTATTATTCTATTCTGCTACCTTCTTTAGCCCGCTGGTTCTGTGTCCTCTAGAAATCTAAGCTAATCTTATCAACCTCTCCTAAAAAGAAACCCAACATAACCATCAATCATCTGAACACCCCTCTGTGCATCCTCAACTGAGGAGAATCTTGGGGGTGGCCTTAGAAAATCTAGTAGAAGGCATGATGGCACAAACTGAAAAATTGATACAATTTTTTCAATTCATTCAACAAAAAAAGTTGCTTTGAGGAACACACAAATCAATTTTGCTGTAAAAAAGTTGACATTTCTCAAAAAATTGTTTTTTTTTTTTTTGGAAAATGCTCTTGTATTATTATCTTTTTCACAATTCCAAAATTCAAAGTTCATGATTTTGGAAATACAGTTGACTTTCAATTTCCCAAACAGTGAAATCAAGTTGATTCACATTCCCAACAGCAGTGAAATTTTTTTGACTTTCATTTTCACTAAAGGTGAAAACCACAAGAAATATTAAGTACAGCATTGTGAAACATTGAATCAATCATTTTGATTTCATGATGAATATTTTGATACTTACAGAGGACAACATTTTCCACAAATAGGGACTTGATGTCACTGGTCAGCCAGAGACCCCAATTTGGCCCTGGTGTTAGATGAGAGTGAGCGCAAAGGAGACTGAGTGCAACAGCAAGTGTGAGGCAGAAAAGCTAACTGCAAAGTGCAAACTTATGGTGGGTAAGTTGAGACACAATGAGATAGGTGAATGGTTCCAATGGAAAGGAAACTAAAGCCAAGCACAATGTGATGACGGGATTTAGAAAATGCAAGAAGGTATAAAATTAACTAACTGAGTAGAAAATCTTCAGGAAAGCGGAATAGCCTTTATAAGGTAATCTAAAGTGACTAGATACAACCTGATAGATGGCCAACTACAGTTAAGAGGCCATGACGCAATGAATGAAATGAATGGATTGGGAAATTAAATAACAGTATAGATTTTTCCAAGGTCATAACAGAGATGCAAGGCAATAGAGTCTGAGCGTACAAGGGTTTAACGGATGAGATAGGAAGGAGTGAAATGAGAGACAATGTGAATATGATGATGTAGTTTATGCAGGGTAAGGGACTAGTCCAATTTCAAACCATACATTTGGTTTGGCTAACTAGAATTGATGCAAGCTAGTGAGAGTGCATGACCGGGAATGGGAACCCAAGGGCTATTGATACTCAGGGTGGAAGAGTGGAGCTTGGATGGATGGTTGACTGGAGTAGAGTAAACTGCAAGGTTTTCAATTAGGTGCTCAGTCAGTCACCAAGAATGGAATTTTTTATGTGATGCAGAGTTGATAAGCGTAAGGCACCATTGATGTTGTGCTTCTATTTGTATCAAGCATATTGAATGAGGTAGATGGTACTGAGGAAAGGATATGTTGAAGTGCGGGAGACAATAATCCTTAATCCTGAAGCCTGACAATGGGATGTAATTAATCTAAAGGAAGAGTTTTTTTTTTGAAGAGAAATTAGGGAGATTTTTTGGATTTTTTACTGTTTATCTGGTTCAGTGTAAGGGTACTGGCCTTGAGAACAAATTTCCATATATTCTTGTTTATGAATTATTTGTGGAAGATGGCTCTGTTGTGCATTTTGGCAGGACCAGTTTTCTGAAGAGTGTGAGGGTTGAATTATAATGCTTTGATTAAATTCTTCTTGCGGTATTCATTGAAATATTTGTTCTTGAATTCACTGCCTCTATTTGAATGCAAAAGGCTGGGGTAGCAGGAAATTTTTTTAGCTTAAGTCAAGATCCAGAATATGGGAAATTGTTTCAAAAGTTTAATCTTTGGACTTGCAAGGAATATCCAGGAAGTATCTAGAGTGAATGTCAACCAAAGTCAGAAATTATCTGTGATTTTCAACTGAGGAAGATGTGATGGGTCCAATACTTTCCAGATGTAGTTTTTTGAAGGGTCTGTATGCTTACTTATTTTTTCTTTTGAGGGATTCCTTAGTTATCTTTCCAAATTCATGGGAATTTCATGCGGTGATGTTAAATTCACAGCTCCAACTCTGTGGTAGTCGTGTAGGGCCCTACGTGGCTCAAATGAGCCATGGGGGGCCAAAGACGACTACAAAGGGCGGTTTCAAACACGCGAAACCCCCAGGGGGTTGTTTAGGAGCCTTGTAACCCCCGTATACAGCTGAATTTAGCCGTTTTTGGGGGTGCACAACCCCTCAGAAGCCTTGCCAGATTTTTTGGAACCCCCTAGACCACACTTGGGTTCTGTCAACCCAAATTTGGGATTAACACATCCTTTGTGAAGAGAAATTAAAGAAAAACCCAAGTGAAATTAAAGTGAATAATCATAAATCATATAAAAATATGCAAACAATTCTTTCTCAACTTGATAGTGAGCAACCTTTGTTTGGTCAATTGAAAGTTGGATTGAATACTGAAGTATGCCATTGCATTTTTTTGCATGGGAACAGTGGCAAGCCCTCCTTCTTCTGACATGGCTGCGTGGAAGGTCTACATGTATAGTGCCATCAACAAAGCTTTGGAAAAAGAAAAAAAGGATTTGGGTAATGAAAAATTGGAAGCCCCAATTGCATCCTCATCAAGGGTGACAATTGAGGAACAAAATTTTTCACAAACGGACATGACCACTGGTGGTGAGTAACATTTTATGTTACTGGTATTTACCATATTTTATTTGATTGAAACTGATGGGTTCATGTAACTATGAAACTATTACTTAACAAATGAATGTTTACTAGATCCACTTGACACACCTCCCTTGAGTTCTTTTCCTACTAGGGAAGAGGCACAAGATTATTGTCAAACATGGGCAATGAAGCATGGTTACTCTTTAACAGTTTTCAACTCAAATTGTAACAAATATGTGGATTAAGCCTGTGATAGACATGGTTCCTATTCAGCAAGTCTTCTTACCAAACTGTCTATAAAAACTCATACAAGGAAGGTTGGTTACAAGCTTTTAATCCATGCAAGTCAAACAAAGGCAGAACCCTTTTGCCACCTCTCCTAACAAGAAACCCAACCAATCATATGAACATCCCTCTTTGCATCCTCAACTGAGGAGAATCTTGGGAGTGGCCTTAGACAATCTAGTAGAAGGCATGAATGATGGTCTCAATACGTCACAACTGAAGAGAAAATTGAGAAAGATTGATGGGGAGGATTATTTTGATGACCAAAAAATATATAGAACTAAGAGGAAGTTCAAACTTGCAAAACTAAAGGGAAAAAGTGCTATGGAGGTACTAAATGAAAAGCTTGAAGAAGAAAATTGAATTCACCAGTCAAAGTTCAGTGGAGAGGATCACTTGGAGGCCCTTTAATTAGCACATCCAGAGGCAGTAAAGCTTTTAAAAAAATTCCATCATATTGGTATTTTGGATTGTAATTAATAAACAAATAATCACAAAACCCCACTATTGCATGTTGTAGGAATGACAGCCATTGCAAAGCTTTCACAAAAGCTGTTGTTTTTATAAAAATAGAAACTTTTGAGTTCTACAGTTGTTCTTTAAATGCATTAAAGCAGATTGATTATGATCCTGAGAGACTTCCAAAAGTATTTGTGACAGACCGTGAAAAAGCCCTGATTTGTGCAATTGAAACTTTTTTCCCAGAGTCATCAAGACAATATTGCACTTGGAACTTGTCTAAAAAAATACAATCAAACTATAAAGTGCAATTTGCTAATGACATTGAAGGATGGAAAAGCTTTATGAGTCTGTGGGAAAAGTATGGAGCTTCAAAGACCAAGGAGGAGGCAGAGGTCAATGATGCGGAACTCAGAGTAGGTCCAAATTACTGCTTTTTATTCTTCCTAGTTTTGGTTTCTGAACTTTTGACTTGTATATTGTTTCTTGAATAGCTATGAGGATCTACTCAAGTATATGGAAAATAACATTTTCCCTATCAAAGAGATGTTTGTAACAGCGTGGAATTGAATAAACCAAGATTTTGGAAACAAAAAAACTTCTTGGGTTGAAGGTGCCCATGCAACTCTCAAACAATTCCTTGAAAATACTTAGGGAAACATGTTGGATTTTTGGAAAATCCTTTATGGAACAGTTGTGAATCAAATTAAGTCAGTTCATGAATCACTTTATAACTCTTGAACTAAGTTAAGGACATTTCTTCCCCCTGAACCTTTACCATTGGGTTGCAAATTGTATTTAGAGGCAATCCATCTTGTTAGGGAACAATTTGAGAATTTCAAATGTGATCATGATGGAAAAGTGTGCACCAAGTCATATTCCAAGACTATTGGTTTTCCCTGTTCCCACCAAGTAGGTGAATGTTTAGCATTCAGTGGATCTGTGTTGCCCAAAGTTGTTCATCCTCAGTGGAGGTTGGACTATGACCCTTGCATTTCTATTTCTGTAAGTTGGCTTAAGTTAGATTTTTCAAGTTGGATTGTTCAAATCATTATGTGATTAATGCTCTTTGATTAACTAATTCACTTATGGTTGATCTGTTTGAATTTTTCCAGTGCAATTTTAATTAAATTCTAAGCATTACTTAGGTACGTGAAAAAGTCAATGAAATGATCTTGTAATCTCCAGATCATGAGAAAAGGGGCCTATTGAGGTATATCATTCAGAAGATTAAAAAATTTTGATTGAAGACAAGACTTGAACCTAAAGTCTTACAATCAAGTAGGGTCCGGCCAAAATTGACAGATATGCGGCAAGAACCATCTCAGTTTGAGCTTGTTGAAAAACAACTCAAGACAGAAGAAAGAACTAGAAGGGCTCCAAACAAGAAAAGACAAAAGATTGCAAGTCTTTTATTTTGAGATATGTTCATTTTTTTGGTTTAATGAAATTAGTTACTAACTAATGATGAATTTTTAGTCAAAGTTGGAAGAATCTGAATCTGAATTTCATAGTTCAGAGGAAGAGACTGAAAGTGAATTGGGATCAGTTAATTTGGAAGAAGAATCCTCTTCAGAGGAAGAGAACATTCAGCCAAGCTCAACCAGAGGCTCATCTTTGGTGAGTTTTCATTTCATTGATCCAATTAAAGAAATGAATACTAATTTAGTTTTAATGATAGAAACCAAATGTGAAATACCTCAATGAAAGACCCAAGAAATTCCATAAGTCCTTGGGTGAGGTTTGGGATCCAATTGGAGATTGGAATTGCAGATTTAGATTCATTGCTGAATCTCTTGGCTATGAAGAACATGGTTGGTTTAAAGTTAGGAAGGAAATTATTGAAAAATTAGAAAAACATAAAGCATGCTTCATTAAGATGCTTGGTGGTACAAAGAAGGTTGAAAAGATTAAAAAAGACTGGATCTTGAAGAAATCAATGAAAAGATTCCCTCTTCAAAATGGCTGGCTAAATTGGACATGGGTCAAATCATAGCAGACACATATTACAAACCTGTATGTTTCATTTCATTGGAGTCATGTGATACTTATACTCCAATGAAAAATTTTGTTACTGAACAATAAGATCCAATGTTAATTTAATTTTTAAAAAATAACCACTGGATTCTATTAGTAATTGAGGTATTAATGATTCCAATCCCGCCCATTGTAGCAAAACCACATTCCTTGATTTCTAAAATAGCCTCTTGTTGGGTTGATCATCTCAAAGATCAACTGCAAATTTATTCTAGATTGTAATAGACTTTGACTTCATTTCATCATTGGGTTTCATATAAATTGTAATTCTAATGCAGCTAACGAGTTCTATTAATATAAAGGGTTTTCACATTTTGAACATCATTATGTTGAGTGTTTTGAGTTAACATCATTATATTGAATGTTTTGAATGAGATTTCAATGGTAAGTCAGTTCAACTTGTGTTGGGCTGATTCCATCACAAGCTTAACTTATGTTAAGCCTGGGATGGGATCTGCTCAACACAAGTTGAACTTGTTTTTTTTTGCTGTTTTTACTTCAGGGCTTGTCAAAAAACTTTTTTTTTTGGGGGCACTTTTACTTTAGGGCTTGTCAGAAGACTTTTTTAATTTTTGGGCCCTTTTACTTTAGGGCTAGTCAAGTTGAAATGACTTTAGTGCTTGTGAAGTCAGTTTTATTTTTTTTGGTATTTTTACTTTAGGGATTGTCAAGTTACTTGTCTTTTTTTTGGTGTTTTTACTTCAGGGCTAGTCCAGTTACTTTTTTTTTTGTGTCTTCAACTTTAGGGCTAGTCCGTTGAATAGTACCAGTTTTTTTTATTTTGATTTATTTATTTTTTGGTTTTTTTTAACCAAAAAAAGAACATTCTTTGATTTTTTGGTTGATTTCTGTTTTTTTGGAAGTTTTATTTAGTTTATGAGTTTTGTAAGTACCCTTTCATCCCTTTTACTTTTCCTTTTTTTTTTGCTCACTGCGGTCCGGTGCCCTGTGGAAGTCCATACGGCGGCAGACCAGGTTGGGTGGGCTGCACAACTCTGTGAGCCATGGGGGGCTGTACACGGCTCAAATTGTACTGTGTGCTGTGCCACATGGGCCATTTCAAACCATGTGCATGGCTCAATGAGCCGTGAATTTAAAATTACCCAATTTCATATATTACCTGGTTTGACAGGTATGTTTAGCTTGTTTCTTATCCTGTGATATCTGAAATTTCCTAAGGGCTTGTGTAAGAGTTCTCAATTGGAGAAAAAAAATTACTTCAGGTTTCCTTAATGGTATAGCATGCAAGTTGTTCTGGTAGTGGCCTTTGAGAACCACTTGTGCTTCTTTGGAAACAGAGAATTTGTTGATTTCAAATTTGACTTTAAATTGGCTTGAGAGTATGAAACAGAAAGAAAGCAGTTTTCCCAACATCTCAGGGAAATAAAGGAAATTCTTTATCCATCAATTAGACCCATATTTTTTCTTCAAGCACACAGTTCCAGTGTGGAAAAAAGAGGTTAATACCCCTGAAGTTGTCCCCTAGATTTTCAAATTGATGTTCCCTTGCTCCTGTGAGGAGCTAAGCATGCCATTTAACCAGGAAACTGAGAGGTAGAGAGAAAGGGAGTGAGATTAATAAAAAAGAGATTGAGAAAGTCCCTTCCTCCCTTCCAAGCATTGTGGAGCGGGTCTCCACCATTCTATGTCTATATATAACTTTGAGTTTAGAGTGATTTATTAGAACCTTCCTCTCAACCCTAACCTTGGTACACAAACAAATGAAAAAAATAAACCTTAGCTTCAAGCCCCTTTAGCCCTTGACACCCCCCTGCCATTACATCCACCCAGTTTTTTCCTTCTCATGGCACGGCCTTGCCTGCACCCTTGCACTTGTCTGCACCTTCCCAACCCGCCCTTCTTTTGGTTTCCTCCCCAGTTATTTCTGCATGACTTTACCCCTTCTTATTCCCCAAAACTGACTGGAAATTCTTCATTTCTTGATCAGCCTCCTCAGGGTGGATTGCAGATATTCAGCAGGTGCCAGATTCTGATCCTGGCTGCATACAGGTGCTTAGCCCATCTAAATCTAATTCTGAGAGCGCAACCTGCAACACAGTTCCCAATCCCATGGCTATAAAGTGCACCCACATCCCCCCCCCCAGAATTCTTCCCACAACCACCTCCCCCAATACCCCTCCTCTTCCCCTGATTGCGCCACCCCTTTTCAATCCACCCATCTGCCCTTCTTCCCTCATCCACCTCCACTGTCATGCTCTTTCTTTGTAGCTACTACATCCTTCAAGTCCTTGTATGCTCCTTAATCCCTGAATGATGCAATTGCAACTCCTGCTGCACTGGAAACCAACATTTCTTGCTTGGTGAGGGTATGCCTTGTGACTGCCCTTGCCCCCAACCTTGTCCGCACAAGAGTACCCACCGCAACTTTTTTGTGGTATCCAGAAAAAAATTGATTTTCAAAGAGCTTTGGATTCCCTCTCCTGCGTCATCTTCCTCTGGAAAATCTCAGGCTCTGCCCCTGCCTCAATCCTGAAAGAGCTGCAACTTGGCCTCTACCTCCAGCCAAGCCAGACCACCCCAAAGTAAAAACTTTTCAACCTCAGAGCAACGGTGCGCGGTGGATGTCTGGGTTCAGCAAGTGGCATTGGACCCGCGCATTGAGAAACTCTTTGGAAAGTGTGCTCCTCCCCTTCTACCTTGACCAACCTCTGGAGCGGCTCCGGCTCCTCTGTGCCCATTTCCTGCCCTAGGTTCTTCAAAAGAAATGGAGGAATGCGCACCCACTCAGCTGGCCAAAATCCAGGCCCACAATCTCCCTAGCGCCTCATAATCTTGTCATCACCTCTGGCTGCACCAGCTGCTCAGGAGGCGTTTCCAGAAATGCGGGAGATCCCAAACGCACTTCTCTGGGACTTCCTGTCAGTTATGCGCATAAACAGCTCCCTATCCCAGTTCAAACTGATCAAAGCCTTCTGGCACTTGGCCATAGTAACACAAAAATAAATGGTGGAAGTTATGGAGACTACTTAGGCTTTGTTCCCCCTCTTTTCCCCCCTATTGTTTTTCCATTCCATTTCCTTTTTGATTGCATCCAAAGAAATACAAGTAGCTTTCCCATGCCCCATATGAAGAGTAGAATTCCTTCCTTTCCCTATTCTGAGGAAAATGAGCAGTCTTTGTGAGAGTTGTCCCTGTCCTAAGAGAGAGAGAGAAAGAGGGAGAGTCTGGCCTCCAGTCTGCATCCCCGCGCAAGATCTGCATCTTTGTGAGGATTCTGTGAGCTCCCCAGGGTTTTTTTTGCGCCTTCAAGAGAGCCCCCTGAATTTGAAATATTTTGCGGGTCCTTCATAGTTATTGAATTGAGTTCCTGGAGAGGAAACTGGACTGCCACACAGTTCCCCATACCCCTTTCTAAAATAAAAAAAACAAGACCACCAGCATGCGGGCAAAGCACAAGAGAGAGAGAGAAGAAATAAAGAGAGGGAAATTCTGGGGTTTCTTATTTTTTCTGGCTTTTTAGGATGGCTTAGAAACCTCCTCACAAAATAGAGTTTAACCCCATCCACCACCAACCTTCCTATATACACAGTTTTTTTTTGAACCCGCATTCAAATCAATCACACAAATTTCAATCCATTGCACCACTATTTTCCATGCCTTCCCCTCACTGAGCTTGTACTGGCGTGTAAAGACCTGACTCAGTGCTGTGCATGTGGTTTATAAAACAATCCACAAACCAAAGGCAGAAATTATTTAACAAGCCAATTAAACAGAAAAGAAATAAGGAAAATAATTCTGGGGTGCCTAGTTGTTCTTTCTTTTTAGACCAGCTAGAGAACCCCCTCATCAAATCAAGCTTAGAGCTTCATTTGCCCCCACAGAAGTTTGTAACCTCTCGGCCAGAGACCCACCTTGCACAAAGGCTTCTTGAAAGACAAATAAACTGGATCTTTCTCTGTTGGATGTCCTGAATCTGCACTTCCTCCATTGAAATCACCATCCACTCCCACCATCTTGTCAAACAAAGTAGACCCCTGCACAAAGAAAGTCTTGAAATGCAAAGACTCCAGAATGCACTTGAGAAGAGGCCTGTCCAATTCCTCCAGCTCATAACTCCTGCCTTCAAATTTTGAAACCACATGGAACATCCTGTTCAATTGGTTGGAAAAAATCTTCCCCAAATGAGAATCAAGGCTCTTTTGATAGAGCAAAAACCAAATTTAACTTCTGGAATGGCTCCCAAAGCCAATAAGAACAGGGCCTGTTCCAGTAGAAGACTAACTTTGTGTGGATCTTCTTCTGATGAGGTCAAATGGGGGCAGCCCAAGATGGAAGCGGAATGATTTTATTTCATCAGTGATGAAAGAGACTGAGAAATAAAAACACAGAAGATTCATGAAGAAGAGAAGAGAGGAGGAAAGAACATACCTGCGGGAAGCACAAGATGAAAGCAGAAGGATGAGGAAAGAGATCATTCTTTCCACTTGGAGCTTCCCCAGGTATACTCCTGTGAATTTGAGATGTGAAAAAAGGTTATAAGCATACAAGTAGATGTTTAAAACTCTGAACCCTCATACCCCCCTTCCTGAGCAACTTATGTGAAAAAAATGAAAATAAAACATGAAAAATTCTGACAAAGAAGAAGAGAAAGGATTTCAAGGAACTACTCCAAACATTTGACGGTTTTTTTCAAGAAGACAAGAACTTGTCAACACACAGGGAATTCCCTTTTCTTGTACTTTAAAAAATTGAGCTGCTGTAGATCATTAAAAATTCTAAAAAACTTTCCATCCTGCTTGACCACCACAAATATTGGGCTAGATTAGGTTAAAATCAGCTGTTCATAGAGCTCTTTCCTCATGTGCTTGCAAATCAATTCTGGGAAGGTTTCCCAGACCCTTGGCAGTATTGGAATCAGTCAAACCTTTCAAGGCTTGTGTGGAACTGTTGGTACAGTCAGATTGCTACTTACACAGAGAAACTTGTCAATATAGACAAAAAAAAACAAAAATCATTAAAAAATCAAAATTTAGTAGGAAATCCACAATTATTATTATATAAATTGATTCCCACCAAAAATTGGGTTGTGTCACTCACTTACCCCACCCTTGAATTCTTAATCCACCACATTTTAAATAATTAAAACATAAATGACCAAAAGTTCAGGACACCACTATGAAACCTTTTGGCCATTTTAATTTTTCACACGTGTTTTCACATTTGGGTTTGACACCTAAAATTCAGCCAAAACTGAATTTTTTGTATATTTTAGGATTTTCAAATGGAAAGGCCTTATGTCACAATTTCTTTGCGCAGCCCCGCATCTCTACACAAAGTCTGCGCGCTTCAATTATTCCCTACCCGCATGATTCAGCTAGGAGCGCATGCATTAGCCTAAACCCCTGCACGCAGCAGATCTGACTGCTCCACACGTTGGAAAAAATCAACAAAAAAGTGCTGTTAGGTACTGCCCTTAGCAGCTACAACATGAAAGGATCAACTTTGCATATTTAAAAACTTTAAAAATGCATGGTAGATACTAAAAAAACATTATATATCAAGTAAAAATGTAATAAAATAAATTTTAAACCATTTTAAATAAAAAAAAATTTAGTATCACCACAACAAGGACTGATCAAGATCTTTAATGATCATGAAAAACATCAATAAGTGATTGTAAAAATTGTTAAAAATGGTCCACGTGATCAGCTAGTGGTGGAAACTCAATAAAAATCCAATACTGATCACTTTAGTTCAATAATGATAGTAGAAATGAAATATATGTGCAGGATCATCAAAATGAGAAATGAACACATTAACAGATCCTGCAGCTAAAAAAATGCAGAAATCCAGAAGATCTGAGATCAGCTGATTGAAAAAACCTTTTTTACATGCAAATATTGCCCTGAATGTCTTTCTAGTCTTAGCCCTTGAGCCTTACCCTCTCTAAGTTCCCTGAGAAGGCTCTTTTTTCACTCACAAAGTTATTTATACGGAACATTTTTGGTTATTTCAACCAGAGAACTCATCAGTTATTGTCCAGACTATCAGCAATCAGTGATCAGGTGCTTATGTGAGATAATGAAGTGATTTTTGGCCTCAGCCTAATTTATTATTGAATTATTTTGACACAATTGGTGATTCATTGAAGTTTATTCAGGAATGAAACCCAACTTTGGTCTGAAACCCTTTATCTGAATCCTTGAAGGTATTCTGTAAATCATGACTCAAATAAATAATTTATTTACCTTCTTTCTTGGTTTGTGTGATATTTTTACTGGCCATTTTCACCAATTATTTGGATAATACTTCCTTTTTGGGTAGTTTTCAAATGTTCCTATCAGTCAAGGGTTTTATACTGTCAAAATAAAGCCTCTGAAGAAAGTTTGTTTATCTTTAAAGATCCCCGGTAGTATAATACTGTTGCCCCTCTTTATAACATATTGAAAACCATTTAAAAAAACCAATTAAACCTTGAACTAGCACTTAACATATTTTCTTATAGGAGCGTTTTATGTGTTTATAGTTGGGAATATTATTATTCCATTACTCTATCACCCTCTGTTGCTAAAGGAATTAAAGATTCCTGGTATCAGAGAGCTGAAAGGCATCATGAAAGGATTGCCTATCTCACCTTTCAACAGTCCCCGCTCTTTGGGCCCAACTCTGAGGGCCTTCTTGCGGAGCACTTACACCAATGCCAGCAAGTCTCATTCCTCCCCACTCAACCAACCCAGCAGCCAAAAATCCATAGCCGCAAACCATTCCTCAATGATCTGAACCAACCAATTCACCCACCCCAATGTCTTCAAAGGCAATTCCTAGGGATCCCAATACCAAGTGATTGGTTGCAGAGGTATTTTCAATCCTTATTAAATTGGCATGTTTTGAGGCCAGAATTCCTGCGCCACCAGTTTATATTGACCAGAGTTGCACCTTGCCATTGGCATGCATTCCTTGTTGTAAGTCCTATGTATCACCAAACAATGGCTTTCATCATTTCTCACAAGTGTGGCACAATCATAGGTTTTTCAAAACATTGTAAGTCCCAGAGATTCACACTGAGGAAAGGAACTTCCTTCTGCCTCATGTGGCCTTTTCACGCAATCTTCCACCTGCTTCTTGCTAGTCAACCTTTTCTTAAATGCTGGAGCTTTCCCCGCATTGTTTCCTTTGCTGACTAATCAAAACCTTCCATGGGCTGAACATTGTAGTCAGCGGCTCTGTCAGAATTGCAAACGTTCCAAATTTCTGGTCCTTGCACCCACTTACCCCTCCCATGATTGCTTATTGCGGTTTTGAACCCTACACAAGGAAAGTCTTTCACCATCATTTCCCACATGCATGCCTTGGAATCAAACCCAGAATTCAAGCATGAACAGCCACCCAAAGATAAAATCTCTCAATTCCACTGAGAGGAAAGACAAGGTTATCTGGACCCTTGAGACCTCAAAATCCTTTGCTTTGAAAACCCCTTCCACCCAATATTCCCTGCCATTCAAGGCCCAGATTCCCATTGGGCACTTCTGAAAAACAAAACCAAATTGATCCACAATCTTTGACATCAGCAAGTTCACCATTTACCTGCTATCCACCATTTCACACACCTTGCCTCCCTCTACTTTCAATGTGACTTAACAAAGCAGAATCAAGACTGAATTCAACCAGAAAAACTTGCAATCCTCCTTTTCCTGTGCCAAATTCACCTGCTGTACCATTGAGAGGATCCACCCCTGAGTGAAATCCCAAAGAGCCTGGACCATTTTGGTGACAAAAACTGGAGAGATCACTGCCAATTGCCACAAGTTAAAGGGTATTGGATCTTTTTTAACCATCACCCTCTGCACAAAATCTGTGGCCTCATTCTTCCCGGCAGAATTTTTTGGTTTTCCCTGGGCAACCAGGACACACGCAAGTAATTTTGGGGTGGAAAGGAAGGGTTGTTCCTTTGAATCCACATCCATCCTATCTGCAACAACCCTTTTTTCCATTGCCATTTTCAATGTCTTTACTTTGGCTTCCACTTGTGGAGCGTGCCATGACACAGGAATTATGATGATGCTAAGCAACACTTGCACGGTTTCTTTTGCCCCTCTGCCACCCGCACACATTTGCTGCATGGGGGTGTGCTGATCCACTTCCAGAAAGATTGTCTTTCATTTTGGCGAAATGAACCCCATCCCCATTAGGCCAACCAGTCCCTCATTAAACTCTTTTTTAAACTTGTTCCTCCCCAATCTCCAGTGCTTATTGTCACAAAGTTAATTGCAGACCTGGGCCAAGAAAAGATTGGGAGGACCTTTAGGAGGCTGGAACCCTTCCACCATGCGGGGCAGCAGGCAGCGCAACAATTCTGTCATCTGATTCAGAAAGATCTTCAGTTCCTTCAGGAGTTCCATGATCTTTCTCACCCATTGTTCTGTTGCTGGTTTCACTTCCAGAACACATTCAGTTGTGGGTGGGCCTGTAGCTAGCACTTGCACTGGGGCCAATGGAGGGTGAGAGGGCAACTTTTTTTCAGCCAATGGAAAATATTTTTCTGTGTCCTCAATGAGCTCATCCAAGTCAATTTTGCTCTCCATTTCCTGGCAGATGATTGCCAATTTGGGGAGGAGTAGGATGCTCTTATCCAATGACAATTTGACCAAGTAATGATTTTCAAGACCGGTTGGACCCACGCACAGAGCTGGGGTCCAAGTGCGCCCAATACCACCTTCTTATTTGCACCCATTTGGCCCAAAACCACCTTGTTCTTTGCAAGATACCTGTAGATTCAATCAAAAGTCACCACTTGATTGATCAAATCCGCTCTTTTCTGGACTCCTCTGTGTTCCCTTCCCTCCAATGCCACTTGCTAAAATTTTCTTTCCTGGAACAGGGGTTTGCACCTTTCCCACAACTTCATGATCTTAGACTTCAGCTTTGGCCATTCAAGACCCATGTAACCCTCCATCCCTTCCACAGACTGGAGATTTTACTTTTCCATGATGAGGAGAAAATCAAGGAAAGCCTTTTCCAATTCAAAAGTGCCCTTGAATTCCAAAATTCCTTTTTAATTCAATATAAATTGCTCCATATCCACAGTTTTGAACCAGATATTCAGGTAGTCCCAAGGACTTATGCAAACTGGTTGAGGGCCATCACCTCCATTGGACTTGGGAGGACCAGAAAAGATGCAAAAATTATTTCTGCAAGCACCTTGAAGAATAGTTGGGACATTGGACCCCAAAGAGGTTGTTGGAAGGTAAAAATTAGACATTGTGCCCATTACCTTTGAGAGACAAGGAACAAAAGATTAATTCCTGGAAAGACCCCCAGATGTGGAAACAAGAGGTGAATACCTTCAAAGGTTTCCTCTAGATTTGAAGTTTAATGTTCCCTTTTGTCTTCAAAGAGCTGAAAGCGCCCTTTAACCAGAAACTAACAGGGAAAGAGAAAGAGATAGAAAGGGAGTGAGAATAATAAAAAAGATATTGAGAGATTGCCTTCCTGGCTCCCAAAAATTTTGGAGCTGATCACCAATATGCTATGTCTATCTAAAACTTGGAGTTTAGAGGTAGTTATGGGGACCTCCATTTCAACCCTAACCATGGTAAAAAAACAAATGAGAACAAATAAACCTAAGATTCAAATGCCTTCAGCCCTGAATTCCCGCCTGCCAATATTTTCATCTGTATTTGTCCTTCTCATTGCCCAGCCTTGCCTGCGCCCTAATTGGAGCCCCCCCACGCCTGTCTGCATCTTCCCAAAAAACCTGTTGTTAGGTTTCCTCCCTGGATAACCCCGCATCACTGTCCCTTTCCTGCTTCCTCAAAACCAACTGGATATGCTTTGTTCCTTGATCAGCTTCCTTGGAGCGGATTAGGGATCAGAAGAGCGCACCAGATGCTGAGCATGTCTTTTTAAAGGTTATGAGACCCCAGAAGATTATTCTGGGCCCATCTGCATCCAAATTTGAGGAATAAACCCTCAAGGCAGTTCCCAATCCCATGGCTGTATAATGCCACCACATTGCATACCTTCCATTCCAGTAATTGAGTTCTAGACCTGCTCTTTGAAGATCCTATTTCTTCTTTGAAGAGATTTTTGAAGAGGCTGGAGTCCCAAATAATGTGAGAATTAGAGTCAATTTCAGCCGCCTGGATTCCAAGATACTTGCTATCTTTTAGCTAACAGAGCTGATAGAATAAATAATAAATATACTTTTCAATAAATGCAGCAATCATCCGTAGAATATTTGGATAAAGCTTATTGCAAGGTTGATTGGTTTGGTTTATGGTTTAATATTAAAAATCAATATTAATAAATTGATTATTAAATAAATTAATAGAATGGCCACAATTATATTTGGTATCTTTAACACCTCTCTTCAGGGAATTCAGTATGAAAACACAGAGGCCTGGTTACTTTGGAGCCTTTAATTTATATTCTTAAAGGATATATTGCCCAAAGATAATATGTATATAAAATACATGGTGGGGTGGCAGGCCTTTGTAACCAAGCTTCCACGACATAGAAAGGATAGTAAGACTCATTTTTTTACTATTGAATCCTTTGGGTACCTTTTTGGGACGTGCACTGATGAGTTAAACCTGTTTAGTGGGGTTATAAGGTTGTTCAGCAGTTTAAATTAATAAAAAGGGTTGGGGAAGGATATTTTTCATCAGACTAAATCCATCAATCACTTAATTATCTCTCATAAGCATTTGATTACCTTGGCACGGTGTCTGGATGAAAATATAACTGGGTCTCTGGGTATCAATATCCTCAAAAGAGATCTTTATTTATAGCTTTTTGAGACCCAATATTGTTCTTCTGAGGGATAAAGAGGCTCAAAGGGACGGACACTAATGCTAGCAGGGTAAAAATTGTCAGCGTTTCACGTGTCCTTGGTGCTGTTGCATGGTTAAAATCTAATTCCACAGGGTATGGGAATTATTCTACTTTATAATTGATGTTTCGAAGTGTGAATAGCACTAATTTTTCCATTTTATTAATTATTGAATTAATTATCCTTAGTAAATTTTCCCAGTAAGTTAATAATTATTTTAATAGACATTCCTATGGATAGTTGGATTTCAGTTGAGTTCTGATTATGTATTAAATAATTGGAGTAAAGTCATGACATTGATGTTACTCCTTATTTTCAAATTTTAGTTGATTTACTAAAATAATTATTGAAAAATATAAGTCATGAGTATTTATGTAATATTTCTACATCATTATTTTCCTTAGTATGTCACGAAAATACTGATGGTTTTTAGTTCTTGTTGTTGATTTTCTGACCTTCTCTAATTTCCTATCACCTCAGTTCTATTGTTTACACATTTTTGTATTTTCTTTTCTTTCTTTTGTTTCTTTTCTGCTTTCTTTTTCCACTCACGATTACTTGTAAAAGTGCTGTCCATTTCTTTGTGCGCAAAACTTGTGTTCAACTCTGCGGCGCACAATGCTCACACACCGCTGTCAGTCCTTACATTGCAGCCTCTAAGACTTCATTGCTAGAGGACCGCTCAACATCATCAAGATCCACAATATTTCATGGCAACAATTATCCTGAAATTCAATCAATCAAATGAGGTAATCGCGCCATCCATCAAGATCAATCAACCAAATCAATCAACAATTAAAGAATCCCCTTCTTTCAACTCTCAAACTCTTTTTCATCCAAATCATTGAACCTTCAAGACTTGCAGCCATTCCGATCACATTCAGTAAAACATCCACCTGAAAAATCTTTGATCAATGCATGAACTTACTCTTCTCCTTTTAGTTCCTTATTCACTATCTATTTAGAATTGGCTTTGCACTCCCTCGTCTGACTGCTTCTCATCAAGTCTCATCTCTCTAACCTTATCATGTTAGACTTTTCCGCATCAGTCAGACTGTCCTCTGTTGTTCATTATCTTTATCCTATCTTTCCTTTTATTTTCATTGCTTAAACTCATTCTCATTCTTATTTTTGACTATGTAAAATACAGCTTTGTCTTGTTTTCCAATCCTAATCTTCACACGGTTAAAAGCCTGCGCCAATCAAACAATGGATCAACTGAGGACCTCATCCACGCCAGGACCAGGGGGGGACTCCACAAACTACAAATCCTTGGCAATCAAAGATCTCATCAAATCCACACCTCTACTAATGGCCAATAACTATATCATGTGGAGGAAGAAGTTTGAAAAGCTCTTCAAACTATGTGGAATATTCAACATCATGACTGCTGATGACTCCACCTCTCTGGACAAGGACACAAACCAGGAATTTGTAGCTTATATCCTTGCCAAACTTGACGCAAACTCCTACAACAATAGCATTGATGACACCAACAAAGACAATTAAAAATTGATCTGGATCTCTACAAAAGAACACTTTGCATCATCCCAATCTGCAAACAGAGCTTGAGTCTTCAACAGGTTCCTACATCTCTCAATGGAAACTAATATTGTATTGTTTGTAACTACCGTTAAGATATATCTCAAGAAGATGACAAAGGCCGGCATTGAGCTCCCTTCAGACATAATCTCCTATCTAATCCTCTTCAAGTTTCCTGGCTCAATGAAACACATGAAGTCACAAATCATGCACTTGACCACCAATATGAAATTTGACGTTGTACTCAATCACTTGATCCAACACAAAAACAAAGCTATTGCTGAAGGAGAGCAAGCCAAGCCCGTGAATGTTGCACTATACAGAGGACCTTGATGTGAACATGGCAAGCACAATCCAGCGATGACTTCCCATCTGGCCAGTTCATGTTGGTTTGAATTTCCAGAACTCAAGCCTGCCAAAGCTAACAATTTCCAATCTCAGAAAGGCAGAGCTAAGGCAAAGGATGAATCTCACTTCTATAGTTTCTTTTGCAGACGCAGATCTACTGTACAGTCAGAACCAATCAATCAACGTTGTTTCATCCTAGACTCCGGTTGTTCAATCCACATGATTTTTGATTGGGACTCTTTCACTACCTTTGAGAAGATCAATGGAACCAAAAGAATTCAAACTGGAAAAAAAGATTCTGCCATTACAATTGAAGGAAGCAGTATAGCTTCTTTGGCCACAAAAGATGCTAATCTGCTCCTCTCCAATGCCTCCTGGGTACCAGAATCTATGGTTAATCTGATCTCATTGTGTGCGCTCATGGGTCAAGCCAATCTCTGGGTTCACAGGAACAGGAATCCCAAAATCTTCAGACTTATCTTGAACGTTACTTTACTAATTTCCGGTTCTATTATCAACCATCTGTTTGTGATTGATATGGCTACCATAAACCCAAAAAGCTCCTTCTACTATGATGATGAACTATCTATCATTCATTGTTCTCTGGGTCACACTAGCTTATCTTGAATGGAGAAGTTCCTCCACACCAAACTCCCAAAAGCACAGAAAGCCTCTTTTGAATGTCTAAACTGTGACAAGGCCAAGATAACTCAAGCCCCTTTTAATCATCAACAGGAAACCGCTGCTAGCTGCTTTGAGAAGATTCATCTAGATCTCATTGGAAACCTCAACCCAATATCAAAGGGAGGTTTCCTTTACGTTCTCACTCTTGTGGACTCTCACTCTGGATACTTGATGGGTTTTCCTCTCAAATCCAAGAGCAATACCGCGGATGTTCTGATGTTTTTGACAGAAAACCAACACAGGAAAACTGGTCAATACCCAAAAGCAGTCTGTTTGGATGGTGGCGGTGAATTTTTTAATAAGAAACTAGAAAACTATTATCAAAACCACCATATCAATCAAGTCACCAGCAAACCGTATCACTCACAGCACAACGGCCGAGCGTAGAGAGCAAATCAGACAATGATGGAAGCGGTTTGAGTGACCCTGTTGGAATCCAAAATTCCCAAATCTTGCTGGCACAAATTTCTTAAGAGCTGCTGTCTGATGTTGAATCAGATCCCCAAACAGAAAGGTGAGGACTCTCCCTGGAAGAAGATGCACCAGAACCAACTTCCAAAGGATTATATCAAACTGATTGGATCAAGCCTAACCTAAAGTATCAATGACACAGACATCAAATATAAACTCAGCAATAAAGGGGCCCCAGGACTGCTACTGGGTTTCAATTCATCCTTAATCTCCTACAAAATAATTACTCCATCCTGCAAAATCATTGGCACCAAGCACATCAAATTCAATCATCAAAATCCAACTTCAATCCTGTGTGTAGATGACACTTACAACAGCAAACAACTCACTCACCCAAATGTCAATCAAGCTCCTGGTTCTGGCACGCTCAATCAGATGCTGGAAAATACCTCTTACAATTCATCGCCCATTATGAAGGAAGAATCCAATGTCAATAGCTTGGAAGAGCCCTTGGAATCTGACTCAATAGTTGAAGAGAATTTGAGGCCAAATCTGAGAAACCAAGAGGCTTTGTCCAGACCTGATTGCTATGGATTTATATCCAAAAAAAACTTCCAAAGTTGTTAGCTGAGGCAATGACCATCCCTCCATGGAGAGAATCAGCTTTAAAGGAATTCAAAACAATTGAAGATCAGGAAGTTTGGTAAGAATTCAATGATAAAATAGTCACCAACCCGCTCAACACTGTCCCGGTCTTCAATATCAAACAGAATGGTCACGGCAAAGCCCCAATCCTCAAAACCAGACTGTGCGTGCAAGGGTTCAATCAGCGGTATGGACTGGACTACCTAGAGACCTATGTGTCTATGGGCAAAGTTGCGTCTCTGAGGGCAGTTCTTACATACGTAGACAAAATGAACCCGGAAATGGTCCAACTGGATGTCAAGGGGGCGTTTCTACACTCCAAATTGGAAAAAAAAGTCTTTATCAGAACTCCTCTTGGTTGTGGTAGGTCTTCCAAATACCTGAGGCTCAAAAAGTCATTTTACGGACTGAAGCAAGCTCCAAGGAACTGTTATTGGATGTTGAGAAAATGGATCAAAGCCCAAGGTTTTCAGGAATCCCCGTGCAATCTGTGCTTGTATATTGGGGATGACAAGACAATTGTAATATTCTTTCACGTTTATGACCTTCTTATTGCCAGGAACATCAACCAATTCAAAGAAAAATTTCTTTCCAAATTCAAACATTCATCCGCACACCCTCCTAATACACTCCTTGGGATGAAGATTGAAAGGAAGCATGGCTTAATACACCTTTCCCTACTGCTACACATCAAAAAAGGGCTTGAGGAACTTGACCTCAAAAGAAGTCAACCGGTATAAACTCCACTTACTCCCAGTCTTCACCTTGGAACAGATGGAGCAGAGGAACATGAACTGTTTCTGGCTCTCAATGTGAATTTTTGCTCTCCCATTGGCCAAAAAAACTTCATAGCTGGTCTTTCCAGGCCAGATATCAGCTTTTCTGTTTCTAGTCTGGCTAGACACTGTTAGGCACCCAGCATCAACCACTGGAAAGAATTCCTGCGCGTCTGGAAATATCTGAATGACACTAAAGACATGAAGCTAAGGCTTGGACTGCAATCAATTTCAAATCAACTGGTGTGCTTCAGAAATGCCACATGGGCGGACAATCCAGAATCTAGGGTATCTCAGAGCGGTTTCATCTTTTCCTTCAGGGGAATTCCTCTTTATTAGGCTAGCAGGCGTCAACAATCCATAATGCACTCCTCAACAGAATCCAAATGT
Source organism: Puccinia polysora (assembly GCA_025617555.3). Lineage (NCBI taxonomy): Eukaryota > Fungi > Basidiomycota > Pucciniomycetes > Pucciniales > Pucciniaceae > Puccinia > Puccinia polysora. The sequence goes on along the minus strand of CM062647.1, from coordinate 9,174,203 downwards.
GTCTCAATTTCAAGCTGTCATCTGGAAGCATGTTGGCTTTAACAACTGATTGAAGACATCTATTGGTGTTCATTCAAATTTTTGCTCCATCTGATTGACAATAAAGGACTTGATGATAAAATTAAAAAGTTTGGATCCAACTCCAAAGCAAAACACATCAACATCAAGGCCAAAAGTCTACGTGACAACTTCAAACAAGGTCTTATTGAGGTCAAACTGATCCCATCACAGTCAATGATGGCTGACGCTCTGACTAAAGCCGCAAACAAAAAATCAGTCACTAGGTTTTGAAATGCCTTCAGCCCTCTTTTCCACTGATCTCCAAGTTGTGGGGGCGTGTTGATGTTCTGACCTTCTCTGATTTCCTATCACCTCAGTTCTATTTTTTACACATTTCTGTGTTTTCTTTCCTTTCTTTTGTTTCTTTTTTGCTGTCTTTTTCCACTCACAATTACTTTTAAAAGCGCTGTCCTTTTCTTTGTGCGCAACACTTGTTTTCAACTCCGCGGTGCACAATGCTTGCGCACTGCTATCAGTCCTTACCTTGCGGCCTCTAAGACTTTATTGCTAGAGGACCGCTCAACATCATGAAGATCCACAATATTTCATGGCAACAATTATCCTGAAACTCAATCAATAAAATGAGATAATTGCGCCATCAATCAAGATCAATCAACCAAATCAAACAACCATTCAAGAATCCCCTTCTTTCAACTCTCAAACTCTTTTTCATCCAAATCATTGAACATTCAAGACTTGCAGCCATTCCAATCACACTCAGTCAAACATCCACCTGACAACTAATTGATCAATGAAGGAAATTACTCTTCTCCTTTTAGTTCTTTATTCACTATCTATTTAGAATTGGCTTTGCACTCCCTCGTCTGACTGCTTCTCATCAAGTATCATCTCTCTAACCTTATCATATTAGACTTGTCCGCATCAGTCGGATGTCTCTGTTGGTCATTCTCTTTATCCTATCTTTCCTTTTATTTTCATTACTTAAACTCATTCTCATTCTTATTTTTGACTACGTGAAATACAGCTTGGTCTTGGTTTCCAATCCTAATCTTCACACTCATAATTGAATATTAAATTATTTTGATATATTTTTAGAAGTATTCATTATCTCATTTTTGACATTCTTGGTATTTTAAATTATATTTAATAAAAAACATGTGTAAAGGTAATTGAGGTATTTTTTATATACTTTGGTGTATTTTTAGATTATCTACTATCCATGGGAATATTTATTACATATGTAGAATGTTTGCATGTAGTTTGTAACATGTTTACATGGTACTTAGGTTTCTCAGGCTGCCTTTCACTTTGTCAACTTGTAGTCCTGCGGCTGCGTATTTGTCAGAGGCCCGGGGCTGCATACAGGGCTTTGAAAGGGTCACAGTGCTGTATCTCAGAGGCATGTGGGTGTATTGGCTGCCGCGACTGCGTGCGGGAATGGTGACAGAACACATTTCCATCTGTAACTCCTAAAATATACAGAACACCTCAATTCTGACTGGATTTTAGGTTTGAAACCTATACATGCCAATACATGTGAAATATTTAATTGGCAAAAAAGTTCCATAGTGGTGCCGTGTTATTTTGGTCTTTCTTTCCTTAATTATTTAAAAATGTAAGGAGTTGGATTTCAACAGTGGGGCCAGCAAGTGACCCTACCTAATTTTGGGTATAAAATCCATTTCTGAAATAATATTCATGGTTTACCTACTCCTTCTTAGTTTAATTTCAGCATTTATTATTTTTATATTATTTCTGTTACTTTTGCAGCTTGCTCTGAAATAGTAGCAAGCTGACAGTTAATTATTAGTAAGCTGTCTAGGGATGAACAAGAGTTATGAAGGTTTTTGATTTAGGTTTCTCCTTTTGCTAATCTTGTTGGTCTGAGCTTGGGATGAAGGGTCCAGCATTCAGAGATTGGGTGTTTTGAAAAAGGGTTATGTTTTCCTGTTTTGACACCTTATTATTCTTGATCTGGTTGCTTTGAGTGGGTTTCAGATATCTTATGACAGGAAAATTTCAGTCCTTTATCTAAAGAGATTTATAGAAACACTTGAATAATAATATTTCAAAGATAAAAACTTAAAATGCTTAAATAATAAGTATTTATAATCTGGTGCAAGGTTTACTTGGTTTGGTTAAAACATTTTTCAATATGTTACAAAAAGAGGGGCCACAGTATTATACTACTGGGTATCTTTACAGACAGAAAACCTCTCTTCAAGGGGCCTCCTTGGTAATTATAACAACTTTGGAATGATGATGTAAGGACTTATTGGCTAATATGACAGGGCAAAACAGCACACAGGCCAAGGCAAGAAGGAAACAACTCACTCTGATCAAAAATCTCACAGAAAGCCTGAAAAGCTTCAGATAAAGGGTTTTAGATCTGTTGGGTTTGATTTCTTAACTATACTTTAATGAATCAGGTTGATTGGTTTAGGAAATAATAATAATACTGTAGACTAATTCATGAATCACTTTCTTATGTCTTTATAAGCACTTGATTAAAAATGAAACTGTGCCTGATTGATAATAATAAATTCCTGGGAAAACTGATGTGGAACAAAAGGTCCAAATAGGTCTGTTTAAAAACCTTTTTAAGGTGATAAAGAGCTTCTCAGGGCATGTAGAGAGGGTTCTGCTCATGTTCTGAGGCTAGAAATCCAGCCAGTGAAGGTATTTCACGTCCAATTGATTCTGTCAATCATCTGATCTCAGATGTTCTGGATATCTGTACTATTTTAGCAACAGGATCTGTTATTATTTAAATTATTTTATTTTGATCATTCTTCACTTATCCTTGATTTTTACTATTGATATTGAGCCAAAGTGGTCATATGTGGATATTGATTTATTTTCCATTATCAGATGATGACTTGGGTAATTTTCAATATTTTTATGGCCACTCCTTGTTGTTTTTTGTTGACTTCAAAGATTAGGATCTGTCTTTGTTGTGGTGATTTTTTTATATTTGATTTCTAATTTAAAATACTTTAAAATTAGTTATTAGCTAATTTTTATTTAATTTTTAAGTTCTTCAGAGGATTTTTCATGCTTATTTGATGGTATTACATATGCCTGGTGAATCCTAATAGGTTGTAGCTCTTGTGAGCGCTACCTGTTTCCAGATTATTCAAGACTGATCCTGATGCAGGGATGAGTTCATTTAAATGGGCGCAGGGTAGTATCTTCTATGTGTGTGGCAAGATTGGCTGTGTGAGGGAACTCTGTACGCGGGAATATGATGCTAGAGATGCCTACAGGTTGTGTAGGGGAACAGGACTCTGCGCAGGAACTTTGAAATAAAACATTTCCGCATGTGACTCCTAAAATATACACAACACCTCAGTTTTGACTGAATTTTAGGTGTGAAACCTTTACATGACAACATGTGTGAAATATTGAACTGGCCAAAAAGTGCCATAATGCTGCAGTGACTGTTTGGTTGATTCTTATTTAATCCCTACCTAATTTTGCATGGAGAATTCATTTGCGTAATAATATTTATGGATTTTTTTGCTCCTTTTTGGTTTTATTGATATTTTCATTTTTTTGTTTTATTTTTTTTTTAATTTGACGGGTTGCTCTGTACATAGTAGCAAGCTGAAAGTGGGGTAGCTTTTATTTTCATTGGGCTCATTGATTTTTTTTGTTCATGAATCTTCTCATGTGATCAAGTACAAGATATGTTTTGATGAGCCTGTTGGAATGAGTAATCTGTTGGCTAATGTTTTCTAGACTGGGTAGTAATTTTTGGGGGATGGTATAACCCAGGATATCTGATGATAGAGATTCCCACCTTGTGGAGCTTTTTTTTGGACCTCTTGATTTGGTTGATGAACTTCTGGACCATTTTTTGGTTAAGGTGTTTCAAAGGAACTCTTTGTACACTGGGGCTTGGTATGATGCATTGGATGAGGCAGAGAATTTCAAAATGGACTTCCACACAGCCTCTTCATCTTCCTTATTCTTGTGGTTTTTGTCATTTGTGTGGATAGCAGGGTAAATCTTTAAGATTGGATAGTTCTGATGCTTAGATTATTGAAAAAAGTAAGTTACTGGCCTGGTAAGTTGATTATGTCTTTAAGTTTCTGCAGTTCTTGAAATGTTTCCATTCTGTCTCTACAGAGTGAGGAAGTTTGCATTGTCAGGCTTGGAATCCCTTCAATGGAGGCCTGGATGATAGCTTTGTTCTGTGCTTCTGACATGATTTTTTCTGGTTCTTAATATTAAGCTTGTTTGATATTTTTGATTTATCAAGGATTCTTTCTTAAAGAATTTTTGAAGCTTTCAATGATCCTATGGTGGTGGAGCGTACTTCAACTTTCAATTGTGTTGAATAACAAGGTGTCACACAACCACCCCCCATACTATAGGGAAATTTTAGATGATTGTGAGCACAAAGAAGGACTGAGTGTGAGGGACAATGCGACATAGCAAGGCTAAATTTGAAGTGCAAACTTCTGGTTGGTGAATCAACAAAAAGCAAGAGAAGGGAATTTTTCCAATTGAAGGAAACTAAATCCAAGCCCAATGTGATGAATGGATTTAGAAAATGCAAGAATGTATGAAATTAACTAACAGAGGAGACAATCTTCAGGAAGGAGACTCAGCCTTTATAAGGTAATTCAAAGGTGACTAGATACAACCTGAAAGATGGCAAGCTACAGTTAAGAGGCGGTGAGGAAATGAATGACAAGAGCGGAATAGGAAATGAAATGACAGTAAAGTTGTTTCCAAGGTCATAGCTTAGGTTCAAGACAAAGAATCTGAGCGTATAAGAACATAATGCATGGGACAGGAAGTAATGACATGTGAGACAATTCAAATGTGAAGATACAGCTCATTCAGGGTAAGGGAATAGTCCATTTGCAAACTATAAATGTGGCTATCTAGGCATGGGTGCAAACTATTGTGAGTGCGTGACCAAGAATGGAATTCCAAGGGCTGATGATACCCAGGGTGGAAGAGGGGAGCTCAAATGGATGGTTGACTGGATTAGATTTAAATGCAAGGTTTGCAAGTATATACTGAGTCATTTGCCAAGATTGGAAGGTTTTTACACGTGATAAAGCAGCAGGGACTACCTCTTGTTTTTCAGGACATTACTTGATTTTAAATTTCAACTTGGAGAGGTATTTGGCCCATTTTTCCTTTCTGCGTGTAAGGAATTTTGAAATCATAAAATATTTCAAATAATTGTGATCAGTTAAGACCTCAAAGGGTTGCATAAGTCTCAAAAGGTATGAAAACCATTTCTTCAAGCATTAAAAAATTGCAAGAAGTTCCTTTTCATGAATCCATAAATTAAGCTCTGCAGCAAGCAATTTGCAAGAGTCAAAAGCTATGGGATGAAAGAGGGAATAAGAGGAAGAAAACTAAGAGATTAATCCTGCAATGGCATATTCACTTGCGTCTTTTTCCATGATAGTGCAAGCTAGCCCCTTAAAGTGAGCAATTATTGGAGCAGTGTTTGAAAATTTCTTCAGAGCTTAAAACTCCAAATAAGCTTTCTCTTCAAAAAGAAAATGAGTGTCTTTTTGAAGAAGGTTAGTAAGTTTCACTGTTTTCTTGAAGTAATGCTCAATAAACCTCCTGTAAAAATTACTGAAACCAAGGAAAACTTGAAGGTATTTGACTGAAGAAGGTGCGGGCCAGTCCAATATGCATTGACTCTTGGCTGGATCCATCAATGGTCCCAGCTGCAAGAATATGAAACTTAGAAACTGAAGAGAAGAAGTATGAAACTCACACTTAGAGGCTTTTGCAAACAGTTTATTCTTTCAAAGTTGCTGTAGCACCTCTGGCCTATGTGCAATGTGATCCTGAAGAGTTTTTGAGTAGAAAAGTACATCTTCAAGATATACCACAAGGTATTTCTCTATAAGTTCAGAAAAAATGTCATTGACAAAATTTTGAAAATTGGAAGGATAATTGCAGAGGCTGAAAGGCATGAAAGCATACTCATAAATGCAAAAACATGTTCTCATTGCAGTCAAATACTTGTGAACTTTTGAAATGCAAATTAGGTTTTAGGTTCCTTGAAGTTCTGACTTTGAGAAATAAGCAGCTCCATGGAAGAGAATGAGGAGGTTTTACATAGGTGGTACTGGGTAGGCATTCTTCTGGTGTAAGAATACAAAAGGTGCTAGGCCACAGGCAGTTCTGTGGAGGGGAAATGTGCTGTTTAGGCTGCCCTACTGAGTGTTCCAAAAATATTTAAGTGTAACCAGAATCAAGGTCCAGAACCTATTAAATGAGGAATCAAAGAGTAGAGGATAAAGTTGATAATAATTTGTAGTGAAGGAACAAAACTATCTTAGGGCAAGGTATGTGGAAAAGATTTGAAAAAAAGAATTCAAAGTTTTTTTAGAGTTCAAAAGAACAAAGCTGTTGTATGTAAACAACACCCACAAGCTAATAACTCTGGTTGTCAGCAGAAGATTAACAAAGATCAAATCAAACCCAAAAAACTTCAAGGTTCTCAATGAACCTGCCAAACTCTTGGCAATCAAGAGCTTGAAGGGTACCAGATAACTGAGGTTGGCTGTGCAAGACAAAGCAAAATTTTTCAAGAAGCTCTAGAAGCAAACAGTAACTGATTTGAACAGGGACAACCTCAACATTTCTCAAGGAACTCAAGAATAGGCTGTCAAAATGAAACTTCAAAGCAATGAAAGGAGGTATAACCCTCAAGGTTTTAAGCTTAACAAAACCTCTTCATTCAAACATGACTGGCTCCAGAAAGATAATAAAAGAATTTTCAAGACCAGTATGGTCAAAAAAATAGATCAAAGAGTGGTTTAACGCACTCCACAATTCCACAGACAGAATTTCCTTCATGAAGCAAGGCCATGTTTGGTGATAAGGATCAGGCCACAGTGGGGCGGAGTCAAAGGATCAATGGATCAGGGGGAAATCATAGATATACCCAGGATAAGGATTATGATCAAATTCTAATTTTAACCAGGGGGGCATACACACACACTCCAATGGATGATTTGAAAAAGTTAGGGGAGAGCCCCTCCTTTTATGGGCCATGGGTCCCTGTAGACTACTTACAAGTGATAAAACAGATGAGCACAAAAAAAAGCAATATTTTTTTTTCAAATGATTAAATCAGAAAAATAAATTGATGAAAAAAAGAAACCAATTGAGGAAAGTGGAAAATACACATATGAGAAAAAAAGAAAGGGGTGGGAACAAGATGCCAGCCTGGATTCAAGGATTACCGCATGCAGGTGATGAATGGTAGCTAAGCCGCATTGACAGGCAGATTAATGGACCAGGAAACAGCCCTGGGTGGAACAAATGGGGACCCGCTTGGAGGACAGATGGCTGCACGGGTTTTCAGAGGTCTGAGGCTGGCGGGCTGCTCAATGACGGATGGGAGGTGTCTGAATAACCACACAAGGCAACCATCACAATGATTTTTGCTTTTCAAGAGGAGGAGATGGAGCAAGGTTGATGGAAGGATTTCTTGGACAGCCAGAGGAGACGGCCAAGGTGGGCGTTGCAGGGGGTAGTTTGAAAAGAAGAAAAAAAATGACCATTGTTGTTGACATTGATGACAACGGTTGGGGGTGCTTGCCGTTGATGATTTTTTTTGGGGTTGATAATGATATGTAAGGATGATTTGGATGAGTTAATTGAGTTCTTTGTCCAACCAAAACAATTTGAACTTTAATCTATTCAACAGATCACATTCCAGGTTGTCTAATTTTAATTTGGATACACCAGTGACTTTGGATAATCTTAGCCTGGTGATCAATCAATCAAAGATGAACTTGGTACCAAATAAGATGGTTGATAGGATCAAACAATGAATTTTGAATGGGTTGATAGGGATCAAAGGATATAAGGAAGATTATTAGTGGAGTTTATTTAGTTAAAGTAAATCAAACCAATCAAGATTCCATTGATTGGTATGGGAGCTAGCTGAAAAAGACTGGGGAGATAGACACTACAAGGGCCCCGCCTAGAAAACTAGGAGAAGAGGAAGCTTGAGGGATGGGAGATTTGAAAGAACCCTTTCAGATAAAAGAATTTTTTCAGGATGAATAATGATAAAGAATCATAAAAAATATTTCTTTAAAAAATTTCCCTATTACTTCTGAGGCGTCCTAGATTGGTCACCAAAACCGCTTTCCTGGTTCAGTTTCCTGTAGTCAATGGAAAGGCAAATTCCACGTTCTTTCTTTAAGACAAATAGGATGGGTAATCCAGTATTTGAATTGCTTGGTCAAAGAAATACTTTTGATAAATTTTCCACAATGTATTCTTGAAGCATGGTTGATCCTTGCTTCAAGAGAGAGTAGACTTGTCCAGGCTCTGGAGGTGGGCCAGTAAGTTTTATGCTGTGATCATAAGAAAGGGAAGGAGGAGCTTTATCTGCTTTTACAGCTGAAAAAACTTCAGAAAATTCATTATAAGCCAAGGGTAAAGACTCTCAAATAATTTCTAAATAATCAATCTTGTCATATTTGAGCACCAGATTTAAATTTCTTTCACAATGAGAGAGGATGAAGGATCTCAAAATACACCATTTTGTTGGGGCCTGTTTCTCTTTGAAGAAACAAGGAACTGGTATGTTGGACAGATAAGTGAAAACTCCTAAATCTGAAGAGGAAACTTGTGAATGAAGGTCAGTATATTGCAAATCTCCTGGAGGAAAATTGTCATCCCGCTCAATGAAAGTTTCAGATATTCTGTTTAATTCCTTTTTGACAGAAGTTTTAGAGTCCTGGGGTGGTAAGGTTTTAAGGTTAATTACTCCTTCTTGCTAATTCACATCTGGATTCCAGTGAACTAGAAAATCATGGCCTAGAATGGTATTGTCCATTCTGGGGATATCCAAGACAAATTAATCTCATTCAAAGCAAGGTAAATTGGAAAATGCAAAGTTCCATTTTGCCTTTTGGGAAACCCAATCAGACGGCTTGGTTGCACTACTTACTAAATATATGGGAAACTTATCTATCTCAGAATGGGTAAGATTTTTGGAAGTGCCCAAAGATTCACTTATAAAAGAAAAATTAGTTCTGGAATCAAGTAAAACACAAGAAGGGGAATTTTTGGAATTGAAGAGGAAAAATCTAGAAATAGGAGCGCCAAGTGACTTGCAAGTGCAAAGATTGACTACCTGTAATTTAGATAATATGTGGTTTTCCTTGCAATTATTAGAAAAACTACAAGCTAATTTTTTGACTGCTTAGCCACTTCATGGGCTAGCAGCTTTGCACAACTATCAACATCATGTTTCCCTCCACAATAGATACATAACCCATTTTTTTACCTCCGTATTAATTGCTCATTCTGGATAGTCCTGGTTTCCTTTTCCAGGAATATCCAGAGTTTTGGCAAAGGTCTTCCCTTTTGGGTTGGGTTTCAAGGTTGGATTTGGTTTTGATTGTTTTGTATTCTTGGAGTGTTTCTTGGAGGAGTCATCCGCCTTTGGAGCCAAGGTTGAAAATCCATATTCATTTTGCCTAGAGAGGTTCTTGTTGTGATAGGCATTATCAAGCTGAATCACCCGGTTAATTAACTGCTGAAGGGAGTTTGTCTTGTATCCCCCAAATTCAAGTTTCCAAACAGACGTGCTGTTTAAAATTTTCAAAATTGAAATAAAAGACCAGCCTTGTTCCATTGTATGAATACTGAAAAGTTTGGAAGTTGGAGATATAAACAGAAACTCTACTATTTTCCTTCATGAATAAGTTATTAAGTTTGTATTTGTTGTTTTGTACTTCATTGGGGTTGCCAAACAGGGTGAAAATTCATTGCTCAAACTTGTCCCAATTTTTGAGAATACAAGTGGGACTGGTATTAGATGATATTTTGAGGTATGGTTCAAACCACTGCAAGGCTCTTCCACCAAGGAAGGAAGATGCATACATAACTATATGTCTATCAGTAGGAAAATTATGAGGATTTTTTGAGAAGATGATTTTACAAGACTGTAAATAGGATCTAAGTTTATTGGATTTTTCCCCTTTAAAATTATCAGGCTGTTTAATTTTCATACCTTGCACAACTGCAAACCAACTTAGAGGCAAGGCCTTACCAAAAGGCCATGAAAACGGCTGAAAGTACAGTTCAATTCCCAGTTGTTATGGTGTCACATATCACTTTGTGACATTCATGACCAGAGTACAGAAGCTAGGGCCACTTGGGCCAGATTGTAAGTCATTTTGGTTAAGAACCTAGATCAGGGTCTAGAGCAAGGTTGAAGCTTTGGTCTTGGGAGAACTAGTGTGAACCCTTGATCTACCATGAGTCAAGGTTTCATTGGAAGAGTGTTTGGAATCTTAAATTTCTTTTAGAGGGTCCACTGTAGCTTCCTGTTGGGGAGAAAGGGGGTCATTGGAGGTTCAACAAAAGGAGATTTAGAAGAAGGTACAGGGTTTAAAGTTTTTTGGGCCCAAGGAGCGCTGGATATCCCTACCCAATGGATATCATCATTATAAGGGTTGAGGGAAGTGTTCCTGGTTAAGAAAGTATGTGACATTGTAAAAGAAGGAATCTACTATATATTGGCAAACTAAGATAGAGGAGTTGAGTTAGTTAATTTACTTTCACACAAACACCCCAAATACTATAGGTGAATTTTAGATGATTATGAGCGCAAAAAAGGGCTGATTGCAAGGGACGATGTAAGATAGCAAGGCTAACTGCAAAGTTCAAAATTATGGTGGGGTGAATCAACAAACAGAAAGAGGGGAGAAATGTTCCAATGGAAATGAGACCAAAGCCAAGCCCAATGTGATGACTGGATTTAGAAAGATGCAAGAATGTAGGAAATCAACTAACTGAGGAAACAAGCTTCAGGCAGGCAATGCAGAATTTATAAGGTAATCAAAAGGTAACTAGATACAACCTGATAGATTTCTGGCTACAGCTAGGAGGCAATGAGGCAATTAATGACATGGATGGAATGGGAAATGAAATAACAGTACAGTTGTTTCCAAGTTTGTAGCATAGGTGCATGGCAAAGAATCTGGGAATAAAAGAATGTAATGGATGGGACAGGAAGGAATGACATGTGAGACAATGGGAACGTGAGGATAGAGCTTATGCAGGGTAAGGGACTAGTCCATTTTGAAAATTTACAGTTTGTGTGGCTATCTAGGCATGGGTGAAAACTAGTGTGAGTGCGTGACCAAGAATGGAATTCCAAGGCCTGATGATACCCATGGTGGAAGAGTGGAGCTCAAATGGATGGTTGACTGGAGTAGAGTTATCTGCAAGGTTTTCAAGTATATACTGAGTCAGTTGCTGAGATTGGAAGGTGTTTAAGTGAGCCAGAGTTGGTAAGCGGAAGGCACCATTGATTTTGTGCTTTATTTTTTTCATGCTTATGGACTGAGGTAGATTGTACTGAGGAAAATATATGTTGAATTTTCAAAGACAATAACCTTTAAGCTTGAAGCTTGAAACAAGTTTGGTTATCCTGTGTCTTTCTTTTTATAACTCTTTTTATAAAACCAGTAATAACTCTCTATTTAATTATTTTGTTTTTTCAAGGTGGTCTTGAATCTTGTGTCATTGATGATTGTTGCTTGAATCCAAGGTGGTAGCTATAGTTTCTTGAGGTTTTTGATGGAGGTGGTGATGGAAGTGGTAGAGGTGATGATGGAATTGGTGATCAAAGGATTAATCAAGGAATTGTTGTGGAGACAGATTTCAGGTGTAGTCATGACAGAATTTTGTCTTGGGAAACTACAGAATTTATTCCAATTTGGACAAACTACCAGTTGCTGGGTGAATAATTAATAGCCATGGAGATTTTTCCCAATTGTGATAACTCACCATAGTTGCAGTGTAATTGATTGAGAGAAACTAAATCAAATTGACTACTTTTTTTTGATCTAATGAAAATTCAACAAATGGGAAATATTATCCCTTTGTGATAAACTATAGATAATAATTTTTCATAACATAAACATAGCAAATAATAAGGAAGAAAATAATCATAAATGCCTGCAATTCCCCAGAAAAGGATCCTTTTAACCCATTAATCCAACCACTACACACAAACAGAAGAAAAAAATGAAGAATAAAAAACAGGCACCATTATATTACCCCCCCCCCCATTCCTTAAAGTTTGTCCCCCATGCTCCTCTGCAACCTCACACTATGCCAAATAACAAGTCTAAAAAGTCGCCTAATTTAAACATCCCCATTTCTAAAGCCTTCCCCAAGATTTCATCCTCTGTAATTATGGATAAAGCCACCTCATCTCCAGCCCTAAAACCCTCCACATCCCCCTATTTCTCCATCTTTTCAAACTTCATAGACCCCCAGGAATAGATTTTCCTGATTTGAGCTTCTGCACCCTTTGGCTTTGAAAGAAACCCATCAACTTCCTTTCTTGTAACCATTTGGTACACCCCTTTTCCCAGTAACTGGCTGACTTAGCCCACACCTACTTCATAAATTTACATTCTCTCCCAATATTCTTCTCCCTCTGTATGCACAGCAACTAAATCTGCAAATTTTGTAACCTTCAAAAAGCTCACTGAAAAATAGATTACAACCTTTATTTTCAATGGACGCACTTTTTCCTATCCATGAAGAAGTTTGTATTCTGAACAATCAATACCATGCTTCAACTGGATTCAATTAGCAAACAGTATCACTGGAAGTGCCCACTGCCACCCCTTACTATCCTCTCCACACATCTTCACCCCAACATCCTTGATAGGCTGAAAACAACACTCCACTTCCCCTGAACCCTCCAGGTAATCCCTTTGAGGAATGAATGCCTAGAAAAAGAATCCTCTATAATTGGAAAACTCACCTCCCTAGGAAGGAAATTGATCCTCTCCTGAGACATCCTGCAACTTTTCACCTAATCCCAAATCATTTCAGTACTACCCTGCCACCAGAAACACACCAGAACCCTCTGTGTTGTCTCTGCCTCCCCCCTATTACCTGGGTTGTTGTGAAAGCTATGAAAAAAATTCTACTTATTATCAGATCTTGTGAAAACCATAAAAAGAAGCAGCAAGGCCTTCTTCTGCAGTTTAATTTCTCTCTAAAAGAACCAGGACACCTTCTTTCAAACCCACTGTAAAAAAACCTCTGGAAAATTTTCAGGGAGCTTCAGAGTCCCCAGATAATCCTCCAGGTGCTGAAAAGGCCCAAATTTCTGGAGTAGTGGCCTGCTTTTGTCTGCAAATTTTATGCTCAATTTGATGCACCTCCTCTCCCCAATCCCAAATTTCTTTTCTTTTTTTGCATATATTTTGAAATAACATTGGGCATAGTAAATGCCTTCCTGTGAAGATGCCTTAATTTAGAACAGAACAAATGCAGGAAAGCCAACCATTTAGTCATTTGAGAATTTGGAAATTCCAGACACTTTATCATTATTTAAAAGGCTTGGGGTACACCAGTAAATCAAACTCCATACCTCAAAACATTTTCTGAGGTAACTTTATTATCTTTTTTTCCCAGAATAACTCAAGCTTTGGTTGTGGAAAAACACAAATCCATCTCCAAGAATTCCACCAACCCATAGAGAAAAATTCTTTCCTTTCCTTTTTCTTCCTGGCTCAATACTCTCCCTGACCCAAACTTCCAGTAATACACCAAAAGCCAGATCCTGCCATTCAAAAATTGCAAACCTTTAAGCAATATCTTTTGTCCCAAAATTTCCCTAAAATTCTTTAACACCCATTTGCACCCCTCCATCGAAATCAAATCCACCCCTTCTTTTCCAAATTATTCAGCAGAATGGCTTTCTCTGCAGATATCTTGATAAACATCCTGAAAAAACCCAACAAGCCCAAAATGTTATAGACATGTGAATTTTTTTATGGCACCAGCCAATTAAGGACCTTGTTTACTTTGGAATCTTTGATCTTTCACCCCCCCTTTCAACACCTCATGTCCAGTTATTTTTTTTTGGGAATTTTAACCACAAATTTCCTTTCCAAGAATTTCATCCAGGCCTCCTTAATCCAAAGAATAATCCATTCATTCAACTGAGGGAACTCCTCCCCCCACACACACAAACTTCCAAATCTCTGGTTTCTGCTCAAATTATTCCCCCTCTTCACTTGTGGCCCTTTAATGTGGGTTTTTTTAATGAAGATCTGTAATTTCTGGGGAATTCTTTCTCATATAATACACAATATTTGAGCCTGATGAAAACACTAGTTTTTTTCTTCCACTGAAGTAGTTGGGATGAATGAATCAGTCCCAGTCAATTTTTTAATGTGGTAATCGGGCAAGACTCTTGGTTGAGTCCAGCTGGTTGTATCACCTCATCAAATCTGCCAAGCTTTTTTTCTAAAGCTGGAGGCAGCCCTGCGTCCCAAATTGTAAAATAACTTAAATTCTGAAGGTTTTTTTAAATCTGCAAGCTTTCCCCATCTTGCATCAAAAATGCAAAAATGAAACCTTATCACTCAGGAATAACTGTTTTTAAAGCCCTCTTTTCAACCGTTCCCAAACAAGGTCCTTACAGACATTGTTTACTGAAACAGGAATGAGAATTTTTCAATTTCCATGGCTTTTGTTGCACTATTGGAATCCAATATTGATATCTAATTTATTGTTTGAGGAGTTTCTGACCTTTGAGCCCAAATTCCAGATCTCTCCTCTGCAGTACCAAAGCCATCTCAAAAACTACAATTCCTCCTCTTAGAACAATCCTTCAGGTCCAAAGTTAGATACCGCAATCCTCTCCTCTGTTATCCTCCGTTTCAACCCAAATTTTTGTGGTTGAAAATTCCATGGTGTCTTTTATGGGTCTCTTCTCCATTTATTTCCCACAAAATCTGGTTTAGTTCCTTCAACATTTGTGCATTAAATATTCTGCCCTTCTTTTTTACCGGCCTGTACTTACCTCAGAAAAATTGTGAATGTTGTAGAAAATATGATATTTTTCCCCCTGTAATTCCCAACACATGGAATGTAAAAAAAAATGGGTTTCTTATCAGTGTGGCACAAAACTTAGAAGCTTGTACAGATCCTCTCTGCTGATTCACATGTGGAAGGACCCACTTTTTCTCACAAAATTTTTTTACTCAACCGCAAACTCCCCTCAATTGCCAATCACCATGCTTTTATTCAATTAATTTCTATCACATCCCATCCCCACACTTCCCCATTTGACTTCCCTATGCATTTTAAAAATCCAACCCTCAAAAATTCTGATTTTCCTCATTCACCAAGAAGATTGTGATTTTGTATGTTTCCCCCTGCCATCTGCTAATTTCCGAATTTCTTGGAAAGAGAAATTATTATATTTGAGGGAAGGTTGGAAGTGAAAAATGAAAGGATGTCCTAGGGTAACCTAGTCCCCTTTAAAGACTAAGTAGGAGAGAGGCAGGAACACCTTGCCTACTTTGGAGGTCCCTTTTTCTACAACTCTCTCCACCTTGCACATATATCCTCCAAATGTATTTACACCTATTTCAACTTTTCTCCATTTAATGTCTGCTTCTCTTACCAGCTTAAATGTTGTTATGTTTAAAATTTACCCAGTTTCCCAAATTTCCCAAACATTGGCTTAAAATATCCCAGCAGGTGTTAGGACTCAGTAGGTTACATTTGTAAGGTTAAATTAATATGAGATATGGAGCATGTATAAGTACCCTGCTCCAGGTCCCTGTCAACCTGTGGGTGAATTTGACGCAGCTGAGTAGGCTATGGGACCTTAGGTCACAACACCCACAACCTTGGCAAGACATCAGCACTTCAAAAAGAAGAAAAAAAAACCACCCTGGTGGTCATATGACGGTAACAGGAGAAGCAAGAAAAAGGAACCCACCCCATTTTTTATACAGGAGGGACTGGTGAGAAAATTGAGAAACAAGAGAATGAAAAGAGGATAATTAATATAAGGACTAGTAGTAGTTGTAGTTCAAGCTGCCATAAGCATGATTTTAACTGCCATAATTATCATTGTAGTTGTGTCCACCTCCCCCATCATCATACCCGCCCCCACCATCATAATCATAGCCCCCACCGGTGTCATGTTCATATCCTCCAGTATTTTTATAATCATCCATCCAATCATTGTGTGATTCAATTTGGTCCAAGATGGGAGAAGGTGATTGGTCCTGTAGTTTCCCTAGGCATGGGGACCAGTACCTGAGAGGTGGGGATGGTGATGGCAGATTATTAAAGTATGGTGCTGTGTCCCAGAGAGCAGGCAATGATGTTGGTGGACTGTTGGAGTAGGAAATTGAGTACTGGTATTGATGTTGCAAAAGTGGTGGTGAAACCAGTGGATCCTTGCAGTAGCAGATCAAGGTTCTGAGAGGAAGTGAGGACTCCTCTTCTTCATCCAAGTACAGGTATGGCCATCTGAGGGGTTTTGGTTCTTCCTCTTCATACAAGTAGGGGTATTGCTGCTGAAGAGCTTGTGACTCTTGCTCTTCAGAGTAGCGGGACATGATCCTGAGAGGCAGTCTTGCTTGATCATCTGGGTAGGTAGAAAGAGATTGATCTTTATATTCCTGTGGCTTCAAAGCCGGTAGACTGTTGGAGCTGGAGGACACATCTCAGAGGGGAAATGGTGACACCAGGAGATCATGAGTTTATGGAGATACTTATTGGAGTGGTGGTAGTGTTCCTATCATATTTTTGGAGTAGGAGGGTAATGATTGATAGGGCTGAGCACAAGTTTGTTGATAATCAGACCCTTCATTTTGTTGTACAGGATCTGGAAGTGGAGGATTGTCATTGGGGGCTGGCTTTCATGGTCATCCATAATAAATTAAACGGAGAAGGCCTGTTATTCATCATCTTCAGGGTAATAGGATGAAACATCCTGGGCTTTTCCAAACTCATCTGCATGGACATCATGGTCTGTTCCAAGCCTATGAACATGAGTAGACAAAAGGATGTTACAAAAGTCTTTGTAAGCTGTCATACTAACAACTAACTCAGTCTAACCTCATTCTAACCTCATTCTAATCTACTTACCTCAGGAACTTCAACCTCAGGTCTCTGGAGACTTTATCAGTATATCTCCTTCAACTACATATTGTCAGGATCTTCATGCCTTTCATATCTGCATATAGTCTAACCTCATGCATTATACATATATACTCCCTAGGCTTTCACATACTTAATCTCTCAGGTTCTTCATATCCTCTAACCTTCTTCACCCTGTCTATCCCATACTTCATTATGGTTTATCCTTTGGGAATCCTTATGTACATCCTCTTGCAGATTGTATCACATAATCTCTATACTTAGTACATAGTGTCATGAACTCCATGCACACTTTACATCCTCTCACTTTACATTCCCAACTTAGAAAGCCAGACCTGTAGCCTAGCCCCAATGTAGTAAGCAGCCTAAACCCAATGTAGTAGCATACCTGATCAGCCTCTCTATTACCTTGACTGCTCCCTTGTCATCTCATATGTATTCTGAGCCCCAAGGCATCTGTACCTCTGTTGTAGTCCAGCCTCCTGTCTATTTAAGGAGCCCTTCTCTTCCCCTTCCTGATAGTCCCCCAAGAAATCAGTTTACTACTTCTTACTAGGAATCCATCCCAGCAAGTTTCATTCAGCACCTTATCTCCAATTCAATCCTACTCTGCTTCTTGTAGCATCTTCAAGTATCCTTGCCCCCCAAGCCTACTGAGAGTGGATTCCCCTCTGTGCCAAGCCCTGCTTGCATTCAGCAGTCCTTGTGACAGAAGCTGGGCAATCCATATCTCTAGGATTCCTGACAATATTTAGACAGTGGGTCTCATGGAATGCTGGAGTTTCCTATTGTTTGCAATGTAACTGCTTCCAAGACCAAGAGAAAACAGTGGGACCTCATTGGCAAGATTGAATGTTATTTGCATGGGAAAAATTTAAATTGATGGGAGCACCTCCATATTGCTCTGAACAACCCTTTGAATTTTCTGGTGGTTCTGGGGGTCTATTAAGTTTGAGAAAATCTCAAGGTTGCTGAGGAAAGCAAAAACTCTACCAAAAGCAGCGCAGTGTTTGGTTGACATTGAAAAAGCTCATGAAAGTCAAGGGGGGTAAGTAGAAGCAAGTTCTTTTGGAATTGGGCTTTGAAAAAAAGGATAGTTTCAGTGGAACTGGAAATGCAGGCTCATAAACTATTAGGACTTGGTATGGGGCATTGGTAAGGTTAGATTACTATGGGATATAGAGCATGTATAAGTACCCTGCTCCAGGTCCCTGTCAACCTGTGGGTGAAGGTTATGCAGCCATGTAGGCTATGAGACCTTAGGGCACAACAGCAGGCACATTAATGTGCTTTCTGCTTCCCTCAATTCTGCTTTGATGGCCACTGTTGTAACTTGAGGTTTTTTTTTGGGTCTGGGGCACCTTCCTTTGGTTTTTTAACATCCTTCCGCAGGACTTTAATCATTGTCTCTGCCATAATGAGTGATATTGCTCCCAGATCCCTCTTGTAAGCTGAAACAGATTTTGGGTCCTCAAAAACCTTTCACAATATCAATTTACCTTCATGTTGGTGGAACCATCCTTTCCCCTGTTGTCCCTCCAAAATTGGTTGCGTGTGATTGGAGGTTCACCTCCATATTCCCCTCTCCCTGAACTCAACTTTTGCCCCTTGGGCATTGTAAATTTCTAAACTAATCTTGGCGGCTCTTGTCCTGGTTGGCACAGAGCCACCCCCAAGGACACCAATTCCTTCTTTTGGAAGACTTTTTTTCTGCAATAGCCATCACCTTATCCACCATGTATGGGGTACCCTAATGTCTTGATCAAGGTTCCCTGTTCACAATAATAACATCTGGCCCATATATCCACAATAGCTGCCTTTCCAGATCCCTGGTTAGATTATGGAAATCTTTTTTCATGTTTCCTTTTTTTGAAAAATATGAAATCCTTGATAAATTCAATGGTCCCATAATTGGAATCATTTTTATCATTGTTCTTGGTGGCATTGTTTGAATTTCTGGTAGAGCCAGGACTTTGGGGTCTGCCACAAGTAGTCTGACTGCAATTTCTGTCACCCACCCACCCCAGATGCTATTAGATGACTGTGAGCACAAATGAGGAGCCTGACCGTGGGGTATATTCCAAGGTAGCAAGGCTAACTGCTAAATGCAAAATGTGGTTTGATGTCTCAACAAATGGCAAGATGGATGAGATTTTCTGATGCAGGGAAAACAAAGCCAAGCCGAAATTGATGACTGGATTTAGCAAGATGAAAAAAACATATGAAATTAAATAACTGAGTAGAAAATCTTCAGGCTGGAAATGTAGAATTTATAACTTAATACAGTGGTGACTAGATACAACCTGATGGATGGCTAACTACAGTTAGGTAGCAATGATTCAATGAATAACAGGGACAGAATGGGAAAAATGAAATAAAAGAAAAATTTTTTCCAAGGTTGTAGCTTAAGTGCAAGAAAATAACATATGAGCCTACAGCAACATAATGGATGAGAAAATGAAGAAATGAAATGGGAGGACAGTAAAAATACACAGATACACCTTATGCAGGGAAGGGACTAGTCCATTTGCAAACTATACAGTTGATGTTGCTATCTAGGCATGAGTGCAAGCTAGTGTGATTTGGTGACCAAGAATGGAATTCCAAGGGTTGATGATACCCAGGGTAGAAGAGAAAACCTCAAATGGATGGTTAGCTTGGGTTAGATTTAACTGCAAATATTTTCAAATATATGCTGAGTTGCCAAGATTGGAAGGTTTTTAAGCAAGCCAAAGGTGGTAAGCGGACAGCACCATTGATTTTTTGCTGTATTTGTGTCATGCGTATGGACTGAGGTAGATGGTACTGAGGAAAATTTTATTTTTAAATTATGGAGACAATAACCATTGAACTTGCTGTGGGATAGTTGCCCAGGTATTAAGCCTCAAGCTCCTGCAAGCTTTTAGGATGATTTCTCATTGATTCAAAAAGTTTTTACCCTACTGTATACCTGTTTATACTGTACTTCATTGCTTTTGAAATAAACTCTTTAGAATTTAATTATGTTATCATCCTTTTCTTGTTGTTGCAAAAACTGCATCCATTGAAACAAGAGATGTGTTCCAAGCACTGCTTCCCATGGTCTTGGGGACAAGTTCAAGCAATTTTTTCTTTGGAAGTTGGCCTGCTCATTTCCTTTTAATAGAGATTTTTTGGTTGATACCGCAGAGGTGTCCACATGTGAGGTCAAATTCAAAGGTCTGCTCTGCCTGTTAATTATCACATCCAACCAATGCCAGAGATTGAATTTCTCTGAGTGCAGAACCCAGGTGAGTGAATTTAGAGACTGACTGAATGAACAAAATGGAACTAATAGAATGAAATTTTTTCCTTTGTTGTTTTGCAAAGGTTCTGTAGGTACACTAATAACACACCACCACCACCGTATTTTGGACCATCCATCAAATTTCCAACAAATCAGATGAGTTCCAAGGTGCAAGGCAAGGAAAGGTTTGAGGCAATTCCCAAGGAAGCTAGGGAGGAACAGAATGAGGCGGAAGGAGGAAATGGAAAAGGACAGGAAGGAAGGAATGGAGGAGATGAAGAGGAGGAAGAAAACAAGATTGAACAAGAGGAAACTAATGGAACAGGGATAGATGGAATTGAGGGGGATGAAATGGAAGAACAAGGCAAAGGGACCCAAGTGCAAGTGTTGGTGCCATTCAAGACTGATGCAAGACAGCTAACTGGCAGTTTTGGAGAAGTTTTGTTGAAATTTCAAAGTAAATGAGCTCATGAAGAACTCCTGGGGGCAGATGAATCAAAGGCCCAACCAAAGAGGTCTTGGACCGCAAAGTGCAAGGAAATCTTTGGGAAGGCATTGGTTGCATAGGTCCTTCTGTTGCAATTGATGCTGGGATTAATAAATGATGAATATTTTGAAAAATTTAAATTGATGGCAAGGGAATTGTATGAAAATTGGAAAAAGGCGGAAAAGGAAATAAAGCAAAATTTATAATGTATTGTTCTATTATTATTTTATTAATTTTCTATCATTATTTTTTTGTTTGATTATATTTATATATATTTTGTTAATTGAAAGAAAAGATTATGTTAACAGGATAAGGAAAGAAATAAAAAAATTGTAGAAAACAGAGATTTGTTATGAAAGTGAGAAAAGAGTTAGATTTTAAGAAATAAAAATGAGATAGGATAACATGAAATGGAATGAAAGATGCACCGGGATTGGATGTAATGGAATTGGATGGAAATTTGGAATGGGATTGGATGGGATCAACTTAAGCCTTGAAAGGTTTGCAAGTTTAGTTTGCATGAAAGTCTTGGAAGAAGTGGGGAGAGTTTCAAAGGTGATGGCCGGTTTCCACAAGGTGAAATCTTTTTTGGACTGGAAGCCAGTACATTCAAAAAGGTATTAAATTTTTCCTTTGGGTAACCTGAAATCCAGAATATGGCTTATATCCCACTCTTAATAATCCCAGAAATCGACTGGCTTAGGAGGGGGATGATTCTTGCCCGGGTACATGACTTGAGCTGGCTCTAGGAGAGACACATTAAAGACTGGGTGGATACCTTTCCATTTTGTAGGTAAATAGAGTTTGAAAGTTTTGGGATAAATGAATTATTTGACTTTGAAGGGGCCAAGTTTTATTTCAGAGAGTTTTTGGGTTTGGAAAGTACTGTGAATTTTGCAATCATTGAGCCATCCCTGATCTCCTAGTTCCAAGGTTGGCACCATAGTGCAAATTTGGTCTTCCTTCTCCTTGTAGAGTTGGTTTTCTGCTTCAAGGTTAGATCAGAGTTTCAACTGAATTGATTGAATGTGATTAGAATAATTGGTAGCACGTTATAAATTTGCTCTGTGAATGGAGGAAAAATTTGGGTTTCTAAAAAAAAGAGTCTGGAAGGGCAACTGTTTGGTGGAAGAATTTGTGGAGTTTTTGTAGGAAAATTTGCAGAATGAGAGCCATTGCAACCAGTCTTCATGTTGATGGGTGACATAAATTTGAAGATAATGTTGGAGAATCTGATTAAATTGCTTGGTCTGCCCATCCATTTCAAGGTGGTAGGCCATTGAAAGTTTTTCAGTGATCTTAAAATGCTGGCATAGCAAGTTGCAAAAGCTCAAGACAAAGAATGATCCACAATCAATAATTATATTATCATGGAGGCCATGTTTTGAAAACACATATTCTAGAATAAATTGACTATTTCTTTCAAAGAGGAAGTCACAGTACTTAAAAGAAATAAAGCCATCTTTGAGAAGCAATCTACTAATACTAAAATAGTATAATAACCACTAGAAATAGTAAATTTCAAAATAAAATCCATCAACAATGAGTTCCAAAAAATATGCAGGATTGGAAGCAGCTGGAGAAGACCATACTTACAGTGTTTTGAGGAATTTTTATGATTGCAATCATAGCATGCGCTAACATAGTCTTTTCCTTCCTTGGTCATAACAGGCCAATAGAAGTCTTGTTCAATCAACTGGTAGTTTTTATCCTGCACATGATGCTCAGCAAGCGGAGAGTCATGCCAAGACTCAAAGATATTTAACTTGATGCAAGGATTTTCAGGTACTGCTATATGTTCCTTGTAAACTAAATTGCCATGTTTTTTCAATACTGTAATCACTATCTAATAGTCTTTCACTCTTGAAAAGTTAGCTACACGTACAGTCATCAAGTTTGACTTTTCAAATTTTGGAAGCTTTTTCTTGAAGTTGGGTGATGATTGAATGGAGTTAGGCAGACTGATTGGAGAAGAGTGTCCTGGCTTTTTCAGTATTTTTATTGGCCAAGGTGCTCCCCCTCCCCCTGGGTAAACGTAGTCCCAATGTGATAAAGCATCAGGGAATCCTGCTTTTTTTCCAGGACGGTAAGTTGTTTTAAATTTGAACTCAGAGAGGTATTTGGCCCAATGTGTCTTTCTGCATGTAAGGAATTTTGATCTCATGAATTACTAAAGATAATTGTGATCAGTTAAGAACTCAAAATTTATGAACACCATTTCTTCAAGCAGTAAACAATTGCAAGAAGTATTGTCCAAATTTTTCTTTCCTCACAATCTCAACCTTCTGCAGGAGTGGGGACGCTCTAATTCTTCTTCACCTCTCTGCTCTCTCTCCAAGACCTTTCTGCCTGCTCCCTTGTTCACCCAAGTCTCCATTCCAATACTTCACCTCTCCCCAACCTGAATCTCATGTCTCCTTCCAACGCACATCTCCTCTTCCCTTTCTTGTTTCTCTTCCTCTCCAATCAACTTCCTCCATCCTCAAGTCTTGACTCAATCCGCCCTCCGTTCTCAAGTCTCAAATCAATCCACTCAAACTCACATCAACTCCAATCCCTATAACCGTTGAATCCCTCTTTGAAGTCACCCCTCAAGCTGTAGCTATGTTGTCTAGCTGTGATATTCTTTTTCAAATTGTGTTTTAATCACTTCTGACGCTGTCTCTGTCCAGCCAGTTCTCTCTTGTCCTTTTTTACTTTTTTCCAGTCTCTTTTTCTCAGCCTTGTGCCTGATTTTCAGCCTTCTATTGTCATTCAAACATCAACCCAGTGAGATTCTCCTGCTTCAACACATTTGGTTTCATTCATTCAATTTCCATTTTTTTACACTCTTCTTTCTATAACCAGAATCTGGATGGTCCTGCTTTGCAATAAATTTCTGAAAGTTATCATGTTTAAAAGACAAAAGGCCTTCTGTCAACCAAGCTCACCTGGAAACCATCATGACCTCTCCTGGACCAGCAGACTCAAATTCCTCCCTTCTAAAGGCACTCACGGACTCCATTGCTAATCTCAAAAAATCTAACTTCTCACTTTGGCAATCCAAGATAATTACTATACTCTCTCTGAAAGGTATTGCTCACGGGCTGAACAACCCCAAACCCAAAAAATGTCTTGCAGAAATAAACCTGGAAATTGTTGGATATATCTTAGCTCAATTGGACAATAGGACGTATATCAATTGTGTGAAAGAGCATCATCTTAATAACAGGATTGACCTCTGGAAGTCCATCAATGAGTTCTACGCCTCTTCACAAACTTCAAAGAGATCTTGAGTCTTCTTCAACTTTCTCAATCTCCATTTCAACCCCAGACAAGTGAAAAAATTCATCACCAAAGTTAGAGCTTGTCTACTTCAGATATCAGAAGTTGGAATTCATATGGATGAAGATATTATTGCATATCTAATTCTGTACAAGTTTCCCCCTGAGCTGGAAAACGTCAAGACCACCATCAACCACTCCCTTGGAAAAACTTGCATCAATGGTGATCTCGTACCCAGAAACCTTAATCAAGTTAAGAATGAGGTTGCTACTGGCATTTACTCATCTGCACTGGTCAGTAGAACCAAAATTCTTGGCTGAAAACCCACCTGACATAATCCCCAAGCAAGTCATCCCAATAACTTGTGCTATCAATTGTTTCTGCATCTCCAACCAAGTCAGGATCAACCTCAAAGCAACTTTAATACAAGCAACACCCCATCAAGTAATGGTCCATCAGCTCATCTGACCTATATGTTTGTCATGATCCACTTCCGTGCTCTGGATTGACACCAAATTCTTCTTGACTCAGGAGCCTCAAAAAAAATGTTCAATAATCCACATTTCTTTGAAGATCTCCTTCCCAAAAACTCTGAGATACACACTGGGAAACCCAAAACTTCTGTGCCTTCCTTTGGAATTGAAATTGCTAAGCTGAACACCCATCACACATCTCTGAGGTTGAGGAACTCACTCTTTGTTCCAGACCTCACCATAAATTTGGTCTTGCTAGGACAATTAATTGGCCAAGGCTGCTCCTTAACACTCATGGATACTGGAAAATTTGGGGTACTCTACAGGGGAAAAACCATTCTCAGTGGCACCATTGAGGACAACTTGATGTTCATCCACAAGGACAACTCCCATCTTCCTGAAATGGCATATTCCTTCCTCTCTTTCTCTTTGCTTCATTGACAATTTGGGCATCCAAACGCAAATCAAACCAAGCTAATTTTTTTAAATCTTCAAGCCTGAACGGATACCTCAATCTTCCCGCAACTAAACATGCATTCCTCAGTGCGCGTACTTCAAAATTGGAGCATGCCAATGTTTATCTGTTCCCTAAACTGAGATCCAGAGATTGATTCCTCACCAGCCATCTGTGGAGCTTAGCTACCCAGTCAAATACAAGGCTCTCACCTTGGCGTTATTGACACTCAAGCTCAGTATGCCTGGCCTACCGTTCCCCAATCATCAACTGGTAATTCTTCTTACTTTTTTTCCTTGCTGCTTTCTCTTCTTACTGATGGTCTACATGATAAACAGCGGACAAACTATTGGTTTTTTTAAGGTGGTTTTATGGCTTCAGTCAGAAGTGTCATTTATAGTCACACACTTTTCCTGCCCCATCTTGCTTTTAGGTAAAGAAGATTCTGTCACATTTTTTTATTGTCATTTCAGTTATAATTTCATTTTGTTTCTTGCTGAAATGTATCTTCTAGTTGAAAGAAAAAGTTAACAGATCAACAGTTGAACAAAGAATCCATAAGAAACTCATAAAATAAAAAGCAAGATGGCAGAAACGACCAAAGACAAGTTGTCAGGTTGTAATATTCCCAAACTCAAAAAGAAAAACTTCCCCTAATGGTCAATGAGAATGAAAGCTCACCTACAAGCAAAAGGGCTGATTGAGGTGTGCTTGTTCCACCCTCAAGACACCTCAGGTGTGGCCAGAGCGGCCCTCACAAATGCAAACAAGAAAAGGATGAGGCTATTGATACTCTCATGAACTATATGGGGGATGACGCCTTTGACTCAATCATTAATCCTGAAAAAAATGAGAATCCTCATCTCATCTGGACAAACTTTGTGGCCAGATATGCCTTGCAGTCTGTGAACAATAAAGGTTGTGTCTGGCTGCGGTTCATGCAATACAAATTCAATGGAAACCTCAAGGAATACATCTCCAAATATAACAAAATGCTGAACAAGATATCAATTTTCAAACTTGGGGTTACAGACAATTTTCTGTGCTACTCAGTTCTGGCTAAACTATCCAAAGATCTCTGGAACTTTTTTGAAAACATAATTATGAACAAAAACCTGATTGCTCATCTAGATGCAACTCTGGCAAAACTCCAGGAGATGGTTTACTTGGATGACTCACAAAAAGAATCTAATAATATTGCCAACTCCAAAAATTCTGAGAAAGAGGAAGCCACTTCTCTTTTTAAAGAAACCAAGAAGAAGAGAAAACCTAAAACAAAACCTGGAAAGAAGAAATCTAATCAAGATTCCTCTAGGAAATTTGAAGGCAGTTTTCACAATCCCAACACTTGGAATCCCAAAGACATGTGCCACCAACTTCATCCTGAGTTGGCCAAGTCAAAGAAAGGAGACAGAGAACAAGCCAACCAAGTAGAAATTGCAGAATAATCTGATCAGGGTGAAGTCACAGCTGAAGCTTGTCTCAGCTCAGTCAATAACGAAAGAAGACTTCCAGTTCTGGACACCGGGGCATCACATCACATGTTCAGTAATTCAAGAGTCATTTTCAACACCCAGAAAGTTGGCATACCAGTGGATACCGGGAATAAGGAAAGCAAGCTCAAGGCAAATCTTATTGGCTCTTTGTACTTGGTAAATAACTCAGGTGATCATCTTTTGCTTGAAGATGTACCCTTTGTTCCAAATCTAAGCCAAACCCTCATCTCTGGAGAACGTCTTTTCCAAAACAACATGGTTATGAAGCAAAAGGAAGGAAGTGTTCTCATCAGTATCAATAATCATTTCCAAATATCTGCCTTGAGTACAAACCACCTGTTAGTTCTCCGTAACATCTCTGTCCAAGCAATGAAAACCAATGCCTCCTTGTAAGCAAATACTTTCCAACCTAACTGGCACGACCAATTAGGTCATCCCAGCAAGAGATTCTTGAAAAGGCTGTTGCCTTCTGCTGAGACTCCCAGATGTGAGACGTGCCTAGCTGAAAAAATGAAAAAGAAACCATTCTCAATTCACCTCTCACCTGTCTCACAAAGGCTGGAATCCATCCACATAAATTTAATTTGCCCCTTTCCAGCAAAATCAATAAGTGGGTTGCAGTAGGTACTTAACATCATTGATCAATACTCCGTATTTAAAGAGGTAAAATTTTTGAAATCAAAGTCAGAAACTCTGAACAAACTTCAGAACTACCAGCTCTGGGCTGAAACTCAGACAGGTATGAAGATTAAGAAAATTATCTTGGATAATGGGGGTCAGTTTAAAAGCTCTGAATTCCAAGGCTGGAAAACACAAGAAGGAATCTTGCACATGTTCTCTCCAGCATATACTCCAGAAAACAATGGCCTTGCGGAAAGATAAAACCAAATTCTCTTAGTAAAGGCCATATGCATACTCATTTAATCAAAGCTTCACATTCTTACTGGGCTGAAGCCATTAGAACAGCATGCAATCCAAGCAACATACTTCCCTCAAGCACTCAAAACTTTCAAACCCCTTACTTTCTCTGGTTCAACAGACCTACCAATCTGAACTTTCTGAGACTGTTTGGATTCAAATTGTAGTGTCTAATTCCAAATCAACAAAGAGAAGACAAGTTGAATCCTACTGGTGAAAAATGCATCCTTCTTGGTTTCCAAAATGACTTTTCAACCTACAAGGTAGTCAAATTGAAAAACAAGAAGATCAGTTGTACTCAAAACATCTCCTTTGCCAAATATTCCTTTCCGTGTCTGAAGAACAAATCTGACATAAATCCATTCTCATTCACTCAGGGAACCAAAAGGGACTTAACCCTGGACAAATCTTATGAGGATGAACCCCAAGAATCACCATTAAATGAATCTTTCAAGTCAAAAACTAGCCCAAAAGCTATAAACTCCGACTTCTCTACCAGCAACATTTTGAATTACAATGAACAAGGACTTCCTATTGCACTGCTGAGTGAAATTTTGGAATTGGAAAGAAATCCTTTAACTTACAACAAAGCCATGAATGGCCCACATAAAGAAAAATGGAAGGCTTCTATAAAGAAGGAACTTGCTAACATCATCAAATACAAGGTTTGTTCTTGCGGAAAGAAAAATACCAAAGGCAAAATGTTGAAGTGCACCTGGGTGTTTAGAACTAAGCGCAATGCTTCTGGAAACGTGATCAAACAAAAGGCAAGACTATACGTGCAATGATTCAAACAAAAGGAAGGACTAGACTACTTCAGCACCTTTTCCCCCACGGGTAAACTGTCCTCACTCAGGATGCTGATCTCATTTGCCTTAATGAAAAATATGAATTTTTACCAAATAGATGTCAAATCAGCTTTTCTAGACGCCAAACTCAGTGAAGAAGTTTTTATCAGGGCCCCAGAAGGAACAGATTACCCAGGAGAAACCCTCAAGCTGGACAAGGCTCTTTACGGATGGAAACAAGCACCGCTTGCCTGGCATGAAACTCTCACCCAATTCTTGTTTTACATTGGTTTTCAAAGATGCAAAGCCAAACCTTGCGTGCTGTGGAAAAAGGGAACTTTTCTCTATATCCATGTTGATTACATAGCTATATTCAGCAAGAACCCAGAAGTTTTTGTCAAAGAAATACAAGAAAAAATTGAAATCAAAGACCTTGGACCTGCCAAGCTGCTCCTTGGTATGGAAGTGAACCAGTTGTCAGATGTAGTTGAATTTTCTCAAAGACACTACTCAACTCTCATTCTCAAACAAGTTGGAATCAACCACCCACCTCCTTTGAAAATACCAATGAGACCCAACCTGAAAATGATGCACGCCTCAGAAGATGAAGTGACTGGATTTCAACTGCTTCACATCAACTATTAGGCTGTGATAGGCGCACTGAATTACTTATGCTGCACCACCAGACCAGATTTGTCATTTGTAGTTGGATGCCTCTCACAGTTCTTGAATTCACCCAGCATAAAACATTGGAATGCCTGTACCCAAGTACTCTAATATCTAGAAGGGACTACCCATCATTCAATAAAGATTGTTAAGAGGAATCAACCAAGTGAATTGATCTGTTATTCAGATTTCAACTGGGGAAATTGCAAAAACTCAAGACAATCAATTTCAGGCTTTATATTCAAATGGAACAACAGCTTCATTTCATGGAAGTCCAAGAAGCAAACTACCATAGCATGCTCTTTGGCTCAAGCAGAATATAAAGCCTTGTAAAACCTGGTCAAAGAAGTCATGTGGTTGAAGATCATCCTGAAGAAGGCCTTGAAAGTTATCTTCAAGTCACCCACTGTGATTTACAAAGATAATCAAAGCGCAATCAAGCTTGCCCTCAACACTTCAAATCACTCAAACTTCCAAACAAAACACATGTCAGTAAAGTATCACTTCATACAGCATGAAATCAAACTGAAACATATCTCACTGAGTTACATCAAGATGGAAGAAATGATGGATGATTTCCTGAAAAAACCCATTAGCAAAGCTTTCCTGGTCAGCTTGCTGAAAGCTTTTGGTTTGATGGGTAATTCTGGTCAGGAGGACAAGAATTATGGGGGAATTTTAAATCTTCAAGCCTGAATGGACACCTCAATCTTCCCGCAACTACACACGCATTCCTCAGTGCGCGTACTTCAAAATTGGAGCATTCCAATGTTTTTTTGTTCCCTCAACTGAGATCCAGAGATTGAGTCCTCACCAGCCGTCTATGGAGCTTAGCTACCCAGTCAAATACAAGGCTCTCACCTTGGCGTTATTGACACTCAAGCTCAGTATGCCTGGCCTACGGTTCCCCAATCATCAACTGATAATCCTCCTTACTTTGGGTCCTCGCTGTTTTCTCTCCTTACTGATGTTCTACATGATAAAAAGCAGAGGAACTATTGGTTTTTGTTAAGGTGTTTTTACGGCTTCAGTCAGAAGCGTCATTTATAGTCGCACACTTTTCCTGCCCCATCATGCTTTTAGGTAAAGAAGATTCTGTCACGTTTTTGTATTTTCATTTAAGTTATAATTTCATTTGTTCTCTTCCTGAAATTTATTTTCTAGTTGAAAGAGAAACTTAACAAATTTTGAGTGACTTCCCAAACATCAGATGGGATCAAATCAATTGTTTTTCATGTGCCAAAGGAAACATTCATTGTCTTCCATTTAATAAAAATCTTCCCAAGAGTCAACACTCTTGTGAACTCATACATGCTGACGTCTGCAGATCCATTAGTCCTATCTCCCATTCTGGATTCAGATACTTTCTTCTCCTTACCAACAACTTCTCCAAATTCAAGACCTCCATCCCAATCAAATTCAAATCTGATGTTGCTGATGAAGTGATCAAGTTTGTCAAGCTTTATGCTAATGAATTTGGTCACATGTTAAAGAAGTTCTACTTGTACAACAGTGGAGAGTTTCTCAACCACAAAATTTCCACTTTCTTCAATGAAAATCGTATTTCTTACTTAACTTCTAAACCCTATACTCCATAAAATAACCCTGTAGCCAAAAGGGGAAATCAAACTTTGCTGGAATCTTCCCAAACCTTCATGATTGACATGAGAATCCCTCTTGAACTCTGGGATGGAATCCGGGTCAGCTTGTGCACCATACTAAACTTTCTCCCTTCTGTCAAGACTAAAGTATCCCCATTTGAACTCTGGTTTGGTCAGAGACCCAAGTTAAACCTCATAAAGACCCTGGGTTCAAAAAAAATTGTTCTGAATCAAACCTTCAATCACTCAAAGCTGGAAGAAAAAGGAGTTGGGGGAATTTTGTTTGGTTTTGATACCCAACTAAACTCCTATAGAATCTACTGTCCATCCATTAAGCATGTTGTCCCCTCAAAACACGTAAAAATCTTTGAAAATTTTGAATCTGAAAATCCTGCCTCCCTATCCAACTCATTGTTTGACTCCTTTCTGAAGGATGAAAAGCTACTTACCAATCTTCTCACTTTGAATGCTGATCCTCCCATCCCTTCAAACAACAACTCACTCTTCTCTAAATCCAATCATCCTGAGGATGAGAACTCACACCCATCAACTCCTTTCTCCAATTCCTCCTCCTCCTCATCAAAATCTCAAGATCACTTGTTAATCAAACATCAGCTTGTTCATTCAACTCCCTCCAAACTACCTGTGCTCTTTGATTGTTCAACCATTCAAAAACCCCAACGCTACGGTTTCATTACTTGTTTTTTTCCTAAGAGCTATGCACATTTTTTCAAATCTTCCAATAAAGATCACTGGATCAAGTCTATGAAGAAGGAAAGTGATGGCATCAAGCTTCTCCAGGTGTGGGAAGGCTGTTTGACTCTACCCAAAGGTAAACAAGCTCTTACTACCATGTGGTTCTACAGGATAAAGGACAGCCCCGACAACAACAGCATCCAATTTAAGTCCATAATCTGTGTACATGGATTCAAACAAGTAGAATTCTTTGATTATGGTGAAACCTATGCTCCAACCGGCTCAATATTGATT
Organism: Puccinia polysora; assembly: GCA_025617555.3. Lineage (NCBI taxonomy): Eukaryota > Fungi > Basidiomycota > Pucciniomycetes > Pucciniales > Pucciniaceae > Puccinia > Puccinia polysora. Next base: position 9,142,824 of record CM062647.1, on the reverse strand, counting down.
CTCCGAGCTCTCTAATTCTTTTCTCTCCATCATAAACTCCTGCTTCAGCCAATGGACATAAAGTCCGCCTTTCTTCACTCTCCACTTGAAAAAGAAGTTTACATCAAAACTCCTGAAGGCTACAACTGTCAATATCCTTATCTCAAACTATACAAAGAACTCTATGGTCTAAAGCAAGCTCCAAAGAGCTGGTACAACACTCTGAAAGGGTGGTTGATTAATGATGGGTTTTTGGTTTCTTCCGCTGACCCTTTTCTATACATCAATCAAGCTCAGTCACTCTGCATTTTTTTCTACTTCAACGATCTATTGATAATAGGGAATTCATCTGAATTCTCCACTAGAATTAAACATAAATTTGGCATATCTCACAATGGACCCCTTTCCAAAATATTAGGCAACCACTTTGTCAAATCTAAAAGAGGATTCCCCTCATTTTGTCAAACTAATGACATCAACACCGCCTTGGAGGAGCTTGGGCTGATGGAATCCAAGCCAATCAGCACCCCTTTATCTCACAATGTTGAACTCAAACCAGCCTCAGAAGAAGATCACCAAAAATTTCTTGAACTTGACATCAACTTTTTTACCTCCACCGGCTTCCTCAATTATATTGCAAGTCAAACTTGGCCCAATCTATGACACTCTGTCTCCTACCTCTCTCAATTAAACAACAAACCCAGCCTGTCCCATTGGAATGAAGCTAAGTGTGTATGGAGATATTTCAACTCCAACAAACACTTAGGTCTTAAACTCCATTCTCCCTCCTTCATGTTTGATGTCAAATGCTATAGTGACTCTGACAGCGGTAACAATCCAATAACCCAACAGAGTCATTCCTGCTATATTGTGTTACTTCACAGCTTCCCGGTATCCTGGCACAGTTAACTAAAAACCACTGTATCCCTTTCATCTACCAAAAGAGAGCTTAAGGCTTTCATTCTTGAAAATCAAGAAAAGCTTTGGCTCCTTAACCTCATTAAAGAAATCAACCCAAGTCTCCAACTCACTCATTGTTCTTACATCAATAACAAAGCCCCTAAATGACTTAGTTAACTCAGACTCCCATCATGGAGCCCTCAAACACGTTGATACCCAAATGAAATGGCTTCAAGAACAACGTGACAAAGTTCTTCTTATAACTTGACTGATATTGTCAGGCAACATGCTAGCCAATGCACTTACCAAAGCAGCCACTAAACCTTCCAACAAATTTCTTGCTTCAACTTTGCTGTCATCTCACAACTAGACACGGCGGCGTGTTGTCCAAATTTTTCTTTCCTCACAATCTCAACCTTCCGCAGGAGTGGGGACACTCCAGTTCTGTTTCACCTCTCTTCTCTCTCTCCAAGACCTGTCTGTCTGCTCCCTTGTTCACCCAAGTCTCCATTTGGATACTTCACCTCTCCCCAACCTGAATCTCATGTCTCCTTCCAACGCACATCTCCTGTTCCCTTTCTTGTTTCTCTTCCTCTCCCATCACTTGCCTCCATCCTCAAGTCTTGATTCAATACACCCTCCGTTCTCAAGTCTCAAATCAATCCACTAAAACTCACCTCAACTCCAATCCCTCTTTGAAGTCACCCCTCAAGCTATAGCTCTGTTGTCTATCTGTGAGATTCCTTTTCAAATTATGTTTTAATCACTTCTGAAGTTGTCTCTTTCCAGCCTGTTCTCTCCTGTTATTTTTCACTTTTGTCCAGTCTCTTTGTCTCAGACTTGTGCCTTATTTTCAGCCTTCTATTTTCATTCAAACATAGACCCGGTGAGATTCCCTTGCTTCAACACATTTCGTTTCATTTATTCCGTTTCCATTTGTTTATAATCTTGTAGCCATAACCAGAATCTAGCTGGTCCTGCTTTGAAATACATTTCTTAAAGTTATCAAGAAGTTCTTTGTCATTAATCTTGCAATTCAGCTCTTCCACAAGCTTTTTTCAAGACTTGAAGGCTATGGGATGAAAAAGAGAGGAAGAAGAAGAAATTTGAAAGATTACTCCTGCAATCACATCAGGTTCTTGTGTCTGTTTCTACAATAGTGCAAGCTAGCTTGTTAAAATTAGTGAGTATTGGAGCAGTAGTAAAGGCTTTCTTTAGAGCTTCAAAATCTAAAGCAGCTTTTTCAGTAAAACCAAAATGAGTGTCTTTTTGAAGCAGATTAGGAAGATTAACAGTCTTCTTGGCGTTAATCTCAATAAACCTCCTGTAAAAATTACTGAATCCCAGACGGATTCAAAGGGGTTTGACCAAGGAAGGTGCAGGCCAGTCCAATATGTGTTGGATTTTGGCTGGGTACATCAATATTCCTTGATGCAAGACTATGACACCTAAAACCTGAGGAGAATGAGTATGAAATTTGCACTTAGAGGCTTTTGCAAACAGGTTATTCTTTTGAAGTTTCTGCAGCACCTATCATACATGTGGAATGTGATCATGAAACTTTTTTGAGTGGAAAAGTATATAATCAAGATACACCACAAGGCATTTCTCTATGAGGTCAGAAAAAATGTAATTGACAAAATGTTGAAAAGTGGAAGGAGTGTTGGAGAGGCCAAAAGGAACAAAGGTATACTCATAACTGCCAAACCGTGTTCTCATTGTGTTCAAATAATCATGAAATTTTGCAATGCCAATTAGGTTGTAGGTTCCCCAAAGTTCTAACTTTGAGAAACAAGCAGCTCCATGGAAGAGAGTAACAAGGTTTGACATAGGCATTCCCCTGGGTGACCTGTTTCAGTTTCCTGTATTCAACACAAAGGCAGAGGAGGCCTGCTTTCTTTGGGAAAAATAGGACGGGTGAGCTGTTATTTGAATAAATTGGTCAAAGAAATCCTTTCAATAAATTTTCTGCAATGTATTCTTAAAGGGAAACTGATTCTTGCTTTGAGATAGATTAGACTGGTCTGGGTGCCAGAGATGGGGCATTAATTTCAATGCGGTGATAATAAGAACAGGAAGGGGGTAGTTTATCTGGCTTTAAAGCTGAAGAGACATCAGCAAAGTCATGATAAACCAAAGGTAGAGACTCCCAAATGATTTCTAGATCTTCAATCTTGTCATCTTTGAGCACTAGATTTGAAGTGCTCACACAATGCAAGAGGATTAGGGAGCTCAAAATACACAATTTTGTAGTTGCCTGTTTCTCTTTGAAGAAACAAGCAAGAGTTATGTTTGAAAAATAAGGGATAACTCCTAAATTTGAAGAAGTAACTTGGGAATGCAGGTCAGGATATTGAAAATCTCCTGGAAGAAAATTTTCATCCAACTCATTGAAAGTTTCAGGTAGGCTGTTTAATTCCTGTTTGACAGGAAGTTTAGTATCCTGGGGTTGCAAGTTTTGAAGTTTAATTACTCCTTCTTTCCAATTCACATCCATATTCCATTAAACTAGAAAATGTTTGGCTTAGAATGGTGTTTTCCATTCTTGGGATATCCAAAAAAAATAAATCCCATTCAAAGCTGGGTAAATTGGAGAATTCAAAGGTCCATTTTTTCTTATGGTTAACCCAATTAGAAGGGTAAGTTGCACTACTTACTAAGTAGATGGGAAATTTATCTATCTTGGAATAAATAAGATTTTTGGAAGTTTCAAAAGATGAACTTATAAAAGAAACATTAGCTCCAGAATCAAGTAAAACACAATAGGAATTATTGTGGAATGGAAGAGAACTAACCTTGGACTTGGAGAACCAAGTGACTTGCAAGTTCAAAGATTGACTTTCTGTAATTTAGATAATGTTTTGTTTCCCTTGCAAGTATCAGAAAAACTACAAGCTAATTTTTTTACTGTCTAGCTGATTCACGCGCTAGTTTCTTGGAATAAATATTAACATCATTTTTTCCTCCGCAATACATACACAGCCCCTCATTTTCCCTCCTTTTCTGTTCCTCATTCCAGAGCATCCGGTTTCCTTATCCAGGAACTTTGGATTTTTGGAAATGGCTTTCCCTTTTGGGTTGGAGTTCAAGGTCTAATTTGGTTTGTATTGTTTTGGATTATTTGAATGTTGCTTTGAAGAGTTGTCTTCCTTTGGAGTCAACATGGTTATTTTGTCAAGAGCAGTTTTTTCTGTGATAGCCATTCTCAAGCTCAATCACCCAATCAATTAGATTCTGGAGGAAGTTTGTCTTATGTCCTCCAACCGAAATTTGTTTGATTAGGCGTGCCGGTAAACCCTTTCAAAAGTGAAATAAGTTTCTACCTTGTTCAATTGGATGAAAAACTGCAGAGTTTGGAAATGAGAGATATAAACACAAACCCTACTATTCTCCTTCATAAATAGACTATCAAGTTTGTATTCTGGTGTTTTTCACTTTGTTTGAGTTGCAAAAAAAGGGTGACCAATTGCTGTTGGAACTTATCCCAATTGTTGAAAATACAAGTGGGACTAGTATTTGAAAATAGTTTGAGGTATATTTCAAACCACTGCAAGGCTCTACCTCCTAAGAAGTAAGACACATACATGACTTTACGTCTGTTTTAGGGGAAGTTATTGGGATTGTTTGAGAAGATTATTTTACAAGACTGAAAGTAATTTCTAAGTTTATGGGAGTGTTCCCCATTACATGGTCAGGCTGCTTCATGGTTGGAGTGAAGAAGCTGGGACCACTAGGGCTAGATTGTGAGGCATTTTGGTTAAGAGCCTGGATCAAAGCAAAGATAATGGTCAAATTTTCCCCCATGGGAGCACTAGTGCAAACCCTTGATCTACCGCAGGTCAAGGTTTCATTGGTGGAATTTTTGGAGTATTTGATTGGGTATTTGATTTCCTCAAGAGGATCCACTGGATCTTCCTGTTGAGGAGCAAGGGGTTTTTAAAGGGGTTCAACCAAAGGAGACTTAGAAGAAGGAAATGGGTCTAGGGGTTTTTGGGCCTGCAAAGCACTTGATATCCCTACCTAATGAATATCATTATTCTGAGGGTTGAGGGAAGCGTTGCTGGTCAAGCAAGTAAGTGAAATTGAAAAAAATAAATCTACTATAGATTGGTAAACTACAAAAGAGGACTTATTTAGTTAATTTACTGTCACACAACCACACCTCATACTATAGAGCATTCTTAGATGATTGTGAGTGCAAATTAGGAGTCTGAGTGTGAGGGATAGTGCAAGGTAACAAGGCTAACTGAAGAGTGAAAACTCTAGTTTGATGGCTCAACAAACAGGAAGAGGGATGAGATGTTCTGATGGAGGGAAACCAAAGCCAATCCCAATGTGATGACTGGATTTATAAAGATGCAAGAATTTATCAAATTAACTAACTGAGGAGACAATCTACAGGCAGGAAATGTAGCATTTTTAAGGAAATTTGGTGGTGACTATATACAACCTGATGGATGGCTTGCTACAGTTAGGGAGAAATGATGCGATGAATGAAAGGAACAGAGTGGGAAAAATGAAATGGCAGTACAATTGTTTCCAAGGTTGAAGCTTAAGTTCAAGAAAATAAAAAATGAGCATTCATCAACGTAATGGATGAGAAAGTGAAGGAATGAAATGGGAGGGAAGTGCAAATATAGAGATATAGCTTATGCAGGGAAGGGACTGGTCCATTTGTAAACTATACAGTTTATTTTTCTATCTAGGAATGAGTGCAAGCTAGTGCAATTGTTTGAACAAGGATGGAATTCCAAGGGTTGATGCTACCCAGGGTAGAAGAGCAAAGCTCAAATGGATGGTTGAATTGGGCTATATTTAAAAGAAAATATTTGCAAGTATATACTGAGTAGCCATGATTTGGAGGTTGTTATGCAAGCCAAAGGTGGTAAGTGGACAGCACCATTGATTTTGTGCTTTCTTTCTGTCACTCTTATGGACTGAGGTAGATGGTACTGAGGAAAAGGATAAAATGACTCTTGACCTTGGAGCGTGAAACTTTCCTGCATGGCCTGTGCAAAAAAGATATTTATCTTTTCCATCACATGGAATTTCATATTTTCAGCTGCTTTTTCAGGGGGTACCCTTACACAATCTCTTTCCAGGGTCCCATTGGTCTTGACTGCTGCCCTGGGTGCTTTTCCTTCTTGCATAATTTCTTGGAGCTCAAACTCTCTGTTCACTGTGATTTTGAGCACCTTCATGTTGGATAAGAGTGGAATTCCCCCATAATCAATTCTCTGCATCAATTTATGCTTGTGCAAAGGCCAATTATTATTATTAATTAACTCCCCATGCAACCCAAAGAGGTATTTTTTTGACCAAAACTGTGTTTTTCATGAAAATATTGTTGCAGGCTAAATACTCTTGGGTCCCTCCAAGTGCAAAAAATTAACCTTTGAAATCCCCCTACAAATTCACCCTTCCCATTGCAAGCATTTTGGAGACTAGTTGTTGCGGGTTGCCTCCTCAAAACCTTGACCCCTGCTTTCCCTACTTCTCCATAGTCTATCCCATATTTGCTTGCAGTTTCTTTCCCAATATCCCTCCATATCCTCAATTTCTTCCAAAAAATCTTCCCCTGATATCAATTTGACCACCTTCATTACCTTCTCCTCCTCTTTTTCCCCTTTTGTAGCTGTGGAATCCTTGAACCAGTCTAGGAATTGGTAAATTTTATTAGTTTGGAACCAAACAGCCAGCTTTTTTTTCGAAAACATCTTTCCTACTCAGGGCCACACCTTGTTAGAGCTCACCAGGCTCTCTGTTGGCATACCTTATATTTTTCTTGCTCTTGGTGGACGCAGTGGTAGCCCACTGCTGGCTCCAGATCCCAAACTTTCTTCCAGAATTTGGAAGGGTGTGTTTCTTCACTTGAAGGTTGGTTAAATCCTTTCCATTTTAAAAAAAGAGCTTCCTTTGGCAACAATAACATAAAAAAATTGTAATGAAAAAAAGATTAGCATGAATAATAGAAGAGAAACAGGCCCCAAAAGGCCCCCAAATATTTGGTGGAAAAAACCTTGCTAGAAATTAATTTGGTCTGCTCCCAAGGTTTGGGTAAGCCTTCCACTTTTTTTCCTCTGCAGCACCCTCTAAAGCCATGTTTTGGTATGAATATACAGATATGAATAATGAGGCAATTAGTAATCTCTAAAATGGGTGCTTTAATAAGGACAAACTTGGTAGCTTCCTTAGAAAAATCTTTGAAAAATTTTGATTTTCAATCTTTTTTTAGTATTTTATGTGTATTATAAAACCCTTTTTTCTTTCTGATTATTTGAAGCCTCTAACACTCTTTTCTATGCTCAATTTTATAGTAAATACAACAGTAGAATTCCACTGCGCTGAAATCCCTTCTTCTAATCTACTTTCAAGCAATAATATGCATTTTTCTTTCATGCCCTGGCATCCTTTAAAACCTTCCTGAAACTTTGGAACACCTGTTTGACTAATTTCTCACCCCAAGTCAGACCCTTTATCTGACTTCCATCTCCATTTTCCCTTTGCATTTTTCTGTGGCAACCCCTCAAACAATCCCCTAAAATCATGTGCCATTACTTGGATACCTTGAATTCACACCACCCAATTTCCCTGAAATCACTATCTGATTTATTCCTGCACTTTTTTCTTACTTTCCAATCCTCACCAGGTCTGCTTCATTTTGGTAACTGCACCTAGTGCCTTGCCTAACCCTCCCATCCTCTGTGTTTGGTGGTCCATTTGCTCAATTGTTTCCATCCTATCAGGTTTCCACATTTTGCAACCTGCACAGAATTATTTTCATTTTTCTGTTCTGCCATTTTTTTATTTTTAAAAAATTTTTAATTTCACTTTCATTGGTAGTTTTGGTCTTCTTACTTGGTTTTTTCTATAAAAGACCAAAACACCATTTGTTTTCCACAGTCATTCATTGTACCCTGCCATGCCTTCCAACCTTCATTAAACTTTGAAAACCTCCCAAATACTTTCCCATTCCAATTTAAACTTCCTGCCTTGATTTCATCTCCATTTTCCTTGAAAATTGGTTTGGGGAAACCTCTCACACCTTCACCTATCACTGTGTGCTGTTTATTTGTAACCTAAAATTCATCCCTCCTTCCATCCTTATGATTTCCTGTTAAATCCATTCCAGAACTTGGAGCTTACTTTCACATCCCCAGAAGGTCTTCTGTTTTTTTTTCTGCATTTTTATAACCATCAATTGTGCCTTTATCAACCCTGCCAAGCCTTGGCATGCTCCATTTTTCCCTACCTATCAGATTTCCACATTTGGCAACACACTCAGCATTCCTTTCCTTTAGCCCTTCCCATAATTTTTTTATTGTTTACAAAAAATACATGCCTCAATCTTTCAAGCTCTAGTCCTCTTCCCATTTTTTTTCTATAAAAGTGCACCACACCAACTGTTTGATCCACATGCTTGAAAATAATTCCCTCTTCAAATCACTAGAACTGGATTATGTGTTGAATTTCATAAAAACAGGAAGAATTTCTTAAATTCACATCATGGGAGGATTAAGAACCAAAATCAGTAACTATGCCAGCCTTCTCACTCTAGATGATGCTGCTTGGACTCCCAGTTAAAAATTCAATCTCCTTTCTAAGCGGGAAATTTTGGCCAAGGCAGCCAATTTAAGAGTAAATTGTCAAATGAAGCCACCTACCTTCAAATTAGTTGCTCAATGCCCATTTTTTCTTGAAGGAAAAAAATTAAAAATCTTCTCTTCATCAAAAACTTCTCTGAAACAATCTACTTAGCAACCATTTCCAGTGATTATCTTCAAAAACTACATTCCAAATTTGGTCATACCATTTTTGGTTGTATGAAGAAATTTCTCAAGTCACCTATCCAGAGATATTTCAAAAAAAAAATCCTCATGCTCAAGTTGCAACAAGAGAAAAAGAACCCATGAAAGTTTCAACATAGAATTTTTGAAATTCTCCAAGATACTTCAAAACTTCCACACTACCTGAATCCAAGTCATGTATCAAACAAGAAGTTTTGAAAAAAAGAATTTCTAGGAAGATTAATAGAATACTTGCCCAAAGTTCTTTCCTATAGAATTATCATGCCATCAGTAAAATTTGTTAGGTAAAAAAATTCTTTTTTTTTTATATTTGAATCCCTGTTGAGGGAAAAATATTGAATATTATCTTTTAAAAAAATATGACCACAGGAAATAGGATATTTTTGAATCATGATAGAAAAAATAATTTTCTAATTATTTTTAGTAATAATGAAGTTTTGAAATATTTAATCCCTGTCAAATATGACGCAGCAGTTTCACATGAATTTCAAGAAATTCCTGGAACTCAAATTAATGAGAGAATGGCCAATATTAAATTTGCAAACTTGCAACCCCCGTTCACTACCAAAAACAGGTCGCGTGGCGCAATTAGCAATCCATTTTGTGTAGTGAATGGTAAAAAAACAAAACAATTTTAATTTAACTATTCGTTTTATTTTATTTATATATATATTTTTAATTTTAATTTAATTTAATTAATTAATTTCTTTTTGATATATCTGTTTATTTTTTTATATTTATTTATATTTATATTTTCAATTTAATTAATTAATTTATTTTCAATTTAATTAATTAATTTATTTATTTTTTATTTCATTTTATTTATATATATTTTTTTTATATTCATATTTTTGATTCAATGGATTAATTTATTTTTTATTCTTTTATTAAAATAAATAAAAAAAATGAGATAATAAAAAGTAAAAAAAAATATTTATACAAATCCATTCGCGACTCAGATTTGTCGTGAACGGAGTTTTGCGCCCCATTTGGGACCCAAGGATTGAAAATTTAACATTGGCCGCAATAAATTGATTTTTCCAATGAATCTGGAGAAGATGATGTTAAAATGAAAAAGAAGCAATAATTTGCGCAAAGAAATGAAATTTATATTAGAAGTGAAAGCATTTCAATTCAAAAAAGAAATTTGGAATGCATCAAGAAATCAAAAGCTTCATTCCAGATTGAATCTTCACAAGAAGTACAAGCATATAAATCCAATTGATCATTTTTATTTCACAGGAAGAAATTTCAAATTTCCAAGGAATATGGAATGTGTAAATGCTTTCCCCTGAGATATTATTTAGTCATTTCAGTGAGATGGAGCTATCTATGAAATAACCTCTACCTGAAATTTTATTTCTTATTCATTGATTTAATTTTTCAGATATGTTCAAATGTATTATTATATGAAATAATCATAAATAAATTTAAAATTATTATTAATTCTATCTACCAGCTTTATTTCTATCTCCAACAATTTTTATCAAAGCTTTTTACAACACTACTCCAAACAAATTGGTAAATCTCTCGGAAGAAATTCTTCAAATTGAACAGATTATTCCTCCTGTAGATTCTCTGACAAATCAAACCAAGCAAGAATTTCAAAAGATTAATATCAAACCAGAAGAAAAATCAGTTAAATCAGAAGACAGAATCAACATTTTTTTTTTGTGAAGAACTCTTACTTAAAAACAGGAAGTACAGAAAACAAACCAATCTCAGGACACCAGAAAGATGTGGCCTACATGCTTCATTAGTTCCTAAATCTTTTAAGGAGGCTCTGAAGATTTTGATCTTCCTCAAATCCCTTGACACAGAACTCAGAAATTTCAAGGACTTTGGAGTCTGTGAAAACTCTGCTGTTCAAGAGCCAAAAAAATTTACTTAATTTTCCCTATGCCTTTGAGATAAAGAATAATAATCATGGCAAAGATCCAATCTATGATTATAAAGTTTTTTTCATGCTTTTGACCAAACATGTGAGATAGGATAATTCAAAACATATGCTCCCACCAGTAAGGTTACCTGAGTTAGAATAATTTCTTCTCTTAGCAAATCTTTCAAAGTTCCAATTTGATTTAAAGGGAGTTTTCTCCATGATCCAATGGATGAGGATGTATTGATAAGAAGACCAATTTTATCAAACAGAAGAAGCCCAATCTTAAAGTGTAAAAATCACTAGCAAGACTCAAACAGGCCCCAAAAAGCTGGTAAATCATTTGAAGTGGATGGTTCAAGACCAAAGTTCCAAAAAAACCAGAATCAAATCCCTGTCTTTAAATAGGTCAATATAAAAAATCACAAATCTTTTTTCATGTTTATGAACTACTAGTATTTGAAAAAATTAAATAATTCAGTGATGCATTTCAAAATCAATTTCAAACCTCATCCTACCAGTAACCCAATTACTTACTAGGGATGAAGGTCAAAATATGAAAGGAAGGTTTAAAAGTTCATTTAACTTTGCAAATAGACCAACAACTGAAAAAAATCACCTTTAATATTACAAAACATCAATTAAATCCTGCATTCCAGGGATCCATCTTATTGCTGAAATTCAAGAATAATTTGACCAATTCAAAAGGCTTCAAGTAAATTATTGATCTCCAATAGGAAGATTGAATTACATAGCTAGCCTTGACCATTCCAATAACCATTATTCATTACTTGTGCTGGTGATATTCTCATAAAATGCAAGAATGAACCACTGGAATGAGGTTTTTAAATTTTTTAAATACTTATCTTCATCTGAAAATTTGTGTCTTTTAATCTCAAAAAAGAATAATTTAGGAAATATATTCTTCTAAAGAAATTCCACCTGGGTAGATGAAACAAACTCCAGAAATTCTCAGACCAGGTTCATATGTTCCTTCAAAGGCTCAATGCTCTTCTGGATTAGTTGAAAAAAAGAGATATAACTTCTTTTTCAACAGAATTCAAATTTGATTCCTTGATTTATGGATAAATTGAATTTTGATGGATGAAATATCTCATTTTAGGATTATTTAGAGCTCAAAAATATCCTAAATTTCAATTGTTTTATAATAAATTATCAGAAAATAAAATAAAGAAATTTGGATGCAACACCAAAATCAAAAGGATAAATCTAAAAAAAAGGATAATAAGAAGATGTCAGAAAAAATTTTATTTAAATGAAACTGATAAAGTAAAACCAGAAATTAGCATACATTCTAACTAATTCTTTGAAAAAACTGTCCCTACAGAAATTCATTCATCATTTTAGTAATTGATTCTATCCTGTGTCAAATTGATGAGTTTTTTTTAGATTAATAATGAGAGAAAAACGTTTGTATTTCCCTCTTTCCAAAAACGCACTTCATCAATGGGTCAAGTACAAATAATTCAACCATGTAAAAATCAGTACAGAACACTGTTGAACCCAACATGGTTTTTAACAACAAATCTGATTAATCTTCATTAATCTCCTCCACCTTCTAATCTAGAGATAATCAAAATTTTAATAAATTTTTGTTCAATCCTGCTCAATTCTATCAATCCCCATTTATCTCTCACAACAATCCATCTCTCCAATCCATTTCACAAAGCTCAAGCTGAAAGGGAACTTTGAGCTGGTAGATGTTCATTTAAGCTTTTTCAGCCAAGGAACCCAGGCTAAACATTGTCCATTTCTCATAATTCTCATAATCTCAACCTTCAGAAAGTCTCAAGTTTTCTTTGATAGCCATTTATTCCTAAGCTACAATTCTGAGTGGCATAAAAATATACCGGCCTCATTATTCTGATTATTCTGACCTCTTTCAACGTTTCCCATGCTTTTCATAAAATAATCCCAACATTTACTAAATTTTACTGTTCTTATTCTGCTTTCATGTATACAAGTGAATGTTGTAACCAAATATTCATTATTTATTTTCTTCATCTTTTCTCCATCACAATGTCTATTGAAAATAACACACAGAAATCTTCATTTCACTTTCTAGCAAGTGCCATCAAGGATCTAATGCACAATGTATGACCAAGCTCAGCTCAAGCTCCAGTCAAGCTGTGTTCAAGATTGATACAAGCTCCAATTCACATTGAATGTGCACCAAAAACCTGTTAGGGCATGAAACATACCTTCAAATAGAAATTGGAGATAGCTTTGACCAGAGCTTCCATCATGGCATTTTCTAGCTGTGGTGAATTGAATTTTTTTCTGATTAAAATCATAATTGTGGTTCTGGTTTATCAAGCCATTCATTTCTAAATATTCTGTATTAAAAATGAACATTTTCCTCAAAAAAAAACATATGATTCAAGATGATTAAGAATACCAAATTAATTTGGCCCCTATTTTCAATATATTTATTGGTAATCTTGAATTCATATATCAAAAGATACCAAAATTTTATGTTCAAATTTTAAAATTATCTAGATATCAAAGTTTTTCTCCTTAATTTTTTTTGAATATGACCTCTAATATCTCAAGCAGACTAAGATACTTGGCATATTATTAGCAGTAATTCAACATTCTAACACCATGAAAATTTTTATTTCACTTTCTAGCAATTTATTTCTAGGAATATCTATTTGAAGCTCTTTCCAACCAATAGTTGAAGAATCCCAATTCTTAAAATATTTTTTTTGTGCATTCACTGTGCATAATGAACAGTGAGTGTTCATTGAAGCTTTTTTGAAAATTGAACTGTGCTTGGTTGAAGCTTGTCCTGAGCTTGTTCAAAGATGGGGCCTGAGATTCTTGATTGCCCTGGCTAGCAAGTGACATCAGTTTTTGGGTTTTAATGTTCTATATTTGTCCCAGAATTCTAATTTGATATGAAAGCATATTTTTATTCATCTCTAAGAATTTTTATTTTTCACAAGATTTTTGTATTTTATCACAACTAAATTAAATTTTCATACATGAATTATTCAAAAATTTTCATCTTGAACAGATACCCCAGGGCCTTGCAAGTTATGGAGTATTTTTTAAATTCTCATTCAGAATAAAATGCATTCAATAGTTTTATTGGAACTTGCAAGAGTTTTATTCAATACTTGGAATGTTGCTCATGGAAGAAAGAGGTAAAATTTAAAAAAGAATTCCTTTTGCTTATGATATATTAAATATTGAAAATCCTCAACAAGATTTGAAAAACTAGGAATTTTTTCATTCAATAACCTCCTCTCTTCTTTAGAGCCCTTTCTTGTTATTTCAGTAAGTTTTTTGTATTTTTGAATAGCCAAATTTTATATTGAAAAAAAAGGAAAATATATATACATTTTGAACTTGAATACCACTCAAAAAACTTCCTCAAAAAAAAAAGAATCCATATTAATTCAAATTGCCTTGAAAAAAACATGAAATAATCATCAGCAATCTTGGGTTAATTTTCTTGTGGTTTTATCTTCAAAATAAATTTTACATTGCATTAAAAGATACTAATATATCTTTAAGAATAAAATCACCTTGAATTTTTAAATAATAACCATTTTCAGAAATAAAATATTGCAAAATATCAACCCAAATTTTGTGGGAAAACTGGATCATACGTTTTGAGATCAAAATTTTCATCAATGGAAAGCTTTTGGGTAAATTTTTCCCTATGAAAGAACACAATTAATCATCAACATTTATATTCCCTCATCTATAATTTCTTTGAAAATTTTTACTCCTCATTAAACTGATTAGCTTCAAGATCCCATTTTTTCGAGCTCAATTCTCCATGTTTCATCTCCTTTAATCCTAGAAAATCTGTCACAAAAAAATGTAGAATTTCAAATCAAAGAAACCAAGTAAGTAATTAATTGACTTTCTCAGAAAAGAAAGGATGTAAATTAGTAAGAAAAGGTGCTCATGAAATAAATGAGAAGTCTCACTTTGCACAGGTAATGAAATTCCTCTAAAACCAAGCTAAAGTATGAAAAAAATATTTTCAGGTGACAAACCAACATCAAATCTGAATAATATCAATTGTTTTATCTTTCAAAATTTTTACTAGGTAAAAAAATTAAATTTATTGGACTTGTGATTTACAGAATAAATTGATGTATTGATTTTTAGGTTCAGGTGATTTCAAGGATACTGACTTCATATTTTAAATAAAATGGTCAGGTTGAAAAAGATGTTAGGACTATTCTGATCAACAAGAAAAAAATTACTTAATCTTGCATGAGATTGAGCCAAGGGATTCTGGGTTTATATGTTGTGAATTCATGGCTCAAAAAAAATAAAAATAGGAAAGGGGCATAGGTCACAAAATATGACCATCTCCCAATTTTAAAAAACAAGATTTTATCAAATAATTGAAACAAATTTAAATCTTATTTTGATATTGATTGAGTGTCATATCTATTGAATTCTTTTCAGAGCTATTGGTTGAGATAACCAGGAAGCTTATGGTTATTCTTATTTTTATTCCATGATTCATAAGGCTTTTTTTTAGAGGAAGCTAGATGAGGGCTTATCTGGGTTATCAAATGTACCATTAGAAGCCCACTTTTTTTTATTAAAAAAAATAAAAAACCAACATTTTAATTTGGATTTTATGTAATACACTTAACCCTTAAATGGTGCATTTTAAAAAGGGGGTTTCATGAAAATGGTGGATTTTCAAAACAAAAACTGCCATTTATTTATTAATATTCATCAATACCCAGAAAAAGCCATCCACACATCAACATGAAATCCACCATACAAAAGAATTCTCAAGCTAAAAGGATCAGATCCCCATCATCATTTTAGTCGAGCTCATATTCATAAACTCACCCTAGATTTGGATCTGAAACAACTCAGTCCTCAATCAGCTGTGCCATTGGTTCCTATATTACAAGCAACCCACTTAAATTTTCTATTTTAATGAACCCATTGATCTTTTATCCAACCCTTTAACCCCATATGAGAGGCCTTCTAATAGATTTGGGATCCCTAAAGGTTTCTTTCAAGACACACCTGGCTTCAATAGATCTAGCTTGGAAGATCTTGGTTTTATTGGTATGAAAAAAAAATAACTTGATGAATGCAATCTCAACCACTCAGGAATCTTAAATTTCTGATTCAAAGCCCTCATCATCCATCCCCTTCCTTCTTCTCAATATCTCAAATTTTAATTCCCATTATTAGGGTTTCCAAATTCTCATCCCTCACCCCTATTTCAATCTTCTTTGCATAAAACCATTAAAAATAAAGCCAAGGCAATCAAGTGGATTATCTATGTTTGATCTATTTCTTAGTTTTCATGGGAGAATCATCAACTGTGGGTTCACTTTACCTTTCTCATGAATTTTGAAATTTTTTTATCTTTAAAAAATAAAAAATAAAACCTGCCTGGTATTCTCTTATCAAGGCTTATCCTTATCGAATTTTATCACTCTTGAAATATTTTACTTCTCTCAAGTTTCAAACATCTTGTAAGATTTTTCACAATCTTTTGGTTATCTTGTGCTTCTTCTTCAACTTGCAACATGATCTGAACAAGATTTCTCCTGGCTGAGCCAAACATTCATGGAAAGAAATAACTGGCCACTCACTCACCCCAACCTGTCTTGTAATATACAGAGTGAGGCTGAAAACCTCTGTCTTCAGAAGAATATGGATCTATTGAAAAATTTTGAATTTTCCAACTAATTCTGTTTGATTCAGCATCATTCCCCCAATGGTTTATTTGATTAATCAATACTATTAACCCTTTTCCTTTCCTCTTGTGGAATCCCAATAATTATTTTACATTTCTCTAGGGTACTCTGCTTGTTTCAGAGGTCTGGCTTGGAATCTGGCAGCTAACAAAATTCAATCAAGGTTATTTGTAACCATTAACCCTTTTCCTTTCCTCTTGTGGAATCCCAATAATTATTTTACATGTCTCTAGGGTACTCTGCTAGTTTCAGAGGTCTGGCTTGGGATCTGGCAGCTAACAAAATTCAATCAAGGTTATGTGTAACCTTTATTAATGGAGAGGCAGACACTGTGGGGGATATTTATAGACACAAAAGCATGTAGGCACAGCAGTTGAAGAAACCAGGATTCTCATCAGTGGGTGGTTGCGGAATGCGTAGCACAATAGGTTTTAAAAGTAAACTCCATCTAATTGCCTACTCCAGAAGAGGAGAACCCTTGGCTCGGAAGCTGTGTGGGTGCAATTTCTGCAAAACAATAGGGGGCAGGGTTGGGTTTTTGCCTTCTGCGGAGCAATGGCTGTAGTTTTGTCCTTTGTGGATCATTACACTGAATTTTTGCCTTTTGAAGAACAAAATTTGTGTTTGATAACTAAACCCCTCCACAATTATGTATTCCAGGGTAGGAACACTCCTGAAAGTGTTTGTAACTAAGGATTATGTATTCAAGGGTTGGCTATGGGGTTAGCACAAAGATTGCGGAGGATTTTTAATTTTGGCAAAAATTGAACTTAAGAGTCCAAGAGGTTGCATATGGATTGATGGGGATCTGCAAGGAAGATCAATGGGGGTCTTCCATGATGCCATATGCAGGATTGAAGGGGATCTGCTAGAGGAAGGTCAAAGGGGATTGGAATCTAGCACTGCATTGGTGAAAATGAACTGGTAGAGTCATGGGAGATTAAAATAGTATCACTAGAATAAAATGTATGCAGACAGATCAGCTAGAAGGATCATGACTAATAGTGTACCTGGTCATTGCAGAACATGTTAGGGAGGAGGTGCAGCAGAATTCATTTTTTGTTTTCTTTTTTTTTGGGGGGGTGTTTTTTTGGTTTTTGTATATAAGGAGTTTGTACATTATCATAGGGGGATCAAATCTTTTAAGGATTTTTCAGGGGCATCCTTACAGATAAAGGATTTAATTTATCTTAACTTAGCATTTGAGAAGTTGGGGATTCTTTTTTACAGAGCTTCTCATTATCAGGACCTTTTTGTTCTCAGGAAGAATTTTTCCTCAGAAATAACTTCAAGACTTAGCAGAGGAATATTTCAGTGCAGAGCTTGATGGGGAGTCCGCAATTGTTGATTATTGCTATTTAATTGCTTGTTAGCCAAAGGAACATTCTTATGATTCAGAGGACAGGATAGTGTGTTATTGGGTGGGGAAGGGGTATTCTAACTCAAAGGATTAGACAAGTATCCGGTACCAGAGCAGGATTTTTGCAGACATTTAGTGTAGCACGCAATTTCTTTCCACAACACTAATTTCCAACTATGTTCATGGTAAAAGTTAGTGCAACAGAAATTTTTGTTCTCAACCCATTGAGGCATAAATCCAAGAGCTATTGGATGAGTTAGTATGACTTATAGTGTGATTGATTATGATAAGAGAGCCAAATAAAGAAGGATCAATGAACTTGAGAAGAAATTTGTGTGAAACTCAACATGAGATGATGATGGAATGACTGACATAAATGTCAAAGGATTAAATGGAAGAAATCAAAATTCAAGAAGTTTTCTAGATCAAGTGTTGAGTGATTTTGATTTTTATTGGAGTGATGGAATTAGAGTCCCATACTAGCCTTCCTTCTCCCCCTCTTACTCTGAAATATATACTCATGTGTTGAGGACAGAACAGGTTGCTTAAGATCTAGTGAGGATTCTGGACCTGATATAGGATCATCAACTTGCTACTCAGAGCAACCATGATCAACAAGCTTGATTAGACATCAGAGACAAGTACCAATGCCAGCAGCATGATGGCATACACAATGTGGCCAAATCTGAAAATTCAAATCCAACCTGGAATTTTCAAACACTGATCCTATCCCCCACTCTGGATTTTTTTGATGGATGAAAAGGATAAAAAAAGCTCAGAAAAAACAAAAATTGAATGGGGAATATTTCAATGTAAGATCTGGGAAGTATGAAATATGTGACAAATTTCCATCCTTGGTTTGGATGATTGGAGATGACTGCTCAACTTGGAAGGATGATTTTCAAGGTTAATTGGATGATAATGATGGTTTATGGAATGTTTTTGTTTTTTCATTGGGCTTCAATCTACATTTCCTTTCAGGCCAGCATGGGTGGAGGCTATTGGACAGGAAATCACCAGTGTTTTTTCATTGGGCTTCAATCTACATTGCCTTTCAGGCCAGCATGGGTGGAGGCTATTGGACAGAAAATCACCAGAAATACTGGATGAGGGAGGGAGAATTTTTTAGGGGAGCAAAAATGTGTGAGAGAGAAGAGAGAGAAGAAAGACCAGGAAATTTAAATACCATCCTTGAAAAAACACACTTATTTGCAGGTAACTCTGACCCCCCTGTTTTAAAATAAGTGGGTTTTTTTGGTTTTTTCAATGGTGGTGTTGAAATGGTAGATTTGGGTGGGAAATTTTCCTTGAACAAACAGCTGGTTTGCTAAATATGATACACCCTAATATGAATAACAAGTTGCACAATTCCCTCTTTTAATTGGAGAGTTTAGATACTTATATTAAAAACTAAAAAAGTTCAATTATATTAAAAACTCAACAATATCACCAATCATGAAAAAAGGAGTCTTACAATAAGACACAAAGTGAAAGTTTAGTTCAGATTCAATTTGAAGTGAAAAATCTCTAGGGAGAAGTGCCAGGTTGACCAGTACATGCTAAATGTAAAATAAACTTTGTGAAAGTCAAATGTATTCATTTTCCTCCATAAAAATGCAACAAAATATAAAATTAACTAACTCATCAAACTCCCCCAAAAAATACATATAAGTGTGATTTCAAGGAAAATAATTTCCCTTGTGATGAAAGAGTACAACCTGGAGAATTGTTGGCCTATATTTAAGAAAAAGTGTGCATAATCTTGGCTATATGGAAAAGAAAGGATAACAAACAGGCTATAGGTAATTTTTCAAAAGTGGAGCTTTCCAAAGATTGATTGAAATATTGAAGAAATTCAACAACTGAATATACAAGAATAACTTCCAGGAAAAATGAATTAGTAAGCTCATGGGTAAATCAATGATCTCAAGGAGAGTAAATCTAGTCTGGGTGAAATTGGAGCTATGATTGTGATGAGTGATGTCAAGGATTGGAAATTTGCAAAATAAAATTTTTAAATTTGACAAAATATTCATTGATTGAATCATGAACTGAAGAAAAATTTCAGACAAAAAGGTTCAAAAACCTCAGTTGTTGATTCAAATTAAAAGCACAAGGTGCAAAGACCAATCCAAGTAAGATAACTCAGCATCAAAGTAATTTTTCCTTATTTATTATCAGATAACATTTGTTAAATTTGAAAGAACTGCAAGCTTGGTGTGCTTTTAGTTGGGTTTCACACTTTCCATTGCCAGAGCTGATCCTGAGAACCTGAGATGAGTGTTGATTTTAGATCTATGGGCAAGGAGTGGTTGTTTCTTGGACCAACTTCAAAGTGTGACACATGTCTTCATGCGCTCCCTGCATTGATCACCAACCCAGCCTGTCAGTGTCTGGTGTCCTGTGCCTTTCTGTGCATGTTGTGCATGTGCTGAAATCATTTCATGGTGTTGTTCAAAGGTATTTAACCTGGATCATTCTTTAGTCCACCACAAGTTTTTTGCTAACCTTGCGTAGCTTAGGTCTCCAGTCATCTTCTGTGCGCACTTTTCCTTGGTGCACTACCCATTGTGATCACCATTATCACTTAGTGATACTAGTTGTCATGATGAATCCTAATATCTTCAATGAGCTCAGGCTGGGCCTTTCGAGGCTAGGGTGCCGGTCTGCTGTCTAAAATACAAATCGCGTACCGTCTCGCGGATCTTCCGGCCCGATGATGTTTCAGTGAGCGGCATTTTTCTTGCCGATGAGGTGGTATAGATGTAAATATGTCAATACATATTATATACCTACATACACCCGAGCCAGGGCGCCCTACAATAATCGCATCAGGCCCAGGAAGATTCATAGTAGGAACCTCAACCCTCTAGAGAATCCGATTTGTCTAGTCTCGGAAACTTGCAGTTGGCGGGACTTGCTGATTTTGCTTTTGATTTGCTCACCTTCCTCAATCAGGTGAATCAGCATGTCCGAACATCGGTTGCGGACTTGCTTGTATGTATGCATAAATACATGTAGCCACCATGCATCTCCATCCCGCTCCATCCACCATCAGTCTCCCTTGTAACTTGGTCGAGGTTTAGGCCGAAAGGTTGCGAAGAATACGTAGTATACCCAGCCTTTTATTGGCATCTTCATGTTCTGACATGGTCACGCCGAATCTTTCATACGCACCCTTCAAATCCACAGAATACCCCAGGTTCCTGCTCCAGCATCGGAATTCCGCTGGGCAGTTCGAGAGTTTAAGCTTGAGAGAATACGATGGTGTTCGCTTGCTCACCGGGTGAGGCTTGACAAGCAGCGCATCAGATCAGTACAGAACAGATACACCTAGGCTGTATGAGGAAGCCTTTGGTGTTCTGTTGACGGTGAAGCCATAAGGCAGGATGAAACATAGCATACATACAGTCAGTCATACATAAGCCAAGACGCAATCTGGGATTGCGACCCCGCCCAATACCACAAGTCGGTCTCTACTCGTCAGGTTCCGGCGCGTCCTGTAGGCTCTCACATCTGGACAGCTAGCAGCCATTATAGCCCTTCGGCATTCACATTCATAGTCAAGACTTGAGAGTTAAGAGCGTGTTTCAGCGGCGATGTGGACACTGGCTTGGCCGTTGCGTTGCTGAAGTAGACCGTCACACATTAAACTCCACACTGATTGAAAACGAATTTCCTTGACCCACAGCTTCAGACTTGATGAACTGCAGCAGCTACAGTTTCGGGTCGACGTGTCAAACAGACACTGATGCACAGGTTCAAACTGAGTCTGAAGTTCTCTCACCAATCTTTCAAGAGCCACCGGCAAGTTAGAGCCACAAAGATCGCGGCACTGGAGAGATGAATCAAACTTGATCTTTAGCAAAGGTGTGAATGATGAGCAGTAACCTGTCAATCTGTTCCCGAAGAAACTTCTCCACAAGTTAGGAAGATTCCGCTTCGATTCGGGTCTCGAAGGTGGCTGAGCATGCACGATCATACATAAGTAATGGCACAAGATTTACGTGACAATAGCTGCGTGAATCAGAAATAACCTACGGATTAATACCGCCCGTCGTTCCCTCTATCCGAGGGGTAACTTGAGGTGTTCTTCAGTGGCAACAAAGTTGCTACGGTGGTCAAGTCCGACCAAAGTTGAGTGGCTTGAAGAGGAAGCAATTGTGTATGCTGCAGAGCAAACACCTTAGGTTGAGATCACCCTTCGATTCTATCAGTTCATCCCATACCTCTCTGGGAAGAAATGTGCCAAGGCCTCTACCCCTTCCATCAATCGATGCAGAAATGTATGTATCGGGTATGGTTCGTGGAGTGGATATAGGACATGTATTTATGTATGACTCAAATGTGGATAAATCTTTACTCACATACATCGATACATGCCCTGTTTGGTATTTCTGAAAACATGCTTATAATGATTTACCCAGGTTAACTTGCGGCGATACCACAGTGGTATATATAACAATACACGACCATGACCACTGTATCACATTTCAGGCCCCCAGTTGCAATTGACTATGATAGTCTCTAGGTCGTTATATGTAATTGCTTGTTTCAGCTCTAAGTTGTACGGGTACTCGGCTTGATTTTTTATTAATGAACATGAGCTAGACTCGGATCACAATTTGTACCCACGTAAGAGAAACAGAAACCCAGAACTGCTATCGCTCACACTGTAGGCACCCCTAGTGCTTCCAAATTCAGAGCGCTTCAAGCTTGAAGGGATTGGTCGCGGATTTGCCCTAAATCAGCAGTCCTGTCGCTGGAGCTATCCGTAGTGATTGGAAAGCTGTAGGCGTCGTTCGCCTCGCACAGCTGCTCCCTTCCAATCGGTTTCACTGCCCAGATTTCTCCGACTGTATTCATCCAAATCGAAAGTTGCTACACACGCCTCAGCGCTGGCCGATCGCTTCTACCTGTCTTCTATTCCTGAAGAAAAAAACGGAAAACTGGAAATTTATATTTCATTGACCTTCGCGAGCCCGTTTAGAGGATAGTCGGTCACACGAACACGGTCCTCTCTCGCTTGTTCCCAGACCGAGAGATAAGCTACTTTCCCTGGTAATCTATCCTAGCCATCTGTTCTGCTTCATCCTAGGCCATCTTCCTCGTACAATCTTCTTGGAGTACCGCGGTCCGACTTGGTTTTCGGAGGCAACCAAACACCTCGTCTCGTCAGACGCATGGAACATAATTATCCATCAGTGGCACTGTATCTGGTTGAAATTTGGTGAATGAATATATATTCTATATACTTCCCTCGCCTTCCTCGTAAGCCTCCAGACCTTCGAAACCCATGAAAACCCAGAATCATACCCACCCTACATTCCTTGCCTTTCCTAAACCGCTGCATACCCATCCATCCCTCGATTTCCAGATCGTAGTCTGACAGCATAAGAAATACCCACCTCTCAGTACAGTGCTATAATCTTCATTTTGTTATTGTTATCGATGCAATAATAGATAGTTATCTAGAATCATATGATATATTTATACATCATTGATCGTCCATGGCAGACGTAGTGATCAGTAACTATTGAGTAGTGAAATGACAATTCTTGCCAGCTTGATTCCTCGTTGAGTATTTTTACGTTTAGACATCATGATCTGGCACTGCATTTAATCAACGGCATTCATTAGACCCGCTGTTTTTCTTGAGGCGATACGCTTTCGATTTATGTAGCAGGCAGCATTCAACTTCTCCCCCAGGAAATTTGTTCGCATTCGAAGTGAATCGCTAGGTCGCTAACGAGCACATTCAGCTTTTCAAACTAGGGCCTGCCCCTCCGCGAGCTTGCTAAACCAACCACTCATCTCTAGACCCGAATCGTCGAATTCGTGTTCTAGTCTTCCATTCTCATTCGCTACTTATATCACCACGCTCACAGCTCGATATGGACGGGGGCGCCACCGATGTCCAAGTGGCCTCCAACCAATCTCTCCTCCTCAAGACGGGTAAAACCCAGGCGGCTTTCGTCCCGAAATTATTTTTGCAAGTATCTGCCCACGCCGTCTGCTTAAGATAGGTTGATTATTCTATCACTCTATTTGGCACTGACACAGCGGCTTCCACAGGATGGTCAAAGACATGAAGCAACCCACTCCCAATAACCCAAACCCAATTCAACCGTTGATCAGCTGGTCAAAGATGGGAGATGTATTTTGCGTCTTCGATCCGATCGAATTTTCCCGTGAGATCCTGCCTCTTCACTTCAAGCACAACAACTGGCAGAGTTTTGTACGACAGCTTAACATGTACGGTTTTCACAAGGTACTCTAGAATAATTTTCTTACACTTATGACAGATTGATTGGCAGCCCCTAATGCTCTTGGAGTTCTGCTCAACAGGTCAATGATCTCCTTGCCAGTTCTCACTGCCATCCTGATACTGTACAGGCTTGGGAGTTCCGACATCCTCACTTCAAGCGCGGTCGTGCGGATCTTCTCCCAATGATAAAGAGAAAATCCACAAAGCACCATGGATCATCTAAGAAAACTTCCAATCCCTCACCAAGCATGCAGCCCAGCTCCCAGGTCTCCGAAAATCGGCTCCACCTCCAAAGGCCTACGACGGACGTGGGTGCAGGCCGTCCCCCTCGTCTCTTTCCATATCCGACCCGGAGCCACGAGGAATATGGCCTGTCGCCGGCACAACGTCCTCTTCGACAACCACCGCCAGCCCCAGCTCTTGCTCCCAAGGCTAGTAACCCGTTACCCACCCTCATAGCCCATCCTCCAGTACTCTTCTCGTTAGGCACCCACCCACTGCGTTTCACTAATTCACTCCGACCAGAAATCCGATCTTCGCCTATTTTAAAAGGGTCTCCCAAGTGCTTACCGCCGCAGGTCGATCCTTCGAAACATTCTGTGACACCTTGTTCCCCACGCTCGATCAGACCGGGCGCGCCCCTAGCCCACTCAATTGTGTCGCATCCCCAACGCTGCAATATGAACGGCCAGAAAGTTTCTGACAAAGACTCCGTGGATGCCTGGAGTGATAGACCGGAACTTATTCGGCGCGATTCATCACTGAGCAGAATCGAGGCGGAACTCCGAAGATTGAACGACAGGCTAAGCCGGCAAGACGAAGCTGGCAATCAAATCTTCTCCGTTTTGGGCTTGATCACAGAGCTTGTCACAGTGCTAGTCGATAACCAAGCAGAAAAAATTGCATCAGGGGAAAAACAAGAGCTTTCACACTACAGTAAGTTGGTTAGCCCCCAAATAATTCCAAAGTCCTGCACCGTCTGACGACAAGACCAAAATTCCAGTCCGAGCGGCTCAAGACGCTTTAGGGAAACTGGAATCTTTCCATCAGGTCAATCATGATTCATTGAGACGATGCAGCGGAGCCCCGTCGACAGATTCAACCTCGCCTATCTCGACAGACCCTTTGGAGCGTTTGACGTTGCAACCTAGTGAAAGATATCGAGGCTCAGTTGACTCTAATAGTCGGCCTGCAGCAGAAGAGCACCTGAGTCGAAGCCGACCCCGCTGTCCTGATCGGATGGCCTCTTCACACTCATTACCTCCATTGAGTACCTTGATGGCGCAATGTGAACTCCCGAAATTGAATAGGTGAGTGCGAGTGATCGGTGATTTATCTTTGCTTCATGCCATCATTGACTCAAGTTTAGGTCTCTTGGTACACAAAGCTCTGGCGCTCTGCCCCCATCAATTAACCGGCTAATGAATGATGAGGAAGAAGAGCGTCATACAATCGCCATGACCTCTGAGGAGGAAGAAGAGGCCCAAGAAAATGAGGACGATGAAATAGACGAAGATGAAGCCGGAGGCCAAGCCGAAGGGGAGGAGGAAGAGGAGGAGGAAGAGGAGGAGGAGGAGGAGGAGGAGGATATGGAAGATGGCAGCGAGGAAGAGGACATCGAGGACGAAGATGGTTATGAAGATGATGGAGACGGCAGCGACGATAATGAGCTCGAGGAACCGGCGGCCAATAGCGAGGGGGGCCGGTCACAAATGTGGCACAACCTCAACTGCGCTGCTGATGACAAACCAGAGAGTGTCACTGCACGCGGCGCCCCTCGATTCCGTTATGAGAATACGAGTGAACAACCCTGGGAAGTCAAGATCAAGACAAATTGCGAGCGGTGGGCTAGCCCCTCAGATATGTCAGAACCCGCAGAAGATCGGAACGCTGCCCCTCATTTAGGTACAGCATGGCATAATCGAAAGAGGACCAGAACTGAGTGAATGAATCTGTGTCATACCTGGCTCTTCGTCATTTCAGGACGGTGTTTTTGCCCCAGAATGATTATTGCTATTTCACTCACCATTCTCAGGGGTGATCGCGCTTCTGGCTTTAGACCACGAACCGCCAGCGCCTCCCAGCCTGCAGGTTTGAAAAAAGATCATGCGTCTTAGTAACAAGAGTGCTAAGCGTTAACCGCAATCTTCCATCAATTTTAAAGAATGAAATTTTATCGTTTTGTTAGATCTGACAAAATAACTGTTGGATCACCAAGCTTCGGCCTTCAAGTCGGAAACCGGCTTAACAGTCAGCCCTTCAAACAGTCAGTTGCTCAGGCCTTTTTCAGGACTAATGCTTGAGGCACTCTTGTAATTTTATTCTCTTACTCGTTTATTTGCTTTCCCTCTCCGCTTACTCTTGATTCCTTTTAGCGTCTTTCTTGTTTCCGACATTATTTATTTGCTCATTTCCCTTCTTTTTCTCTTCACTTAATACCACATCTCTGAATATACCTGCCGAGCAAATTGATTTTTCTTGTTCTGGCAGATTCCTCACGAAGCACACTTCTCTAAATTATTTTATCAGTTATCCCTGACTTAGGCATGCGTAGCAAAATATTGTCAGTGTTTCCTCAATCAAAGGAGAATGTTTGGGGATTTTGAGTAGAAAAACATGTGGGCTTTTATGCAACAATTAGCAATAACCTGTTTCTAAGGCAACCGATAAATGTGCTTTTGACAGGAGAAAAAAAACAACTGAAACTGAGTTAAGCCAAAAAAACAAAGGTTTTCTTCATCTCCTCCAAAAATACTTTTTAGATTGTACTGGACTGATAATTTCAATTCACATGCTTCACTAATCATGTGAAACTGACTCAAAAGATATCTGCTTCATTGTAAAATGCCTATGGTGATTTGGATCCAAAGAGTGGATGGTTTATTGGCACAACTTGACTCTTGAATGAAACAAACCTCTGTAAGATAATTTTTTGAGTATTCTGCCTCAAGACTAGAACATTTGTGATTATATAACTAAAGGCCCAGGTTGTAATCATGCCCTGAAAATTGATGAAATCATGGCTTTTTTTGTAAAAGGAATGATTTCCCCCAACAGTGTATGTATAGATATACTAAATTATTGCCCCCACATTTGGGGATTCATTAAAATTTATTTCTTTGGATTGGGAAGGAAATTTGGGTTGATTGGAAAAATGTGAGAAATCAAAATAATTTTTGATTTTCAATTTAATAAGTATCAAGCTAAAAAATATATAAATAAATCAGATGCATGAGTAACCCAAACAAAGGTACATTGAAAATGCATCAGTTTCTGGGATTTATAGCATTTAAAACCTCATTGTGAAAAATTTTATCAAATTAAAATGAAGTGTGTTTGTCAGCTCTATGTGTCACCACTACCCTTGTTGAGTGGCTGGATCTGCTCCTTGACAGTGCTACATATAAATGGCCATGGCTCATCACTGGATCTGGCAGACAACAACCAACATTTGAGATTTTCTGACCTTGAGATTTGTTGATTGTCAATGGAAAAGCAAAATTTACCAGAAACTGTTTATGAATCATATTGGAAGGAAGGTCATTTTCATCAGGTTCAGTAACCAAGGAAGTTCAGGGAATAGCAAACAGCCTTCTTATTGAATCACCATTGCAATATTGGAAACTATAAAATTGGTTCCCAATCTGAAAACAATAAAGCAAGTTCCATTGCAAAGCCAAATTTTACAGTCCATGTTCCTCAACATCATGATAGGGACACCAACTTGCAGAGTCATGCTATGACAAGGAAAGTTTCAAATAAATGATAATTTTCTGAGGAGCTCTTGTTGGTATATTTTAAGTATCATCATTAAGAGTCATGGCTTCAATGAGTTTTTGTTTTTTTTCTTCATCTCCAGCAAGAGAATCAATCAGGAATCAGGTATTTATTTTGCAGACTGCTGTATTTTTGGAAGGGACGTGTTAAATTCATGGCCCTTGGTTTCAAAGGGGTGTGGAACATTATTTGAAAACCACATGAGTCATGAACAAAGGTTCAAAACTCAACAAGTTGCAAGCAAAGTTGTTTACAACTTTCACATCCCCAGGGGGATTTCAGACAACCCATTTGTGGCGCAAATGGGTTGTAAACAGGTGTTTGGAACCAATATGGGCCACAAACCCGTGGTCCACAACCCCCTGGGGGATGCAAAAGTTGGAAACAGGGTGGTGGATGTATTCCCTGGGGGGCAGGTAAGCTCAGATCACCAGAGAAGCATGGAAGGTCCATTCTTAGAGGCCTTTGTCTGGGATGGTCCAGGTCCCTTAGGTGATATGTATTTGCGGAGTTTGGAGTCTTTTCTTTAGTTATTCTTTGTCTCAGGTGTCTGAGTTTTATTTTTCTCATTCTCAGATACAGAGGGGTTCTCACAAAGGGTTGCGGAGTTTTCTTTTGTTTGTGTATCTCACTTTGTAGGATGGTGCAGGGAATCAAGGGGATTCCTGTCTGGGGCGGGCCAGGCATCATATTTATTTATTCAGCTATAAACAAGATTTGAGGGGCATGGGGATAATCCAAGGGGGGGGGGAGAAATCTAAGGAAGGAAGATGGCGTGGCAGAGCTCACCACCAGCACAATGATGCTTGCGGAGGAGCTTGCAATGCTCTGAAGCTGGGATCCCAACCAAGCATTGGAGGATGGCCAGCATTTGCTCATCCAATTTGCAGAGGTACCAGTCAATTTTGGCTTCCTCAATTCCTTGGACGCCTTCTTTGTTGTTGCTTTGGATGGCTGTGTGGTATGGAGAGACCAGGCGGAATCGGGTTGACCTAAAAGGGCAGGAGTTGGAGGTCTGTGAGAAGATTTGGGGAGACAGGGTCCGGATTGGCAATGGGCAACACAGAGATCTTTGGAACAGCAATGGAGGCAACAGTTGAAAAGTTGAAGAATGACTATATTGCCATGAGGGATGAAATGGTAATGGTAGGCTATGGAGGAGCCTGATGAGGAGGAATAATAAGGCTACAAAGAGCCAATAGAGAGGGGATATGTCTTGTATAGTCAAGAGGAACTGATCTGATGAGGAGGAAGGGGCACTCTGGTATTGTTGACTGGTAATCAGATGAGTTTCATTCCTGGTCCAAGGGGAGGACCAGTATTTAAGCACAACTGGAGAACCCCAAAGGGGGCCTAGGGTAGCAGGGTTAAAACAACTAGAGAGCCCCCAGAAGGGGCCTGAGACAATAATAATAGGATAACAAAAGCAGTAAGATAGATCTAAGGCTGACTAAATTTTTCAGTTACAAAATATGAACAGAAAAATGACAACAAACCAACTTAACTGACAAATTTAGGAACCAATTTTAGACCAATCAACATTTCAGAGATTCATGAGAATATGAGAAAAGAACATGAGAATGAGAGATATGAGTTTTGAGAAAGGATGACAAGACACCACCTTGTCAGCATATGAGATGGGGAATGATATTACTATTTTAAGAGGAGAAACAAGGACCTCAGGCATAGCTGCCTAGCATGATGGGGAGGATGATATGATGATAATGATGATAGATGAGGGTAATGGTAATGGTAAAGCTAGTGATGATGTGATGGTGATGGTGATGGTGATGGTGATGGTGATGGTGATGGTGATGAAATGGATTGGTAGCAGTTGTTGAATAATGGTGGGTGATGATTGTCTTGAATTATAATGAGTGTGATTGTAGTAATGAAAGAGGGTGGATAATAGAAAGGTATATACAGATAGTATTGAACAAAAGAATGGTAGGATTCCAACACACCAGCCTGTTCAATACTAGATGGGAGGAATGTTAATGTGTTGTTGGAGTTGAATTGAATGTTGTTGATTGTGTTGAGAGTTGATTGTTGATATTGTTGATGGTTGAAGTGATGGTTGAATTGGATGGATGGTGGAGGCTTGGAGGAGTGAATGATGGGATGATTGATTTGGATGTTGATGGGGCAAAGGATGATGGAGGTATTGATGATGTAGCAGGTGGAGCGGAGGAGATGGATGGGAGCAAGCAAGCGGTTGAGATGGAGCGGAGCGAGCGAGTGATGATGTAGCGTGTGGAGCGGATGAGATGGATGGGAGCAAGCAAGCGGTTAAGATGGAGCGGAGCGAGCGAGTGATGATGTAGCATGTGGAGCGGATGAGATGGAGCAGAGCGAGTGAGCGGTTGAGATGGAGCAATGAGAAGGATGAAAAGAAGAAGGACGGGCCAAACAAATGGACCACCCCATGGAATGATGGAGATATGATTGATAAATGAAGAGCGGAGGTTAGAATCAATCGGAGCGTTTGATGTGCTAAATGGGATCGATCGATTTGATGGTTTGAGTCAAAGGTTGGGATGCTTGTTGGATTGATTGCTGGGCTCAATTGAAGCCTGGCTCGGGTCAGTTTGAGTGGTGAGAAGAGGATGGCAATGGAGGATTGAGAGATGGAAACGGAGATGAGGGGAATCAAGGTATCACAATTGAAGGATGACAGGTTGGATTCCGAGTCATCAAATCTTGATCAAGGGGGTAGCGAGTCAAGGAGTGAGGAATAGAGTGAGCGAGTAGAAGTGCGCAAACAATTTTGCAGGCAATTTTAGAGGAAGAAAGCGAGGTTAAAGAGCAATTGAGGTGGCGCAAGCAAGCAGTTGAGATGGAGCAATGGAGCAGTGTGTGATAATGAGCGAGCAAAGGCCAAGGTGAGCGGCAATTGAGGTCGCCATTGAGGTTGCCATTGAGGTAGCGAGACAAGTGGTGGACAAGCAAGGAGAGGAGTGCGAAGGTGGAGGTGAGTGGAAATCAAGATCACCATTGAGGTCGCCATCAAGGTTTCCAGAGAGGTTGAAGATTTGATTGAGCAAGGAAGGAAAGGAAAGTGTGAGATAGGATGCAACCAAGGTTGCTGGTTGTTGGAGATGCAAGCAAGAGAAGAAGCAAACAAGCAAGGAGGAGAGCGCGAGCAATGTTGTGGATGATGGAGAAGGGCAATCTATTCCTCCAGCGAGGAGACAATAAGGAACCAAGTAAGAAGTTGTTGAGAAGCGGATGAGGTTGTAATTGATGAGAGAGGTGACCAGGGTGATAGCAAGACCGGTGGAATGAGTACCAATTGAGTTAGAGGATGAAGTAATGGGGTATGATGGAGAAGAAAGTAGAAAGCCAACAGGGGGCAGAGGATGGTTTTTGACCACAAGTTTTGACCAATGGTTGGAATTTGAGTTGGGATTAGTCATAAGGGAGATGGCATGATGATTGGGAGCAAAGTTTGAGGTCATATTGAAGGTTGGGATGATAGACTGGGATGTTGATCAAGAGCAATGGATGAAGGGGGTTAAGGGATGATGATGAATGATAGGATGATGGATTGAGGATGGATTGAGGATCAGATGGAGTTGGTTGGGATGGGATGGAAGATGGTCTAGATCGAGTTTGGATCGAATGAGTTGAAAGTACAAAACCAAACTCAAGACCGTTTTGAATGAGTTTAGTGACTTTGGGATTGACAATTCCACCCAACAATCCATCCTCAATCAGTTTATTGACTCGTTGGAGATGAGGGATTGCGATCTCATCAAGGGCTTGGTCTGTGGTAGAGCAGAGTTCAAGTTTGGATACTTTGAAGTGGATGATTGTGGTTGGATTGGAGGTGATGGTAGATGGTAAGACGTGCTCTGGATCTAGTTCATCAAACGAGGGATCGGATACGTCGGTGAACCAAGTAATGATCTGATCAATTGGAATGGGGATCAGATTGTGGCGGAGAAGTGGACAAGGATGGGATTTGAAGAATTGCCTGAGGGCTCGTAGGGATTGAGGTTGGTATGACTTGATGAGAGCTTGAGGGGAGGCCAATCGAGCTAGGGTGAGGGATCTGATGGTGGGTAAGATCTGATTGAGCCTTAGTTTGGGGTCGAGAGCGGTGGGGGAGATGGAGATTGGAAGAGAAGCAGGATGAGGATGAGGAGGATAGACTTGGTTGAGTTGTTGATCTTCTCTCGAGGTTGATTTGGGAGACAACACAATTGAAGAATTTGATAGGATCCAAGTCAATGAGAAGTGCTCTTAATTTGGGAGGTAGACCGGCGCGGAGGTTGAGGGTGAGTTCAGAGTGAGCTCTCAAACGATGGGCCAATGTGGATGTGAATGTGGATGCCAATGGGTTAAGTTGAGGATGATGGGCAGATGGATGAGTGGGGTTGGAGGATGGAGGCGTAGAGCGGGGATGAAAATGGAATGGATGATGAATAATCCAATGAGAGATGTAGTAATACGAGTTGCAAGGCTGAGCAGCAAATAGGCAAAGGGGAAAAATGGGTTGAGAAGATAATGATAAGTAAACCAGTTGGAACAATGAAGTTGACTGGATAGCTTAGTGGGATGAGATTTTGGATTTTAACCGTGAAAAGTTGAAGAATGACTATATTGCCATGAGGGATGAAATGGTAATGGTAGGCTATGGAGGAGCCTGATGAGGAGGAATAATAAGGCTACAAAGAGCCAATAGAGAGGGGATATGTCTTGTATAGTCAAGAGGAACTGATCTGATGAGGAGGAAGGGGCACTCCGGTATTGTTGACTGGTAATCAGATGAGTTTCATTCCTGGTCCAAGGGGAGGATCAGTATTTAAGCACAACTGGAGAACCCCAAAGGGGGCCTAGGGTAGCAGGGTTAAAACAACTAGAGAGCCCCCAGAAGGGGCCTGAGACAATAATAATAGGATAACAAAAGCAGTAAGATAGATCTAAAGCTGACTAAATTTGTCAGTTACAAAATATGAACAGAAAAATGACAACAACAGTGACTCAAGGTGAGGCGCGGGAGCTGTGTGAAGATGTGGAGGGGTCAGTAAAAAAAAAAAACTCATGGGGTATGGGCAGCCAATCAGAGCTAATTGCAATGACCAAGCAGGGGGACTCAACCTCTGCAGGAGGTATTGTGGTTGGAGGAGACGCGTTCAGAGTGGTGGACCCCAGAGGAGTGGGTGATGGTTGAAAGAATAGTGGGACATTGGGCGCTGTTGGAGGGGGAATTGGAGGCGTAGCTACTTTGAAGAAGACAGGGCAGTGTTGGGCCTGCGGGGTACTTGGCCAAGTCTGACCTTCAGGTTGTGGTGTTGTCCCCAGGCTTGGGTAGAATCTCCCCAGGAAGCGGCAGGAGGGAAGTCTGCGTGTTGGGGAGTAGGGGATAGGAGGTCTGTGGCCTCCGTGACAGGCAAAAAAGAGGTGGCGCGGTCTGGCTCTAGAGTCCAGTCTTTGGCCTCAATTGACTTGTCATTTTCCACCAAAAAGTTGGCCATTCGTCCATGGTGGTGGCGTTTGCAACAGGGACCAGAGGTAGAGCAAGGATGAGGCGGAGGGCAAGTCCACAAGGATCCAGGGGTTGGAGAAACAAACAAGCACCTGTGGTGGCCTAGACATCAGGTGTTGCAGGCTGGGAGACCGGAAGTTTGGGTGCACGTCCTCCCCATTTCTTGTGCAGTACTTGCACATTTCCATGGAGGGGGGATTTTTGTTCTTTTGGAGTTTGGAGGGTGTTTAGCAGTTGGGGGTTGAAGGGTTTGGAAGATGCTCAGGTTTTTTGGAGCATGGGAATCCTGGGGACAGAATTCAAGTTGTGGGGGGATGTGGCGGTTGTTTATAGACACAGAGGCAAGTAGGCTCACCACTGGAAATTTGACTTGGGGAAGCTCAGCTGTGGTTGGAAGTCCGAAGCACAATAGGCTTAGAAAAGAGCCTTGGAGGACTATCTATTGAGGAGTACATTAGCTGAGGGCTTGGTATCAGTGCGGCTCCACCATTCCAAAGGTGCAGCAAATCATCTTGAAACCATTTTTTTTCAATCCAAATTTCCCCAAATTTGAACTGCAAGACTTCATGGCCCTTATATCACATTTGTAGAGATTTTTGAAAGCTGAGATAAACGGAGATAAATCTACATTTATTTGGAGTTGGTAATTATCCAAGAGGTAGGGATTGTGAGTTGAAACCAAGAAATTTCCAAGAGAGGTATTTTTTGGTAGTTGAAGTGTGATATTTGAGCTCAATTTCCGCTTGTTTGATAGATAGGATAAGAATTTTGACCCATCATGATTTAAGGGAAGAATAATTTTGTGTGTCTCTTTTGGCATGTACCATCATCCATGCAAGGGGATTCAAGTTTTAAAATAACACATGGTCCATTTATCATTCAACTATTTAATTCTAGAAAATTATAAGGCTGAGGTTCTATTTAATTCTTGAAAAATTAAGGCTGAGTGTTTTTCAATTAGCAATCTTTCCACAAAAAACCATTTAAATGTGTTCAGATGTTCTGGGCTTGGGGCCATGATTGAGGATCACCAGGATGTAAGCATGTGGAAGGCCTCTCTTCTAGAATTCTATGAGATGAATTTATCCCATCTTAGTTCCAAATATCCCATCCTTAAATTTTTCATCACAGATAATTTTGAATTTTGCATTAAAAAAATGTGTTAAAATATCTGGCCTATCATTTTCTGTTTGAACTGGAAAAAGATTGTTTAGAATTTTGGGCCATGCTAGGTTACATTTTACTGTCATAAAAAGATCAGGCCTTCCTATATGCTTACCAATTTCCAAAGCATCTTTGTATTAATCCTTTGTGTACCTTGGGCAACTATTAAATTATTTGGAAGGATAGAAAAACCTAGGAACAAGGAAATTTGAAGTTAGGCACAGTTATTTGGTAGAAGATACACATAAATTCCACATGAAAAATTCAAGATAAACCAACTTAAATGTTCAATGATGGCTCAGGCTATCATCATGCAAAATAAATTTTTAACCAAATACAAAAAGCTTAATTTTAGAAAACAAATTTATATAATCAGGCCAACAGGAATCATTGGCATCATGATCACTCTTTTTTTTTTATAATAAAGTCGATTGGTATTCCTTTCCACCCCAGTAATTTGTGAAAGCCTTTTTTTAAGTTTCAGAGAGGTTCCTGGGGTTTGAAAATGCACCATTTGATGGAATTTTGGGAAGCCAAAGGTTTTGAAAATTGATTAAGGCCCTGGGTGCCTAAATGATAGCCTGCAGACCAACTGTGGTGTAAGTCTGGGTAAGGATTTTTGGAAAATTTAATTATGGATACCACTTGAGTTGATTCAATATATAAAAATGCAATATATATGAATTCTTTTCAAGGAATTCCAATCTGGTCTCAGTTTCCTTTTTTAAAAAAACCTTCATCCAATTTAAGAAGAATGATAAAAATGATGATAATTCATTTTGCTCACCCAAAGTGGAATTTTTTAAGTGGGATTCAAATAACTTTGTACCAAAAAGAAAAAAAATATCAAAATAAACCTATTTCATGCTGAGAATTTCAACAAGGTGGTGTTAAATTCAAAACCCATTTGATTCATGAAACTCAATTCACAAAGCATTTGAGTTGTGAACCTCTAATCACAACAAATTTGAGTTGTGGACCTCTATTAACAACCCATTTGAGTTGTCAACAAAACCCTTCACAACACAGGCAACCCCTGAGGGGTTGCATACTACTTGTTTGAAACCCAAATGGGTTGCATACTACTTGTTTCAAACCCAAATGGGTTTCATAATACTTGTTTGAAACCCAAATGGGTTGCACAATACTTCTTCAAAACCCAAATGGGTTTCAAAAAAGGTTTCAAAACCCAAATGAGTTGTGAACAAGTATTTCTAAACCCCCTGGGAGTGGCATGTATTTTTTGCAACTCATTTGGGGCAAAATAACCACAACAGGGCAATTTTAGGGGGTAATTAGGGGAACCTAGGGACCCCTGGAGTACGTTTGAGTTCTTTCAATCCAAATGTGGGGATTTTTAATACATTTTGGGACTATTGGACCACAAAAAGAACCAAATCAAAAATTTTGCCTTTTGTCAAAGAGCAAAGACCATACACAATAACCACCTATTGGATAATTTTATTTTTCTCAACCCAAAAGTGAGTACACTTTGGAATTTTTGAAACAGTTGGATTGAATAATGAATTGAATTAGGATTTTTTGGTATAATGGCAACAGTGGCAAGCCCAAGTCCACCTGGTTTCAACATGGCTGCATTGAAGGACGTAATCAAAATTTCTTTTAGAAAAGCTGTGGCAGAAGCTAGAAATTTTGGAAATGAAAAATTGGAAGCCCCAATTGCATCCAAATCTAGGGTTACAATTGAGGAACAAGATCCTTCAAAAATTGAATTGACTGGTGGTGGTGTGCAAAATTTCATGTGCAATTTGATTGATTTGATATGATGGAAACTAATGTAACTATGTAACTATG
Organism: Puccinia polysora; assembly: GCA_025617555.3. Taxonomy (NCBI): domain Eukaryota; kingdom Fungi; phylum Basidiomycota; class Pucciniomycetes; order Pucciniales; family Pucciniaceae; genus Puccinia; species Puccinia polysora. The sequence goes on along the minus strand of CM062647.1, from coordinate 9,106,663 downwards.
AGGTTCCAGAACCCCTTGAACCTCCTCCAGTGAGATCCTGTCATATTACGGAAGAAGCCAAATATTTTTTCCAAAAATGGGAATGCATGGATGGATATCCTTTCAAAACATTCAATTGAAAGAGAAACAAATATTTTGACCTATAATGCAACAGATATGGAATATATTTGGGGCCATTTCTCACCAAAGGTCAAAGGAAAACTCACAAAAGGAAGGTTGGGTAAATGAAGGTTAATTGTAAATTCATGAAACATTCAAGTTAAACAGTAGCAGATCTCAAAAGGCTCCTCTCCATTAGAAATTGCCAACATAATCATTAACCATCTTCAAACCCCTCAGTGCATCCTCACCTGAGGTGAACCTATGGTATGGCCTTAGATCAACTTAAGGAAGGCATGCAAGATGGGCCCAATAAAATTCAACTAAAAAGGAGATTGATCAAGATTGATGGTGGAGGATATGTTGACAATAGAACAATATATAACACCAAGTGCAAGTTAAAAGTGATAAAGGTAAAAGTGTTAGAACTCAAGGGTAACAGTGTTGTGGATGTGCTATTCAAAAACCTCCAAGATACTCAGTGGGTGTCCATGCCAAAGTTCAGTGGAAAGGGGCAATTAGAGGCCCTGTTCTTGGCTCATACTGAGTCCATAAAACTTTATAAAAGCTTCTATAATATTTCTTTGTAGTATTGTACTTGTAAAAAAAATAGGTAGAACTTGCAGCTATTGTGTCAGCTTGCTACTATTGCAGAGCAAGCTGCAAAAGTAACAAAATAACATAAAAATAATAATAATACAATTAACCTAAGAAGGAGTAGGAAAACCATAAATATTATTACAGAAATGGATTCTTCACCCAAAATTAGGTAGGTTCACTCACTGACCCCACCCTTGAAATCAAACTCCTTATATTTTTAAATAATCAAGGAAAGAAATACCAGAATACCACGGCTCCACTATTGAGCTTTTGGTCAATTAAATATTTCACACATATTGTCACGTATAGGTTTCACACCTAAAATTCACTCAGAATTGAGATGTTGTGTATATTTTAGGAGTTAATTTTTATATTCCAAGTCCTCAGCCTCAGAATATGAATTTCATAGTTCAGAAGATGATACTGAAAGTGAATTAGGCTCCCTTCATTTGGAATCAGAATCCTCTTCTGAGGAAGAATCCTTGCCTGAGAATTCAACCACTGTGGTGGTTATCTATAGACACGGAGGCAAGTAGGCGCACCACTGGACGTTTGACTTGGAGCGGCTCAGAAGTGGTTGGAAGTCCGCAGCACAATAGGTTTAGAAAAGTGCATTGGCGGACTATCTATTCTCGAGTACATTAGCTGAGGGCTTGGTATCAGTGTGGTGCGCACTTTTTGCAGGCAAAATGACAAGAATGGGCTGGAGTTTTTGCCTTTGCGGACATTGCGCAGTCTAACATAACTTCCCCTCTGCGGTGGTGGGTTTACTAATGTGGAAGCAAGTGATTGAAGCTAAGTAGTATGAATTAGGCCAACTATGGGATATGCATTGAGATTGCGGAGCAATGTGTGGCAATGAACACTCAAGTTGAGGAGGCGGCATGCGGATAATTGGGGATTTGTAGTTATGTTGCATGAGGGATTGGGAGTGATCCACTAGGGAAGATCAACAAGTATCTGTCGTTAGTCATGCATTGACGCAACTCAACTGTTAGGGGGAATTGGTAACAGGATCATTGAATCTACTGAAAATCATTGGATTGGGTAAGGATTGGACTATTGGTAAGGAGTATCAGTGCAAACGCATGGAGGCGGTGGGAAAAGGGGTCTTTCATTAGCAGTTCACATTTGTTTTTCAGAGTAGCTAAGGCAAGTCAGTGCAACATGCACAGAGATGAGAGGGGTCTTTCATTTTCAGCTTGCATTCTTTTGTTGTATACATAAGGAAGATTTTCTTTTGTTGTATAGGGGGGGAGAGGATTTGATTATCATTGGACATTGTTAATGAATTTTGGAGTATATTTTTACATCAAATTATAGTTTGATTCTTTTCTTCTGTTACTTTCAAAGTTTAGGAACCAGAAAGATTTCTCAGAGGTAATATTTAGGGAAATATTTTGAGTGCCAAGATTTTCAGGGAGTCCAACTTGTTCATTTACTATCATTTCATTAAAAGTTAGCTTTAGTAGTTGCCAGCTCAGGTGCGGAAGCAGAGTTTGGTTAGAAATTGTGGAGGTTCAGGAGTGTTGTGAAATTGTAGAGTTGACGTGCGGCAAGCTCAAGCATAGAATGAGGACACTCCATATTTGGAGTATATGGAGGTAGTTGAGTCGTGAGCAAAATTGTCAGCTGGGACAGTCAGTCCACCATCAAACCTCCTCAGAATAATTGAAGACTCATCAAACAACTGGTCAATTGCTCATATTGGTGACACAAGCCCTATCACTATATTTCTTTCTTTATTGTCCTTTCCTCTTTTCTATCCTGTCTTCTCCTCAAGCCTCAACTCAAAACCTGTCATCTGCAATCTCTTCATTTTCTATCTTGTGTGCCCGGTGAGATCTCAGCTGTTCCTTCTTTTCCTCAATTCCATGTGAACCCCCAAGTCTGACTCCATCTCATAGTCTAACCCTCATCCTAGTCTTATAGTCTCAATCTCATACTCATAGCCCTACTTGATATGCCTCTTGACCTTATACTCCTCACAGCCTGATCCTGATTTCCCATTTTTAAGCAATCTCAAGCCTGTCAATTCTAATACGGTTAAAAGCCAAAAGGGAAGCTCTCTGGAATTTTCAAAAACAAAGATCAACGGTTGATTGATGAAACTGGGGAATGGCCACATCCAAAGGATTCAGACAAGCCATGCTGAAGACGGCCCTGGACACCATTCCAAGGCTCAGCAAAGAAAACTACGGAGTTTGGAAGGACAAAATGTATGCAATACTAGATGTACAAGGATGCTCCAAGGAAATTAATGATGAAACATCGAATTTGGAAAATGACGTTAACAACAAAATCAAACTTTTGATAATATCACGATTGGAAGCATCAACTCATGACAACATTGTAACGGCATCCAATAAGAACCCCGCAAAACTACTATGGAAGGCTATAATTGATAAGTACACTTCATCTCAAGTGGCAAACAGGGCTAGGATTTTTAACAACTTTCTCTACTTGAGATTCAAAAACGATGAGATTGAAGAATTCATGACAAAGGTCAAAGTGTGTCTAAAGAAGATGTTGGAAGTTGGAATCATTCTACCGAACAACATTCTTGCATACCTCATCCTGTTCAAGTTCCCGGAAAGCATGAAAGACTTCAAGCGGCAAATTATGCACACAGACAAGGAACTTTCCGTGGACTAAGTGATGAATCATTTGACTCAATTGAACAACAAATCCAAGGCACAAGGAACACGAGATCAACAACAAAGTTGAACTGAAGTTGCTCTGACCAATACAAAACCTCCATCTACGCAAAACAGTGAATGCAGGAGGTGCACTGAGGGATGGCACAATCCCAAGAAAGATTGATTCCACTCAGCAGGTAAATGTTGGCACCTTCATCCGGAACTGGCGCCGGAGTGGTGGAAGGAAGATCAAGCAAAATGGAAAAATAAGAAAAATACCTCAAATGCGACTGCTCATTATCTCTCTCTACTCACCACATGGATTGATCATGGTGATCCCAAATCTAAGTTTGTGTTGGACAGTGGTTCCTCAATCCATATGGTCAATGACAGCCAATACTTCAAGGAAATGGTCCCATATGAAGGAAATTATATCAAGACCGGAAAAGAAGGTGCGAAGTTACCCATCATGGGAAAGGGAACCGCGGTCTTTGTTTGGGGTAATTTTACCCTAGAACTGACCAACATTTTCTACGTACCGACTTTAACGATAAACCTACTAAGCACAGGAGCGTTAAATAAATCCAGTTGCACACTAAGGGCGCAGAAAGACCGGTTTGACATACTCAAGGAAGGTAATTTTCAGTTCGGAGGAACCATAGTTGGCAATCTTTATACCCTAAAAACTCCTAAGTTTGTTCAGAACCTGTTGGCAAATCTGGCTGTCTCTTACAAGGATGATCTTATGGAAATTCATCGCAACCATGGACATGCCTCAATCACGCGACTCGAGAGGAGCATCAAGCATATCCCATCCAAGGTCAAGAAAAATTTTGAGTGTATTCATTGCGTGAAAAGTAAGATAGCCAGGAAGTCCTTCAAGGAGAGCTCAAAAACGGCGAGTAAGGTCTTTGAACAAATCCACCTCAATTTGATGGGACCTCTCAACCCTCAATCAAAAGGAGGACATAGATTTATACTTACTCTTGTCAACAGTGCCTCTGGATACATTGGGGAATTCCCAATGGGTTTAAAGGACAAAACTCCTGAGATTATAATTGATCTTATAGAAAAGGAGCACAGAAGGAGAGGTTACTATCCTACCAAGATCTGTTCCAACGGTGGCTCAGAGTTTGTCAATACTAAACTCAAAAGATTTTATGATTCAAAACACATTCAACAGATCATATTGGAACCCTATCATCCTCAACATAATGGCAAGGCAGAACAGGCAAACAGAACCATCACGGAGTCAACCCAAACCATCCTAAAAGATGCTCAACTTCCTGCAAATCTATGGCACAAGGTGATAAAAGCAAGTGCACTCATGCTAAACCAGATATGCAGGGAAAAATGCAAAGAATCACCCTGGGTCAAGGTCCACGGACATCCTCTACCTTCAAACTATCTAAAGCCAATAGGAAGCCCCTGTGTGTATCTCCTTTCTCAGAGAGTGAAAGGCCAGAAATTCAAGGAAAAAGGAGAAGAAGGTTTACTTGTAGGCTTCAATCCATTACTTTGTTCTTATCAAATTCTAACTAAAACTCACTCCATTGTGCTCACAAAGCATGTTACTCCTCAAAATGGCCAATCCTCAACTGTCAAATCTGATCATATTGCAGGAAGACTCATGGGATGATGCTTGTGGTGCTTGTGTAGCTCAAGAAAGATGCAATCCGGAGATTCAACCCACAGACACTTCCTCATCCAGAACGACTCCGATCTATACCAATTACCGAGATCATCCAGAGGAACTGTCTTCAGCGGAATCCAAAGAACACTCCATCATCAACTCAAGCTCCGCAGAAGAAGAAACCAAAAACCTCAATGTGGCAGAACCTTCTACAGCATCACAAGCACAGTCTCCAAGTTGACAGCTGCAAAGCACTCTGAGCGCTCAGAACAATCAATCCGACAGAGCTCTTCGTGACCGCTCAACCATGAAACCTCCCCAACGTTACAGGTTCTTTCACTACTATGAACCAAAAAATTACAATGATGCAGTTACATGTGAAGAAAGAGTAAAGTGGGCCGGTGCCATGGATGTGGAGCTGGGTTTGATAGAGTCCCTGGAAGTGTGGGAGGAATATAGCAGGCCCAAACCACTGAATCCTCTGCGGATGGTCTGGATATACAAACTTAAGGAGAATTGTCACAGTGATCCACTCAAATACAAGGCGCGTCTCTTTGTTCAGGGATTTAATCAAATAGAAGGATTGGACTATTTTGAAACATTTGCGCCCACTGGAAAACCATCCACCCTACGCATGCTACTAATATATGCGCTGAAATCATCTCAAAAGATTTTCCAATTCGATGTAAAAAGCGCCTTTCTGCATTCAAAGATAGACAAAGAAGTTATCCTCCGAAGAACTGGTACAAAGCATTGAAGAATTGGTTCAAGGAGGTGGGATTCCATGAATCTGCCTGTGATCCGTGTCTTTACTTGTCAGAAGATGGCTGGTCACGCCTCTTCTTTCATGTAGACAACTTGATTCTGGTGGGTGATGGGCATGACTTTGAGAAAAAATTTTTAGAAAAATTTGACGGATCAATGAGTAAACAACCTGACACTCTTCTGGGCATGAAGATACAGATCAAAAACGACAAGATTCTTTTAAGTCAACCAAATCATATACAACACGGGCTAGAAGAACTTGGCTTCTGCAATTGCAGAGAATCAATCACGCCTCTCACCAGGAACTTACAACTCATACCTGCCTTGGACAATGAGCATGAGGCGTTCAAATCATTAAACATCAATTACAGGTTGGCAATAGGGATGCTCAATCACATCACCTGCTACACAAGACCGGACATTAGTTTTGCAGTATCAAGCCTGGCTTGATTTTCTGTCAAAACAGGAATTGCGCACTGGAACAAGTTAAAGAAAACATGGAAATACTTGAAGCACACCCAGAATTGATGCCTTTAACTTACTTGTAAATCAGAGAAGGAGTCACTACAAGTGTTCTCGGATTCTTTGTGGGCAGATGATCCGGACACTTGCAAGTCCCAAACAGGTTATCTGTGTGTGGTTTTTGGCAGCCTTGTTTCTTGGAATAGTTGCAAACAGCAAAATATAACATGGTCTTCCACGGATGCTGAGCTCAATGCATTGGTTGATTCCTATCATGAAGCCACTTGGATCAAATACTTACTGAATGACATCTTTGCTTTATTGCTAACCACAATTCCTTTACACATAGACAATAGCGGATTAGAAGACAAGATTTGGAAATTTGGTTTGAACTCAAAAACCAGACAGCTTGATTTGAAAACAAAGGGGATGAGAGACAAGCTTAAGGACAGCAAAATAGAATTGAGGTTGATAAGGTCCAACAAGATGATAGTGGACTCTTTAACAAAGGCAGCCTCTGCACAAAGTCTCTATCTTTTGTCTCCCTTCTTTGCGTCGAATCAAGAAACCTCTGAAATCTCATCGGGCATCAAGGGGTGTTAAGTTGTAGAGTTGACGTGCGGCAAGCTCAAGCGTAGAATGAGGACACTCCATATTTGGAGTATCTGGAGGTAGTTGAGTCGTGAGCAAAATTGTCAGCTGGGACAGTCAGTCCACCATCAAACCTCCTCAGAATAATTGAAGACTCATCAAACAACTGGTCAATTGCTCATATTGGTGACACAAGCCCTATCACTATATTTCTTTCTTTATTGTCCTTTCCTCTTTTCTATCCTGTCTTCTCCTCAAGCCTCAACTCAAAACCTGTCATCTGCAATCTCTTCATTTTCTATCTTGTGTGCCCGGTGAGATCTCAGCTGTTCCTTCTTTTCCTCAATTCCATGTGAACCCCCAAGTCTGACTCCATCTCATATTCCAACCCTCATCCTAGTCTTATAGTCTCAATCTCATACTCATAGCCCTACTTGATATGCCTCTTGACCTTATACTCCTCACAGCCTGATCCTGATTTCCCAGTTTTAAGCAATCTCAAGCCTGTTGATTCTAATAAGTGTGACTCAACGGCTAGTGGGATTTCTGGAAATTGCAGTGGTATTGTAGCAGAGAACTTTATATTGTTTCAGAGAATTTATCAAACACACAATCTCTTTCCACCAATTGGGGGTCTGGAAGGGAAATTCCTTTCTCTGTTATAATACCTGGTACTGTCTGCGGAGATATACTTTTAAGTTTTTATTATTTCTTTTACATCAAGATGATGGGAGATTTCAAGGCTGGTTTGGTTGAATCACTTTGGACTCACCAACAGGAAACTGTTTGCGCGCCACCGTATCAAAGCGCTTCTTGTCAGACCACCAGTCCGGCGGGGTCACCTCCAAGAGTGGTCACAGGGGGGCCATCAAAGTATGTGGCACCAGAGATGCTGGAGGAGCGGCAAGGGAGAGGAGGAAAAATTAAGCCCAGGTACTAATCCGCGGTTAGATTTTGTCCAGAGGATGTTCATCAATTTCTGGAACGGTTCAAGAACATGGCCAACAGCAAAGCTGCAAATGAAGTCAACCAGGTCTGGCAAATAGTCAACTTCATTCCAGATGAGGAGGATCTGCGGGACGTGGATAATATGGAGGGCTTTGGAGAACGGAATTGGGAAAAGTTGCCGGGGGAAATAGTGGAAAAATGGGGGTACAGGTAGCAGAGGCTCTGCAAAGTGGATCTTGAGTGTCTTGCAACCAATATGGCAAAGGAAGGAGGTGTTTCCTTGAGGACATTGCTTGGTGTGTATTTTTCCTCATTTGATTGCATTTTAAAGTACCTTGTGCACAACAAAATTTTGGCAGAGCATACTGGCTCTGTCAAGAGGACCTTTATGCAAGGGCTTAGCTCTGAGTTGCCCAGAAGGGTCCATTGAAAGATTGACAATGGAGGATTGATTTGTAGGTTGTGGTACGGAGGGATGACCCTACTCCCAGACATGAAGGACATCTTTGTGGCGGTTTTAGGAAAGTTGGAATTAGTGGAACTTATGGAGGAAGACCCAAAGGGTTTGGAGAAGAAGGATTTCCAGGTGAAAAGGGTAAAAGGGCTGGTAACACCAAAGGAAACTTCTGAAATGACGGAGATGTTTAACAAAATGTGTCTTTTCTGGCAGAAAGCTATACTAAACCCAGCCGTGACAGTCCCAGAACCACCAAAAACAATGTCTAATGTGCCAACTCAGGGACCATCAAGAGCTCTGCCAAAGAACAAAGGCAAGCCTTGCATCTTCCAATGCTACTACTTCCGGGAAGATGGCCATCTTAAAAGGTTGTGTAAAGACCTGAGTACGGACATACGGAGAAAGATAGTTAAGGCAGATGGAAAGGAATGTTTTTACCCTTCAGGAGAAACCATACCGGATATGCCGGATCAACCTTTGCCACAAGATCTGGCTCAAGCAGCCACGGCCGAGAAGAAGGAAGCTGCAGCTTCAGCGGGGTACGCTTTTCCCTTAACTTGGGAACCCCTGGAAGTTTTGGCGGAGGTTAGAGCCGTTCTCTCTTATGAAAGGAGAATGGGTCTTGATGGTCAGACTCCTGCAAAAGCACCGGAGAAGGCAGTTTTAGTCAAAGCAGGGGGATCCTGCAGGAGGGCCAGAGAAGTAGCAAGGAGAATTTTCAGAACGGAAAACATGGTTTCCCTAACTTTGAAGGAACTGGCGGCAATCTCACCAGTAATGGCGGAAGAAATGGTTGAAGTCTTCAAGCAGTTTGCGGGGAATAATGAGGAAAACAAAAAACTCAGGGAAGAGGAAAAGGTTGGTTCTCTCAACGCAGGGGCGGAAATTTTAGGAGTTAGCAGTTCTATGATGTGCCCTTTGGGATATAAGGAAATGCGGATTGGAGGCAAATGGTGTGGGGAAATGGTCAATAGTGGTTCAATGGTGAACGTCCTTCCATTGAAGTTGGCAACCAACGCAGGATTGGTCCAAAACAAGGCAGACATTGGGTTTCAGACTTTAGGAGGTTTTGAATGTGTAATCAACGGGGTGGTGGAGAAAGAAATGAGGGAAGTGGCACAAGTATTGGTTCTACTATTGTATTTGGTAGTAAGCAGGTTGGAGTTCATACTTGGTAGGCCATTCCTTTTTGCCTTCAGTGCATCTCTTGACTTCTGTCTGGATACTAGGGAGGAACTCCTTACTGTTGCCAAAGCCTTGGGGAAACAATACAAGACAACCATCTGTTGGCCTGAAAGTTGCGGATGGGAAAATTGGAAGGGCTGCCCTCTTGCAGAAGGCAGCCACAAATATTTTGCAGAGGATTTTTAAATGTTGGCCATGTGGCCTGTGCAGGGAAGGCTCCATCCTTGCGCAGATGGTTGATAGATAAGGAGAAGGGAGGAGGAACCCCCTTAGCGCGGTCCAATGTGCTTTGGGCAGTATGGAGGAGAGTGGGGATTGGAGCAATGATGATGGGAGCAGGGATAGGATCAAGAGTGAGTTCTTCCTTGTATGCGCCTCCAATGGGTGTCAGAAAAAGCAGCTACACTTGTGCCACAATTTTGAGCAACCCAGATTTTGTTGCAGGTTGACAATTACAAATAGAGAAGACAACTGAGGGATTAAAGTTGGTTGAGGTGTGGGTCTTTGGTATTAAATACAAACTGGTTGCTAAGAAGGTCTGACCGCAGAAAGATCCAATTCCGCAGGACCTCAATAAACCAATGAGGCCTATCCTTTGGTCACAGGACCCTTATGAGTTGCCCTTGACACCAGCAATCCTGGAGAAGGATCCAACGGGCTTAACGGAGGAGCAGATGGTGGAAATCAACTTTGGGCCGGAGAGGTGGTTGCCAGAGGAGGAAGTACAATTACTCATAGCGCTGATTGTCATGCGGAGGAGGGTGCTTTCCTTCAGTATTGAAGAGCGGGGGTTACTCAGGCATGAGATTGAAGACCCCTACTGGATACCTATGGTGGCCTATAACCCTTGGCAGATCAAACCCATTCCTATTCCGGTAGTGGTTAGGTAACAGTTTACAGAGTTGGTGCGGGAGCATTTGAGGACGGGTCTGTATGAGACTTCTTTTTCTAGTTATTCTAGTCCCATTTTTGTGGTACTAAAGGAGGAAGGGAAGAGTCTGCCAATTGTCCATGAACTGCAGAGGTTAAACTTGGTCACAATCACAGACGCAGTTTTGCCTCCGCAGGTGGAGGAATTTGTGGAGAATATGACTGGAAGAGTCTGCTACGGGCTAGTAGAAGTCATGGGGGGTACAATCAGCAGAAGCTACATCCGGAGTGCCGTCCAATGACAGCGTTTGAAACATGGTTGGGGCAACTTCAGTTAACGCGGCTTACGCAGGGGGCGACTAATTTGGTAGCAGTTTACCAGGTGAAGATTCCGTGGATTTTGCAGGATGATGTTCTGTAAAAAGTGCAGATAAACATTGATGAAATGGGTATCAAGTGGCCACAGAGCAATTACAGCGGAGAAACTATTGCTGGAAATTTGGAAATCACGCAGTTTTTTTAGGAGTACGCACGGACTTTGGAGAGAATCCTGTTCCTGATCAAGGAAGCAGGTTTGAAAGTTTCTGGTAAAAATTTCACGGTGTGCATTCCGGCCTTAGAAGTCCTTGGCCATGAGTTCTCCACAAATGGGAGGAAAATCACTAAGGCCAAAGTTAACAAAGTTTTGGAATGGCCTACTCTGCGGAATGCTACTCATGTTTCCCAGTTTTTAGGTTTATGCGGATGGGTACGGTGTGGTGAACCATTTGGGACACCTTGGGAAAAGAATTCAAAAATTGTAAAAAAAAAAAAAAACTGTCCCCACGTGTCGCTCATCCTCATCCTTGTCCGTCGCGCCTTGCTCATCCTCATCCTCATCTTTGCGCATCGCTCATCCTCATCCTCATTGTCGCGCTTCACTCATCCTCATCCTCATTGTCGCGCCTTGCTCATCCTCATCCTCATTGTTGCGCGTTGCTCATCCTCATCCTCATCATTGCGCGTCGCTCATCCTCATCCTCATTGTTGCGCGTTGCTCATCCATTCCTTACCAAACCCATCCTGACTGCACCTCCAAGCGCTTGTCCAATCATCGGATCCATCAATCTCCCACCTCACTCAATCTATCAGTCGCCAATCTCAAGCCCGTCAGGATTTACTCAATTGCCTCAAGCCATCGAGTCCTGCCTGCCATCATCCTCCCATCCAATCTCACTCCGATCAAGATCAACACGGTCTTGATGCCTACCTCAACTCCCTCACCTTCCCCCTGGGACTCTCCCACCCCCCTTCCATCTTTCGGCGGGGGTGGAAAGGCATTGTCTACTGCCCACGGACATCCGCGGGCGGTCTGGTTCATTTTCCTTTCCCACCCCTTCCGCCTTTGGCCAAGGGGTGGGTGATTCCAGTATTTTCGCGCGCGCCCCCCCACAGACGGACGCAAAAGATGGTGAAGGGATGAGAAGGATCCCACCCCGGTCAGGCAGGCTGGATTTCCACCGGCCTGCGTGATCAAATTTTTCTGATCACCTGAAAATCTGAAAATCAAAAAAAAAAAATTCTTCCTTTCTTTTTCCGCTCCATTTGTAGTATCCCTTGTACATAGTCTAACTGGGCCTCCTGCCTATATAAGGAGGGGCTCTCCCCTGCCTTTTGGGGGAGAATCAGCACATTGGATCATCACATCAGATCAGCACATGGTATCCTAACACTCACCACATCCTAAGATCATCAGTATCCTCTTGAAATACATCATCCGTGGGGTCTTCATTCCCCTTTATCTGAGACAAAAAAATTTGGGCATATCTATGATTTCCCCTTGATCCTTGAGCCTCCATAATCAAACCCCTTGATCCTTGATCCTTATCACCAACCAATAGCTTTTCTGGTTGAAGAAGAATTTGACTAATTGAATTCTTGAGTGTGTTACACCACTCCTGATCCTTTTATCCAACCATACTGGTCCTGATCATCCTTTGATTATCTTTCTGGACCAAGTCACGTTTGACTGAAGAGGTTTTATTAAGCTAAAAAAAACTGGAGTGTTAAAACTCCCTTCATCTCTTTTGAAGTTGAATTCCGCCACGCTACTGTTGAGCCCCTTGAGAAGTGTTGGGTTATTCTTGTTTGAATCGGTTATTGTTTTGCTTCTAGAGCTTCTTCAAACAATAAGCTTTGTCTTGTGAAGCCACCCACAGTTATCTGGTATCCTTCAAGCGCTTGATTGCGGAGAGTTGGGCAGGTTCATTGAGAACCTGGAGGTTGTTTGGTATTGAGTTGATCTTTCCTAAGCTTCTGCTGAAAACCAGAGCTATTAGCTATTGGGCCTTGTCACTCACAATTGCGTTGTCTTGTTGAACTCTGAAAAATTCTTGACTCCTTCTATTCAAGTTTTCCCCAACATCATCTTGCCTCAGATAGTGTTGTCTCCCAGCTACCAACTACTATAAACTTTATTTTCTTACATTTGGCTCCCCGTTTACCAGGTTCTGGACTTTGATCTTGGTTACATTTAAATATTTTTGTAACACTCAGGAGGGAAGCCTAAACAGCACCTTTCCCCTCCACAGAACTTCCACTGCCTAGCACCGTCTGGAGTCTTACAACGGATCCTCATTAAGTGTTTTGCAAAGATAGCTAGACCATTGCAGAAACTTATTAGGAAGGGGGCGGAGTGGGTGTGGATGGAGGAATGCAGTCGCGCGTTCTGGGAGTTGAAGGAGATTGTTGGGCAGCAAATACTGTTGAAGGACCTTGACTACAAGAAAGGAGGAATCTGGTTAGTGGTGGACTCAAGCAAGTTTGGTGCAGGAGGTGTTCTGACCCAGAAAGATGAAGGGAAAAACAGGCCAGTACTTTAGGAGTTGGTAACCTTTTTGGAGGTAGAATATTGGTACTTGAAGCCCAAGTTGGAGTTGTGTGAAGTGACAAGGATTGTGTGGAGATTACAGCATGTGCTGTGGGGGGTGTCTTTTGAACTCCCGGTGGATTCCAAAGCGCTGGCCAGGATGATTAATTCCCCAAAATTGCCTAATGATCCTATGACACGGTGGATTGCATACTTACAATTGTTTAATTTCATGGTCAGGCAAATTCTGGGGAAGGCGTTTACAATGCTGCATGCTTTGTCTTGGTATCCAGAGGTCCAACGCGCAGCAGAAGGGGATTTGGACATGGAGAAGAAGCTTGTGAAAGTGGCAGAAATGGCTGTGGAGGTTGGGAAACTTCCCCTGAAACAGTTTAGAAGGTTTTGGGAATTGGACAAGTATCTTTGGACACTCCTTCTTCCTGAAGGTTTGTTGGAAAGAGAGGCTAGATGGGTTTGTCAGAAGTTTTTGATTTTCTTTTTACAGGACGGTAAGTTGTAGAAGTGGGCACTTCCAATACCTTTGGTTGTGGTCACAGGACAGGAGGATCAGGAGGATTGGATGAAGAATCTTCACAATCACTTAGGCAATTGGGGAGAGGTGGAGACATGGAGAAGAGTTAAGACCAGGTTCTGGTCGCCCAGTCTGGGGCAAACGGTGCAAAGCTTGTCAGCGGCAGAGTAACAGATTACCTAGGGAGGTGGGTATTCTGACGGGTGAGGATGCCCTTTTTGGGAGGGTCTCTCTGGACATGGTACATATCAAGGCAGGAAAGTTCCCGTATCTGCTTGTGGCTTGGGACGACTTCTCAAGGTGGGTGGAGGTGCCTCCGTTGGTTAAGCTTTCTGTGGAGAAGGTGGGGCGGTTTTTGGCGGAGTATTGGTTTGCTTGTTTTGGGTGTTTGCGGCTCCTCATGGTGGACGGTGGAGCAGAGTTTTGGGGTGATACTTGGAGGCTGGTTGAATCTTGCTGCGCAAAGTTTGGGCGAGTTACAGAATATTATCTGGAGGGAGCAGGGGAAATCAAAAGGGGTCATCAGCCAATCAAAGACGCAGGGGTAAAGATCTGCGGGAGTAATGGGAAGGAGTGGCAGGAAACCTTGCCAGTTGTGCTTTTTGTGGATTGGATATTGGTCAAGTGGGGAATGGGTTATTTTCTTTACAAGCTTTTGTATGGTCTGCAGCCGGTGCTTCCGGTGGATATCAAAACCTTCACCAACCTTGGTATCAACTGGTGGAAGTTTAAGACCATGCAGGATCTAGTTGTGGCATGGGCAGAGCAACTTTTGCAGCAGAAGGAAATGGCAGCAAAGGTGGAAAAGAGGCTTTGGGAAAGTTGGGCTAAGTCAGTTTGGTACTAGGACAAGCGTTGTGCCAATTGCTTGCGGGACCGTTTGCAAAAAGGCAACCTGGTTCTTGTCAGCCACCTGGATTCCAAGACCCTTCCTATCCTTTAGCTACCAGAGGTGATAGAATAAATAATAAATATATTATTCAATAAATGCAGCAAAAATCCATCAAATATTTGGATTAAGCTTATTGCAAGGTTAATTAGTTTGGTTATGGTTTATTGTTATAAATCAATATGAATAAATTGATTATTAAATATTTTTATAGAGGGGCCACAATTATATTGGGGATCTTTAACACCTCTCTTCAGGGATTTCAGTATGAAAACACGTAGTCCTGGTTACTTTGGGCTCTTTAGTTTAAAGGATATTTTTCCCAAAGATAATATGTATATAAAATACACAGTAAAGTGGCAGGGCCTTGTACCCAAGCTGCCACTACAGAGAAAGGATATTAAAACTCACTGGTATATTATTAAATCCTTAGGGTATCTGTTTGGGACGTGCACTGATGGGTTTAAACCTGTATACTGGGGTTATAAGGTTGTTCAGCAGTTTAAATTGATATAAAGAGGTTGAGGATGGATATTATTGATCAGACTAAGCCATAAATCACTTAATTATCTCTTATAAGTACTTGATTACCTTGGCACGGTGTCTGGATATAAATATAACTGGGTCTCTGCCCATCAATATCCTCAAAAGAGCTCTTTATTTATAGCTTTTGGAGTCCCAATATTATCATTCTGAGGGGTACAGGGGCTCAAAGGGACAAACACTAAGGCTAGCAGGGTAATCAGTGGTAGCCTGTCACGTGTTCTTGGTGCTATAGCACGGGTAGCATCTAATTCATCAGGGTATGGGAATTATTCTACTTTATAATTGATATTGGGACGTGTGAATAACACTAATCTTTCCTATTCATGTATTATTTAATGAATTATCCTTAGTAAGTGTTCCCAGTAAGTTAATAATTATTTGAATAGAAATTTCTACAGACATCCTGATGTCAGGTGAGTTCTCATTATGTATTAAATAACTGGAGTAAAGTCATGATATTGATTTTACTCATTATTTTTGAGTTTCAGTTGATTTACTGAAATAATTACTTAAAAATATAAGTCATGGGAATTCATGTAATATTTTTACATCATTAGTTTTCTTAGTATGTCACAAGGATATTGATGTCTTGAAATTCTCATAAAAGTATATCAGGATATTTTAATATATTTTTAGAAGTTGTCATTGTCTTATTTTTGACATTCTTGGTACTTTGAATTATATTTAATAAAAAATATGTATGAGGGTTATTTAAGTATTTTTATATAATATTATGTACTTTTAGACTATCTACTATCCATGGGAACATTTATCACATATGTAGAATTTTCCCGTGTGGGTTGTAGCATGTTTGCCCGGTACCTAAGCTTCTCAGGCCACCTGTCACTCTGTCAACCCATAGTCCCATGGCTGCATACTTGTCAGGGGCCCGGGGCTGCGTTCCCAACTTTGAAGGAGTGAAAGGGCTGTATCTCAGCCGCGCGCGGGTGCATTGGCTGCCGCAGCTGCATGCGGGAATTGTGACAAAACACATTTCCTTCCGTAACTCCTAAAATATACACAACACGTCAATTCTGACTGAATTTTAGGTGTGAAACTTATACGCGACAATACGTGTGAAATATTTAGTTGGCCAAAGAGCTCAATTGTGGTGCCGTGGTATTTTGGTTATCCTTTCCTTAATTATTTAAAAATATAAGGAGTTGGATTTCAAGGGTGATATTTATAGTTTTCATACTCCTTCTTAGGTTAATTGTATTATTATTATTTTTATGTTATTTTTGTTACTTATGCAGCTTGCTCTGCAATAGTAGCAAGCTGACAGTTCTGCTTTATAATTGGAGCTTGAAGATGCAGTGGGGTAATCTTTTTGCAGATTGCTTGAATGTTCCTTATTGGGTTGTTAGTCAGTTTACGGGTGGAAGTTATCAGTTGGAGGAATTGGATGGCACTCCGCTCAAGTGGAAGGCAGTGGCTGCTCATGTAAAGAAGTTCCATGTGCGGGGCACTAAAGATTTTGATTAAAAAGGGGTTCTGGGGATGACAATCAAGAGATGGAAAATTTAAGTGAGCCAGCTGCATAGTAGGGGAGTCTTTGGAGGAGGAGTGCTCGGAGGAATGAATGTTGGGGTCAACTTTCAAGTTGTGGGGGGGCGGGGAAGCTCAGATCACCGGAGCAGCGTGGAAGGTCTATTCTTAGAGGCCTTTGTCTGGGGTGTTCCAGGTCCCTTAGGTGACATGTATTTGCGGAGTTTGGAGTCTTTTCTTTAGTTATTCTTTGTCTCAGGTGTCTCAGTTTTATTTGTCTCATTCTCAGATACAGAGGGGTTCTCACTAGGGGTTTCAGAGTTTCCTTTTGTTTGTTTATCTCACTTTGTAGCATGGTGTGGGGAATCAAGAGGATTCCTTTCTGGGGCGGGCAAGGCATCATATTTATTTATTTAGCTATATAAAAGATTTGAGGGGCGCGGCAATAGTTCAAGAGGGGGGAGAAATCTAAGGAAGGAAGATGGGGCAGCGGAGCTCACCACCAACAAAATGATGCTGCCAGAGGAGCTCTCAAGGCTCCGTGGCTGGGATCCCAACCAAGTGTTGGAGGATGGCCAGCATTTGCTAATCCAATTTGCGGAGGTACAGGTCAATTTTTGCTTCCTCAATTCCTTGGCTGCCTTCTTTGTTGTTGCTTTGGATGGCCGTGTGGTACAGAGAGACCAGGCGGAATTGGGTCAACCTAGAACGGCAGGAGTGGGAGGTATGTGAGAAGATTCAGGGAGACGGGTTCCAGATTGGAGACAGGCAAAACGGAGATCTTTGGACCGGAAATTGGGGAAACAGTGACTCAACGTGAGGCGCGGGATCTGTGTGAAGATGTGGAGGCGTCAGTAAAAAAAAAAAAAAAAAAACTCATAGGGTACAGGTGGCCAATCAGAGCTTGTTGCAATGACCAAGCGTGGGGACTCAACCTCCGCAGGAGTTATGATGGTTGGAGGAGATGCGGTTGGAGTGGTGGACACTGGAGGAGTGGGTGATGGTGGATGGAATAGTGGGACGTTGGGTGCTGTTGGCGGCGCTATTGGAGGCGTAGCTACTTGGAAAAAGACAGGGGCCCCGTTGGGCTGGCCCGGTACTTGGTTCAGTCCAATGTTCAGGTTGTGGCATTGACCCAGGCTTGGGTAGCATCTCCCCAGGCAGCAGCAGTAGGGAAGTCTGAGGAGGGGGGGATAGGTGGTCCATGGCCTCCATGACAGGCAACAAAGAGGTGGTGCAGTCCTGCTCCAGAGTCCAGTCTTTGACATCAATTGACTTGTCATTGTCCACCAAAAATTCAGCCATTGCTTCAAAGCTGCGGTGTTTGCAAGAGGGAACAGAGGTAGAGCAAGGACTGTTGGTATCCAAGTACATGCTCAAATTATTTCCTCATACTATTCTTTCTCTTCATTCTTCTGTCTCTCAGTTTATTTTCCATTTTATTTCTTTCTAATTTATTTTCCATTTTATGTCTTTCTAAGTGTGTCTATCAGTCATCTTCCACCCTCTGTCACTTCATTTACCCGCATGCTTGTCCTTCAAAATCAACCGCTGCCAAATCTCCAATCCTGAAGTCCTATTCCCAGATCCTGGAAATTCATGAATGGATTCAGTCAAGCCACTCCTGAACTACAAGCTACCACAAACATCAATCACTTGTTGCCATTGGGGGAAATCACCAGCTACCTTCAACTTCAATCACCAACTACTACCGCTACAGCTCAAGCTCACATCATCACAAACATCAAAAGTACCACATTGGATCATTTCTCTCACATGCTTACTTTTTTCTTTTTCCTTCTCTCCAGTACTGCTTCTATCTAGTCAACATACTATCTGGTCCTTTAAAGGGGTCTATTCAACTCTGTTTCTTTTCTTTGAACACTCCTTGCTGAAATCATTCACTCCTTTTAATTCCTTTAACCTTTCAGATTTACAGTCCCAACTCACTCACTGGACCAGATAGGCTCTATTTCCAACTCAGAAGAAAAACCTAACTCATCTAAGCTCAAAATTCCCCTTGTAAATGACTCAAGTTTCATCATCTTTGACTGGGCTTCAAAAGAAGAAGATATATGAAGCCGCAGACATAATCATCCAAAATCTTGGTGAATCTGCCTTTGAATCCATTGTCAACAACAACAACAACCACCCCATCTGGCAGCCAATTCTCAAACAATATGCTTTGCAATCTTCAAATAATTGTGGCCACATCTGGCTCAACTTTATTTGTTATCTCTTCAAAGGTGATCTGACAACCTACATCAAGGACTGTCAAAAACTCATGAACAAACTGATAGTTGTGAGACTTGACGTTCCCCCTGATATCCTCAGCTACACAATCCTTGCTTAACTTCTTAGCTCATTCTACCACATTTTTGACTCTCTGATCCTCAAAAATTCCCTCCTTCAGAACCCAACTGGGATCTTGAACAAGCTTTGCAATGTACTTCACCTTGTATCTTCTTGTCTGCCTGACACCAAGCCAACTGTGGAAACTTCCCCATCAGTCTCACTACACAAGTCCACAGTGAAGAAAAGACCCCAGCACCCCTGTTCAAAAGGACAAAATAACCCTTTAGCCAAGAATCCAGAAAGCAAATGTTGGTTTGTTGATCCACACCTCAGACCTAAATGGAACAAAAATACCTCATCCAACCTCCACTCCGTTAATGAAAGCCCAACCGCCAAATATGAAAGCAACTCTAAAGGCGCCAAGCTTCACTTCAACGCTAAGATTTACCTGTTTTCCAATGGAAACGACTCTCACATTCCTGTTCTGGATTCTGGCGCAATCCACCACATAGCCAAAAACCCCCAGTTTTTGTTTGAATGCACGCTCATCCATCTTGAAGTAGGAACTGGCTCCCCAAACAACTCTCTTACCGCTACACATTCGGGATCAGCTAGGCTCATCGATCATCTTGGCTCAACCATCATCCTTCAAAATGTTCTAATCATTCCTTCTATTAATTGGTGTCTTATCTATCTCACTCAACTAAAATCTTCTAAGGCAACCTTCTCCAAAGTTGGATACTCAGGGTTTGAGGTGAAGCTGGATAAGATCACTTTTGTAGGTACAACGTACAACAAGCTAACTGAACTCTGCGGAACCAAATTCCTGAAATGCACCCAGTCCACAATGCTTCTCAAGGCTCCGGACAATCTCTGGCATCTGCGCCTTGGTCACCCTAGTACTCAATCCCTCAATACCCTCAACTTGTGCTTCTACGGTTCTGATACTCAATTCACCATCTGTCAAATCTGCAAGACTTGCAAGCAAGTCTCAACTCCTTTCAATCAAAAATTTAAAAGGGTTACCAACCTCCTTGAAGCTGTCCATCTGGATATCATCGGACCTTTCTCCATCACCTAAAACTTGGAATTTTCCTACTTTCTCTCCCTCACAGATCAATTCTCCGGATACCGCTCCATGGCTCTCCTCAAACAGAAAAGTGAGTCTGTTTCTGCAATTAAAGATTTTCTGGAAGGGGCCAAGTGTCAAACTGGGCATACTGTGAAGCTTCTGATCCCCAACAATGGCGGCGAGTTCATCTCCTCCAATCTCCACTCCTTCTGTCTTGAAAAAGGAATCAGTCAGCATTTTTCTCCCCCTCACGCTCCTCAGCAAAACGGTCTAGCCAAGAGATCAAATCACCTTATTCTGGAGAAGGAACAATGCCTGCTAAACCAAATTAACTTACTTCTCAAATTCTGGGATGAGGCTGTCAACACCGCTACCCACATTCTTAATGCTCTCCCTTCAAGTTCCCATGGCAACATTGTTCCTTACAAGGTTTGGCACAGACAATCATTCAATCTCAACTGCTTACAACCATTTGGATGCGCCTCTTTTTCTGTCATTCCCAAAGCCAATCATACCTTCAAACTTCTCCCCACCAGAAAAAGAGCTATTCTGGTTGGGTATATAAATGACTTTTTGTCATTCAGACTGCTTGATCTGGACTCCTCCAAAATCTTCATCTCCGCAAATGCTACCTTTGACAAGCTCTCCTTTCCTTGTCCATCTGGATTCAAATCACCTCCCTTCTCTATCAGCTCTGACCTCATGCTGACTCCATCTTCTCCTCTCCCTCCTCCAAATAAAAACTCTTTGAATCTCCCTTCTGTTCCTTCCCCTTCTTCCCGGACTCTTCCTTTGTCCTTCCTGCCATCTCTCCTTTTGTGCCTGAATTCTCTCATACTTCTCCACATTCTATCACCTCATCTGCTTTCAATACTTCTCTCCCCACTCATCAACTGTCTCACAACAGGCTAACTCAAAACAATTTCATTCCTTATCCATAACTTCCCAACTCAAAAATAGGTCTTCCAGCCATCTATCTTATTGTTCACAATAGCTATTCCAATCTCACATCAGTCCAGGAGGCTCTTAACTCCAAATACTAAGAGGAATGGCTTGAAGCAATGAAGCACAAGGAGCTCAACCTGCTTGATTACCAATTCTGTGAAGAGTCTAACCTTCCTAATGGCAAGCTAGGACCCAAGTGCCTTTGGGTCTTTCAAACAAAACAAGATGATAAGAATTGTATTTTTGAGTTCAAAGCCCAACTCTGTGTTCAAGGCTTCAGCCAGCAGTACATCATTGAATTCACCTCTACTTTCTTGCCCACTGGAGACAAGACCTCCCTGCAAATGCTAATCACTCTTGCTGCCCATTTAAAACTAAATTTCCACCAAGTCAAAGTAAACGCCGCTTTTCTGAACACCCTTCTGCACAAGGAATTCTACATCACTCCTCCTCCCTACATCACCGTGGCTAGTGGCAAGCATCTCAAGCTAAAGAAGGCCTTGTAAGGTCTCAAGCAGGCACCAGGAGCCTGGTATGAAATGCTCAGCAACTGGATGATTGACTGCGGTTTCCACAAGAGCAAGGCTGATCAATGTGTTTTCTGGAAGGAAAACACCTATCTTTACGTCCATGTTGACAATATTGCAAGATTCAGCAACTGAACTGAAGTTTTTGTTAGCCAGCCCAGCTCCAAGTTCAAAATAAAGGACCTTGGACCGGCTTCCATGCTGCTTGGAATGAACGTCACTCTCCTTCCAAATGGCTTCAAGCTCTCTCAAAGCTCTTACATCAGTCAAGTGTGCGCGAAATACTTGCTTCCGCCTCAAAAATCATCCTCAACTCCCTTCAGACCTCCCGGTAAGCTGTATGCCTCAAGCAAGGAAGACCATGAGGAGTTTTTCCAATTGGGCGCTAACTACAGAAAAATTGTTGGGGATCTGAATTGTATCAGCATATGCACAAGACCCAAAATAACTTTTTCTGTCAATTATCTTGCTCAATTCCTCATCAAACCAAATCTGCACCACTTTCCAACGGCCCTGCACATCCTTCAATACCTCCAGCACAGTTCAAGCTACGGAATAGTCTCTATCTCCTCCTCCTCTGCCCCTCACCTTGAAGCATATGTTGATGCCAACTGGGCAACCTGTACCACCACTAGAAGGTCAGTCTCTGGGTTGGTCGCTTGCTGGCTTGGCAGTGCAATCACTTGGAAGTGCAGAAAGCAACCAACTTTATCCTTATCCACTACTGAAGCTGGATACAAGGCGCTGGGTGAGGCCATCAAGGAGCTGAGCTGGGTAAATGGCTTATGAGCAAGTTTTTGCTGGGAGAAGCGGCCAGACCAGCCATCATTTGTGAGGAAAAAGAAGATTATATTAAACTAGCTCTTAACAAAGCTAACCACGCTACTTTCCAAAAAAAACATATGGAATTCCGATTCCATTATGTACGCAGAAAAATCCTCAAAAACGCTATCAAGCTTCAAAAATTATCCTGCAAGAAGAATCTGGCAGACTTTCTCACCAAACCGGTAACCCAAATATCTCTTTGCCGCGCCTTGGACGCTCTCAACATATCAGAATAATTTGAGCAAGGGAGGCTGTTGGTATTCAAGTACATGCTCAAATTATTTCATCATACTATTCTTTCTCTTGATTCTTCTGTCTCTCAGTTTATTTTCCATTTTATTTATTTCTACTTTATTTTCCATTTTATGTCTTTCCACATGTCTCTATCAGTCCTCTTACACCCTCTGTCACTTCATTTACCCGCATGCTCATCCTTCAAAATAAACCACTGCCAAAGGTCCAATCCTGAAGTCCTGTTCCCAGATCCTGGAAATTCATGAATGGATTCAGTCAAGCCACTCCTGAACTAAAAGCTACCACAAACATCAATCACTTTTCTCCATTGAGGGAAATCACCAGGTACCTTCAACTTCAATAACCAACTACTACCGCTACAGCTCAAGCTCACATCATCACAAACATCAAGAGTACCACATTGAATAATTTCTCTTACATGCTTACTTGTTTCTTTTTCATTCTCTCCAGTACTGCTTCTATCTATTCAAGATACTATCTGGTCCTTTGAAGGTGTCTATTCAACTCTGTTTCTTTTCTTTGAACACTCCTTGCTGAAATCACTCACTCCATTTAAGTCCGTTAACCTTTCAAGGACAACGTGGAGTGAAATTCTGCAAGGATCCAGGGGTTGGAGTGACAAACAAGCACCAGAAGTGGCCTAGAAATCAGGCGTTGCAGTCTGGGAGACCAGCAGTTTGGGTGCACATCCTCCCCATTTTTGCGCAGTACTTGCACATTTCCATGGCGGGGGGATTTTTGTTCTTTTGGAGTTTGGAGGGTTGTTTAGGAGTTGGGGGTTGAAGGGTTTGGAAGATGCTCAGGTGTTGTGGAGCGGGGGAATCCTGGGGACAGAATTAAAGTTTTGGGGGGATCTGGTGGTTATTTATAGACACAGAGGCAAGTAGGCTCACCACTGGACATTTGACTTGGAGTGGCTCAGCTGTGGTTGGAAGTCCACAGCATAATAGGCTTAGAAAAAGCCCATTGGAGGACTATCTATTCCAGAGTACATTAGCTGAGGGCTTTGTATCAGTGGAGCGCGCGCTTTTTGTGGGAACAATGACAAGAATGGGCCGTAGTTTTTGCCTTTGCAGACATCATGCGGTCTAACATAACTTTCCCTCCGCGGCAGTGTGTTTACTAATGTGGAAGCAAGTGATCAAAGCTAAGTAGTACGGATTAGGCCAATTATTGGATATGCACTGAGATTTCAGAGTGCTTTTTGGCAATGAACGCTAAAGTTCAGGAGGCCAAATGCAGATTTTTGGGGATTTTTAGTTATTCTGCATGCCAGATTGGGAGTCATTGGCTAGGAAAGATCAACAAGGATCCGTCTTTAGTTATGCATTGAGGCAACTCAACTGTTAGGGGGGATTGGCAAACCAATCATTGAATCTACTTAAAATCATTGGATTGGTTAAGGATTGGACTATTGGTGAGGAGGATCAGTGCAAATGAATGGAGGCAATGGGAAAATGGGTCTTTCATTAGAAGTAAAAATTCCTTTTTTGGAGTAGCTAAGGTGGGTCAGTGCAGAATGCATGGAGACAAGAGTGGTATTTCATTTATGGCTTGCATTCTTTTGTTTCATATATAAGGAAGCTTTTCTTTTTTTCTATAGGGCAGGAGAGGGGTTGATTATCATTGGACATTATTACCAAATATTGGAGTATATTTTTACGGCAAATTATAGTTTTATTCTTTTATTCTGTTACTTTGGAAGTGTAGGAACCAGCAAGAGTTCTTGGAGGTAATATTTAGGGAAATAATTCAAGTGCTGAGCTTTTCAGGGAGTCCAAATTGTTTATTTACTATCATTTCATCGCAAGTTAGCTTTAGTGGTTGCCAGCTTGGTTGCGGAAGCAGAGTTTGGTTAGAAATTGTGGAGGTACAGGAGTGTGACTCAAGGGCTAGTGGGCTTTCTGGAACTTGGAGCGGGATTTTTGCACAGAATTTACCAAAAACACAATCTCTTTCCACACCACACACTCATCTTTGGTGAGTATTGATTTTATTAATGTGACTTGAATTTTGGCTAAGTGAGTTTTGATTGTAGGAAAAAAATGTGAAATGACTTGTTCAAATACCTCAGAACTTATGTATGTTCTTGGGTGAATTTTTGAGATCCTGGTGGTGATGGCAATTGTGGATTTAGATTGATTGCTAAATCAGTTGGGTTTGATGAAAAAAGATTTTTTAAGTCCTAAGTGAAATCATAGAATTATTGAGGCAACATAAGAAATGCTAGGCTAAGATACTTGGTTGTAGAAAAAAAGTAAAAAAGATCAAACAAATGCTTTATGTTGAAGACATAAATGAAAATCTTACCTATCTATTCAAAATGGCTTTCAAAGTTGGATAAGGTTCAAATGATAGCAGATATGTATGCAAGGCCAATCTGCTTCATTTCATTGGACTCATGCTGTACTTGTACTCCTATGAAAATGGATGTAAAAGAACCGTTGGGGAAACAAGTGGTCAGAAGACCCCCTATATTTTCCCCAAGATTTGGAATTGGATGGTCCCCAGCATTTTTAACTTTGGATTGTGCCCTTGAAAGAGAGAAGAGAGAGAGAGTTAGAGAGTAAAAGATGTATTATTTCCTTCCCTTCTTCCTTCCATCCTTCCTTCCTTTGGTGGTGATGGTATTCTCCTCCTTCCCTTTGCACAACACTGGGGGAAGATATTTTACCCTTCTCCCATGCCCTAACCTAAGTAAAAGCACAATTACAATCCAAAAAAAAACAGAAAGAACCCTGATAAGCAGAAAAACCAACACAACCCCATCCTCCTACCCCAATACTTGCGCCACTATTTCCATCCGGTTTTTCCTTTTCATGGTGCACTCCGCACCTTTCAATAGCCACCTGAGTCCCCCTATGCCCATTGCCGCCCCTTCTGCGCATTTTTTCCTTCTCATGGCGCCCTCCACGCCCTATTGGGAGCCCCCCGCACTTAATTTGACCAACCAAATTGCCTTCTGTAGCAATGTTTTAGTCCCTGATGCTGAGCCTGACTGTGCACGCACCAGAAGCTTCTAAGCCCGCAGCGCTTCCCAAATCCTGAGCCTACTTGCGCTCATTGCTGAGCGTGCTTCCCAAATGCTGAGCCTGCTGGTGATTATTGCTTTGCAAACAGGCTGCAACCTATTACCAATCCGTGTCTATAAAATTCCCCCAAATCATTGAATGCCATCTTCATTTCCTTTTTTAACAATAACCACTGGGTTCATTTATTACTTGAGGGAGATATGATTCCAATCCTCCCCATTGTATCAAAAAATTATTCTTTGAATTAGAAGGAAGCTTTTGGTTGGTTAAAACATCTCAAATATCAACTTGATTTGTATTTAAATTTATAGACATCATAAAATTTCATTGCTTGGGTTTTCATTATGTCATTTGGGTTTTGTATAAAATGTAATTCTGATGCTGATCTTGTACTTCTATTGATAAAAAGGGTTATCACATTTGAACATTTTTTTGTTTAGTTTTTTTATTTAAAATAATTATTTTGAGTTTTTTAAGTGGGATTTTATTGGTATAAGAATTAAATTTTTGTTGGACCAATCCCATCCAAAGGGGTAATTTTACTTCTTATTATGGGATCAGCTTAACACAAGTTGAAATTTTTTTTGGCATTTTGAATTTTGGGCTAGTCCATTGAGGTGGAATTGTATCAAGTCCACCTCAACATACTAGCTCTTCTCTTTCGGTGGGTTAATTTAGTTTTGCATTAGTCCAATGAAATAAGTTCAACTTGTGTTTGGCTGATCCCATCTTAACAAGTATTATTACTTCTTGTAATTGGATCAGCTTAACACAAGTTGAACTTGTTTTTTTTGGTGTTTTTAATTTAAGGCTATTGCATTGAGGTGGCATTACATTCCTCTTTTTCGGGGTTTCATTGGTTGAATTGATAAAATTATATGAATTAAATTGATTTTGTTTATTCTAATTTAGTTGAATTTTGTTTTGATTCAATTCAATTGGTTTTTTGAAATAAATTCAAATAGATGTGTTTTATTCAAGCATTTTATTTTATTGTATTTTAGTTGAGGGCTCTACTGTAAGTATATTGTTCCTTTTTATTTTTATTTAGCCATATTTCTTTTTGGGCACAGTTCTTTGGTTTTTTAGACTTTTTAATTGTTTATTTTTATTTATCCATAGGGACATGAATGCCAATTCATGACTCTGGAGTTTTGAAATTTTGAAATTTTGTTTTTCATTTTTTTGAAATTTTTTTTAATTTTTTTAAGTTTAATCTTAAATTCACAGCTCATTTGAGTCATTTACACAAATAAAATGAGTTTTGTGGCTTAATGTGAGCCATTTACACGACTCACATGAGTTGTTTGGCATCACTTGAGTCACTTACACAACTAAAATGAATTTTGTGGCATGATTCACGACTGCAATCAAGTTGTGTAGCCTGGGTACAACATGACTGTAGTTGTGTGGCCCCCACACAACAGTTTGGTTTTGTGTTTCACCACACACAACTACAAGCGTTGTGGGCTAAAAAAAATAAAAACTAAAATAAACTAAATCAAAATACAAAAAACAGAAATCAACCAAAAAATCAAAAAAGGTTGTTTTTTTGGTTAAAAAAAACAAAAAAATAAAAAATAAGATAAAAATAAGTAAAAATAAATAAAAAGAAAAAAACTGAAAACAACCAAAAAATCAAAAACCAGTTTATTTTTTGATCAAAATTGAAAAAATAAATTAAAAAAGAAAAAAAATCAAAAAAATACAAGTTCAATTTGCATAGCCCTAAAGTAAAAATAACAAAAATTAAATAAACAATGAAAGAGTCTATAGAGCAGCCCTAAAGTAAAAGTGCCAAAAAAATAAAATTTCAACTTGACTATCCCTAAAGTAAAAAAACCATAAGTTCACCTTGACTAGCCCAAAAGTAAAAACAAAAAAAAAACTCAACTTTTGTTAAGATGATCCCATCACAAAAGTAAAAATACTCCTTATGATGGGATCAGCCCAACACAAGTTGAACTGACTTACCCATTAATTTTCATTTGAAACACTTAAAATAATGATGTTAACTCAAAACACTCAACATAATGATGTTCAAAATTTGATAACCCTTTATATTAATAAACTTCAAATATCAGCATGTTAGACCAAACAAAAATGATGAAATTAAAATGATGTCTGTAAATTAAAAAAAAACTCAAGATGATCTTTGAGGTGATCAACCCAACCAGAGGCTTTTTCAGAAATCATGGAATTTAGTTTGGAAACTATGGGAGGATTGGAAAGACATCTCCCTTAAGTAAAAGGTGGACCCAATGGTAATTATTAAAAAATGAAATGAATATTGGTTCTGATGCTTCTTTTACACCCATTTTCATGGGATTATAAGTAAAAAATGAATCCAATGAAATGAAGCATATTGGTCTTACATAAGTATCAGCTATTATTTCACCCATGTCAAGCTTTGAAAGCCATTTTGAAAAGCAAATAGTTTCAATTATTTCATTATCATCAAGTCTTTTTTCTATCTTTTCAACATATTGAATGCTGCAAAGGATCTTAGAAAAGAACATCTTATCTTTCCTCAATTTTTCAATCAATTACTTTTGTACATTAAACCATCCATTCTCATCATACCCAAGTGATTTTTCAATGACTCTAAATCCACAATTCCCATCAACAACTGGATCCCAAAACTCCCCCATGAAATTATGCAAGTTATCAGATATTTGATTGAGGTAATTCAATTTTTGTTCCTACAATCAAAAATTAATTAGTCAAAATTCTAATCTGATTAAAGAAATTGATACTCACCAACAATGAGCTTTTGGTTGATGTTTTCTGCACTTCTTCCTCCTCTGAAGAGGATTCCAAGTCCAAATAAAGTGAAGCTAATTAAATTTCAGTCTCTTCCTCTGAACTATGAAATTCATATTATCATCCGGCGGAATTTGACTAAAAATTATCATCATATCATCATCAGTCCATTAAACCAAAAAAATGAACATTTCACAAGAGAAAAGACTTACAATCTTTTGTCTTTTCTTATTTGTTGCCCATCTGATTCCCTTTTGCCGCTTAATTTCCTTTTGAAAATGTTCATATTGACCAGTATCCCTGCGGGTATCTTTCAATTTTGACCATCCTCTACTTAATTGAAAGACTTTTGGTTTGAGTCTTGGATTTGATTGATAATTATTGGTCTTCTGCATCAGGTACTTCAACAGTTTGCCATGATCTTGTTCAGGATATCCCAAGATCATTGCATTGAGGTTCTCATGTAAAAAAGGATTTTTGAGAATCTCATCAACGTTGAACTTCCAAAATTCAAAAGGATAAAACATTATTAAAGTAGGAATCATACATCAAAAAGCATTAATCCAAAAGTGATTTGAAAAATCCAACAATACAACTTGAAACAACTCACATAACTAGAACTGAAAGGTCATAATCCAACCTCCACTGAGGATGAACATCCTCAGGCACAATGGATCATCTGAATGCTAGTAGGTCACCTATCTGATGGGAAAAGGGAAAACCCATAGTATTGGAGTATGACTTGGTTCACACTTCTCCATCATGTTTCCGATTTAAATTTTGAATTGTTCCACAAAACTTTTAATTGACTCTAAGCAAAACTTTTATCCAAACAGTAACAGTTCAGTGGGAAGAAAAATTCCTGAATTTATTTGAGAGTTGTAAAGGGACAACTGAAGTGATTGAATTTGATTTGAAACTCTTCTTTCTAGGTTTTTCAAAAAATCCAACATTTTTTGCAAAGAATTTTCAAGGAATTATTTGAGAGTAGCAAGGGCCCCTTGCGCCCAAGACGTGGTTTTATTTCCAAAGTCAGGGTTTTTGCAAGTCCACGCCATTACAAATGTCTCTTTGATACAGAAGATGTTATTTTCCATATACTCAAGCACATCCTCATGGTATTTGAATAAACACTTTTTAAAAGTCATAAAATAAGCACCCAACACTGGGAAGATCAACAGAAGAAGCAGTGATTTGTCCCTTGCTCTGAGTTTTGCATCATTGACCTCTGCCTCCTCCTTGGTTTTAGAGGCCCTTTACTTTTCCCACAGAGACACAAAGCTTTTCCATTCTTCAAAGTCATTATTAAAGCAAACTTTACAGTTTTCTTGTATTTTTTTTAGAAAAGTTCCAGAGAAAAGACTGTCTTGGTGACTCAGGAAAACTAGATTCAATGGCACAAATCAGAGATTTTTCACCATCCATGACAAAGAATTTGGGAATTATCTCAGGATCATAAGCCAGATCCTTGAGTGCATTGACAGAATAACTGTAGAATTCAAACGTTTCTTTTTTTACAAAGACAAGAGATTATTTGAAATTTTTTTGTTTGGCTGTAATTCCTACAACATGAAATAGGGGATTTTGTACTTATATTTTTTGTAAGTACAATCCAAAATAGCAATATGATGGCATTGTTTGAAAAGATTTAATGAATCAGGGTGCACCAAGAATAGGGCCTCCAAGTGTCCCTCTCCACTGAAGTTTGACCAATGTAACCAACCTGAATCATCAAGTTGTTCAAAGAGGACCTCCATAAAACCTTTTACCTTGAGTTTGGCTAGAACTGCCTTTTGCATAGCGTTATAGATTGTTTGTTGATCAACATACTTGCGGCCAATAATATTTCTCAATTTTTTTTTGATTTGAAGTGCATTGAGCCAATGATTCATGCATTCTCTTAAATTCTCTAAGGCCAACCCACAGATTCTCCTGAGTTGAGGATGCACTGAGGTGTGTTGAGATGGTTGATTTTTATTTTGATCATTTATGTAGGAGATTTGCCAAAAGGGGTCTGCCTTTGTGTGACTTGCATGGATTAAAAAATTACACCCAACCCTCCCTGTGTGATTTTCCCTTGAATGTTTGGTGAGAAATGGCCCAGAGTAGGAACCATTTACATCACAGTTTAAATCCACATATTTATCAAGCTTTGAGTTGAAAACTGTCAAAGCAAACCATTCTTCATTTACCATGTTTGAAAATAATTTTGTGCCTCTTCCCTAGTAGGAAAGGCTCTCACAGGAGGTGGGTCAAGTGGATCTGTCCCCAATTAAATTGTTATATCATAAATATATAGGTAAATAGTTACCAGCCACAGCCCCCTATCAGTTTCCATCAAATCAAATTGGGCAAAGGCCAGAGTAACATAAAATGTTACTCACAACCAGAGGTCATTTCCATTTGTGAAAAATTTTGTTCATCAATTTTAACCCTAGATGAGGATTCAATTTGGGCTTCCAATGTTTGATTAGCCAAATTCTTTTTTTCCGCAGATTTTTTAATGGCACTATCAATGTAGTCCTTCAACACAGCCAGGTCATAAACAGGAGGGCTTGCCACTTTCCCATAATGCAAAAAAATGCAATGTTACTTCAGTATTCAATCAAAATTTCAATTGAAGAACTACAAAGTTTGGTCAATTTTGAGTTGAGAAAGATCAAGTTAACCAACAGCAGTAAAAATTTCCTTTTATGTTGTCCAAAAGGTGGGTTGAGAGTGTACTATTTGGGACTTTTGTTTGCCAAAGGCAATGATTGTGTTTGCAGTCTCACTTTATGATTTCTAGGTGTGTTCCAATAGTACCACATAGTATGCATTGATTGCAAATTTGGGTTGATGGAACCTGTCACAAGGGCTTCTGAATGCAAGCAGGGCTTGGGACAGAGGGGAATAATATTTTCTCAGGAGGATTGGGAGAAAGGATACTGGAAGATGCTACAAGGAGCAGAGTAGGGCTGAATTGGAGTTAAGGTGCTGAATGAAACTTGCTGGGATGGAATCCTAGTAAGAAGTATTAAACTGATTTCTTGGGAGACAATCAGGAAGAGGAAGAGAAGGGCTGCTTAAATAGAAAGGAGGCTGGACTACAACAGAGGTACAGATGCCTTGGGGCTCAGACTACATATGTGATTACAAGGGAGCAGTCAAGGTAACAGAGAGGCTGATCAGGAATGCTACTTAATTGGGGTTAGGCTGCTTACTAAATTGGGGTTAGGTTGCTTACTACATTGGGGCTAGGCTACAGGTCTGGCTGTTGAAGTGGGGAATGTACAGTGAGAGGATGTGCAGTGTACATGGAGGTCATTACACTATGTACTAAGTAGAGAGAGTATGTGATACAATCTGCAAGAGGATGTACATAAGGATTCCCAAAGGATAAACCCTAGTGAGTTATAGGATAGACAGAGTGAAGAAGGTTAGAGGATATACAGAACCTGAGATATTAGGGGGTATCAAAGTTAACCAAACCCGCCATTTTTTAATGGCGGGTTTCAACCCAAATCCGCCATTTCAAACCCGCCATTAAAAATCAAAAAACCCCACTTATTTCAGATCAGACGTGTCAAAGTTAACCTGAAATAAGTGGGTTTTTTCAAATAAAGTATTTAAATGCTTCCACCACCTTTCCGCGTCATACACCCCTGTCTTCCCACCTCCTTCTACCTCCGACCTCATCGGAAAATGTTTTGCCCCCACCCTCATCATAAAATTGATTGACCACTCTCATCACTTTATCGCTCTCATCACTTGATCACTCTCATCCACTTCATTTCTCTCAAAACTTCATCACTCTCATCACTTAACCGCTCTCATCACTTGATCACTCTCATCCACTTTATTGCTCTCAAAACTTCACCACTCTCATCACTTTATCGCTCTCATCACTTGCGTAGCCCAAACTCTTTCAAATGGCCCCTCAGCGAACCTCCCCCCACAAGTCCAACACACCCAAGAGAACATCGCCAAGGAACTCCAAAACAAAAAATCCTCCCCCATCAGCTTCCAAGGGCTCAAGTCAGCTCAAGAGAGCTGATCACATCATCCTGGTAAACTGGCTGAAAATTCCATCCAACTACAATGCCTGCTTTGGATCCAACAACAAAACGTGTGTTGGCCAACCTCAATCCTCTAAGGTCAATGGTTATCTCCTGATGGCCAATGAACTCAAGAAAAAAACAAAAGGTAGGCTGGATCTGTCATCCAAACAGATGAGGGAGCGGTTCAAAAACTATTGAGCCAAGTACAAAAAGGCCCACTCCATGTCTATCTCCACTGGCTTTGCTATCACCAACTTGGACAAAGCCAAAGGAATCAACTCGGTGGTTGATAAGTTGGACTCCATTTGTCCTTTTTATATTCAAATGGATGAAATCTTTGGGAAGAAGGCCAACATCACCCCCCTAGCTGCTTTCAATGCCCAACAATCCGATTCCGTTGATGCCGAGGACTTGGCTGGGGATGCTCAGCCTACCAATGGGGACCTTGATGAAACATTGGCCTTGGAGTGGCCCCCATCTGATGACAAGGAGGATATTCAAACACAATCGGCTCCAATCACTTCTACTTTGGTATTGATTGATCAGTCAATCCCGACCTTGGACCCCTCACTTCCTTCTTTTGATTGCTCTCTTCCTGGGGCAGAACAACTGGAGAACTTGCCCAATGAGGAGGATGTTATTCCTGGATCACCGTTGCCATCAACATCTGCTCAAGTAAGGAACTAAATTGTTTTTGATTCTGTCTGGTTGCTCCAGACTGATTTACATTGTAAAAAAACAGGCTCATCCATTTTTGATTGGCCAAAAACTCAAGCCAATGGGGCCTCCCACATTGCCTTCAAATACTAGTGAGGACTTTCAGACTCAAAACTCCTCTGCCAAGGGTAAGCAAAAGGCCTCCAATTCCATCAATGTCAACCCCAAAAGTCATCAAAAGAGGAGAAACACTTCCAGTTTTTCGGGCTTTGAAGAAATCATGGAGAAGCAAGATTCATGTAAGTTGATTGATTCAATATCCTTTCTTTCAAAATCATGCTAATTGCCATTCCCCTCCAAAAAACAGGGAAATCACAAATTGAATCAGATAAACTTCAGTTTGAAAAGCAAAAGTGAGATGGCCAACTGGCCTTGGATGGTCAAAAGCAGCAAGCCAAGACTTTGGCTAATCAACAAAAATTGGATGCTGAGTGGAGGTTGAAACAAGCTGAGCTAGAGTTTCAAAAAGAGGAAAATGAGAAGGATCAGCAGCAAATGCAACTGGAAAAGGAGAGGGAACAACGGGCAAACAAAAAAAAGGATAAGGTATCAGTAGCTTTGGCTTGCATTGGCAGTGGTAGATCGGTAGAAGAAATACAGCAGATTACTCAAATGCTGGGCTTGTAAATATATTTGCATGGATGAAAGAAAAACAAATTATTTTTTACTACAACAACGTTTGAGAGCATTCTTAACCCCACCAATATACAAATCTTTTTTTTTTTATTGATATTTTTTCTCTAGAGTAAATTTGGCCGTTTTTCATGTCCCTAAAAGTGCTCTGAGTTTTTTTATTAATTTGGAGTGACATGGCCATTCTGGTATGGGTTGCTGTGTCCACAGCTGGAAAGGTACAGTGGTTGTACTTTTTAGCCGCCCAAACCATTTTGACTATACCTTTTTGCTTGAAATCAAGCTTGCAACTAAAGCACTTTGGCCCAGTTGTTTGAGCCTGATGTGAGCAAGGAGACAATTGTTCGCTCAAGGCAGTGCCACTGTGGGTTAAATCAAACCAGACCCTGTCACACAATGGTCTTGAACATCATACTTTCCTGCCAGTGATCTTGATCTGTCTCAACATTCCACTAGCAGAACGTTACAAGATAGAGAATGTTTTCCTTTTTGGTATTATTAATCTATATACTGGTTTTGGAAGGTCAAAAAAATCACATCAAACGCATATATTACAATCAGATTTTTCTACAAATGTATGTGAGTGATTTTTTCCCAGGTTTCATCAAACTTCAAAACATCACTGGTCAAGTGTCATTGATACAAAAATTCAGAAAAATCAGTCACCAAACATTCTCCAATCTATTAACAGAAGAAACCCCACAATTGAGCCACTACAAGAAATTACCAGCCCTGTGAGTAAAGATCTTGTTCAAAAGTATGTTTCTTTTTTTTATTTGAAGTGGGGTTTATTTATTTATATACCCTATGATTTTTCACATTCAAGCCATCAATTAAAGACTTCTTTTTTTTTTTTTTTGGTTTTTTTTTGGTTTTTTTTGGTTTTTTTTTGGTTTTTTTTTGGTTTTTTTTTTGGTGTTTTTTTGGTGTTTGTTTTTTTTGGTGTTTTTTTTGGTGTTTTTTTTGGTGTTTTTTTTTGGTTTTTTTTATGGTGTTTTTTTATGGTTTTTTTTATGGTTTTTTTATGGTTTTTTTTGGTTTTTTTTTGGTTTTTTTTTTGGTTTTTTTTTTTGGTTTTTTTTGGTTTTTTTTTGGTTTTTTTTGGTTTTTTTTGTTTTTTTTTGGTTTTTTTTTTGGGTTTTTTTTTGATTTTTTTTTTTGCTTTTTTCGAAGAGGTCGATGCACCAAGCACGGCCTGGCTCGTTGGGGGGACTTCATCACCCCCCAACCGAGCGAGCAAGCAAGGCGGGAGGGAGGGCCCGGCTTGGTGGGGGGATTTCATCACCCCCCGACCAAGCGAGCGGCAAAGGGGGGGGCAGCTTGTTGGGGGGACTTCATCACCCCCCAACCAAGCAAGCAAGCAAGGTGGGAGGGAGGGCCCGGCTCGGTGGGGGGATTTCATCACCCCCCAACCAAGCGAGCGGCGAAGGGGGGGGGGCAGCTTGGTGGGGGGATTTCATCACCCCCTGACCGAGCAAGTGGTAAAGGGGGGGGCCCACTTGGTGGGCGGACCAAGCGAGTGGCAAAGGGGGGGGGCCGGTGGGGCTTGCAGTGGGGGGGCCCGGCTCGGTGGGCAGACCAAGCAAGCGGCCAAAAGGGGGGGGGCCGGTGGGGCTTGCAGTGGGGGGGGCCGGCTCGGTGGGCGGACTGAGCGAGCGGCAAAGGGGGGGGGGCCAGTGGGGCTCGCAGTGGGGGGGGCTGGCTTGGTGGGCGGACCAAGCAAGCGGCAAAGGGGGGGGGGGCCGGTGGGGCTCGCAGTGGGGGGGGCCGGCTCGGTGGGTGGACCAAGCGAGCGGCAAAGGGGGGGGGCTGGTGGGGCTCGCAGTGGGGGGGGGGCCGGCTCGGTGGGCCAACCGAGCGAGCGGCAAAGGGGGGGGGCCAGTGGGGCTCGCAGTGGGGGGGGGGCCAGCTTGGTGGGCGGACCAAGCGAGCGGCAAAGGGGGGGGGGGCCGGTGGGGCTCGCAGTGGGGAGGGACTTCATCACCCCCCCGCCCAGCAACCAAGCGAGGGGGGAGCAAGCCACCGGCTCGCGGTGGGGGGGACTTCATCACCCCCCGCCCAGCGACCGAGCGAGGGGGGAGCAAGCCACCAGCTTGCGGTGGGGGGGACTGCATCACCCCCCGCCCGGCAAGCGAGCGAGGGGGAAGGAGCTGGTGGGGCTTGCGGTGGGGGGCACTTCATCACCCCCCCGCCCAGCGAGCCAGCAAGGGGGACATCAAGGGGGGAGGGAGGGGGGGATTTCAAATCCGCTCCCCACCTAGCAAGCAAAAGAGGGGGGAGATCAAGGGGGGAGGGAGGGGGAGGGAGGGATGAGGGAGGGGGGGATTTCAAATTCCATCCCCACCTAGCAATTGAGCAAGGGGGGAGATTGAGGGGGGGGAAGGGGGGAGGGATTTCAAATCTGCTCCCCACCTAGCAAGCGAGCAAGGGGGGTTTTCCAATCCCCTCCCCACCTAGGAAGCTATTTAGTAACCTGGACCACACCAACACCAACCACCACCACCCACCACCACCCACCACCACCCACCTCATCCACCTCATCCACCACGACCACGACCCCATTGGTAAGTAACCTTTTTTTTTTTTTAAAAAAAACAAGAGGGTATTCAATTTTTGTAGATATCAACATTGATGGAATTTCATTTTTTGTAGATATCAATATTGATGGAATTGAATGAAGGCATGTCTAGTAAAAATGGGTATGGGATTTAAACTTTATTCCTCAATATCCTTTGACAATAAAATTACTAATTGAACTTTTGATTCTGCATTATTTTTCTTTGGGTTTTCCATTCATTTTGTGATTCCTGGGTGTCATCCTGAAACACGGTTTGTAGTTTTGATGAGCTTGGCCTTTCAGGAGATGCCAAGGAGACACAAAATGGATGGAAGCCTCTAGTAGTAGGAAAACAACACAGACTACCAAACTCAGGTGTTACTTCAACATCCAAAAGTAACAAGAAGTTCAACCGTGCCAGAAGGCAATTTTCACAAGATTTTGACCTTGATGGATAGAGAAATGGATCCAGGGGGGGACTAAAGGTTGAATGATCAAAGGATCAGCAACTGGTGAGGGGAAGGAAGAGGAAGAGGGTGGAGGGGGCTTACCAGGATTAGGAGGAGGGGATTCAGTGAGTGAGGTGAGGTGAGGTGGTGGTGGTGAGTAAGGTGGTGGTGATGAGTGAGGTGGTTTGGTGAGGAGGAGGCAGGGTTTGACCGGTGAGTGAGAGGGGTGAGGTTGAAGGGGTTGAGTGGTGAGGGGGAGGGGGGTGGCATTTGGTGAGTGGCAGGGTTTGAGGTGGAGGTGTTTTTGGATTCAAGTCCACAAAAAAAAAAATAAAAAAAAAATCAGCCTATGAATCTTGGGTGAACAACCAAAACCAAAAAAATATGGTGAAGGGAATTTTTACCAATTTCAAAATCAAAAATTACTCATCAAAGCAAGCAAGGGTGAGAGGAAGAATCCAATCTCTCATAGAAGAAGATGAGGGACCAGATGAGACAGGGATGACTTGAGGCCGATCAGGAATATCATCTTGGAATATTTCGTCCCATTCATCTTTGATGTTGGCCAAAAGGTTGTGAAGGATTACACAAGTGATAATCCAGTTGATGAGGAACCTCATATCTTTGGAACATTGGAGCTGGTTTTGCATCTCCCGTAAGCTGGCCCATCTTCCTTTCAGAATTCCTATGGCATGCTCAATCCAAACTTGTGATTGGGCAAGATGATAGTTAAAATTGGTTTTTCCTTGATCATTGGACAAAACATTCCGGTATGCTGGAACTACATATTTCCAACTAGCATAAGCCAAATTGGCCAGAAGGTATTGATCTTGGTCAAAGTAGATCTCTGGTTGTTGGGCAATCCGCATCTGATTGAAAACATATGAATCATGACAAGAACCTGGAAGGCCAGAATGGAGGGAGATGAACTTCTTGTTGTTATCGCAAACAAGTTGTAGTGCCATGGAGTATCTAAACAAAGAGATGGAACATATTTGGTCAGTGTGTGATCCAAATTTTTATCATAGAAATTGGAAAACAAATGAATCAATTGCCTTTTTTTATGATCAAAATAGTGGTTGCCATCTAGGTTGGGTTTTTGACTCAAGGGGATGGTGGTTCCATCAACAAAACCAATGAAACCAGGAAAGCCTTCTGTCTCCATTACTTGAGATATCTCCTTGCATTATTCTTTGGTTGGCCATGAAAGGACCGAGCGACGGAAAGATAGGATAGCAATCATGACTCTTTTGGTGTATAAGTCAATGCTTCCGTAACTGACTGAGAATAGATTTTCCAATCAATGGATTGCTGCTCCATTTCCATTTGACCCCAATCTACAAAGAGCAACGGCAAGTTGGATGGCTGGATTGCGTTGAGGATTGCGAGAATTGTTCTGGAAGATGTGGTGGTCTTCAATCATTGCCAAAAGTTAAAGTTTGGAACAGTTGCTGGAAGCTTAAGTCAGGGATGAGATGAAGCTTTTGCCTTTCATACATAGGGTTATAGAGAGTGTGTATTCTTGGAACCATGTATTGCTTTGCCAACAGAGAATTCAAAGCTAACCAAGTTGATTCCAAATCGGAGTCTGAATCAGAGTCTGAATGGGAGTCAAACAGTAGCAAAAGTTCAGTCAGCTTTTTTGCGTTTTCAACTTGCTGGCGGGATGTTTGATTGG
Source organism: Puccinia polysora (assembly GCA_025617555.3). Lineage (NCBI taxonomy): Eukaryota > Fungi > Basidiomycota > Pucciniomycetes > Pucciniales > Pucciniaceae > Puccinia > Puccinia polysora. The sequence continues at coordinate 9,068,323 of CM062647.1, read as the reverse complement.
ACATGTTGAGAAAGGTGGTGAGTGATGTGGGTTGATGAGATGATGATGGGATTTGTGTGAAGATGGGTATGTGAAGGTATGTGAAAAACAATAGAGATGTGTGTGATGCAATGGAGATGGGACCGGTATGGATTTGCTGATGTGGATAGGTGTTTTTGATGTGATGGATGGTGGTTGGATGATGATGCATAAATGGCGGGTTTAATGGCGTGTTTGATGATTGAAATCCGCCATTTTCATGAAACACGCCATTTTGAAATAGACAAGTTAGGGGGTATGTGTATTTCAGAAACCCGCCATTAAAAATGGCGGGTTTTGTCAAAAAAAATGGCGGGTTTCTCATGGCGGGTTTGCTAACTTTGATACGCCCTATTAAGTATGTGCAAGCCTAGGGAGTCTATATGTATAATGCATGAGGTTAGACTATATGTAGTTATGTAAGGCATGAAGATCCTGAAGATATGTAGCTGAAGGAGATATACTGATAAAGTATCCAGAGCCCTGAGTTTGAAGTTCCTGAGTTAAGTAGATTAGACTGAGGTTAGACTGAGGTTAGACTTAGTTAGGTGTCAGTATGACAGTACCCCCTGGTGAAACAGAGGGCATCTCCTGATGACCATAAAAGGAGAGGTTGAAGAGGCCATGCAGGTATTCCATCAGCCATTTCTAACTTGAGCTTTCCTTCCCCCTACCCACAACCATCACCACCATCCCCCCCATTACCATCCTTATCCCCTTTTACCAGATCACCTACACCAACCAACTCAATAGAGAAGACCAAAAACTACCATCCAGTTCAACAATACTACCCAAGCTGTGACAGATGCATCAAGGTTGGAAGAATCTGTCCCACCAGTTTAAAACATAACTCTGCCAAGTGTGAAAGTTGTAGACGGTACAGAAGAGTATGTGATATGGATAAGCAAGGAAGAAAGGCCATGGGGCCAACCTTATAGGCATGGAGAAGAGCCAACCTTTTGAGGTGAAGGAGGCTCCAGATGATGATTCCATGAATTTGCATATTCATTCATATTGGATGAGTCTTTTGGTAAGTGTTGCCAGATTTTTGTGTTGGAGGTGTTGTAGTGCTGATATGGGTTTGAATGGTCCGTTTGATTCAGGAAAGGTTCAAGCAGACGCAGGAAAAAAGGGAGGGAATGCGCCAAACTGGACGTTTGGCAATTGACGGTACGTCAAAGCGTTGAGAGGAAGAATGTGGAGAAGCGTTTATTAGATGGGGCACCCCTCACGTAGACTTGGATGATGAAGTTTTTGAGGTACCATCAAAAAGCACTAGAACCAGGGATGTTGTCAAATCTGTCAAACCCATCAAAGGAAGCTTTCAAAGCGTCAAAGCTGCACATTGAACCATCAAAGGTCAAAGTGTCAAAGCTCAACTTCGAACCGTCAAAGCTGGTTTTTTAAGCATTGAACCAATCCCTTGAAGCATCAAACCAAACCTTCAAAGTGTCAAACCCTTGCATAAAAGCGTCAAAGCAGTTTTTCAAAAAGTGAAAGTTGCATGTCAAAGCGTCAGAGAAGGATGTCAAAGCAAGGAAGAAGATGAAGACACCAAGGGAAGTTAAGAGATGGAAGTGAGTGAGATGGAAGATGAAATAGAAACAAAAAATAATGTAAATAAAGGAAAAGAAAGAGAGGCCATTGTTGAAGAGGGGGGCAGATTGGATGACTCCTTGGAGTTAGAAGATTTAAGGAATAAGATTAAGTCTTTGAAGGTGAAGATGAAGGTTGTAGAAGATAAAAGAAACAGAAAGAAGGGAATTTAGAGGAGAAATAAAGCAGAAGTTTGGTTGGAAGAAATACAAAATGGAGAAAGATTGTGGGAAATAATGGAAGGAAGAAGATTTAGAGAAGATTCAGTTTTAAATTAAGATCAAGTCAAGCAATCTTTAGAAGTTTATAGGAGGAATTCTAGGAATTCAAATTCAATTTTTCAGAAAGGTTTGAAGAAAGTTTGGGGTAGTGAGATAAGAAAAGTAAAGTATGGATTCTTAGAGGCTAGAAAGAAAAATATTTCATAAATAAAGAAGAGGCTAGCTGCTATATTGGCTTTAGCTGGTCATACTTCTGAAGTAGGGACTACTATAAGGGGTCCTAATTCTTATCAAGTTAACAAATTGAGTTTAGTAAATACTTGGATGTCTAGGGTTAAAGAGTTAGAAGATTTGATGTGTGAAGCTATCTGAAAATTTTTTTATGAGAAACTATTATATAAATTAAAATTCATTTCCTTTTTTATAAGAGAGTTTTTTTTTATTATTATTTTTTGCATTTTTTTATTATATATTTTTTGTTAACTTTACTATTTACTATTATATATATTTTTTTTGATATTATATATATATTTTTTTTGGAAAAAAGAAATTGATTTTCTTTCCATTTATTTTAAGGATGTTTTTGGTTTTAAAGGATAGAGTGTATGAAAATCTTGAAGTAAAGTAGGGCAGTTTTTAAGATTAGAGTGAGGTTCCCAAGTAGAGAGTTCCTTGTAATTCTGGAAGCCTTTCCATTCAACTAAGTAAAATAATTTACCCCTCTTAAGTTATGAGTCCAATATCTAAGAAACTTTGCATTCTTCTTCTCCATTGATTTTGACTGGTTCAGTTGGTGGTTGATGCCAGGAGGATAGTGGGTTTTCCTGATATGGCTTGAGTAAGGAGGGGTAGAACACAGGGTGAATATTGGACCACTGTTGAGGAAGTTGAACCTTGAATGAATTTTTCCTAATCTTTTGTATAATCAAAAAAGGGCCTAACCATTTCTCTGAAAACTTATTAGTTGGACGATTAGTTTTGATATTTTTAGAAGAGAGACAAACTTTTTTTCCAACAGCAAATGAGGCAGGAAAATTACTTCTTTTCAGGTCAGCGTATCTCTTATAATTTTTAATTGACTTCTGCAGTTCAACTCCTAGTCGTTTCTGATTCTGGTGAATCTGATTTATGTAGTGGCTAGCAGGTTGATTTTCTACTACATGGAGGATGTCAATGTTGGGGTGTTGACCCTACAAGGTGAAGAATGGAGATTTCTTGGTGCAAGTATGGGTGGAATTGTTGTAGGCAAATTCAGCAAGAGGGATCCAGGTATCCCAGTCGTCTTGGTGATAACTGACATACATCCTAAGAAATTGTTCTAGGATCTGATTTACAATTTCTGTTTGTCCATCTGTCTCAGGTTGATGAGCTGTGGAGAGATTTCTTTTTACCTGTAATTTTTCACCTACAATTTTCCACAAGGAAGAAACAAATAAAGATCCTCTGTCACTGAAAGTGTCAGTTGGCAGTCCATGCTTAGTGAAAACATGGGAGATTAGTAGGTTAGCCAACTCCCCAGAGGAGATATCAGTTCTGGTTTTAATAAAGAGAGACATTTTTGAAAAACAATCAACTACCACAAGGAGTGAGTCAAATCCATTGGATAGTGGAAGCTGTGAGATGAATTCCATAGAGAGTGAAGTCAAGGGAGAATCTGTAATTGGTAGGGGTTGAAGGAGTCCAAACTTCTTGTGGTGAGTGGATTTTTTTCTACTGCAAAGGTAACAAGAAGAAACATAATCTTTGATAAAGGAAGTCATATTTTCCCATTGGAAATCTCTTTTTACTAGATCAATTGTTTTGTCTTGTCCAGGGTGACCAGAGAGAGGGGATTTGTGTTGTTTCTAAAGTATTTCAAGTTGAAGTTGTTTGTCCTTCTTGGGGATTGCTATTCTATTTTGGAAAATAAGGAGTCCAGTGTCTTTTTCTATGAGGTAGCTCTTTAATTTTTCTTTCTTATGTAATTTCTGAATAGTCTTTTGGGTTGATTTGTTGGAGATCTGGGATTGAATTAAGTTTTCCAAGTGTGTATCAACCTTTTTTGTAGAGATAAAGAAAATTCTAGAAGGTTCAAAGTCAGTCTGTTTCAAGAGTTTTTTGACATTTTCTGGATTCCTTTCTGCGCAGGGAATCCCCCCTTTGGGATAAACATTTTCTTTACGTGACAGCATATCAGTTACTATGGATTGCTTTCCAGTTCTATGGACTATAGTAAAGTCAAATTCTGATAGGAATTTAGCCCAACAGGCTTGACAACAAGTCAAGACTTTAGAGGTCATAAAATATTTAAGGGACAAGTGATCAGTGAGAACTTCAAAAGGAGATGAAAGACTTAGGAAGGAGGCTCTCCAGATCTTGATGGCCCATACAATGGCCAGGAATTCCTTATCATGGATTTTTTAATTCAGTTCAGCACTACCCATTTTTCTGCTGTCAAAAGCAATTGGGTGTTTGGATCCATCAGGGGAGACTTGGGTGAGGACAGCCCCTAGGGCATAGTCACTAGCATCAGTCTCCAAAAAGGTTTTAAAGGAAATATTGAAATTTCTAAGGATAGGGGCCTTGTTAAAGGCCAATTTGAGGGCCTCAAACTGCTGCAGAGCCCCTGGGGACAAAGAAAAGATTTAGTCTGAACAAGTTAGAGCAGTGAGGAGGTAGAACTTTCTGGAATAATTAATGATAAACCTGCCATAAAAATTAGAAAAACCCAAAAACTCCTGCAAGTCCTTTTTGTTTGTTGGTGGTGGCCAGTCCAAGATATTTTTGAACTTGGAGTTTTCCATTTCAATACCATTCCTAGGGATACCGTAACCTAAGTAATCCACTGAGGAGGCATGAAATTCACACTCAGAAGCTTTTGCATATAAGTTGTTTTTACAAAGTCTGCTTAAGAATTTGCACACATGAGTTGTATGTTTGGCTAAGTTTTTGGAAAAAAATAGAATGTAATTGAGTTATACCACCACACAGATGGTTAGAAGGTCTGAAAAAATGCCATTTAAAAGAAACTGGAAAGAGGAAGGAGCGTTTTGAAATTTTAAAAGACTTAAAAGTAGTGATTGATTTCAGCAAGGAGTGTTCAAAGAAAATAAAAAGAGTTGAATAGACAACTTAAAAGGACCAGATAGTAGGTTGACTAGATGGAAGCAGTACTGGAGAGAAGGAAAAAGAAACAAGTAAGCATGTAAGAGAAATGATCCAATGTGGTACTCTTGATGTTTGTGATGATGTGAGCTTGAGCTGTAGCGGTAGTAGTTGGTGATTGAAGTTGAAGGTAGATGATGATTTCCCTCAATTGCAACAAGTGATTGATGTTTGTGGTAGCTTGTAATTCAGAAGTGGCTTGACTGAATCTTTTCATGAATTTACAGGTCCTGGGCACAGGACTTCAGGATTTGAGCTTTGGCAGCGGTTGATTTTGAAGGACAAGCGTGCGGGTAAATGAAGTGAAAGAGGGTGGAAGAGGACTGATAGAGACACGTAGAAAGACATAAAATGGAAAATAAAGTAGAAAGAAATAAAATGGAAAATAAACTGAGAGACAGAAGAATGAAGAGAAAGAATAGTATGATGAAATAATTTGAGCATGTACTTGAATAACAACAGTCTCCCTTGCTCAAATTATTCTGATATGTTGAGAGCGTCCAAGGCGCAGCAAAGAGCTATTTGGGTTACCGGTTTGGTGATAAAGTTGGCCAGACTCTTTTTGTAGGATAATTTTTGAACATTGATAGCATTTTTGAGAATTTTGCTGCGTACATAATGGAATTGCAATTCCATATGTTTTGTGTGGAAAGTAGCATGGTTAGCTTGGTTAAGAGCTAGTTAAATGAAACCATTGTTGTCCTTGTGAATGATGGCTGGTCTGGCTGCTTCTCCCGGGAAAAACTTGCTCATAAGCTATTTCACCCAGCTCAGCTCCTTGATGGCGTCACCCAGCGCCTTGTATTCAGCTTCAGTAGTGGATAAGGATAAATTTGGTTGCTTTCTGCACTTCCAAGTGATGACACTTCCAAGCCAGCAAGCGACCAACCCAGAGACTGACCTTCTAGTGGTGGGACAGTTTGCACAGTGGGCATTGACATATTCTTCAAGGTGAGGGGCAGAGGAGGAGTAGATGGAGACAATTCCATAGCTTGAGCTGTGCTGGAGGTATTGAAGGATGTGTAGGGCTTCTTTAAAGTGGTGCAGATTTGGTTTGACAAGGAATTGAGCAAGATAATTGACAGCAAAAGGTATTTCAGGTCTTGTGCATATGCTGATATGATTTAGCTCCCCAAAAATTTTTCTGTAGTTAGCGCCCAATTGGAGAAACTCCTCATGGTCTTCCTTGCTCAAGGCATACAGCTTGCCGTGAGGTCTGAAGGGAGTTGAGGATGATTTGTGAGGAGGAAGCAAGTATTGCCCGCACACTTGACTGATGTAAGAGCTGTAAGAGAGTTGAAGCCATTTGGAAGGTGACTGACGTTCATTCCAAGCAGCACAGAGGCCGGTCCAAGGTCCTTTATTTTGAACTTGGAGCTGAGCTGGCTAACAAAAACTTCCGGTTGGTCTCTGAATATTGCAATATCTTTGACATGGACATAAAGGTAGGAGGTTTCCTTCCAGAATACACATTGATCAGCCTTGCTCTTGTGGAAACCACAGTCAATTGGCCAGTTGCTGAGAGTTTCATACCAGTCCACTGGTGCCTGCTTGAGACCATGAAAGGCCTTCTTTAGCTTGAGATGCTTGCCACTACCCATGGTGATGTAGGGAGGAGGAGTGAGGTAGACTTCCTTGTGCAGCAGGGCGTTCAGAAAAGGGGCTTTTATGTCATCTTGGTGGAAATTTAGTTTTAGATGGGCAGAAAGAGTGATTGGCATTTGCAGGGAGGTCTTGTCTCCAGTGGGCAAGAAAGTAGAGGTGAAGTCAATGACGTACTGCTGGCTGAAGCCTTGAACACAGAGTTGGGCTTTAAACTCAAAAATCCAATTCTGATCATCTTGTTTTGTTTGAAAGACCCAAAGGCACTTGAGTCCTAGCTTGCCATCAGGAAGGTTAGAATCTTCCCAGACTTGGTAATCAAGCAGGTTGAGCTCCTAGTTCTTCATTGCTTGAAGCCATTCCTCTTGGTATTTGGAGTTGAGAGCCTCCTGGACTGATGTGGGATTGGAATAGCTATTGTGAACCATAAGATAGATGGCTGGAAGACCTATTTTTGAGTTGAGATGTTGTGTATAAGGAATGATATTGTTGCAAGTTAGCCTGTCGTGAGACAGTCAATGATTGAGGAGAGAAGTATTGACAGTAGATGAGGTGATAGAATGGGGAGAAGTATGAGAGAATTCAGGCACAAAAGGAGAGATGGCAGGAAGGACAGCAGAAGAGTCTGGGGAAGAAGGGAAAGGAACAGAAGGGAGGTTCAAAGATTTTTTAGTCGGAGGAGGGACAGGAGAAGATGGAGTCATCATGAGGTCAGAGCTGATAGAGAAGGGAGATGATTTGAATCCAGATGGAGAAGGAAAGGAGAGCTTGTCAAAGGAAGCATTTGCAGAGATGAAGATTTTGGAGGAGTCCAGATCAAGCAGTCCGAATGACAAAAAGTCACTGACATTCCCAAGCAGAATACCTCTTTTGCTGGTGGGGAGAAGTTTGAAGGTTTGATTGGCTTTGGGAATGACAGCAAAAGAGGCTCATTCAAATGGCCGTAGGCATTTGAGATTGAAAAATTGTCTGTGACAAACCTTGTAAGGAACAATTTGGCCATGGGACCTTGAAGGGAGAGCAATAAGAATGTGGGTAGCGGCGTGACAGCCTCATCCAAGATTTTTAGCAGTAAGTTACTTTGGTTTAGCAGGCATCGTGCCTTCTCCATAATAAGAAAATTCAATCTCTTGGCTGGACCGTTTTGCTGAGGAGTCTGAGGGGGAGAAAAATGCTGAATGATTCCTTTTTCAAGACAGAAGGAGTGGATATCAGAGGAGATGAACTTGCTGCCGTTGTTGGAGATCAGAAGTATCAGAGTAAGCCTGTTTGATGCTCCGACCGTGCCACAAAATCTTTAATTGCAGAAACAGCCTCACTGTCAGGTTGCTAGTATTGTGGAGCAAGCTGCAAAAGTAACAAAAATAAAATAAAAATAATAATAATACAATTAACATAAGAAGGAGTAGGAAAATCAGGATAATTATTACAGAAACGGATTCCCCACCCAGAATTATGTAGGGTCACTCACTGACCCCACCCTTGAAATCCAACTCCTTATATTTTTAATAATTAAAGACAGAAAAAACCAAAATGCCATGGCACCAAAATTGAGCTTTTTGTCCAATTAAATGTTTCACACATATTGTCACGTATAGGTTTCACACCTAAAATTCAGTCAGAATTTAGGTGTTGATTATATTTTAGGAGTTACGGACGGAAATGTGTTTTTCCACAATTCCCGCACGCAGCTGCGGCAGCAAATGCACCCGCGCGCGGCTGAAATACAGCCCTGTCATTCCTTCAAGGTTGTGTATGCAGCCCCCGGCCTCTGAAAAGTATGCAGCCGCGGGACTATGGGTTGACAAATTGACAAGCGGCCTGAGAAACTTAGGTACTGCGTAAACATGCTACAACCCACACGGTAACATTCTAAATATGTAATAAATGTTCCTGTGGATAGTAGATACTCTAAAAAAACATAATATTATATAAAAATACTTAAATAACGCTTATACGTATTTTTATTAAATATAATTCAAAGTACCAAGAATGTCGAAAATAAGACAATGACAACTTCTAAAAATAAATTAAAATACTTTAATATACTATTATGAGAATTTCTAGACATCAATATTTTTTTGAAATAAGAAGAAAACTAATGATGTCAAAATTTAACATGAAGTCCCATGACTTATATTTTTAAGTAATTATTTTAGTAAATCAACTTAAATTCGAAAATAAGGAGTAAAATCAATATCATGACTTTACTCCAATTATTTAATACATTAAGAGGACTCACCTGAAATCATAATGTCCGTAAGAATGTCTATTCAAATAAATATTAACTTACTGGGAACATTTACTAAGGATAATTAATTAAATAATACATAAATAGGACAGATTAGTGTTATTCACACGTCATAATATCCATTATAAAGTAGAACAATTCCCATACCCTGTGGAATTAGATGCTACCCGTGCTACAGCACCAAGCACACGTGACAGGCTACCACTGGTTACCCTGCTAGCCTTAGTGTCCGTCCCTTTGAGCCCCTGTACCCCTCAGAATGATAATATTGGGACTCCAAAAGCTATAAATAAAGAGCTCTTTTGAGGATATTGATGGGCAGATACCCAGTCATATTTCTATCCAGACACCATGCCAATGTAATCAACTACTTAAAAGAGATAATTAAGTGATTTAAGGCTTAGTCTGATTAATGATATCCATCCTCAACCCCCTTGTATCAATTTAAACTGCTGAACAACCTTATAACCCCAGTATACAGGTTTAAACCATCAGTGCACATCCCAAACAGATACCCTAAGGATTTAATAATATACCAGCGAGTTTTATTATCCTTTCTCTGTCGTGGAAGCTTGGTTACAAGGCCCTGCCACTCAACTGTGTATTTTATATACATATTATCTTTGGGTAAAATATCCTTTTAACTAAAGAGCCCAAAGTAACCACGACTATGTGTTTTCATACTGAAATCCATGAAAAGTGGTGTTGAAGATCCCCAATATAATTTTGGACCCTCTATAAAAATATTTAATAATAAATTTATCTATATTGATTTTTAAAAATAAACCATAACCAAACCAATTAACCTTGCAATAAGCTTAATCCAAATATTTCACGGATTTTAGCTGAATTTATTAAATAATATATTTATTATTTATTCTATCACCTCTGGTAGGTAAAGGATAGCAAGGGTCTTGGCATCCAGGAGGCTGACAATTGGGGGTCTTCCCAGGAAATATTCCATGTTATTATATTTAATACCTTGGACCAGACATTTCATGTAAAATTAAATCATAGATAAATTTATCTGACTTTATAACCAAGATTTATCATTAAATTCTTTTGCAGTGGATTTAAAAACCAATGCAGAATTAATCATCTATTATTTAAATCTTTTAAAGATAAGAAAAGAAGAATATATTTAAAATTATAAACCTACTGGTTGGAAAGCTTTAACTCAACTGAGCAACTTAATATCTCTTCTGCACGTAAACACTTAAATAAAATCCTTGAACAAGAAGATCTTGGGAGACTTATCAACTTCCAGGCCCTATTAAGGAAACATAAAGCTTGGAAGAAATACCTTATAAATTACTTTTTTAAATATAAAAGTAAGTATACAACTTTAATTACCATTTTTTTTAAAATAATATTAATATATTTTATTGAACAGTAAAACAAACTTTTTTACATCAGTGAACTCTCCTCTACCAGAAACCACCGCCAATAAAATCGATTCATTGGATCAAGAAGTCTCAGATATCTCTGGACGCCGTGAAAATATTGATTGGGCAGGTGAAGACCTCATTGGAACACACCAAGACCCCGTAGGATTACCTACTAAGGATCAATTTAATCCCAATAAAGTCTTGGTACCTTTGAACATCAACTAAAGTGAGTTTTAAATAGAACTTATTTTTACAGATTTTTTCTGAAAAATACTTATAAACATTTTATTCAAATATGAATAGAGGTAACACAAGAGCTCCAGGGAGAATTCCCTCCTATGGATCTTTGCCAGGAGCTCCCAGTAACCTTGAGACCACCAACAAGGACAACCATGAGGGCACTGGAAACCATGAATCAAATGTTTATGGACAAGGAACAGCACCAAGTACTTCTGCCCTCTCCCAACCAGAGCCGGAGAAGGTATTAGAATCAAGCCACCCTCCTTTACAAAAAAATTCCCGGCAGCCACCCCAGCAGAATCTGGCCAAGGAAGCCAGGATCAAAGACTTAGTCAAAGAGCATGTGAAATATTGGGAAGAATTCAAATAAGCCCAAGCCAAGGAGAACATGGTATCTATGAAAAAGATAATCTACCAGGCAAAAGCTACCCAGATAGCTCTTCAGAAAATTTTTCCAAGGAAAGAGGTAGAATCCTACATAGAAAAATGGAATCCTTGGGATCAATTAGCCCAACTGAAAGGCAAAGGATCAGGAAAGAAGAGATCCTCTTCCCATCCAAAGCCAAAGGGAAAGAAAGATTGGGATCAGATAATATCCCTAGCTCAATAATGGAAAAAGGTTTACAACAATTAGCCTCTATTTCTGAGCCCAAACAAACCTCTGATGTAATTACTTCCTTTTCTAATGATATGCGTCATAATTTCAAAATTGTTTGTGAAAATTTGGACGGTGTATATACCCAAATTGATAAATTAACCTTAGTAGTAGCCAAATTGATTAATAACCAAACAAAGAGGGTAGGAATGGAAGAGATCAAAGAAAACACAGAAAAGTTATTGGAGACAATTTATCAAGGTAGGATCAGACAGACTCAAACAATTGAGAATATGTTATCAGGAATCCAAGAAGATTTTATTATGTCTTTCCAACCCTTAAAAAAAGAATTGGTAACCACTCCTAACAGCCCCATTCTATCTCTTATTTAGAAACTGCATCTGCTGAATAATAATATGGACCTGAAACTTAATCTGATCAAAAATGATTTTAGAGACTTAAAAGTCCGTCTGAACAACCCATTGGGGAGTACCACAGATGAACCAAAACCTCCCAGGCAAACCACTACTCCTTATGCACCACCCTGACTAGGAATGCATAGGGGTCACAACTTCAGGGCTAGTCCTACCCCTCAGATGGAGCAAGCCCTCAAACTGTTACCCCCTATTTCTGAATGGCCCAAGTTCTCTGGTGAAGGAAAATACAATCATATAAATTTTATTGAATTTATTGACTACACTATTAACTCTTATGACTTACCAGAAGCTATAGCTGTAGTAAGGCTGCCCAGAATATCTGAAGGAGTATCCTTGGACTGGATTATCAGTAAAAGAGAAAACGTAGGACCCTTACCATGGAATTCTTGGAAACTTCTGATTAAAGAACAATTTGGTTCTAGAATGTGGAAAAGAAAAATGATGAAAAATTTTGAAAATTCCACATTTGACCCCTCCAAGGATAAGCCTCAAAAATGGTGCTTGGAACAGAAGAAAAGACTAGATTTCTTCTATCCAGATGCTGATAAAGAGGTAGTAAATGAAAGACTCCTCAATCTGTGTCCTGGAAATCTTAGCCATAGTGTAAGATGTAGGATGAGTATGGATGCTGACTTTCCAACTCTAATCAATGTGCTAGAAGAAGTAATAGACATGAATGGGTTAGACAAGAAAGCCCCTTCTAGACCCAAAGAGAAGTACAACATTAACAAAACCAGAAAACAACCTCCTCTGATGAATAACACTGATAATAAGAAAACTAATGAGAATAGGGATAAAGAGAGGATGCCTGGGACTTGTTGGAATTGTAACAAGACAGGGCATATGAAACAAGACTGCCCATTACCAAAAAGAAAGATAGCAGTCTTGGAAGGAGAGCAGGAGGCTGAAGGGAATCAGAACTATAAAGATATAGCTGATACTGAAGGATCTCTTTCTGAATGTGAATTGATCCTGACCAACCCTGTTAATGTTATAGAAGGAGATATAGGCACTTCTGCAGAAATCAATAACATCCATGGGGATTCTAGTTTTCCCCAACAATGGGATTCTACCATAATTCCTAGACATATTACGGATGTTAAACCATTAAAAGTGAAAACTATGAGTAGGAAAAGTTATACCACTGGTCATAATTGCTATGCAACAGGATTGTATAAAGACAGAACTATAAGGTTATTACTGGGTATTGGAGCTTTATTCTCATATGTCTGTGCTGAATTCTTAAGCAAATGGGATCACAATTGGAAAGAACACCTTCTTCCTGTCCCAAAAGACAAGTTTAGCTCTTGAAACTCTACCATGAATGCTATTGGAGTAGGGGCTGCTCCTATAATACTACCCCATACTATAGGATCTTTGAGGATACAAGTGGAATTTTTAGTATTGCTCAACGGACTATGTGACTACCTGATACTAGGTAATGATGCCTTATTTCTATATTGTATAGATGTGTTCCAGAGTAAAGGGAGATAATTCACAGTTGGTGGTAATTGGGAAAAGAAGTTTAAGATATGCACCATTCAATCTAACTTCCCCTCATCTACTTATCAAAAGCATTTAGAAGACTTTGACCAAGAATAATTCTTTCAAGCAGCTCTGCATATGAAACTTTCTGAAGAACAGAAGAAAGATATATTGACAGTCTGCTTTGAGAAACAAAACGCTTTTTGTACTAAAGATCATCCCATTGGTTGTATTAAAGGACATTATATGGTATTAACATTGACCATTAAGCCCCCTTCTCCTCCAAACTTAAGAAGACCAGCCTATCCTTCTAGTCCTAAGTCTAGAAAAGCTCTTGAGGAACATATCCATTAACTGATAGACTTACAAGTATTAAGGAAAGTAGGGCATAATGAACAGGTAGATGTGACCACACCTTTCATCATAGCTTGGCATAATGACAAGTCAAGTATGGTAGGAGACTTCAGAATGCTCAATAATTATACTCAGGTAGATTATTATCCTATACCCTGGATTGATCATGCTCTGCATAACTTGTCTAAGGCCAAGTATATCAGTACTATAGATGTGCTTAAGGGTTTCCACCAGATACCTATAAGCCCTGAAAGCAGAAAGTTCATGAGAATAATCTGTCATTTGGGAATATATGAATATCTTAGGATGCCCTTTGGTATAAAGAATGCCCCAGAACACTTCCAGAGAACAATGGATACAGTTCTAGGTACATACATCAGACAAGGATGGATGATGGTATATATAGATGATGTTATCATATAATATGATGATTGGGATACTCATATCAACCAAGTAAGATTTGTACTCCAGACTATCTCCAGAGCAGGATTGAAGGTATCCATGAAGAAATGCAACTTTTGCTTTGGATAATTGAAAGCCTTAGGACATATAGTCTCTGGTGTAACTCTAGCTGCTGATAAAAATCAGATAGCTGCTTTCAAGAATATACCTATGCCTCAAAAAAAAAACAGAGTTACTGTCTTTCATTAGTTTTTGCAGTTACTAAAGACAATACATACCAAAGTTTGCTATGCTAAATAAGAGTCTGTATGAAGTGTGCAACAAAAACACTCTATTTGAAATGACTCATGAGAGATTGAAAAACTATGAGGAACTAAAAATAGCTATGAACTCTACTCCTTTACTCATCCAACCAGATTACTCCAAGCCCTTCAAACTGTACATTGAAGCCTGTATGGAAGGGTTAGTATTTGCTCTACATCAAGAAAGGATAGAAGAAGACAGACCAGTAGAGAAACCATTACTCTTCATATCTAGACAGATCAAAGATAAAGAAAAGTGATATGGAGCCAGTCAGTTGGAATGTTTGGCTCTAGTATGGTCTTTAGAAAAGATACACTATTAATTAGAAGGCACCACTTTTCAAGTTATCACGGACTGTAATGCTATAAGAACTCTTATGAACATGAAAACCCCCAGCAGACATATGCTTAGGTGGCAAATTGCTATACAACAGTACAGAGGTCAGATGACTATAGTGCATGAAGCTGGAACCAAACATCAGAATGCTGATATTCTAAGTAGGAATGATTTTCATAATGACTCTAACAATCCAGCATATGACCCTGAAGATCAAGATATCTTTCCTATCCTCAACATCAATCTTTTTGAATTAAATTCTCCAGTAATGGGGATCCACTTATGTGAATTAGATACTGCTTTCTTCAACCTAGTAAGGGACTACTACTCTCCTGAAATCAAGCTGCTGATTACCATTATGGAATTCAAATCCCCAGAAGCAGCTCTTATAAATAGTCCGCCTGCTTCATTACTTAAACCCTATAAAGCTGGAAGGTTTACCTTTTGGGATGGTCTCGTTTAATACAGAAACCAACATTCCAGTGTATTAGTACTAAGCAACAAAGAACATATACAAAATATACTCCATGAATGCCATGACAACTGTTCATCAGGGAATATATCCACAGAAAGAACCTTGGAAAAAGTTAAACAAACTGCTTGGTGGATAGACTGGAAAGAAATCACTATAAAGTATGATACTAGCTGTGAGACCTGCCAAAAATCTAATAAAACTACTTGAAAAAGGTTTGGAATTCTGCAGAAGATATCTGAACCTAAAACCAGATGGGAAATAATCAATATGGATTTTTTCACTGGAATCCCCCCTGGAGGTACACATTCATATAACTCTGTCCTGGTTATAGATGAGAGATACTCTAAGAAGGCAAAGTTCTTACCTAACCACAAAGAAGATAGTTCTATGGATGTAGCTTTAATATTCTGGAACAGGATCATAGCTGATGTTGGTATAACCAAGATTATAAACAGTGACAGAGAGCCCAAATTCACCTCTGAGGTTTGGAGGAATCTACATGATATACTGGGTACTACTCTAGCATTTTCTACAGCATGCCATCCCCAAACTGATGGATTAGCTGAAAGAATGATCCAGACCCTAGGAGATATGTTAAGAAGGTTCTGTAGCTTTGGTATAGAATACAAAAACTCATATGGTTATTGCCATGATTGGGTAAGCCTACTCCCAGCCTTAGAAATGGCTTATAATAGCAATAAAAATTTTACTACCAAAGAAGCTCCTTACATACTAGAAAGAGGATGGATTCCAAAACTCCCTAGGAATAATTTAAACTATAAACTAGCCACTATTCATCCAAAATCCCTTGACTTCAAGAAGATGATAGATCTGGCAAATGATCATGGTCAACAATGTGTAAAAGAAGCAGTAGAATACAACAAAAAAAGATGGGACAAATCACATAAGGAACCTGACTTAAAAATAGGATATCAGATCTTGATATCTACTACCAATTTCAACAATCTAGCAGGTAACAGAAAGCTGAAACCAGCCTTTGTTGGACCATTTGTTATCAAAAAGATGCATGGAAAAAATGCTGTGGAAGTAATCTTGAGTGAAGAATTATCAAGAAAACACTCAGTATTTCCTGTTAGCCTAGTTTAAACACTTTCAACCAACAGAAGATAGCAACCTCCCTCCAAAAATAATCCAAATAGAACCTGAACCTGTGAAAGAAAAAGGGAAAGTCAGCAGGATATTGAGAGAAATGAAAGAGAGAGTAAAAGGAAAAGATGTTAGACTATACTTAGTAAGATACAAAGGAGAATCTGCAATGGTTACCAGAGAATAACATACCTGATGGACCAATACATCTCAGAAACTACAGGGCCAGCAAAAGGAACTGAAACACACGTGAATTTAATTTTCCCCCAACATGCTCCAGATTTTCTTCAGATATGGCCATATCTTGGAGTGGGGGAATATCATCTTTCTACTATTGCAGAGCAAGCTGCAAAAGTAACAAAAATAACATAAAAATAATAATAATAAAAATAACCTAAGAAGGAGGAGGAAAACCATAAATATTATTACAGAAATGGTTTCTCCACCCAAAATTAGGTAGGGTCACTCACTGACCCCACCCTTTAAATCCAACTCCTTATATTTTGAAATAATTAAGGAAAGAAAAAACCAAAATGCCACGGCACCAACATTGAGCTTTTTTGCCAATTAAATGTTTCACATGTATTGTCACATATAGGCTTCACACCTAAAATTCAGTCAGAATTTAGGTTTTGTGTATATTTTAGGAGTTACGGACAGAAATGTGTTTTGTCACAATTCTCGCACAGAGCTGCGGCAGCCAATCCACCCGCGCGCGGCTGAGATACAGCCCTGTAACTCCTTCAAGTTCGTTTATTCAGCCCCAGGCCTCTGAAAAGTACGCAGCTGCGGGACTAGCGGTTGAAAAAGTGACAAGCGGCCTGAGAATTAGGTACCGCATAAACATGCTACAACCCACAAGGGAACATTCTAAATATGTAATAAATGTTCCCATTGATAGTAGATAGTCAAAAAGTAAGTAATATTATATAAAAATACTTAAATAACGCTTATACATATTTTTATTAAATATAATTCAAAGTACCAACAATGTCGAAAATAAGACAATGACAACTTCTCAAAATAAATTAAAATACTTTAATATACTATTATGAGAATTTCTAGACATCAATATTTTTTTGACATACTAAGAAAACTAATAATGTAAAAATATTACATGAATTCTCATGAATTGTATTTTTAAGTAATAATTTTAGTAAATCAACTGAAATTAGAAAATAAGGATTAAAATCAATATCATTAGTTTACTCCAATTATTTAATACATAATGAGAACTCACCTGACATCAGAATGTCCATAGAAATGTCTATTAAAATAATTATTAACTTAATGGGAACATTTACTAAGGATAATTAATTAAATAATACATAAATAGGACAGATTAGTGTTATTCACACGTCATAATATCAATCATAAAGTAGAATAATTCACATACCCTGAGGAATTAGATTCTACCCGTGCTACAGCACCAAAAAAAAGTGACAGGCTACAAATGGTTACCCTGCTAGCCTTAGTGCCTGTCCCTTTGATCCCCTGTACCCCTCAGAAGGATAATATTGGGACTCCAAAAGCTATAAATAAAGAGCTCTTTTGAGGATATTGATGGGGAGAGACCCAGTCATATTTATATCCAGACATCATGCAAAGTTAATCAAGTACGTATGAGAGATAAGCAAGTGATTTATGGCTCAGTCTGATTAATAATATCCATCCTCAACCTCTTTATATCAATTTAAACTGCTGAACAACCTTATAACCCCAGTATACAGGTTTAACCCATCAGTGCACGTCCCAAACAGATACCCTAAGGATTTAATAATATACCAGTGATTTTTATTATCCTTTCTCTGTTGTGGAAGCTTGGTTACAAGTCCCTGCCACTCATCCGTGTATTTTATATACATATTATCTTTGGGTAAAATATCCTTTCAACTAAAGAGCCCAAAGTAACCAGGACTACGTGTTTTAATCCTGAAATCCCTGAAGAGAGGTGTTAAAGATCCCCAATATAATTGTGGCCCCTCTATAAAAATATTTAATAATCAATTTATCTATATTGCTTTATAAAAAAAAACAAAAACCAAACCAATGAACCTTGCAATAAGCTTAATCCAAATATTTTACAGATTTTTGCTGCATTTATCAAATAATACATCTATTATTTACTCTATCACCTCTGGTTGCTAAAGGATAGCAAGAGCCTTGCCATCCAGGAGGCTGACACTCACTTTTCTGTTTGAGGAGAGCCATGGAGCGGTATCCCAAGAACTGATCTGTGAGGGAGAGAAAGTAGGAAAATGCCTTGTTTGAGGTGATGGAGAAAGGTCCGAAAAATTCCAGATGGACAGCTTCAAGGAGGTTGGTAACCCTTTTAAATTTGTGATTGAAAGGAGTTGAGAATTGCTTGCAAGTCTTGCAGATTTGACAGACAGTGGATTGAGAATCAGAACTGTAGGAACACAAGTTGAGGGTCTTGAAGGATTGAATACTAGCGTGACCAAGGCCCAGATGCCAGAGATTGTCTGGAGCCTTGAGAAACATTGTGGACTGGTTGCATTGCAGGAATTTGGTTCCGCAGAGTTCAGTTAGCTTGTTGTACGTGGTACCTACAAAACTGATCTTTTCCAGCTTCACCTTGAACCCTTAGTATCCAACTTTGGAGAAGGTCAACTTAGAATAGTTTAGTTGAGTGAGAGAGATAAGACAATAATTAATAGAAGGAATGAGTAGAACATTTGAAAGAATGATTGTTGAGCCAAGATGATTCATGAGCTTAGCTGGTCTGGAATGTGTAGCGGTAAGAGAGTTGTTTGGGGAGACGGTTCCTACTTCAAGATGGATGGGCGTGCATTCAAACAGAAACTGGGGGTTGTTGACTATTTGGTGGCTTGCACCAGAATCCAGAATGGGAAAGTGAGAGTCTTTTTCATTGGAAGACAGGTCAATCTGAGCGTTGAAGTGAAGCTTGGCTCCTTTAGAGTTGCTTTCATCTTTGGCAGCTGGGCTTTCATTAAAAGAGTGGAGATTGGATGAGGGATTTTTGTTCCATTCAGGTGTGAGGTGTGGATCAAAAAAACAACAATTGCTTTCTGGGTGCTTGGCTGAAGGGTTATGGTGTCCTTTTGTACAGGGGTGCTGGGGTCTTTTCTTCACTGTGGACTTGTGTAGTGAGCCTGATGGGGAAGTGTCCAAAGTTGGGTTGGTGTCAGGCAGACAAGCAGATTCAAGTTGAAGTACCTGGAAAAGCTTGTTCAAGATCCTAGTTGGGTTCTGAAGGAGGGAATTGTTGAGGATCAGAGAGTCAACAATGTGGTAGAATGAGCTAGGAAGTTTAGCAAGGATGGTGTAGCTGAGGATATCAGGGGGAACTTTGTGTATCACAACTGTGAGTTTGTTCAAGAGTTTTCTACAGTCCTTGATGCAGGTTGTCAGATCACCTTTGAAGAGATAGCCAATAAAGTTGAGCCAGATGCAGCCACAATTATTTGAAGATTGCAAAGCATATTGTTTGAGAATTGCCTGCCAGATGGTGTGGGGATCTCCATTGTTGTTTTTGTTGACAATGGATTCAAAGGCAGATTAACCAAGATGTTGGATGATTATGTCCGTGGCTTCATATATCTTCTTCTTTTGAGGTCCAGTCAAAGGTTATGGAGGGGGTTCAACGGTGAGTTCAAGAAGGCCTTTCCTGTGAAGATAGCTCTTGATCCTGAGACTCCAAGATGGGAAATTTGAGTCACTTAAAAGGGGAATGTTGAGCTTAGATGAGTTAGGTTTTTATTCTGAGTCCAACATAGAGCCTATCTGGTCCAGTGAGTGAGTTGGGACTGTAAATCAGAAAATTTAACAGACTTAAAAGGAGTGATTGATTTCAGCAAGGAGTGTTCAAAGAAAAGAAACAGAGTTGAATAGACACCTTTAAAGGACCAGATAGTATGTTGACTAGATAGAAGCAATACTGGTTATAAGGAAAAAGAAACAAGTAAGCATGTAAGAGAAATGATCCAATGTGGTATTCTTGATGTTTGTGATGATGTGAGCTTGAGCTGTAGCGGTAGTATTTGGTGATTGAAGTTGAAGGTAGCTGGTGATTTCCCTTGATGGCAACAAGTGATTGATGTTTGTGGTAGCTTTTAATTCAGGAGTGGCTTGACTGAATCTGTTCATGAATTTCCAGGATCTGGGCACAGGACTTCAGGATTGGAGCTTTGGCAGCATTGATTTTGAAGGACAAGCATGCGGGTAAATGAAGTGACAGAGGGTGGAAGAGGACTGATAGAGACACGTAGAAAGACATAAAATGGAAAATCAAGTAGAAAGAAATCAAATGGAAAATAAACTGAGAGACAGAAGAATGAAGAGAAAGAATATGATGAGGAAATAATTTGAGCATGTACTTGAATACCAGCACATTTGTCAGCCCAAACGGCATTACAAAATATTCAAAACTTCCAAACTGAGTTCTGAATGCTGTAAGAAGTTCATTCCCTTCTTTAATTCAAAGGAGATTGTAAGTACCCCAGAGGTCAATTTTTGAGAAAATTGTAGAACTGGAAAATACTGCTAATAAGTTAGTCATGGGAGGAATAGGGTACCAATTCTTTTGAGTTACAGTGTTAAGTTTGAAACAGTAAACACACAACCACAAACCACCATACTTCCTTTTCACAAAGAGGAAAGGTTCTCCAGTGCTTGAAGTGCTGGGACAAATGAAAAATTTCTCTACATTTTCCGCTATATAGGCTTGTAGGGCCTCCTTCTCATGGTGACTGAGGGAGTAGATAGTCCCAACTGGAGGAAAAGGCCTTCCAGTTTGATATGGTGATTTTAAGAATGGCGAGGAGGGAGTTTATCAGCTTTAACCATTGAAAAAATATCTAAAAAGGCATGGTAAGCTTCTGGAAATCTCTCCATCACAGTTTCAATTTCATCAGTTTCCTCATCTTCATCTAGTCCTTCAGCAGTAGTCTGCTTTGGGGCAGAGTCAGGTGGAAATAATCATACGCAAGATTTGAGTGGATCAATCATCCTCTATATCCTCCAAGAGTTTCAGAGAATGTCCAAAGAATATCCTTTTCACAGAAGTGGTTGTTGAACTCAAGGGAAAGTTTTGTGAGTGCATAGATTCTGAAGAGGCAGAAGGAGCAGCAATCTGCAGATTCACTGGCAGAAGATTTTTAGTGGCCAAAAAGAGTTCAACAGAAGGGGAATGATCCAAAGTTGGTTGGTTCCTTGGGGAAATCAATCCCAATTGCCAGTTTACCTCTGGTTTCCACAAATGGAGAAAATCAATACCTAGAATATTATCTTCTTTTGGGGGACTATCAACAACCAAGAAATCCCATTCTAAGTTGGGAAAGAACGGTAGGGAGAGTTGAAAGGGAACCTTATAAGTAATCTCCTGGGGAGGTGAGTCAGAAGGGTTGAAGGTAAATAGAGAGATAGGAGTGGTCAGAGTTTTGGGAGAAAGAGAAAACTTTGAAACCATAGATTTGGAAATAACTGATTGATTTGCTCCAGAGTCAACAAGTATGCTATAGGCATGATTATTGAACAGAAAAATAAAAAGGAAAGTCTTTAGTAGGGAGGTTAGAGTCTTTCCCTTTTAAAGTTTGCACTCAAATTTTGGAGGGGTGATGGTAATGGAGTACCACATTTCCATCACCTAGTCTTTTCCCTTTTTGGGTTTACCAGGACTGGGCTTTTGGCCAGGTTTAAAGTATGGATGTTTCCTGCAGAGGCTAAACTTGTGAGCACCTCCACAATAGTTACGGAAACCCTCTTTTTTCCTTCTAGCATTTCCTTCAGCGTTGAGGTGTACATCCTCACCCACCTTGGGATTGGGAAAATAGGCTGGAGCAGAATTAGTAGGGGTTGCTTTTGCTTTCCCCTTGAATCTACCTTGTTGGCTTGGCTGTTGAGATTTTTGAGGATTGGAAGAGCTGGGTCCAGGTCTTGAGGTCTGATGGGAGCTGAAGGACTTTTCCCAGATGCTTTCATGGTAGCCCGTATCATACTTTAGGACTATGTCCATTATTTCTTGCAAGTTTTCTTGAGGTCCATCATAACCAGCTAGTTGGTCCAGTAGTCTGGCTGGGAGTCCCTGTGTAGAATGGAAGAAAAACGCTTTATCACCCCATCCAGAGACCTTAGTCATAAGTGTGCTGAATTCAGTGATATAGTTAGTGGCATAACCAGTATCTTTCATCTTAAGGAGGGTTAGTTCCTTCTCAGCACATTGGATTTCCAGACAAAGACACTCCCCAAAAAGGGTATGGAGCTGTTTTGTAAATAGAAACCAAGATTTAAGTATGAAATATGGCTCATGATTATTAATGTGAGCAAGATGAGGTTGGATCCATTGACTAGCATTTCTGGTAAGGTAAGAGATTGTAAAGAATGATTTCTTTCTGTCATTAGCAAAAACCCTCTCATCATTAACAAAGATGAGTTCAAAAGCTTGGAGGAAGGGTCTGAGCTTGGTTGGGTTTGTCGCATAAACTTTTTCTGGAGCATTGATAGATGGAGATTTAAAGTTAGTAGAATATGCATGGTCAGCAGGTTTGGAGAAATGCATCATTGCAGTGGTCATTTCCTGAAGAATGGCCAGCAGAGCAGGGTCAGTTGAAGGGCCCTGAGAGGTGGAAGGAAGTTTAGTGGCTGGGGAAGGTGAAGTGACTGCTGTTGCATTAGAAGTTGGGCTATGATTGCCCCTGTGGAGGGTGAATCCAAGCCAATCAAGATTCTGGAATCAAATCCTGAGTCCTCATCCTAATCCTCATCATCATCTTCTTCTCCTGGGATTGGGACCATGCTTGCATTGTAGGGAGGGGAGTCCAAGCCATGGTAGCCTGGAATTGGAAACTGACCTACAACCCTGTGGAGGCTAGCATTGTCAAAAGAAGGGATAGTAGAAAGAGATACTTGTGGTATAGGCTCCAATAAGCAAGGATCCATAGGGGTAGAATTGATAGCCACTGTTGCTGGCAGGTTAGAAAAAGTTCTACCACAAGCTCTGGGAGTAGAAGGGTCAGTAAGTTCAGTGGTAACTCTCCCTCTGGAGCTAGGGGTGACAGCTGGGCTAGAGATGTGAGAAAAGGTAGCATGTTGTGGAGGCATTCTTCTTATTGAGGATATATAATTAACAAAATTTTTTCTTCAACTTAGAACAAGAATGAAATGATTAAAAAGATTTTTCCATGGTTACCTCAATTATTGGTCAAATTAACCATTGAACTACCTTGTCAAAGTGTTGAAGTTTTAAAGTTTCAAAGCGTCAAAGTGCCAAAGTGCCAAAGTGTCAAAGTGTCAAAGCTTCAAAGTTTCAAAGTGTTGAAGCTTCAAAGAAACTCCATTAAAATCCCACATTTACAATCTAAGCGTCAAATCATCAAAGAGGAACTTAGATTTTAAATGTGGACTTTTTATGGAGGTTTGACCGTAAGGTAAGGCGTACAATGGAAGATGGCCACAAATCAAATAGCCAATTTCTAGTTTGGGGAAGGAAATAAAGCAAACAAAATTTTCCACAACTCAATAGCAATATTTGATGCTGTCTAAAGGATAACAATTGTGGTTTGTGAAGAAGGGGTTATTTGGGAAAAAATCATTTTAATTTCACAAGGGCTGCTGAATGAAAGCAGGGATTGGCACAGAGGGGAATCTACTCTCAGGAGGCTTGGGGGCAAGGATACTCAAAGATTCTACAAGGAGCAGAGTAGGAATGAATTGGAGTTAAGGTGCTGAATGAAACTTGCTGGTATGGATTCCCAGTAAGAAGTAGTAAACTGCTTTCTTGGGGGACAATCATGAAGAGGAAGAGAAGGGCTGATTAAATATGAAGGAGGCTGGAATACAACAGAGGTACAGATTCTTTGGGGCTCAGACTACATATGTGATGACAAGGGAGCAGTCAAGGTAACAGAGAGGCTGATCAGGTATGCTACTACATTGGGTTTGGGCTGCTTACTACATTGGGGCAAGGCTACAGGTCTGGCTGCCTAAGTGGGGAATTTACAGTGAGAGGATGTACAGTGTACATGGAGGTCATGAAACAATGTACTAATTAGAGAGAGTATGTGATACAATCTACAAGAGGATGTACATAAGGATTCCCAAAGAATAAACCATATTGAGGGATAGGATAGACAGAGTGAAGAAGGTTAGGGGATAGTCAGAACCTGAGAGATTAAGTATGTGCAAGCCTAGGGAGTCTATATTTATAATGCATGAGGTTAGACTATATGTAGATATGTAAGGCATGAAGATCCCAAGGATATGTAGTTGAAGGAGATATACTGATATAGTCTCCAGAGCCCTGAGGTTGAAGTTCCTGAGTAAGAAGATTAGACTGAAGTTAGATTGAGGTTAGAATGAGTTAGCTATCAGTATGACAGAACCCAAATGTGGTCCAGGGGGTCCCAAAAATTCTGGCACAACCACCAGGGGGGTGTATCCGCCATTACTGGAGTGGGATTTTTTTTAGAGTTTTTTGGAATTGATTTGTGTAAAGTGTGATGAATTTTAGAATTTGGTTGGTGATGTTGTGGTCACCAATTTGGAACACCTCAGAAAAATGGGAAATTTTAATTTTTGTTATCTTTCATTTATCTAAAACCAAAAAGAACTGGAAATTCTTGTTCCTGTATGGCAATCCTTCCATTTCCCCTTTCCTCAACTTATCTCTGTCCTAGTGGTCTAGGAGGGCCCCCTGGGGTGTGTAAAATATAGATGACTGAAAAAGCCAGAACCAGGCTGATATTTCATACAAGGAAGGAAAAGATTAGAAACGGATAAAACAATAGAATGAAAGAAAAGGAAATGACCAACAGAAGACTTCTGCAGATGATAAAGCAGAAGTGACAAGCGCAGACTGGTTAAGATGAGGAGCCATAGGCTGAATTGACATAGTAAGTACATTAACTAAGGAACAAAAGAAAATATTGGGAATCAGATTCAACACTCCCCCTCGACTTAGAGGTTGGTGAAAGGAAGAGAAGAAATAATTCACAAGTCCTAGGTTGGAGCTTATGTTGGCTGCTTTTGTTAAGGCATTGGCCATCATGGAATGGGAAGGGATGAGCATCACGTCAATCAAATCGTTTTTGTAGTCTTCTTGTAGACTCTTCATTTTGATGTCAATGTGCTTGGCTTTGGAGTTTATTCCAAATTTCTTAACTTTGTCGTCTAGGCCATTGTTTTCAATCAGATGCAGCGGACACTTGAAATTGTTGTGATAGATTTTAGTGATCAGCTGATGTAACCATCTCCCTTCCAGATGAAAGCTGGATAGAGCCACTCATTTGGATTCGGTTGAAGAGTGTGTGATACAACGTTGTCAACGACTTGTCCAATACAGTGGACTCCCCTTGAAGGAAAAGGCCATACCACTCTGAGAGATTCTGCTGTGGGGGTTGTCTCCCCATGTTGTGTTGCTATAACATATAAGACGGTTTGAAATAGATCAAGGACCCAGAGTGAGACTGACGTCTTTTTTTGCTAATAGGTAACGCCAAATGTGTATGACTTCCATCCAGTGGGTGTAGCTGGGTTTTTAAGAGAAGTGTTCTAGACTTGACACAGCATAGCTGATTTTGGGTCTGGCCAGCCCAGCAATGAAGTTAAGAAGGCCAATTGGAGATCAATAGTTCACTCCAAGAGATAAGAACTTTTTATGATCTTCCTCGGTTGCAGGAGATAGATGGAGTCCAGTTGTTTTGGGGGTGGACACAGGCTTGCATTCCATTAGTTTTAATTCAGAAAGACCTTTTTCAATGTGGAGAGGTAAGCTGAGGTGCAGAAAATCATTCTCTTGAGTGACTTTCATGCCTAATAACGTATTTGGAGGATGAGCAGATGAGTTTTTGAACCTTTCTAGAATTTTTTTTTAAACTGGGATGTGTTCCCAGCCATGATGAGGTCATCTTCATGGAAGAAGAGAATGGAAGAGTCGTGGTTGTGGAGAAACAGACAGGGGTCACATGAAGACTTAGAGAATCCTTGTTCTTCAATCCAGGATGTTAGAGTTTTGTACCAGTTTTGTGGTGCTTGCTTGAGTCCGTATCAGGATTTTTTTAATTTGAGAAACTTCCCTTTTCTTCCTGATCCGGGAGGATCAAAGATATAAATGTCTTTGTCTAAGTCAGCATGGAGAAAGGCCCCCTTTACATCCAGTTGAAGGAGTTTGAGCTTTTTATCCATGGAAAAAGTCAGCAGGGCTTGTAGGGACGCTATTCTTTGGGTCGGAGCGTAAGTTTCAAAGTAGTTGAGACCGTATTTTTGATTAAATCCCTGAAAGCACAGGCGGGTCTTGTAAATAGGGGGATTTCCATGAGCATTCTCTTTAACCTTAAACACTGGTACAGTTTTCAGAGGGTTAGTGACTTGATCCTTGTCCACCTCTTCCCACACTCCTTGATCCTTCATCAATTGGAGTTCCTTCATTGTTGGAGTCTTCCAGGCAGGGATAGTGGGAGCTTCTTTGATTGAGTCCAGAAGTTTTTCAAAGTGATAGCCATATTGATTGTTTTTGTTAAGAGTTTCTCAATTTCTCAGTGAAGTTTTTAGGCTGGTTGATACCGCTTCTTCAACGGTAGCATTGTCATTGGTTGAGTCAGAGTTTTCTTCTTCCTTGACTGAGTTGTAGGAAATTGGACTTGGAGAATTTCTTTCTGATGGTATTTCAACAGGGTTATTGGTCCTTAAGTTTTCCGGGTTATTATTCATTTTTGGGGCAATATCCGCGGCATTGTCTTGTAGGTTCAATTTAGAGTAGGAAGATTTGGAGAATTTGACGTGTTTAGTGTCTATGATCTTCCTTGAGCTGGAGAGAATTTTGTAGGATATCAGGGTTGTGTTGAAACCAAGGAGAACCCCAATATCACCTTTTTCATCAAATTTGGATTTGATTTGGAGATCACTCAGTTGATAGGTTAATTGGGAACCTATTGGCTTGAGATAGTTGACTGGAAGTTCTTTTCCATGCATAAGCAACCAAGGAGACTTACCTCCCCTCTCTTTGGGGATCTGATTGAGTAGGACACAGCAACCCTTGATGAATTTGTGCCAGTAGGACTTGGGGATTTTTGTTATGGAGAAAATCAATCTGGTTGACTCCATGACCGTACAATTTGCTCTTTCCACACAACCATTGTGCTGGGAGTGATAGGGTTTGGAAATGATCTGATTGATGTGTTTCTCTCTGTAAAACGTTGCCAGTTTGTTGTTGACAAATTTGCCACCTCCATCAGAACCAACTTCAGAAGGGTATTGTTGATTTTTCCTGTGTTTGTTTTCCAAAATGAAAATTAGAGTGCTTGCAGTTTCATCTTTTGATCAAAGTGGAAAGCAGGTGGTGTAAACAGAGAAGGAAGCCACAAGATTGAGCACAAATCTATATCCTCCCTTGGCTGTGGGATTGAAAGGACCCATGAGATCGACTTGAATTTGGTCGAGAACCTTGTTGGCTGGTTTTTGAACCCGAGAGAATGAAAACTTGGTTCTCTTACTCTTGTCACAGTCAAGGCACTCAAAGGTGCGCTTGGCTTCAGCAGAGATGGATTTTTTGAGGAATTTTTCCATTCTTCCAAGACTGGCGTGACCTAGCTTTTTGTGTAGTTCAGGCAGATTTTTTCTGGAGTACAGACCCAGGTTGTTTTTCCTGGCCATGTCTATCACAAAGATTTTGTTGAGTATTCTCCCTGTGAGTATTTTCTTGCCATGAATTGAGAGAGAGAATGAGCAAGGTGAACTAGAAGAGTTGACTCTTAAACTTGCGCCTTTCTCCGCTAGAGCTCCAAGAAAGATTAAATTGACTGTTGAGTCCGGTACCCAAGCCGAGTTGCTGAGAAGAATGTTTGAGTTAAGGGAGGGTATGAGTGCGCTACCTATTCCTTTAATTTTGATTTCAGCATTTTTCTTCCTGGTTTGAATGCTACCGCTTTTGCAAGAGATGGAGATTGACTGAAATAGCAACCTATTGACTATCATGTGGATTGAGCACCCTGAATCAAGAATGAATCAATTTGGAGGGGTTTTGTTTGGATTGGTCAAGTTCATTCCGCAGAAGAACGAATGATAGTGCGCCTCTTCTTCTGTCTTTTTCTTCCCCCTTTTACCTCAGAGGTGTGCGGGCTGCAGTTCTGGAAACTCCGCCCAGCAGGATTTAGCCAGATGGGTGGTGATGGCGGGGTTATGTTTCCCGTTTTCGCATCTAGGCCCGTTGTAAAGTGCCGTGTTGACCGGTTTGTTTTGAGATTCCTGAGCAGTAATTTCATTTTTGTGCTGCGTCAGATGATCCAAGACAATTTCAATTTTCATGTCGGCCGTCGAGTGCATGATCTGAGTTTTCATTTTCTGCATCAATGCCGGAAACTTGAACAATACCAAGTATGCTATGATGTCCGTCAGCAGCTCTATTCCAACCTTGGTTAATTTCTTTAGATAGGTCTTGACTGTTGTAACAAAATGTTTGATGTTGGAAGACATTTGGAGGTGGAGAAACCCGTTCAATACCCTGGCTCTGTTTGCCAATTGGGATGACGCAAAATGTGATTGCGTTGCCAATGAGATGAGTTTGGCATTGTCTTCATTGTGGTTGTCAACAATGTTGTTGTATGTGTTAGTATCCAGTTTGGCAATTAAGTATGCGACCATTTCTTGGTTTGTTTCCTTGTCTAGTTGCGCTGATTCATCTGAAGAGTTCATTAGCTTGAAAATTCCACGTAGTTTGAATGGGTCTTCCATTTTCTTCCACCACATGCTGTAATTATCCTCATTTAGGAGTGGTGTCAATTCAATGAGGACTTTCATAGCTTGAGCTTTGAAGTTGGTGGAATCTCCCCCTGGTCCTGGCGTCAAAGAAGGACTGGCTTCTGGCATTTTGGCTTTTAACAGTGTGAAATATAGATGACTGAAAAAGCCAGAACCAGGCTGATATTTCATACAAGGAAGGAAAAGATTAGAAACGGATAAAACAATAGAATGAAAGAAAAGGAAATGACCAACAGGAGACTTCTGCAGATGATAAAGCAGAAGTGACAAGCGCAGACTGGTTAAGATGAGGAGACAAGGATGGAGACTACAAGAATCAAAGAAACGGTTAGATATGAGCTGAGGAGATTCATATGAGTTGTATGTCTATTTACTAGAAATGGCCTGAAGCATGGATGAGTCCAGCGGTGACAATTGGAAAAGATTGGAAGAGCGCCTTGAACAAGCTGTTGGAAACATATTAGTTAAGTCATAACCAATAAGTCAAATGAGTATCTCACTCTTGTCAAGCTGGCTGCTGATGCTGGAATTCTTGAGGTAGTCTTGGCTGGGACCGTAGAAGAAGGCTTGAGGATGTTGTGGTTGGTTTTTGGTTGATAGTAGCTTGGTCAATAGTTGTCTGCTGTTGATGGATGAATCCAGAGACAAGAGTCGCGCGCACTCCAAGAATGGAGAGTGGGCGCTCTGAGTAACCAGCCGCAGCATACAACCAGCAGACAGAACAGAATAACCAACCAAAGAAAAGAAGTTAGACATAGAAAAACAGAAAAAATAAGAAAGAACATTGGACGCACAGGAGACAGTCCAAAAAGGAAACAGAGGAGCCATAGGCTGAATTGACATAGTAAGTACATTAAATAAGGAACAAAAGAAAAGATTGGGAATCAGATTCAACAGGGTGTTCAAGTCCCTGGGACTTATGTTGAACTCCTTCTCTTTGGGCTTGGCACACAATTTTCTTTTTTCCAAGTGACTGTGAACAATCAAGATCCCCATTTAAAATGGTTGTGTAAAGGGGTAAACAACTTGAAAATGCCATTTACAGGGGGTATACAACCCCCAGGGGTTGGGTGCGTTTGGAACAAACCTTTAAAGTTGTTTCTGGGGGTTGCTCCTGTTTGGAGCAACCCTTTGGAGATGTGCATGGGCCGTGTAGGGCCTTAAAAAACTCCCACACAACTTGGGGTTGTGCATTTATCATCACCCTTTTTTATTTTTTTTGTTTTTTTGCTTTTTTTGATGTATTTGTTTTGTTTTATTTTTTTTGTTCAATTTTTTATTTATTTTTTATTCATTTTTATTTTTATTTTGATCTTTTTTTCTCACAAACCTTAACTTGTGAAAAAGTTGTTAATGACTTGCCACAAATTAAAATGGGTTTGGGGGGCCACAAAACTCAAAAGGTTTATTAACTGTGCCATACAACCCTTTTCAAGGTGTGTATGGGTCACGTAGGGTTATTAATTTATCACAATACATTCAAATAATATGAGGTACTCAAACAAAAACATCATCCGTTACACACATAATTATAAAAAATACAAAAAAACATCTCATTGAAGAAAACTGAGGATTTCTGAGGGAAGCTAAATAACTTTGTGCTAAAAATAGAAAAAGGGTAAATAAATCAGTTTAATGAAGTAAATCAAAAAAACTTTAAATAGGAAAATTTTGAATTTGAAACCCAAAACAACCCTTTCATGACTCAAAATGGGTTTTGTGGCATGGTTTGTAACCCATTTGAGTTGTGAATAGCCATTTGCAACCCATCTGATTGATGAACAGCTATTTGCAACCCATATGAGTTGGAAACAACCATTAAACCCATCTGAGTTGTGAAAAGATGTTCAAAACTCAAAATGGCTCCTGTGGCGCGGTTCAAAGCCCATCTCAGCCATTAATGGCTGTTTGCAACAAATCTGAGTTGTGAACGGCTGGTCACAACTCCAGGATTGTGAGAAAAAAATTAAAAAATTCAAAATTAAAACTAACACACAGTATAAAAAATAAAAATAAACTAAGAGCTTGAATCACCAAAAAAATAATTAAAAAGGCAAAAAAACAATGCAAAATTGCTATGAGATTTTGTTTTCTGAATTGTTTGATTTTTTGAATGAATTTTTTTAAGTAGAATGATAAATTGAAGAAATATGAAAAAATATTAAAAATATCTTTGGTTATTTGTTTAAATTCTTGAGAGCTCAAATAAACAAAAATAAGTTATTAACAAGGCAAATAAAAGGATCCAAAATCCAATTGAAAAATTTGATTTTTTTGATTTTTTAAATGAATATTTTAAGGCAATGAAATACATCCAAAAAAATTGAAAAAAATAGGAAGCTTATTTGATTGTTTATTCAACTTAATGAAAGCTGAAATTACCAAAAAAATAATTAAAAAGGCAAAAAGAAAGGTCCAAATCAATTGGAAAATTTGATTCTTTTGATTTTTTTGAATGAATTCTTGAAGAAACACATCCAAAAAATCTCAAAAAAATTAGAAAGCTCTTTGATTTTTTTTATAACTTTCTAAGATCTTCAATCACCAAAAAAATATTAATTCAAACAGAAAATAAAAAGATTCAAAAGTCCAATGAGAATGGTTTTTTTTATTTTTTGAACAAATCTTTTAAGGTAAAAGAATACATCCAAAAAATATATTAAAAATTTTATAAAGCTCTTCTATTGCGTTTTCAACTTAATGAGAGCTGAAAACACCAAAGAATTCAATCAAAAATGCAAGAAGAAAGAATCCAAAATCCATTGGAAAATTTGAATTTTTTGAATTGTTTGATTTTTTGGATGAATTTTTTAAGTTAAAAAAATACATCCAAAAAATCTAAAACAAATATAAGAAGGCTTTTTGATTGCTTTTTAAACTATTTCAGATCTCAAAAAACCACAAAAAAATCAAAAAGGCAAAAAGAAAGATCCCAAAATCCATGGAAATTTATTTATTTTTTATAATATTAAATTTTTCAGGGGGCTCTGATGCCTCCAAAACTAACAAAGATATAGTTTGGGGTGCATAGATACCCCTCCTTACCCCATGAAATTGCCCATTTGGGCTATTTTTCCCCCAATTTTCCAAAAGTTTTGTTCAAAGCTAAAATGGGTGGCAAAAAGGGCTTCATAACTCAAATGGGTTGCAAACAGTGTTTCACAACTCAAATGGGTTTTAAACAAGGTTTCACAAATCAAATGGGTTTTGAACAGGATTTCACAACTCAAATAAATTTTTAATGGAATTGATCAACTCAAATGGGTTGCAAACTGCGTTTCACAACTCAAATGAGTTGCAAAAAGCTGTTTGCAACCCATTTTCAACCTGGGATTTCAAATTTAACACTGTCCTTTTAAATATCTCAAAAGGATTTTTGTCAAGTAGAAAAATAAACTAATCAAACATGAAAAATTGATTAGTGAAAAAAAAACTTTTGTTATATGCACTTGATAAAGTTTATTTTCTAATTTTTAATGATATTTTAATTCCTCCAATCAAAACTGTTGATCAGAAATCTTTGAATATCTCATTTTTGGTAAAATATTTCTAAATTCCATTACAAATAATTATTTTTATTGAAAGAAAAAAATACTTGATTTCATTGTTCTTTCAGTTTACCCATTTAATTATTTGTTTGAATATTTTACAATATTTGAATCTTCCCAAAATTATAGTTACAGGTAGAATTTTTCAATAATTATTTTTATTGAAAGAAATAAAGTACTTGATTTCATTGTTCTTTCAGTTTACCCAACTAATCATTTGTTTGAATATTTTAAAATATTTGAGTCCTCCTAAAATTATAGTTACGGATAGAATTTTTCTATTTTACTTTAGTTTTGTGGCAAAGTACTCACCAGAAATTTCAATTCTTATGCAAAAACCCAATTTTTTTCATTTCATGTTGTGATTTTTTTGCTTAATGAATCTTTTGTCAAGATATTTCAAGATATTTGAATTTTTGTTTTCAAGCAAAAATATATATCATTTTCCTAGTTTTCTTTTAGAATTTTTATAAAGGTATTTACATTCCATAAAAAATCATGAATTTTCTTCAAAGAAGTACATTTTTTTATATTTTTCATAAGCATTTATGGACAGGATGATATTTTTGTTTGAAATTTTTTGAATATGCAAAATGAATTGTGTATATGTACCATTAATTTATGTTTTTCATGTTTTTTACAAAGGCATTTGAAACCTACTGGAAATACTTCATTTTTTGTGTAAAAAAATGAATTACGGTGATGTTAAATTCAAGGCTACACGGCTACACCTGAGCCGTGCAGACCCCACAACATTTGAGTGTTGTTGGGCTGTACTCCACACAGCACTGGACTGCCATGTGGTGGCCGCAGAACTACATGTGAGCTGTGTAGAGCCCCACACGGCTCAAATTTAGTGGTGTAGCCGTGCCACATTGCCTGCCCAACCACATTTCAGTTGTGTGGGGCTCTACACGGCTCAAATGTAGTCATGTCGCCGTGAAAAATTGCAACAAGTCTGGTGGATAAAAAAAAATAAAAAAATGAAAAAATAAAGGGTATAACATAAACCACAATAAAATAAATAAAAGTTCAAAAAAAAACATAAATCAACAAAAACATCAAAAAAATTTGATTTTTTGGTTAAAAAAAACAAAAAAAGTAAGAAATAAAATCAACTAAATAAAAATAAAAATAAAAATAAAAAAAATAAACACTGAAGGCAACCAACCAGTTGTCTTCAGATTCAAGTAAAAAATTCAAGCTCAACTTGACTAGCCCAAAAGTAAAAGGGCCAAAGAATGCAACAAGTCTTTTGACCAGCCCTAAAGTAAAATTTCCAAAAAAAACCAGTCTTTTGACCAGCCAAAAAATAAAAAAGTCTTTTGATCATCCCCAAAGTACAAACACCAAAAAAAAAACAAGTTCAACTTGTGTTAAGCTGATCCCATCACAAGCTTAAAACAAGGTAAGCTTGTGATGGGATCAGGCCAACACAAGTTGAACCAACTTACCATTAAAATCTCATTGAAAAAACTCATCATAATTATGTTAACTCAAAACACTCAACATAATTATGTTCAAAATTTGATAACCCTTTGTATTAATAGAATATAAAATATCAGCATGTTAGACCCACCTCAAATGATAAAATTAATGTATAAGTTAGAATACAACTCAAGTTGATCTGTGAGGTGATCAACCCAACAAGCTTCTTTTTCAGAAATTATGGAACGTGGTTTGGAAACTATGGGCAGGATTGGGATCACATCTCCCTTAAGTACAATCTTCACTGAATGGCTATTGTTAACAAAGCAAATGAACATAGGATGTGATTGTTCTTTTTACCAATTGTCATAGGAGTAAAAGAACAACATGACTCCAATGAAATGAAACATATTGGTCTTCCATAAGTATCAGCTATTATTTGACCCATGTCAAGCTTTGAAAGCCATTTCAAAGAGGGAATATTTTGATTGATGTCATTTAAATCAAGTCTTTGTCCTATCTTTTCAACATATTTACTTCTGCCAATGATCTTAGAATAGCACCCCTTATTTTTCCTCAATTTTTCAAGCATTTCTTTCCAAACTTTAAACCATCAATCCTCATCATACCCAAGTGATTTAGCAATGAATCTGAAAGCACAATTTCCATCTCCAACTGGGTCCTAAACCTCACCCAAAAACTTACGTAGGTTCTCAGGTATTTGATTGAGGTAATTTACTTCCTAAAATAAAAAATTAGTCAGCCAAAATTCAAATCACATTAAAGAAATCACCACTGACCAAAGAAAAGCTTCTGTTTGACTCCTCAATTGCATCTGCTTCACCCTTTGAAAAGGAATTGGATTCCAGTAGCACCAAACCCAATGAACTTTCAGTCTCCTCATGGTGTGGTGCTCCAAAACCTAACCTATAGCCATCAGACTCACTTTTCTAGTATAAGGACATCTCCAATCATCAAACAGACCTCAGAAATGGATTCTATACCAAAAATAACCCCTAGTCAATCAGCCAAAGTACCCCTCTATCTCTCATGGTTTAGAAGATAGCCTACCAATACCCCTACCAGGTGTCACAGACCAGTGAAGGTTCATGGACATACCCTGGATGCCTTCAAGTACATAACCCATACAGTAAAACCATACAGCACCAAAAAAAACTGCAGCAGTTTACATAATTAATATATGCAAGGCACTGCATGAAGAACCAAACAAATCACCTTTATACACAGCAATATATGCAAGACACTGTATGAAGAACCAAACAAATCACCTGTATACACAGCAATATATGCAAGACACTGCATGCAGAGGCTGTAAAGAATCATACAGGACACAATACAGAAGCAATATATGCAAGGCACTGCATGGAGAACCAAAAAAATCACCTGTATACACAGCAATATATGCAAGACACTGCATGCAGAGGCTGTACAGCATCATACAGGACACTATACAGAAGTAATTTATGCAGGGGGCACCTATATCAATGCAGCACAGAAATGCATGCAAGGGTGTACATGCATGTAGATCCTGCACAGCCTCCTCCTCTGACCAGCAAAAATGCCTCATGAACTGTATTCACTGTATCAGGGAGACCCTCAGGGGCAGCCCTGAGGGCAGGATTTCTCTAAATAGAGGCCCTCTCTCCCCCATCCAGGTCCCATCATTGGTTCCCCCATCCTTCCCTCCAGGGGATCACCATGCCTCCTAGGCACCCTTAACCCATACTATCATCATCAACAATCCCATACCCCATACCATCACCATCACCATCACCATCATCATCATCATCAACCATCACCATCACCATCACCATCACCAACACATACTTTTGACCATGACCCAATCCAATAACCCATAATTTTGACCATCCACCAACACCATTATTTACTCCATACCCCATACCTTTGAACATCACCACCATGTCCCCATAACCTGAAAATCACCAAACATCATCACATACCTACCATCATCATCATCACCTACCATCATCATCATCAGTCATCATAATCATCCATCATCATCATCACCTACCATCATCATCATCACCTACCATCATCATCATCAGTCATCATCATCAGTCATCATCATCATCCATCATCATAATCACCTACCATCATCATCATCACCTACCATAATCATCATCAGTCATCATCATCAGTCATCATCATCACCTACCTTGATCATCATCCATCATCATCATCACCTACCTTGACCATCATCAGTCATCAGAATCACTCACCATCATCTTCATCAGTCATCATCATCATCCATCATCATCATCACCTACCTTGACCATCATCACCATCATCATCACCTACCTCATCCATCATCATCATCAACTACCTCATCCATCATCATCATCATCAATCAATCATCATCAAAATCACCATCAGTCATCAACTATAGGCCCAACCATTTCAAACTTTATTCAAGTCATCACCAAAGGAGTATCAATCAGTAACCAATAAAATAAATATAAAAAATATATAAAGGATAAGACTAGAGAGGAGATTCTTCCCTCACTCAGCTTCTATCCACCAGGTCACCTATCTGTTCCACCATTTCTTCATTATCAAGCTTGAATACATTGATCCTAGGTCTGATAGAGACTACTATAGTAGCAACTCTATTTGAAAATCAGCTACCATTTCCCTTTTGTTTTATTGTTGTGAGACTACTATAGTACACAGAGGGGCAGGCAATTCAAAACCACCCTTAGTATTCCTCTATCTTATTTATAGTTGTAATACTAAATTCCCCCTCAAGTGACTGCCAGCAAGCTATCTGCTAAACGTTTACCCAATACCAAAGGAGTCTCCACAATGGAAATATGAAATTCAGATGAAGATCCTGACTTTGACTATAAAAATTCCTCAATCAGTTCATTAAAACAAAAAAATGAAAGTTTTGCAAAAGCAAAGACTTACAATTATTTCTTTTTTGTTCTTTGGTGCCCCTCTACTTCTTTTTGCCCGCTTAATTTCTTTTTCAATGTTTTTAAATCAAGAAGGATCTTGCCGGGTATCTGTCAATTTTGGAAAGCCTCTGCTTGATTGCAAGACTTTAGGTTCAAGTTTTGGCTTTGATCAATAATTGGCTGCATCCTTCATCAACTGCTTCAACAGCCCGCAATAATATTGGTCAGGATGATTAAAGATCATTTCATTGAGCTTCTCATGTAACTGAGAATTGCTGAGCAGTTAATCAAAATTCAAATTTTAAAATTAAAAAGGATCAAATATTAGTCAAGTAGGAATAATCATTAAAAAAGCATTAATCAAAAAGCATTAATCACTAAGTGATTTTAACAATTCAACTTGAACCAAATTACAGAAATAAAAATGCAAGGGTTATAATCCAACCTCCACTGAGGATGAGAATCCTCAGGAACAATGGAACCTCTTGACGCTAGTAGGTCCCCTATTTGGTGGGAACAGAGAAAACCCATAGTAGTAGAGTATGACTTGGTGCACACTTCCCCATCATGGTTCCACTTCAACCTCTCTAATTGATCCCCAAGAAGTTTGATTGCTTTTGAAGACACCTTATATCCCAATGGTAACAGTTCAGTAGGAAGAACTATTTCAATATTCATTCAAGAGTTGTAAAGGACAGCCTGAAAAAATTTCATTTGATTGGAAAATGTGTCCTCTAGGTTTTGCAAAATATCCAACATTCTTCCCAAAAAGCTTTCAAGGAATTTCTTGAGAGGAGCATGGGCCCCTTCAACCCAAGACATTTTTTTATTTCCAAATCCAGGTTTTTTGCACGTCCAGGCCATTAAAAATGTCTCTTTGATATAGAAGATGTTATTTTCCATATACTCAAGCACATCCTCATGGTATTTCAAGACACACTTTATACAAGTCATAGCATAAGCACCCAAAACTGGTAAGACTAACAGAACAATCAGTGATTTGGCACTTAATCCAAGTTCTGCATCATTGACCTCTGCCTCCTCCTTGGTTTTTGAGGCCCTATACTAAGCCCACAGAGACATAAAGCTGTGCCACCCTTCAACGTCATAATTAAAGTGCACTTTACAGTTTTCTTGTATGTTTTTAGACAAATTCCATTGACAGCACTGTCTTGTTGACTCAGGGAATATTTGTTCTAGAGCATGGATCAAAGCTTTTTCATGGTCTGTCACAAAGGCTTTGGGAAGTTCTGAGGATCATACGCCAACTCCTTTAGGAAATTTACAGACCAACTGTAGAACTCAAATGTTTCTCTTGTTATCAAAACCAGAGATTTTTTGAAACTTTTCTGGTTGGAAGTAATTCCTACAATGTGCAATAGGGGGATGTTCTACTTATTTTTATTTTAATTAAAATAAATCATAGCTATATGATTGAATTTATTTCAAACCTTGAATAAATCTGGGTGAGCCAGGAATATGGCCTGCCAGTGACGCTCTCCACTGAATTTTGCTCAATTAACCCAACCTGAATTACCAAGTTGGTCAAAGAGGACCTACATAAAACTTATTCCCTTAATTTTTTCAAGCGCTACCTTACGCTTAGTGTTATAGATTTGGTTGATGTTAAATTCATTGCTCCAGTCGTGTGGGAGTCGTGTAGGGCCCCTCAACGCATGGGGGCCCATACACTACTTGATATAATTTATAATTTATAATTTATAATTTATAATTTATTAAAATTTATTATTTATTATTTATTATTTATTATTTATTATTTATTATTTATTATTTATTATTTATTATTTATTATTTATTATTTATTATTTATTATTTATTATTTATTATTTATTATTTATTATTTATTATTTATTATTTATTATTTATTATTTATTATTTATTATTTATTATTTATTATTTATTATTTATTATTTATTATTTATTATTTATTATTTATTATTTATTATTTATTATTTATTATTTATTATTTATTATTTATTATTTATTATTTATTATTTATTATTTATTATTTATTATTTATTATTTATTATTTATTATTTATTATTTATTATTTATTATTTATTATTTATTATTTATTATTTATTATTTATTATTTATTATTTATTATTTATTATTTATTATTCATTATCTATGATTGAGTCGAGTCTACAAAAATTGATTTTAGTTTTTTAGCGTGCAATACAACTCAAATGGGACGTGTAGCATGCCACCCAGCCCATTTGAACTATGTAGCAGGCCACACGACCCATTTGAGCTGTGTAGCTTGCCACCTGGCCCATTTGAGCGGTGTAGAATGCCACATGGCTCATATTAGTTGTGTAGGGTGCCACACCGCCCATTGAGCCGTGAATTTGAAATTTCCCTATAGATTTTTTGGTCATCAAAATATTTTCCACCATCAATATTTCTCAATTTTCTTTTGAGTAAAATTTTATTGAGCCCATCATTCATGCCTTCTTTTAGATTTCCTAAGGCTACCCCACTGATTCTGCTCAGGTGAGGATGCACTGAGTGGTGTGGAGATGGTTCATATTTATGTTGATTATTCTTGTAGGAGATTTGCCACAAGGGATCCACCTTTGTGTCACTAGCACTGATTTGAAACTTCCACCCAACCTTCCTTGTGTGAGTCTGCCTTCACCTTTTGCTGAGAAATTGCCCAGAGTACAAACCATCTCTATCACAGGCTAAATCCACATATTTATCACGCTTTGAGTTGAAAAATGTTAAAGCGTAGCCATTCTTCATTGCACATGTTTGAAAATATGTTTGTGCATCTTCCCTTGTAGTAAAAGCTCTCACAGGAGGTGGGGAAAGTGGATCTGTCATAGTTGCATAGTTATATTGATGGCATGCACTCCATCAGTTTCAATCCAATTAAATACAGCAAAGAACAGTAACATAAAATGTTACTCACCACCAGAGGTCATTTCCATTTGTGAAAATTTTTTTTCCTCAATTCTCACCCTCAATGAGGATGCAATTGGGGCTTCCAATGATTAATTACCCAAATACTTCTTTTCCGCAGCTTTGATCATTGCAAAAATGTAGTCCTTGAAAGAGGCAATGTTAGAAGGAGGTCTTGCCACTTTTCCCATAATGCAAAAAAATGCAATGCTACTTCACAATTCAATACAACTTTCAATTTAACAACTATCAAGTTTTCCCACTTTCAATTTGAGAAAGATCAACTTTGTGGGATGTTTTATTTGCAGTTTCCTATAGCATTGCTTTAATTTCACTTTAATTGCACTTGATTTCACTTGAATGTCACTTTATGATTGCTAGATGTGGAAAAACAGTCCAACATAGTAAGCATTGATCCCAAATTTGGGTTGATTGAACCAAAATGTGGTCCAGGGGGACCCAAAAAATTTTTCATGACCCCCGGGGGGCTGCTACCCCCAAACACGGCTTGAAAGCGCCTTGTACGGGGGTACACGGCTCAAATACGCCATGTTCAGGGTGTATACAGCCCCCCTGGGATTGGGCTTGTTTGAGACAACCCCTTGGGCGCATCTAGACACTGGTTTTTTCTTGCACGCGCATCTTGAATGCGTGTGTGTGCCCCCACGCGTCCATTGGGATGTTTATGGCTGTACACAACTCGCACACAAACAGGAGTTGTGAATTTTACATCACCCAATGAATTATTATCATTTACTTAAATTGTATGAAATTTATTATTCAAATCTGAGTTCAGATTTGAATTGCTCAAAAATATTCAAATTTATAGCATTTTTAAATCTTGAATTAACTCCATTGTTGTCCATCATTGAATTCTCCAAAATGTATGTTTCCCCAGTAATACCCCCCACAGGGTCAGGAGGACTCAATTTACCTCCCCAAGGCCTCATTTCATTTTTAAAGGCCTTTGGGGGCCCAAAACACCATCAAAATGTATTTTTTTTGCCCCCCCAGGAGCTTCTCTAAACCTTGAAAGGGCTGCAAATCTTCCTGGGGTGGGAAATCATGCCAATTGGTGGTATTATAGCCAAAGAAGGAATACAATGATGCCAATGATGCCTGTTGGCCTGAATTTAGATGTTATTTTTCAAAATCAAGCTTTTGGATTGTGGTTAGCAATTTGTTTGCCTTTATTATGACCTGGGCCTTCCATGAATTATCTCAACACCATGGTTGACTGTTTCCACAACAAAATACAACTTCTCAATCCTTATATTTTTTTGATTATTAAACATATAGGATAATTTTTCTGCCTCAATTTTTATGTATTGGTAAAAATAATATTTTTGGAACAATTGATCATCCCAGTGCAAAGGTAAATGAACAGGATTAAAAAATTCCAGAAAATTTGAATAATAATCCATGGAAGTGAACCTATTCCTTCCTGGTTCTTCTTTAAATTGAGGAAACCTGCCAAATTCAACCATGTGGATGAAAAATGACATAGTGAAGAGGGTCATGCAGTTTTTTCAGTTCAATATTAAAAAAAAGTAGAAACCAGATTGAATTAGGAAATCATACCTATGGGTTAATTGAGAATGAAAATCTCATGTGTGCCATAAAAATTCATTAGAAAGGTTTGAATTTCATGATTAGAAATAATAAAAAGGGAAACATGATACCTTCCATCCATATTGCAGCTATTTATTCTCCTTTTGGGAGGTTGCAACCTCTTCTATTGATATGTTGTGAAGATTGGTCAGCAATGCTGATTGATTGATTTGGAACAAACTCAGGTGAAGCTCCTCTTAATTTATACATAAAACCATTCTTTTGGTGATGAATGTCCTGAATCCTGAGAAAGCAATCCTGTGCCACATTTTAGGCCAATTTTTCCAAAATCTGAAATTCATTTCCCTGTTAAATTTAGAAAATCAAAGCAAGGATGGGTTTTTTTGATCAGCGGGATTAAGGATTCAACTTTTGTGGAAAATATTCCCATTGATCCAAAAACTGTATATTTACTTTTTCAGGTGACTGAGGGAATCGGGATTATTTTGATTAAAATCAATTTCTTTCAAGGAAAAATAAGAATTTTTCAGCCTGGTATTGGGGTGAAGTTGAGGCTCATTGGAATTATGATCTCTGTTAGTAATATTGAAAATATGAAGAAAAGGATGTGGTGGTCCATTCTGTGGTACTAAAAACAATCCATTGCTTAATGCTATGTAGGTTTCCTCATTTTGGAAAAGGATTTCTTGGAAATTTCTGCAGATTATTTATGCACATAAAATGAAATTTTCAAAGTATTGGGGTTAATGCAATCCCCAGGCCACAGTATTTAAATTTTTTTCTTTTTTACAGCTTCATTTTGAGGATTGATGGGATTGTTTTGAATGATGGTGAACTTAATCATATCTTCTGGAACAATGGTCTCTGGAGGTTGGTCTGAAAGAATTCTTTCAAGCTCCAGATCAGCATATTGTGGGGAACTATAATAATTCTAATTTCAAATTTTTGGATGTATTCATCATTTGGATTTTGAGGCCCAGGCTGAATTAGCGTAAAAATATTACTAAATCCACAACATTCTTTAAAATAGGCCTTATTTTAGAAGGGAAAATTTTGAAATAATGTCAAAAGGTGTCATTGGTATAATTATAGTCATCATTTCACTGTCCACCCCAGGAAGGTATGAAAACCTTAAAAGGATGTGCCAAAAATAAACAGGCCTGAATGAAGAGAATTTAGGTTTGGATTGCCTTTTTAAATTTTAAAGGAATACCTGGGGTGGGAGAACACACCTTTTGAAAATTGTTTCAGCCTCCAAAGGCCTTTGAATATTAATTCAGGCCCTGGGGGGGATAAATTCAGGCCTCCTGATTCCCTGTGGAGTCTTTGTGGGGCAGAATCATTTGGAGGATTCAAATATGGACATAAATTGAGTAAAGTTGATATTGAGAAATGCAATAAAGACTAAATTTTTGAAATGAAGTCAAATATGGCATCAGTTCTGAATAAAAACAGCGTTTTATGTAAGAAAAATAGAATAAAAGGTAAAAATTCATCCTGTTTACCCAAAATGGGATATTTCTGGTGGAATGTAAGAACCTTTTTACCAAACCTAAAAATACAAATATGAATTCTAAATATAAAAATATGATGAAGGGAATTCAAATATGTCCAAAAATTTCCACCAAAATATCTCAAGTAACAGAAATGATTATGAAAAATATTAAAGAAATACTTCTTTGGATAAAATTCCACATTTGTGAAGGCATGTAAATACCTTTTTACCAAAAATTACAAAAAATATAATCATTATCAATATAG
Organism: Puccinia polysora; assembly: GCA_025617555.3. Lineage (NCBI taxonomy): Eukaryota > Fungi > Basidiomycota > Pucciniomycetes > Pucciniales > Pucciniaceae > Puccinia > Puccinia polysora. Next base: position 9,025,461 of record CM062647.1, on the reverse strand, counting down.
ATATTTCACGACAATAATAAAAATGTGTTTAAAAATTTCAAAAAACCTTTCCTCAAGTAAAAAAAGTAAACAAAATGAAATATTGATCATTTAAAAGAATCAAACTTTGAAATTTATTTTATTAGAGCGTATCAGAGTTAAGCACACTTGCCATTTTTCATGGCGTCTTTCAAACCAAATCCACCATTTCAAACCTGCCATTAAAAATCAAAAAAACCTACTTATTTCACATCAGACGTGTCAGCTTTACCTGTAAATAAGTGGGTTTTTTCAAATAAAGTATTTAAAGGCTTCCCCCACCATTCCATGTCATCCACCCCTAGATTCCCAACTCCTTCTAATGCCAACCTCATCCAAAAAAATTTGATTCATCACTCTTCATCTCTTCATCACTATCCTCATCACTTCATCACTCTCATCACTTTATTGCTTTCATCACATCCTAACTCTCTTTGCTTTATCCCTCTTGTCACTTCATCCCTCTAATCTCTTCCTATTCTCTTTGCTTCATCACTCTCATCCTCTCATCACATCATCACTCTCACCACTTAAACACTCTCATAGCCCTTCATCCCTTCATCCCTCCTACTATTTTTAAAGGGCCCCTCAGCAATCCTCCCCCAGCAAGTCCACTGAACAATCCAATGAACCAAAGCAAACATCCCCCAGGAACTCAAAATCCAAAAATCCTCGCCCATCAGCTTCTAAAGGCTCAAGTCAGCTCAAGAGAGATGATCACATCATCTTGGTAAACTGGATCAGAATTAAGCCGAACTATGATGCTTGCTTTCGATCCAACAATTAAACATCTGTTGGCCAACCTCCATCCTCTTAGGTCAATGGTTATCTCCTGATGGCCAATGAACTCAAGAATAAAACAAAAGGTATGCTGGATCTTTCATCCAAACAGATGAGGGAGAGATTCAAGAATTATTGAGCAAGTACCAAAAGGCCTACTCCATGTCAATCTCCACTGGCTTTGGTATCACTGACTCTGACAAAGGCGAGGGAATCAACTTGGTGGTTGATAAGTTTGACTCCATTTGTCCTTTTTATATTCAAATTGATTAAATCTTTTGAAAGAAGGCCAACTTCACCCCCCCTAGATGCTTTTGATGCCCAACAATCCAATTCAGTTGATGCTAAGGACTTGGCTGGGGATTCTCAGCCTAGCAATGGTGATCTGGAAGAAACCTATGAGTAGCCCCCATCCAACGCTGAGGAGGATATTCAAACATAATCAGCTACAATAACCTCTACTTTGGCATTGATTGAGTAGTCAAACCCAACCTTGAACCCCTCCCCTCCTTCTTTGGATTGCTCGATTCCTGGGGTGGAAGAACTGGAGAACTTGGCCAATGAGGAGGATGTCCTTCCCTTATCACCATTGCCATCAGCATCTGCTCAAGTAAGGAACCAAGTTTTTTTCTCTTCTGTCCAGTTAATCCTGACTGATTTATATTTGAAAGAAACAGGCTTGTCCATTCCTGAATGGCCAATAACTCAAGCCAATGGGGCCTCCAACATCCCCTTCAAATGAGAGCAATGATGTTCCCAAAAAAATGTCCTCTGAAAAGCAAAAGCTAAAGGCCTCCAATTCCATCAAACTCAACCCAAATAGCATTCCAAAGAGGAGAAACACTTCAAATTTTTCAAGCTTTGAGTAGATCACATAGAAGAAAGATTCAAGTAAGACAATTGGATTCTCCTTGCTTTCAAAATCAAGCTCATTCCTATTCCCCTCTGAAAAATATTTAAATTTCAAATTGAATCTGAAAAAGTTCAGTTTGAAAAGCAGAAGTTGGATAGTCAACTGGCTATTGATTTTAAAAAGCAGAAAGCCAAGAGTTTGGCTCATCACAAAAAATGTGATGCTGAGTGGAAGTTGAAACAGCATGAGCTAGAATTTCAAAAAGAGGAAAAGGAGAAGGATTGACAGCAAAGGCAACTGCAAATGGAGAGGGAAAAACTGGCAACAGAAAAAAAGGATAAGTGGTCAATGGCTGCAGCATACATTGGTAGCTGAAGAGCAGTAGATGAATTAAAGCAGATTACTCAAATGCTGGGCTTGTAAATATATTTTCTTTGATGAAAAACTTAAAAAGAAAATAAAATAATTTTTGATTACAACAGTGCTTAAGACTATTTTTAACCCCACCAATAAAAAAATATTTTTTCTTTTTCTTTTTATTTTTTTCTTGGAGTATATTTTCCCACTCCCCAAGTCCCTGCAAGTCTTTCCAGTTGTTTTTTTGATTTTAATTGACATTTCTATTCTTGTATGAGTGGAAGCCTCAACAGCAGGAAAAGTACAGTGCTTGTAATTATTGGCTTCCCAAACCATTTTGACCACATCTTTTTGCTTGAAGTCAATTTCAAAGCCCAGGTCAGGAAAAAAAAATTGGCCATCAAATACTTGATATTTTTCCATTTTTTCAATCAGTTGTCCATTTGATTTCCTGGTTGGAACTGCAAGCAAAAATCTATACTCAGAGATGTCAACTTTGTCAATGTGAGGGTAGTTGTAAAAAAAGTTGGATGTGAAGGTGAAATGCAGAGATAAGTCAAAGGGAGTAGGCTTAGATCCAAATTTGAGCAATGAGAAGGAGGGGATGCCATTTTCCTTCATTATTTCACAGTTTTATTCAAAGGGAAGTCTGGCCAAATTGAAAAAGATTTGTCCAAAAATTTGAGAGACTTTATCTGCCTTAAGATTGAGAAAAGTATACTCTTGAGGGGAAGAGTTAATAGCTGATTTCTTCACATAGCATCCAAATAACTCAAAGGGGTCCATCAATTTTTGCCATCCAATTGCCCACATTTTTCCACCCCAAGCTCTTGAAGGACCAACTGGGTTGACAAATTTTTTGAACATTGAAGGAAAGTGGGGACCAAGTTGATTTCCTTCTTATCTTGATCTGAGAGTTCATCCAAGGGCACCAATTTGATTATTGCAACCGGGGCTTGGTCATAAGACTGATCATGGACAATTACTTTTCCATGGTGGAAGAAATGGAAGGGTTTGATTGTTTGTTGGGCTTGTTCAAACTCTTCCAGGGTGGGTTTTTGACTATTTTCTTTCTTTTTGGCAGAAATGGAAGTATACAGATCCAAAGAAAGTGGTTTGTGACCAGACCCAACAACCTTTTCATTAATACCTTCCTCATCAACATCCAAAGAAATTTCTGAATCCCAAGATTGAAGCCTTGTTTGGCAAGTAGCCCACTATACCCACCTCTCTCTATTTTTTTCAAGCCATCTCCTTCAGTCTTGTTCCCTCCCAATCCTATACTTAGATTGGGGTGAGGAAAAAGACGGGATTTGATTGTTTGTGTAACATTTTGAGGGGGGTGGGAGAAGAATTGGACATTCACCAATAGCCATTGAGGGATTGAAAAAAAAAGTTCAATCAAATGGAAATCATCTGGAAACAAGATTGGATCAAAAAAAATGAAATCAAACTTGAACTTGATCCCAAGTTCACCAGAAACATGATCACCAAAAAAAAAAAAAAAAAAAAAAAAAAAACTGTACCAAAAAAAAACATCACATCAGCACCCAAAAAAAAAAAATAAAAAAAAACTTACCAGGGTGTGAGGGAATTGGGCCGGGCCTGGGAACCAGGCAAGGGGGGGGTTGGCTGGCTGAAGCAGGGGAGGGGGGGGTGTGGTTGGCCAAGCGAGCAAGGGGGGGGGCTGGCTGGGTTGGATGAGCAAGCAAGGGGGGGCAGCGGGTTTGGCCCAGCAAGCAAAGGAGGGGGGTCCAGCAGGGTTGGCTAAGCAAGCAAAGGAGGGGGGCGGCTGGATTGGCCCAGAAAGCAAAGGAGGGGGGCCAGCAGGGTCAGCCAAGCAAGCAAAGGAGGGGGGGCCAGAAGGGTTTGCCGAGCAAGCAAAAGAGGGGGGGCCAGTGGGGTTGGCCAAGCGAGCAAAGGAGGGAGGGCCGGCGGGGTTGGACAAGCAAGCAAAGGAGGGGGGTTTGGCCAAGCAAGTGAGGGGGGGTGGGGCCGGCAGGCCAAGGGAGATGGGAGGTAGACCAAGGGAAAGGGGAGAGGGGGGTGTTGGTGACTGAGTGAGAGGGAGTGAGAGGGGTTGAGAGGGACTGAAAAGAAGAATGAGGAGGAGTGAGGGGGGAGCTCACCTGGGGAATCAACCAAGGGGGTGGGGGGCCTGAAGGTGGATGGAGGTGGATGAATCAAAGGATGAGAATTGGATGATGGGGAGGATGAGGAGGAGGAGGAGGAGGAGGGTCAGGAAGCTTACCAGGGGTGCCAAAAAAATGAGAAGGGGAGTTGGTGGGTGAGGTGGAGGTGATGGGTGAGGAGGAGGTGGTTAGTGATGAGGAGGAAGGAGTGGACCAACAGGTGGTTTGGTGGGGTGAGGTGGGTGGTTTAACCAGTGGTTTGGTGGCGTGAGGTGGGGGTTTTGGAATTTTTGAGTCTTTTTTGTCTAAGTCCACCCCACCAAATGACAAAAAAAAAAGCCCAACTCAGCCTAGGAATCTTGGGTGAACAACCAAAACCAAAAAAATTTGGTGAAGGGATTTTTTACCTAACTTGAAATCAAACATTACTCATCAAAGATAGCAAGGGTGAGAGGAAGAATATGTTCTCTCATACAAGAAGATGAGGGACAAGATTAAAAAGAGATGACTTGAGGTGGATCAGGAATATCATCTTCAAATATTTTGTCCCATTCATCTTTGATGTTGGCCAAAAGATTGTGAAGGATTACACAAGTGATAATCCAGTGGATGAGGAACTTCATTTCTTTGTGATTTTGAAGCTGGTTTCACATTTCCCTTAAGCTGGCCCATCTTCCTTTCAGTAATCCTATGGCATGCTCAATCCAAACTTGTGATTGGGCAAGATGATGGTTGAAATTGGTTTTTCCTTGATTTTTGGAAAAAACATTCCGGTACTCTGGAACCACATATTTCCCACTAGCATAAGCTGAATCAGCCAGAAGATATTTATTTTGGTCAAAGTAGTTCTCTGGTTGTTGGGAAATCCACATCCAATTGAACACGTGTGAGTCATGAAAATAACCTGGAAGGCCAGCATGGAGGGATATGAACTTCTTGTTTTTATTGAAAACAAAATTTAGGGCCACAGAGTATCTAAACAAACAGATTCCAAGTATGTGGTCAGTTTGTGATCCAAAATTTTATCAAAGTCATTGAAAAAGAATGAATCAATTGCCTCTTTTTGCAATCAAAATAGTGGTTGCCATTTAGCTTGGGTGTTCTGTCAACAAAACCAATGCAACCAGGAAAGCCTTCAGTCTCCATTACTTGATATATCTCCTTACATTCTACTTTGGTTGGGAAAGAAAGGAATGAGTAACGGAAAGATGGGATAGCAATCATGACTCTTTTTGTGTATGAGTCAATGGTTCCATAACCAACTGAGAATAGATTTTCTAATCAATTAATTAATTCTCCATTTACATTTTATCCCAATCTACAAAGAGCAGCAGCCAGTTGGATAGCTGGATGGCGTTGAGGATTCCAAGAATTTTTCTGGAAGATGTGGTGGTATTCAATCATCTTCAAAAGTTTCATGAATGAAGGAAATAGATTTTGGAAAAGTTTCTGGAAGCTTAAGTAAGGGAGGAGATGAAGCTTTTGCCTTTCATACATAGGTTTTTTGAGAGTTTGTCTTCTTGGAACCATGTATTGCTTTTGTAATAGAGCATTCAAAGCCAACCAAGTTGATTCCAAACTGGAGTCTGAATTGAATTATGAGTTGGAGTCAAATACTAACAAAATTACAGTCAGATTTTTTTGCATTTTTAACTTTCTTGTGGAAGTTTCAACTTGCTGGTGGGAAGGTTGGTTGGAAATGTTGAGAAAGATGGTGATTTTATTTGGGGTTATGAGTTGATCATGGGGTTTGTGTGAAGATGGAGATGTGAAGCAATAGAGATGTGAAGCAATGGAGATTTGAATCAATAGAGATGTGAAGGGATCAAGATGTGAAGCAATGGAGATGAGATGTGCCTGATGGAGATGGGATTGGTATGTATTTGCTGATGTGGATGGTTGTTTTAGATGTGATGGATGGTGGATGGATGATGATTCATGAATGGGGGGTTTAATGGCGGGTTTTATGTTTGAAATATGCCATTTTCATGAAATCCGCAATTTTGAAGTACACCAGTTAGGGGGTGGGTGTATTTCAGAAACCTGCCATTTTTAATGGTGGGTTTGGTCAAAAAAATGGCAGGTTTCTAATGGCGGGTTTGCTAACTCTGATACTCCCTATTATTCTTGCACTTGAAAGAGTTTATTATTCAATTTGGAATTGCATTTTAATTACTTTCATAATATTTTTCATGTGAAATCTTTCTAAATTTTTCAAGTTTGCTAAAATATGTTTCCATTCCATCACAAATAGTAATTTTTGATAGAAAAAAACAATTTTTGATTTTGGTAATCTTATTATTTTACTTCATTAATCATTTGTTGAAATATTTCAAAAACTTGGATGCCCCTGATAATAGAGTTATATGTAGGATTTTTTTATTTCCTTTTATGTTTCTCATAAGGTATTGAAAACTCACTCCAAATTCCAATTCTTGCTAAAAGATATAATTTTTTTACATTTGGTGCATCCATTTGTTCACTGCATTGAACATTTGTTGAAATATTTCAACATATTTTAATGCTAATTGTGAACTAGATGTGTATTCTATTTTTCTATATTTCTTTATGATTTCCAATCAGTGTATTTAAATTCCATCAAAAATATTCAATTTTATTCAAATAATTATTTATTTCAAATTTTTTATAATTATTTCTGTCATTTGAGATATTTTGGTGGAAACATTTGGACATAATTGAATTTGCCTCATCAAATAGGTATATTTAGCATTCATATTTGTGCTTTTAGGTTTGGTACAAAGTTAGTCATATTCCACCAGAATGATTCCATTTTGTGTAAACAAGATTAATTTTTTAACATTTTTTCTATCTTCTTGCATTGGATAATGTTTTTCTTCAGGCGTGAGGCCATATTTGACTTCATTTCAAAAAGTCAATCTTTATTGCCTTTTTCAATATCACATTTAATCATTTGGTGCCCATATGTGAATCCTCGCAATGATTCTACCCAAGAAAGATTCCACAGGGGATCCAGAGGCCTGAAGTTAGCCCCCCAGGGCCTCCATCGATGTTTAAAGCCCTTTGGAGGCCCAAATATTCATCACAAGGTGTGTTCTGCCACCTCCGGAATTCTTTCAAAACTCAAAAAGGTGATCCAAACCTAAATTCTCTTCATTCATGTCTCTTTATTATTGGAACATCCTTTTAAGGTTTTCATGCCTTCCTGGGGTGGGAAAACAAGTTAAAAGGCGTGAATTTAGTGAAATGATTACTAGAATAATTTGGGAATTGATGTATTAATTTTGTTGCCATGAATTTGTCCTGGGCCTGGGAATATTTTTGAGATTTAAATTTCAAAATTTTTTTTAGCTGTTTCTTTGAGCACTAAGAATCAAAATAACTCTAAGATCATGAAAAATGCATCATATCTAAACAAAAGATCTCAAAAATTAAAAATAAAATCTATAAAATAGTAAATAAATCAAGCATTCATTATTGAAATTAAATAAACAGTTACTAAAATAAACTTTGATTATCTGTCCAATGGGAGGGATAAATATGAAATTAAAGAAATTTTATTATTTTAAAATATTTGTCAAACAGAAGAAAAAATTTAAACAGAATTATATTTTCAATTTAAAACTTATATATTGTTGAAGGCCTTTGTCATATTTCTCAGGTGCTTTGGCCAGGTATAAATTCTGGGAATAATATTGATCTTTATTCAAATCATAATTTTTATGGCCAAGGGATCAAAAATTGAATAATATAGTGTGGCTGAATCACTCATTCAAGGATGGTATTAATTTGGTTCAGAGGTTGGTGATATTTGCTGAGATGGGTTACACACATTCCACAAATGTCGAATATATTCTAGGATATATAGTTGGTAGCATTTGAATTTCCAATTGGATTAAAAAAAGAGGTGGACAGATCATAAATGCTATAAACTATCCTTTCTTGAGATAGAGATCTTCCTTTTAATTAATCATGATAAGCATTGGATTCTTTCGTGTTACCCATTTTTTATTATAATGTTTTTTGATTATTTGGGTGGGAAGAATAGATTTTTTGAGAGAATAGTGATGAATATCTTGTAAGATAAAATAATCAGTTTATATGAACTTAGTCCTTGGTAAAGAAATGAAAAACCTTTAGAATCCAGTACAAAAATTGATATTTTTATCAAAATATTTTTGAAATTTCAAAGCAAAATGAAAAATTACATTTTAAAACTTTGAATCATAAAAAAAAAGCTTCATATTTCATGAATCCATGATTTAATATTGAAGATCAAAGGAGATTTTCACATATATGAAAATGGTCTCATGCTATAATCACACCAAAAAATTACTTATATCATGCCAATGATGCAAAAGGCCTTTATTTTGGCAAAAGGATTGCTAAAATGAAACCACAAAAGATATCAGGGACATGATAATAGTAATTTTTTTATTATTATCCCATCCTTCCCACACCAGGAGTCATGGGTATCCCATCCAATTGCATGGTGGCCTGTTATTTCATGGGATGATAGGTTCACCCCCCCTTTAAATGTAAGAGGGGTTTTCTGGCCTTTTTGGAAGCCCTGATTTAAAAACCTTGAATCCTGAGCTTGTGGTTTTTAAAGCCTTGTTGAAACTTCCTTGAATTCCCCAGAAATAGTTTCAAAAAAGCTGTTGAAACCTGCGGCAACACAAAAGTTTCAACAAAACCACCAGGGGCGCCATGGGTTTCAATGTCACCCAGATTCACCATGAGAAAGTTGGCTGCACCTGCCAGCAGGTGTAGCACCTGGGATAGTCAGGGAAACCTGGGATATTCAATGAAACCTAGGATAGTGAGTGAAAACTTTTTTGAATTTGTTGAGGCTTTGGAGTCAAACATCAAATTAATTCCTGGATGGTATCAAAATATTGCTGCATCAAATTTATGTAATGCATGAATTGAATTGAAAATCTTTACATAACAGGAAGAATTGGAAATTTATGTATATATTCTCAATTTCATATTTTTTTTAAAAGAGTCAAGAAATTTGGTTCAGACCTGTGTTGCATGAAAGGTTTAGTGAATTTTTATCAAGCTTCATAACAACATTTTTTCAATTTTATTGAAAGAAGGAAATTAATTCTTATTTATAGACTAAATTTTTTGTTTTTGATTTATTCTCCAAGAACAAATTCCATCCAAGTGGCCAGACTAATCTGATTTTTAAAAAAGAAAAGTTTGGAACATTATCTTGAAATAATTTAAAAAAACATGGGCTTGATGCCCTCACATCCATAAAACAAATTTGCAACAAAATCAATGCTATGAAGAATAATTATACCTTAAATCAAATTTAAATTTATTTTTTTTTTTGAATTCAGCTTTTCATCAATAGATGAGAATTCAATTTTTTGTTTCTGTTTTCATTAGGGTGTATCAAAGTTAGGAAATACGCCATTATAAACCCGCCATTTTCATTTGCCAAACCTGCCATTTATAATAGTGGGTTTCTGAAATAAAAATAAACCCTAATTGGGGTATCTCAAAATTGTGTTTTTAATTAAAATGGTGTATTTAAAACATCAAACCAACCATTTATGCACAATCATTCATCCACCATCCATCCCATGCCAAACACCCATACGCACCTACACCTTGGAAAATCCTTACTGATCCCATGTCCATTGCATCACACATGTCTCATCTCAATTGCTTCACATCTCTATTGCTTCAAATCCACCTCCACCTCACCCACCACCTCCTCTCCTCCTTTGGTTGGAACCCCCAGTAAGCCCACCCCCCCTCCTCCTCATCGTCCTTGTCTTCCTGCCCCTCATTGGTTGCTGGTTGTTTAATCATTCAACCTCTAGGTCCCGCCCCCCACCTCCTTGCTCAATCTTCCAGGTAAGATGTCCCACCCTCCTCCTCCTCACCCTTCTCCTCCCTCCTTCCCAATTGATTGCAAATCAATTGAGCAATTTATTTCCAATTGATTGAGCAATCAATTTCTCAATCAAAGGTGAATCAATCAAGGGATTGATTGTGAATAAATCAAGTGATTGATTGCCATTTCATTGAGAAATTGATTTCCAATCAATAAAGGGATTTATTTCCAATTTATTGAAAAATCAATTTGCAATTGATTGAGAAATCAATTGAGAAATCAATTAATTGGAAATTGATTTCTTGATTTATTCTCAATGAATTCAGGAATCAATTGGAAACTGATTGCTTGATTGATTCTCCATCAATTCAGCAATCAATTGGAAATTGATTGATTGATTGATCTTAATCAGTTCAGAAATCAATCTGGAGTTGATTGCTTCATTGATTCTCAATCAATTAAGCAATCGATTCGAAATTGATAGCTTGATTCATTCTCAATCAATTCAGCAATCAATTCAAAATTGATTGCTTGATTTATTCTCAATCAATGCAGCAATCAATTGGAAATTGATTTCTTGATTGATTCTTAATAAATTCATCAATCAATTTCCAGGTGATTTCTGAATCGATTGAGAATCAATCAAGCAATCAATTTCAAACTGATTGCTTAATTGATTGAGAATCAATCAAGCAATCAATTTCAAACTGATTGCTTAATTGATTGAGAATCAATCAAGCAATCAATTTCAAATTGATTGCTGAATTGATTGAGAATCAATCAAGCAATCAATTTCAAATTGATTGCTGAATTGATTGAGAATCATTCAAGCAATCAATTTCAAATTGATTGCTGAATTGATTGAGAATCATTCAAGCAATCAATTTCAAATTGATTGCTTGATTGATTTGAGAATCAATCAACTCAATCAATTCAGCAATCAATTTTAAATTGATTGCTTGATTGATTCTCAATCAATTCAGCAATCAGTTTGAAATTGATTGCTTGATTGATTCTCAATCAATTCAGAAATCAATTGGTAATTGATTGCTTGATAAATTCTCAATCAATTCAGAAATAAATTGGAAATTGATTCCTTGATTGATTCTCATTCAATTCAGAAATCAATTGGAAATTGATTCCTTGATTGATTCTCAATCAATTCAGCAATCAATTGGAAATTGATTCCTTGATTGATTCTCAATCAATTCAACAATCAATTGGAAATTGATTCCTTGATTGATTCTCAATCAATTCAGCAATCAATTGGAAATTGATTCCTTGATTGATTCTCAATCACTCCAGCAATCAATTGAAAATTGATTGCTTGCTTGATTCTCAATCAATTCAGAAATCAATTGTAAATTGATTGCTTAATTGATTCTCAATCCATTGAGCAATCAATTGGAAATTGATTGCTTGATTGATTCTAAATCAATTGAGAAATCAATTGGAAATTGATTGCCTGATTGATTCTCAATCAATTGAGAAATCAATTGGAAATTGATTACTTGATTGATTCTCAATCAATTGAGCAATCAATTGGAAATTTATTACTTGATTGATTCTTAGTAAATTCAGCAATCAATTTCCAGGTGATTTCTGAATTGATTGAGAATCAATCAAGCAATCAATTTCAAAATGATTGCTGAATTGATTTAGAATCAATCAAGCAATCAATTTCAAATTTATTTCTGAATTGATTGAGAACCAATCAAGCAATCAATTTCAAATGGATTGCTGAATTGATTGAGAATCATTCAAGCAATCAATTTCAAATTGATTGCTGAATTGATTGAGAATCATTCAAGCAATCAATTTGTGTTGAGATGTCACAGCTCTGCGCTACCGCGCGCCTCCTTTCTCACCATCCGCGCCTCCTGAGGCGGCCATTTCTCCCAACCTGGCCTCTCCTAAAACTCTGGATCTCCTTCTGATTCCTTCTCCATGACTTCTCCATTCTTTTCTCTCTTCTCTGTTCTCTTCTTTTTTTCCAGTATACAACCTCCTTTTCTTTTCCTCTTTCATTTCTCATTCCCTCAACTGTCCACCAACCTCTTACCTATCTACCTCGAAGATCTCAACTACCGTCCATCATCAACGGCCTCTCATCTCCTCTGCGTCGTGCGCCTCAACGTCTGTCGACTAGCCATCTCTGCCTGGTAAAACTCAACACTTCTGGACTCTCGACCTTGTTCAAATCTAATCATCAGACTGCTTCAAACAGCATCAACTCTCAACAAAAGTCCTCCTGAAGACATCTACCTCAATCTCCACCATTCTCCCCTACTCAATCTCTTGACTTCTGGCGTAGGATCCTTTCTCATTATCCACCTCTATGTCATTCCTGCCGTCTCTATTCTTTCCTTGTTCCTCATGTTATTTGTTTTGTCTCAGTCTGCTGGTTTTGTGTCATAAAGAAATTTAGCAAGTCTTCTCACGGTTAAAAGCCAAAGCCCAACGACCCAACCAACAAGCCATGAACGAACCAGCAGGAGCCGCCGACTACTTCCATCAAGTGGCACTCAAGGCCTCAGTTGACGCTATCCCTCCCTTGAACGAACAGAACTATTCAATATGGCGAGACAAGATGCTAATGTTGTTTGATCTCAAAGATATCAAGGATGCCATTACTAGGAACACCGGCCAGATGTCCGTCAAACAGGATAGGGAAATCAGAGCAATCATCCTCTCCAAACTAGATAGCACAACCCATGCAAACGTTGTCAACTCCACCAATATAACATTGTCAAAGCTTCTCTGGGCTGAAATCACTCAAAGATTTGCATCGTCTGAAACCGCAAATTGAGCTCGAGTATTCAACCATTTTATTCACTCAATCTTCAACAAACACGCTGTTGAGGGTTTTGTTACAGAAATGCGGAAATCTATCACTCGAATGGCGGATGTAGGCATTGAGCTACCCAAAGACATTCTTGCTTACCTCTTGCTCTTCAAATTTCCACCCGTTCTCGAAAATCTTAAGCAGCAGATCATGCACATAGAGAAATACCTGATGGTCGACGTTGTGTTTAATCATCTCATCCAATACAAAAATGAAAGAATGGCCCAGAGCAAGACAAACAAAACGTCAACTGATCTCTCTCTCGTGTCTACAAAGTCTAGGGCCAGTAAAGATGAAAAGAAATATAAGATCAAATGTAGAGAGGGCTATCACGATCCCAACGCACCTCATCCCGAATCTTCATGTTTTCACTTACACCCACAAGCTGCGCCGGAATGGTGGATCAAACAACAGAACGAATGGAAGAATAAAACAAAAAAGAACCCAACAATCAACTACCATGCTCTACTAACTCTTTGGATCAATTCAGATGACACCCCCAATCTAATATTAGACTCCGGGGCTAATGTACATATTTTCAATGACTTAAAATTCTTCTCATCTATTGACTTGCAAGAAGACCTAGACGAGATCAAGACAGGGAAATTAGAGGCTAAGCTCAAGGTTCGAGGGACAGGTACCGTTTGATTAGAGTGGAAAGACTCGGTTGTTACACTCGAGGGCTGCGTGTACGTTCCGGATATCGTAGTGAATCTGATCAGCCCTGGGCTTTTGGCTCAGAAATGATGTACACTCACCCAAATTTGAGATATCTTCACGGTTACCCGCGGAAATCAAACTGTCCTCAAAGGCCTAATCCGCGATAGTCTATTTTTTATCAAGAAACCACAAACTGCAGGCCAGGACCAAGTAGTGAATCTATCAAATCAATCATCCTCCTCATCTGTGCAAGAACCTCTCTCTCTAATGGACCTACACAAAATTTACGGACACGCATTGACCACAACGCTGTGGTGACCAATCCAGGACACCACGAAAAAAAATATCTTTTTCGGTTGTACCCCTATGGGTACCTTCATTTCTCCCCATCTCTCAACTTCTCCCTGTCCTAGCGGTCTAGGAAAGGCCTCTTGCCTGTCTCTCCGCTTCAATCCCCTCTTCCTATGTTCAACTCCCACTTGTCGCGCTCGCGGCCCTGAATTTTGGCAACGCGAGCGATTGTCGAACCACTTTTGACGATCCCTTCTCATCCTCCAGAACTATCCTTGATGCCTCATACTCCTCCAATCTTCACCTCAGACAAACAAAAGTCGTCGGGATCTAGTTTGACTCATAGGATCGGCCGGTTGGCAAGCTTGGGAAATAAGTTTGTCGGTTGTCCCATCCGAACTGCTTCCAAGATCGTTAAGGTACATACTCCTACAACCTGCCATACCATCGGCTCTGGCTCCGGATCTCTGCCAGTTGTACCCACCACTCCTGGTTCAGTCTTGCCTGAGGTATTGGTCTCACCATCCTCAAGTTCTCTTCAAGGTGACACAAGCGCTTTGGACGATTCCTCAAAACAATCCCATGCCCCCCTTTGGGATTGTTCGATCAGCGATCAAGCTAATCCCCAATTGGCCCAATCTCATATCCATCCACCCCAAACCATCTACTTGAATCCATCACCCATCATCCGATCCAACCGACGACCGCGAGCGACCGCTCGCGGCCGTCGGAACCTTCACCCTGTTGTCGCCGCCAATCGGGCGGTGACAGCCGTTGTTGACACCCACCCGCGACCGCTGTCGCAAGTGTCCATCTGGTTGCCCGCGGTCATTCTTGACACGGGCGACATTTCTTTTTTTTTTCCTCTCATGTAATTTTTTTTTTATTATGTTTTCATTTTCCCGCACCTATTTGTAGTATCACTTGTACATAGTATACAGGGCCTCATGTCTATAAAAGGAGGGGCTCTCCCCTGCCTTTTGGCCCAGCATCAGAGGATCCCATCATCCTATCAGACCATCATCAGTAATCCGATCCAACCGACGACCGCAAGCGACCGCTCGCGGCCGTCGGAACCTTCACCCTGTTGTCGCCGCCAATCGGGCGGTGACAGCCGTTGTTGACACCCGCGACCGCTGTCGCAAGTGTCCATCTGGTTGCCCGCGGTCATTCTTGACACGGGCGACATTTCTTTTTTTTTTCCTCTGATGTAATTTTTTTTTTTATTATGTTTTCATTTTCCCGCACCTATTTGTGGTATCACTTGTACATAGTATACAGGGCCTCATGTCTATAAAAGGAGGGGCTCTCCCCTGCCTTTTGGCCCAGCATCAGAGGATCCCATCATCCTATCAGACCATCATCAGTAATAAAACTTATCTGTGGGCATCCTTCCCCACCTATCTGAGCAATTTATCCGGGTATATCCATGATTGCCCCCTTGATCCTTTGAGCCTCCATACTCAAACTCTGTCCCTTGTGACCTTGTTCCTTATCACCAACCAATAGCCTTGCTGGTTGAAGAAGAATTCCTGTCTGTCTGAATTCTTGGGTGTGTTATACCACTCTGATCCCTTTTTCCGACAATACTGGTCTTGATCTCTCCTTGATCATCTTTCTGGAGCCAATCACGTTTGATTGAAGAGGTTTTATTAAGCTTAAAACCTGGAGTGTTATACCTCCCTTCTTCTTTAAGGTTGAATTTTGCCACGCTATTCTTGAGTCCCTTGAGAAGTGTTGGGATATTCTTGCTCAAATTCGTTATTGATTCGCTTCTAGAGCTTCATAAACAAATTTCTTTTGTTTTGTTCAGCCTCCCACAGTTATCTGGTACTCTTCAAGCGCTTGATTGCGGAGAGTTTGGCAGGTTCATTGAGAACTTGGAGGTTTGTTGGGATGGAGTTGATCTTTCCTAATCAGCTGCTGACGACCAGAGTTATTAGCTTGTGGGCGTTGTTACTTACAACTGCCTTGTTCTATTGAACTCTGAACAAACCTTGACTTATTTTTTCAAGTCTTTACCTGCACCATCCTGCCTCAGATAGTGTTGTTTCCATTGCTACCGACAACTCTTATCCTCTTCCCTTACTTTGATTTCTCATCCATAAGGTTCTGGACCTTGATTCCGGTTACATTTAAATATTATTGTAACTCCTAGGAGGGCAGCCTAAAAAGCACCTTTCCCCTCCACAGAACTGCCACAGCTTAGCACCGTTTGGAGTCTTACAACGCTAAAACCTCTCCTAAAAAATCTTTTCACAAACAAGGAGCTTGACCAATTCCAGTGCGAAAGTTGTGTTTGTAGCAAAATCACCAGGTCTCCATTCCCCAATGTCTCCTCTCCTGCCACAAAACCTCTTGATTGAATCCACTTAGACTTGATTGGTCCTATTACTCCCCAATCCAAGGCTGGCCACCACTATATCCTCACACTGGTGAACAACTTCTCTGGCTATCTCGCTGCTTTTCCTCTCAACTCCAAATACGAAACCCCTGAAGTCATCATTGAGATACTCAAAACGGAATATAAATGATTAGGGTATTACCCCTCAGAGATATTCTTGGACAAGGGCACAGAGTTCACTAATTCCACGCTCAAGGTTTTTTCAAAGACAAAGCACATCAAACTACGAACTTCCAAGCCATACCATTTGCAACACAATGGACGAGCTGAGAGGGAAAATAGGACCATAATCAAATCGGCCCGCGCTACCTTCTCCTCATCAAGACTACCCAAAAATTATTGGCACGTCATAACAAGAAGCTGCTGCTTCATGCTCAACCAAGTCCCCAGAGAAGGTAAACACCTGTCTCCCTGGGAACTCATGTTTGGTAAGAACCTCCCTGCTGATTACTTGAAACCTGTAGGGTCTGCTGTAATCTATCTTGCGAATTGCGTTCAAAAAGGGAGAAAATTTGATGAAAAGGGGCTTGAAGGTGTTTTGATTGGGTTCAATCCCACCTTCCATTCTTATTTAATCCTCAACTCCATGGGCGCAATCGTCGAAACCAAACATGTCAGGTTTCTCAAGTCCCAGCTCCTGGATTTTCCCCTCCTCAAATCTCTGGGCCTTGATATCTTTTCGCAGCCCAACACAAGCTCCAACGACTCTGAATTTTCTACGAAGGACAAACAATATTTGACCAGAGAGATCAACCCAGATTCCTCTGACTCAAACTCTGACCTTGAAGATCTAGATCCACCTTCTACTCCTTCTCCTCCCCCGGAAGTTCCCATTTCTGCCCCAGAACCTAGCACGTCAGGTCTCTATTCAAGACCCAGACAAGAAACTCGGAAGACCCAAAGATACGGATTCCACCACTACTACAAACCGCAGTCTTATAAAGCTGCACGTAAATGTCCTGAATGGCCAAAGTGGAAGAAAGCTTCCGAGGATGAGCTAAATTCGATTGAATCTCAAGAGGTGTGGGAAGATTAATACGATACTCCAAACAACATCCTGAATAGGACGTGGGTATTTAAAGTCAAAGAAAACTGTCATGGCGAACCAGTGAAGTATAAGGCCAGACTATGCGTCCAAGGCTTCGATCAGATCCATGGGGTCGACTTTGAAGAAACCTGGGCCCCAACAGGAAAACTCGGCTCTTTACAACTCGCACTGATCTACGGTCTGAAGAACAATATGAACTTTACTCAGTTCGACGTAAAAGGGGCATTCCTCCTTGCTCCGTTGAAATAAACTTTAATAATCAAAACACCGGAAGGATCAAACAGGAAATCACCATACCTAAAACTTAAGAAATCACTATACGATCTTTGCCAGTCACCAAAGAACTGGTACAAAACACTCACTAACTGGATCAAATCCCAAGGATTCCAGGAATCGTCTAGCAACCCCTGTCTCTACCTCAACTCTGAATCAAAAGAGATTTTGTATTTCCATGTAGATGATCTCATCCACGTTGTTAAAACTCAATCTTTTGCCAACAATTTCTTGAATTGGTTTCTTAATTCCTCCTGCCATCCTCCTAATACTATCCTCGGCATGCTCATGGAATTTAAAGAAGATGCTATCCTCTTGAGCCAACCCAACCACATCGACCGCAGATTAGAGGAACTCGGACTTGCCAACTGCAAAGACATCCGCTTGCCGCTGACCCAGAATCTGCACCTCGAACCCGCAACCAATGAAGACCATAATGAATTCCGACAATTGAACATCAACTACCGCTCCGCCGTTGGACTCCTCAACCATCTATCTCAATACACCAGGCCGGATATCTCCTTCGCGGTGTCTAGCCTTGCAAGGTTCAATACTAAGCCTGACATGACCCACTGGAGAGAAGTAAGAAAGGTCTGGAAGTATCTCAAAACCACCAGGAACCTCAAGTTAAAAATCAATTTTGATCCATCTCAAGATGTGATTTATGGCTACAGCGACACCACGTGGGGTGACGACCCGGTCTTCCAGAAGTCCCAGACCGGCTATATTTTTTTTCACTATGGCAGCCCGATAGTCTGGAACTCATCTAGGCAAAGAAATATTACGCATTCTTCCACCAAATCTGAACTGAACGCCCTGCTCGACTGCTACCTGGAACTCAAATGGATCTCTCACCTGGTTAGTGAAATATATCGTAATCCTGAGATAAAACCTAGGATTTTCATTGATAACAAGGGTTTAGAAGATAAAATAAAAAGATTCGGCTCTCACTCAAAATTGCATCACATCAATATCAAGACTAAAGGATTACGAGAAGACTTCAATCTATCTCTGTTTGATCTCTCTTCAATCTCTACCGAGGAAATGATAGCCGACTCCTTGACTAAATCCTCCTCCATTGCTTGCATCAAATTACTCCAAGACAAGGTTTTCACTGAACTTTTGTCCGAATCCCCGGTAATCTCTCCTCTTGCCAGTCACAAGGGGTGTTGAGATGTCACAGCTCTGCGCTACCGCGCGCCTCCTTTCTCACCATCTGCGCCTCCTGAGGCGGCCATCTCTCCCGACCTGGCCTCTCCTAAAACTCTGGATCTCCTTCTGATTCCTTCTCCGTGACTTCTCTGTTCTTTTCTCTCTTCTCTGTTCTCTTCTTTTTTTCCAGTCTACAACCTCCTTTTCTTTTCCTCTTTCATTTCTCATTCCCTCAACTCTCCACCAACCTCTTACCTATCTACCTCGAAGATCTCAACTACCTTCCATCATCAACGGCCTCTCATCTCCTCTGCGTCGTGCGCCTCAACGTCTGTCGACTAGCCATCTCTGCCTGGTAAGACTCAACACTTCTGGACTCTCGACCTTGTTCAAATCTAATCATCAGACTGCTTCAAACAGCATCAACTCTCAACACAAGTCCTCCTGAAGACATCTACCTCAATCTCCACCATTCTCCCCTACTCAATCTCTTGGCTTCTGGCGTAGGATCCTTTCTAATTATCCACCTCTATGTCATTCCTGCATTCTCTATTCTTTCCTTGTTTCTCATGTTATTTGTTTTGTCTCAGTCTGCTGGTTTCGTGTCATAAAGAAATTTAGCAAGTCTTCTCAATTTGCAATTGATTGCTTGATTGATTTTAGAATCAATCAACTCAATCAATTCAGAAATGAATTTGAAATTGATTGCTTGATTCATTCTCAATCAATTCAGCAATCAGTTTGAAATTGATTGCTTGATTGATTCTCAATCAATTCAGAAATCAATTGGTAATTGCTTGCTTGATTTATTCTCAATAAAGTCAGCAATCAATTGGAAATTGATTCCTTGATTGATTCTCAATCAATTCAGAAATCAATTGAAAATTGATTCCTTGATTGATTTTCAATCAATTCAGCAATCAATTGGAAATTGATTCCTTGATTGATTCTCAATCAATTCAGAAATCAATTGAAAATTGATTCCTTGATTGATTTTCAATCAATTCAGCAATCAATTGGAAATTGATTCCTTGATTGATTCTCAATTGATTTCTTGATTGATTCTCAATAAATTCAGAAATCAATTGGAAATTGTTTGCTTGATTGATTCTCAATCAATTCAGCAATAAATTGGAAATTGATTGCTTGATTGATTCTCAATCAATTCTTCAATCAATGGGAAATTTGTTGCTTGATTTATTCTCAATCAATTCAGCAATCCATTGCAAATTTATTGCTTGATTGATTCTCAATCAATTGAGCAATAAATTGGAAATTCATTGCTTGATTGATTCTCAATCAATTGAGCAATCTTTTGGAATTTTTTCGCTTGATTGATTCTCAATCAATTTAGAAATCAATTGGAAATTGATTGCTTGATTGATTCTCAATCAATTGAGAAATCAATTGGAAATTGATTGCTTGATTGATTCTCAATCAATTGAGCAATCTATTGGAAATTGTTTGCTTGATTGATTCTCAATCAATTTAGCAATCAATTGGAAATTGATTGCTTGATTGATTCTCAATCCATTGAGCAATCAATTGGAAATTGATTGCTTGATTGATTCTCAATCCATTGAGCAATCAATTGGAAATTGATTGCTTGATTGATTCTAAATCACTTGAGCAATCAATTGGAAATTGATTTCTTGATTGATTCTCAATCAATTGAGCAATCAATTGGAAATTGATTGCTTGATTGATTCTCAATCAATTGAGCAATCAATTGGAAATTTATTGCTTCATTGATTCTCAATCTATTGGGCAATCAATTGGAAATTTATTACTTTATTGATTCTCAATCAATTTGAGCAACAATTGGAAATTGATTGCTTGATTCATTCTCAATCAATTGAGTAATCAATTTCCATGGGGTATTGATTAAAGTGTGTGATGAGCAGATGGTGAGCTATGATGATCATTGTGGTGAGCTTTGATAATAATTTTGAGCAAGGGGTGATTAGATGATGAGGCTGAGGGTTTGGAAAGGCACATTGGCCAATCTGGCAATGGCACAATTAGCCAAGTGGTTAAAGCATCCCTCATAAATGTTGAGCTCATGGGTTCAAATCCCATAGCGTCCAAAATTTTGGGTTGTAAAAATGCCACTGCCCTCAACAGATTATACAAAAAATTGAATCCCTTCTTGATCCTCAACCCAAGCGCAGTAGGTTCCTGGGAGGGCACAAGACGGGAGGAGATGATTTAAAAAATATACAAAGATGTGGAATTTTCAATCCATTGCAAATTGATCTCTCAATTTATCTGCAATCAATCTCTCAATCAATGATGAACCCATTGAGAAACCAATTGGCAATTTATTGCTGGATCCATTTTCAATCAATTGAGCAATTGATTGCCATGGGGTATCAATTCAAGTGAATTTTATAAGATGAATTGAATCCCTTATTTACCCTCACCCCAATCGTAGTATGTCAATGGGAGGACATTATTTGACAAACATACAGAGACATGGGAAGAATAGGGCTTCTCAGCATTGTCTAAAGGGGAAATTTTTGGATTGATAGTTCTTTAATTGCTCCTGCATCTGTTTGGATGAAAGATCCAGCCTAACTTTGGTTTTATTTTTCAGTTCATTGGCCATCAGGAGATAACCAATAACCTTAGAGTATGGAGGTTTTCCAACTTGTGTTGCATTGTTGTATTCAAAGAAAGAATTGTAGGTTGACAGAATTTGAGCCAGTTTACCAGGATGATTCGATCAGCTCTCTTTAGCTGACTTGAGCCTTTTGAAGCTGATTGGGGAAGAATTTCGGATTTTGAGTTCCTGAGGGATTTTTACTTTGGCCCATTCAATTGTTTAGTGGACTTTCAGGGGGAGGTTTACTGAGGGGCCATTTGAAAAGAGTTAGAGGGATGGAGAAATGAAGCAATGAAGGGTTGTGTTGAAAGCAGGGATGAAGTTATGAAACAATGAAGAAATGAGAATTAGGATATGATGAAAGCAGGGATGAAGCAATGAACCTATGAGAGGATGGATTTGATGAAATCAATAATGTGTGGTAAAGCAATGAGAGTGATAAAGCAATGAGAGTGGTGAAGTCATGAGGATAGCAATGAAGAGATGAAGAGCAATGAATCAAATTTTTGGATGAGGTTGGAGGTAGAATTTTTCCAATGAGGCTCACAGTTGAAACCAGAGGTTATGATGTGGAATACTGGGTTGAGGTGGTGAAAGCCTTTAAATACTTTATTCAAAAAAACCCATATATATCCAGGTAACTTTGAAACGTCTGATGTGAAATAAGTGGTTTTTTTGATTTTTAAAGTCAGTTTTGAAATTACAAATTTGGGTTGAAACCCACATTTAGAAGGCCTGTTTACTTAACTTTTATATGCCCTATTGAAAATATCTGGCATGGTGGGCAACTTATGCTAATTTTTCCATTTCTCCAGACCAAAAAAATGAAATAACTGAAAATTGAAATGAAACCAAAAATCAATAAAATCACAAGAAAAAATCCTGGAGCACATTTGCGTTCATCCAGCTGAAAATCTGGGTCCTGCCCTAAAATATGGGAGTGCACACCAGTGCACTGAGTATCAAAAAATGGAATTTTTGATTGTGTTTCACCTACACAGTTTGTAGTGAAGATGAGCTAGTGTTTGAGAAGCAACATAAACAATCTAACAAAGGTTTCTAAAGTCATCCACCAAACTCAAAAAAATAAAAATAAATAAAAAACAAAAACAAAAACAAAAAAAATAATCTCAATTCTGTCTGGAACAAAGGACAAATTTCTGAGTTTTCAATCATTCCAGGCCAAAAAAAAATTGAAAAATTGAAAAAAAAATAATCCAAAAATTAAAAAAAATACAAAAATCATGAAAATAAAAAAACAAAAAAACAAAAAAATCCTGGACCATATTTGGTTCTTTTGACTGAAATTCTTGGTCCTGCCCTCCTATATGAGAGTGTACACCAGTTAATTGAGTAACAAAAAATTGAATGTTTGATGGTGTTTCACAAACATGGTTTGTAGTGAAGATGAGCTAGTGTTTGAGCAGCAACATCAAAATTCTAAAAAATTTTCACTTTTCCCACAAGGAAAAGTTTCAAATACAAAAGAACTTTCATTGTTGTTAGCAAAAATTTGATGATTAAAAGAAAAATAAACACAATTGAAAGATATTTTGATTACTACAACCAAAATCAAAGCAAAATAATTTAAACATAAATTGAGAAAAAAAAAGCATAACACAATGGGAATTATTGTTTCCATTTTTGAAAAGTTATTGAGGTACTGGCGCTGCTTTTATTTTTTGTTCAACTTTTTGTTTGTATATTTCCAAGAAAAAAAATACAGAAACATTTATAAAAAAAATTCAATACCAATTTGTTTTTATGACAGAGCCCTTGAGGGATTTTTGTTGAAAAGTTCATGATTTTTTCCCTTCATATTTTTTATTTTCATTTTCTGGATTCAATAAAAAAAATATTTCAAAATGTAGACCACCCCTTCTATTTGGGTTGTTTTCATGGTTATAAATATTTTATTGGGTAAAACCTTTGATCAAAGTGAAAAATCATTTTTCATTCAATCTTTTTATGATATTCTGAGTACCTGAAAAGAAAGGAAATTCCATTCCTGATATTAAAAAACATATTAAAAAGGATGTGTTATTTTGAATTTTTTTCATGTGGAATCCAATTTTTTTCAGTCAGGAATAAATCCAAAAAATCCCAAAAATCATATTTCCAAGATTCCTATTTTATTATTAAAAAGTGTAAGAATTTAGTCTGAAAAGAGAATTCATTGAAAATTCAAAGGAATGGTTACAAGAATGCATTTAGTTTATTTTTTTTCATTTTTTATCCATTTTTAAATCAGTTTTTGAAGTTTTTAAAATATTTCCAATATTTTTGAATGCTTTTCAAATCAAATTCAAAAGAATTTGGTTTCAGAAATTTCAAAAATAAATGTAAAATACCTGTGTCTTCAGGAATATTCTGGTTTGTAAAGAACATAACAGGGATGGAAAATACCCCCAAATTTGTTTGAGGGTAAGGCTTTCTAAAAAAATAAAGCACTAAAAAATAAAAAAATAAAAATAAAAATAAAAAAATAAAAAAATAAAAAAATAAAAAAATAAAAAAATAAAAAAATAAAAAAATAAAAAAATAAAAAAATAAAAAAATAAAAAAATAAAAAAATAAAAAAATAAAAAAATAAAAAAATAAAAAAATAAAAAAATAAAAAAATAAAAAAATAAAAAAATAAAAAAATAAAAAAATAAAAAAATAAAAAAATAAAAAAATAAAAAAATAAAAAAATAAAAAAATAAAAAAATAAAAAAATAAAAAAATAAAAAAATAAAAAAATAAAAAAATAAAAAAATAAAAAAATAAAAAAATAAAAAAATAAAAAAATAAAAAAATAAAAAAATAAAAAAATAAAAAAATAAAAAAATAAAAAAATAAAAAAATAAAAAAATAAAAAAATAAA
This sequence comes from Puccinia polysora, assembly GCA_025617555.3. NCBI lineage: Eukaryota > Fungi > Basidiomycota > Pucciniomycetes > Pucciniales > Pucciniaceae > Puccinia > Puccinia polysora. Next base: position 9,001,344 of record CM062647.1, on the reverse strand, counting down.
AAAATAAAAAAATAAAAAAATAAAAAAATAAAAATAACAAAATAACAAAAAAAACAAAAATAACAAAATAAAGAAAATGAAGCAATAAAGAAAATAAACAATATAAAGAAAATAAAGAAAATAAAGAAAATAAAGAAAATAAAGAAAATAAAGAAAATAAAGAAAATAAAGAAAATAAAGAAAATAAAGAAAATAAAGAAAATAAAGAAAATAAAGAAAACAAAGAAAATAAAGAAAATAAATATAATCAAATAAAAAAACTGAAAAAATTCAATAATCAAAAAATCAAAAATAATGAATTAATAATAAAATAAAAAAAATCCCTTAATTAAAATTCAATTCAAACCATGTAAAAGTAAATCAATCAAATAAAAAATCAAAGAATGCACAATGTTATTATTAACAGGAAAAAACATGAAACAAAAAATGAAAAAATACATCAAGGATTTAATCATTTGACTGAAAATTTCCCAAATCATTAAAATTTCCAATAAAAAAGTTTGTACCCCAAAGAATGAAGAAAATATTTTATTTCCAAAGTATCCCAATTTTATTTATGAGAAATAGAGTAATGGAACCCTTAATTATCAGGAAGATTTGTTGGAAACCACTCACATTTCATGAAATCTCATGAATAATTTCAATAAATATGATTTTTTTGATGATGTTAACAAATTTCTTCAATAAATAAAATTGAAATCCCCATAATTACAAATCATATTTATTCCATGCCTTCACTAGCATTACTTGGAATAATCAAGAACTGGTATAAAGAACTTTTCTCAGGTTCCTACTCAAATTATAAAACAAATATTCACAGAGTCACAACCAAACCAAAAAAAGTTCCAGGTGCTACATGTGCCAGGAGGTGCAGCTTTTTTCATGTTGAATTCAGTGGGGTGGTGGTGTTCCTTCCCCCCATTTTTTTATTATTATGTGGTTTTATGTGGTTTTATGTGTTTTATGTGTATTTTTTTTATTTTCAATTTTGATTTTTATTTCTATTTCTATTTTTATTTTTATTTTTATTTTTATTTTATTTTTATTTTTATTATTTTTTTTTATTTTTATTTTTATCTTTATCTTTATTTTTATTTTTATTTTTATTTTTATTTTTATTTTTATTTTTATTTTTATTTTTATTTTTATTTTTATTTTTATTTTTATTTTTATTTTTATTTTTATTTTTATTTTTATTTTTATTTTTATTTTTATTTTTATTTTTATTTTTATTTTTATTTTTATTTTTATTTTTATTTTTATTTTTATTTTTATTTTTATTTTTATTTTTATTTTTATTTTTATTTTTATTTTTATTTTTATTTTTATTTTTATTTTTATTTTTATTTTTATTTTTATTTTTATTTTTATTTTTATTTTTATTTTTATTTTTATTTTTATTTTTATTTTTATTTTTATTTTTATTTTTATTTTTATTTTTATTTTTATTTTTATTTTTATTTTTATTTTTATTTTTATTTTTATTTTTATTTTTATTTTTATTTTTATTTTTATTTTTATTTTTATTTTTATTTTTATTTTTATTTTTATTTTTATTTTTATTTTTATTTTTATTTTTATTTTTATTTTTATTTTTATTTTTATTTTTATTTTTATTTTTATTTTTATTTTTATTTTTATTTTTATTTTTATTTTTATTTTTATTTTTATTTTTATTTTTATTTTTATTTTTATTTTTATTTTTATTTTTATTTTTATTTTATTTTTTTTTTATTTTTATTTTTATTTTTTTATTTCATTTTTATGTGATTATCTTTGTTTATTTATTTCAATTTATTTTTATTTATTTTAATACTGTTTTATTTATTGATTATTTATGTTTTTTCTATTTTTTATTCATCTATTATTTATTATTTGCTTTTTTTGTATTTTTTCATCTTCATTTATTTATTTTTATTTCTAGGCCAATGTTAAATTTGGGACCAATGGCTTGAGAAAGGGCGTGAATTGCTGTTCACAACCTATATGTATTTAGAATGGCAACTCATGACTCCACAAGGAGGGGGAAAAGTTTCTACAACTGAAACGTCCCCCAGGGAGTTGCAAGCCCCCAATTGCAACTCAAAAAGGGTTGCAATTGGGTTTTTCACAACCCTTTTTGAGTATAAATCAGGAGTTTGGGACTTCCTTGGGGATGCGCAAGTCATGAGCGAGGGTTGCACTGGTTTTCCTGGTCCATTTGGGGAAAAGGGGCCATTTTAGGGGAAAATTGGGGTAACTAGGCACCCCTGGACCACATTTGAGTGCTGTGAACACCAATTTGGCAATATGGCATAGTATGTGGGACTATCATTTGACCACAAAAAACTAAATTTGCAATCAAATAATCTGCCTATTGGCAAAACCCTGTACACACAACACATGCCTTTTGTATAATTTTTTTTTCAACCCAAAAGTGAGCAAACTTTTGAAGTTGTTGAATTTAAAATTGAACTGAATACTAAATTGCTGTTTGATTTTGTTTTTTTATGGGAATAGTGGAAAGCCCAAGCCCCCCTGTTCAAACATGGCTATGTTAAGGGACTTAATTAAAAGTGTCCTCAACAAAGCTTTGGAGGAATCTAGGGATTTGGGTAGGGGGTTGGAAAAGAAAAAATTTGAAGCCCCAATTGCATCCTCATCTAGGGTTACATTTGAGGAACAAGATTTTTCTTCACAATTGGAATTGACCAAAGGTGGTGGGTAAAATTCCATATGAAATTTGACTTGGAAGGATTTGGCTTGATCAATACTAATGTAATCACGTGGGGTGTAACTATTTAATCGAGAGGTACCATAACGCTTGACCCTCCTCCTGTGAGTGCCTTTGCTAGTGGGAAAGTATCCAAGATTTATTTCAAAAAATGCGCAGCAATGCATGGCTACGCATTCAAAATTTGCAAGTCAACAAAGGATAAATATGTGGATCTAGAATGTGAAAGATTTGTGGTATATGAAGGGTTTTACATCACCAAAATCAAAGGCAAACTCACACAAGGAAGGTTGTTTTTCAATTCATGATCCTTGAAGGTTGTACAGTGGCAGATCCCACGTGGCATCTCTCCATTATAAATGGCTACACAATCATCAACTATCTGAAAACCCCTCAGTGCATCCTCAAATGAGGAGAATCCCTGGTCAAGACTTGGATTAAATTAATGAAGGCATGAAAGATTGGCTCAAGACAATGCAAATTAAAAGGAAATTGAGCAAGATTGATGGTGTAGAATACAAACAATCTATAACATTAAGCAGAAGGTAAAGCTAGCATAACTGGATGGGAAAGGTTTCATGGACATTCTATTGAAAATGCTCCAGGCAACCTAGTGGGTTTCCAGGTAAAAATTTGGTTTACAGGGTCACTTAGAGGCCCTTTTTGTGGCTCATCCTGAGTCTATAAAACTTTGCACAAAATACCATCATATTGCATTTTTTGATTTTACCTATAAAACAAATAGGTACTACATCCCTCTATTGCATTTTGTAGGAATGACAGCCAACAAGAAAACATTTGCAAAGGCTTTTTTTATAAAAAAAGAAACATATGATTTCTAAAGTTGGGCTTTTAATAAATTAAAGGAGTTGGCTTATGATCACAAAAGGCTTCCCAAATTCTTTGTGACGGACCGTGAAAAAGCTCTCATTTGTGCTATTGAGCAGAGTTTCCTTTTGTCATTGGGACAGCTGTGCTCCTGGGAATTTTCTAAAAATATTCAAGCAAATTTTAAAGTTTGCTTCATTAATGAATATGAGGTATGGAAAGTTTTTATGACTGTGTGGGCAAAGTATGGGGCCTCTAAAACCAAGGGGGAGGCAGAATTCAAGGATGCAGAACTCAGAGTAGGCCAATTTATTGCTTCTTCTGTTCATCTCTTCTGGGAATGCTGATGTTGAAACTTGTATACAGTGTTTCTTGAAAGAACATGAGGATGAGGTTGAGTATATGGAAAAGAACATTTTCACTATCAAAGACACTTTTTTAATGGCGTGTACTTGCCTCAACCCATACTTTGGAAATAAACTAGTGTCTTGAGTAGAAGGGAGCCCATGCTAATTTCAAAAAATTATTTTAGGGATCTCTGGGAAAGATTTTAAATTTGTGGGAAAACCTGGAAGGAACAATTGAAAGCTGAATCCAATCAGTTCCTGACTCACTTTAAAACTCTCAAATTAATTTAGGAACTTTTCTTCCAAAAGAACTTTGACCTTTGGGTTACAAATTGTCAATTGAGGCAATTAAACTCATTGGGGAACAATTTGAGAATTTAAAGCGCAAGCATGATGGCAAGGTGTGCTCAAAGTATTATTCAAAAAAAATGGGCTTTCTTTTTTCCCACATTTTACTTGAAATACTAGCATCAAGAGGATCTGTTGTGCCTGACGATGTTTGTACTCAGTGGAGGTTAGACTATGACCCTCAGTGGAGGTTAGACTATGAACCTTCCAGTGAAGTAAGTTGGGTTTTTGGGTTTTTTGAAGGGTACCAATCTTAGGATTGAAATCAATTATAGGAGGAAGATTAATTATTTTTTTTCTTTGTGGAAGAATGATGCAGATATAGTGCTTGAAGAATCACAATTGTTCAACAAGTTGAATTTCATTCTCATGGGAAAAACTCAAAAAGTTAGATTGAATAATTTAAAGTCCATGGTCAATTTTACAGCAACTTTGATTTCCAAGGCAAGGCTTGAGACAAAGGTCTTACAGTCCAGACGTGGTAGACAAAAATTGAAAGGTACTCATTGTGAAATTCCAAAATTTGAACATGTTGAAAGAGAAATTAAGAGGGAAAAAAGGGTTAAAAGGGATCCAAAAAGACAAAAGATAGTAATTATTTTGTTTTGAGTGTTCATTTTTATGTTTTAATATAATTATGGGAAAATGTGTTCTGTAGTGCAAGGAAAGATCTTAATCTGATTTACATAGTTCAGAGGAAGAGAATGAAATTGATTTAGGATTGCTTCATTTGGAACCAGAATCCTTTTCCAGAAAGGAAGAAGAAGAAATGGAGGATTCAAAAAGAAGGTCATCTTTGGTTAGTATCAATTTCTTTAATGAGATTAGAATTTTGGCTAAATAATTTTTGATTTTAGGATCCAACATTGAATTATCTGCATCAAATACCTGATAACTTACACAAGTTCTTGGGGGAGGTTTGGGCTCTGGTTGTTGATATAAAATAAGGATTTAGAGTCATTGAAAAATCACTTCAGTATGATGAGCATGGATTTTTTAAAGTAAAAAATGAATTGATTGAAAAATTGAGGAAAAATAAGATGTTCTATTCTAAGATCCTTGGTGGAATTAAAGATGTTGAAACAATACAACAAATAGTTGATTTTAATGGAATCAATGAAAAGTTTCCCTTATCAAAATATCTTTCAAATTTAGAAATGGGTCAAATAATAGCAGATACTTATGGAAGAACAATATGTTTCATTTCATTGGATTCATGTTGTACTGATACTCCTATGAAAATGGGCGTAAAAGGTCAATCAGATCCAATTTTCATTCGCTTTTTCAACAATAATCACTGGGTTCATCTTATACTTCAGAGAGAAATGATTTTAACCCTGGCCATTGTTTCAAAACCTGCTTCTTTGAATTGTAAAAAAAGCTTCTGTTTGGGTTAATCATCTAAAATATCAACTCAAGTTGTATTCTAATTTATAGGAATAATTTTTATTTCATTTTTTGGGTTTGGGATCTGATGCTGATCTTGTAATTCTATTAAAATTAAGGTGTATCACATTTTGAACTTCATTATGTTGAGTTTTTGTGTTAAAATCATTATGTTGAGTATTTTGAATGAGATTATATTGGTAATTCAGTTAAAATTGTGTTGGCCTGATCCCATCATGAGGATTATTTTTCCTTCTTGTGATGGGATCAGCTTAACACAAGTTGAACTTGATTTTTTTTGATATTTTTACTTTAGGGCCAGTCCATTAAGGTGAGCTTGCTAGAAGTCTTTTTTGGTGTTTTCAATTTAGAGCTAGTCAAGTTGAACTTGTATTTTTTGTCATTTTTACTTTAGGGGCTGGTCCATAGACTCTTTCATTGTTTAATTAATTTCAGGTTTTTCACTTTAGGTCTGGTCCATAGACTGTTTGATTTTTCATTTGGTGTTGTTACTTTAGGACTGTTCTATAGAATTTTTCATTGTTTATTGATATGAGCTGCACATTTGGCTGCGCATTCATGGCCCCAGAGTGGTGAGATGTTTTGAATTTCCTTTTAATATTTTTTTTTTTCAATTTGTTTGATTTTTTTCTTTTTGTGGTGTTTTTGTTTTGTATTTTCAATTTTTGATTTATTTTGGCCGCCCATTTATTTTCAGAGCAATGTTTTTCTCTGGCATCCAAACCTTTGTTTCACAAATTTGGAAATCATCGCTTGGTTGCGCCCCTTTGATATTTCACGCAAAAAAACTTGATTTCACGCAAGTTTCAAGAATTGATTGTTTTTTGAATTCTGAATGCGCATCCCTATCGCAGGGTTTCTTAAAACCCAAATCAAAATCTTTGGAAATTTTTGAAGAATTAGAGCGCCTTCAAAAATGCAATCAAAAAATGAAAAAATTCTGTAAAAACAAATTTTTGCATGGGTTTTTGGATCCTTATTTTGGCTATTTGAATTCACTCTTTTTGGTTATTTCTGATTCCATAAATTGCAATCATCACTCAAAGAGTTTTCAAATCGTTTTCCCATATTTTTTGGATTTATCCTTTCACCTTAAAAAATTCCTTCAAAAAATCCAAAAAATCAAGAAAAATCAAATTTCTCATTGGACATTTCCATCTTTTTATTTTCCTTTTTATTTGATTTTTCTTGGTGATTCAAGCTTCATAAGAATTAATGCCGCAATCAAAAATTATTGCAATGTTTTTTTTCAGATTTTTTGAATGTATGATATTACCTTAAAAATACCTTTAAAAAAGAAAAAAATTTGAAACATTCAATTTTCTCATTGGAATTTTGGATCCTTTTTTTGCCTTTTTGATTAATTTATTTGGGTTTTTCAAGCTTTTATAAATTTAAAACAACTACTAAGGATATTTTTAAACTTTTTTAGAGAATTTTTGGATGTCATTTTTGACCTTTCAAAATTCCATCAAAAAACAAAATAATTTGAAAGATTCACTTTTCTCACTGGATTTTTGAATCCTTTTTTGTCCCAAATAATTGATTTTTTTTTGCGGTGATTCAAGCTTTGTGAATATTTTAAAAAAACAGTTCATCAATACTTTTTAAATATAATCTGCATTCTTGCATACACCTTACAAACTTCATTCAAAAAATCAAAAATATAGAACAAATATGGATACAAATGTTAGAATTTATTCAACTATGTTTGGTGTTATTTTTCTACTGGATTTTTTTTGGGGGAAAAAATCTCATTAAAAAGATCCAAATTTCTCTGAACAATTTTTTTCCAAGATTTGGAATGCTTTGTCACAAAGCTTTTCCAAAGTGGAGCTAACCTGGGAGCTAGCCAATGATCAGACTTGAACTAAAATGAGACTATATGTTTGGATTCCTCTAGAAGGATGATTCAAATAGGGGAAGTTTTGAAATTTTGAGTGGGAGGGAAATTCAGAGGAAGATAAGTGCAAGTAATTAAAGAAAAAAACAAGACCACTGGAAACTTATATGTTTCAGCCAGAAGGCAACCATGGCATGGAAATTTCATACACATATTTATGGGAGCTAGGCCATGAAGTTGGTTTAGTTGCCATCTTGCTTCTGGGAAATTTTCACCCCAGATATCATGCAGTGATGGTTTTTCCTTGAAGATTTGGTTTGAATCAATCCATTTCACTATTTATTTCCTGAATTCAATTCAGTCTTCTTACTTCCTCCCCAAACATATGGCTGCTGCTTTAAACCCGCAGTTCCCATCCACTATGACATCTTGAACATGTGAGATATGTGTAATTGCTGTTTTGGGGGAAACAAAATCTTTTCATTGGAAATACAAGCAAAAATCAGAATTTTTTATAACAGAAAATATGGACTAAAGATAAAACTCACTTCTTCAATGGATACTTGGTAAAAGATTACAGAAGAAGAATAAGATGATGTGCAGGAAACCCAAAGAAAAAGCAAAAAGAAATCAGACAAAATTAAACAATGAGAAAATACCAAATGTACTCACTTTCTCACTGATTCTTGGGGATGCTAATACCTTCTTCCCAGGATGATTGTAAGGGGAATCACCATCTTCATTGGATACCTTTATTCTCTTGATTCTTTTCCACACATTTTATTCAGGAGAAGCAATCTGCTTATTCAAAATGGTTTCATACCTCTGATAAAAGTTTGGATGAAAAAATTAATGAAAAATAATAACCAAAAAATTATCCAAAGATAAAATAAAATAAAAGCTCACCATCATAACTTAATACACATCTGGCGGCTCTTAATCTGCTGAATCTTCCCCTTCATCAAAATCTGGCTCCTCAAAATCTTCTGAATATTCCTCTTCAGTGTGAAATCCACTCTATGTTAAAAAAATGGCAAGGACTCATTAAAAAAACAAACCATTTCAGAAAAAATAAGTATAGTTAGAAAAATAACTCTTCCTCTGATTCCTCCTTCTTTTTTACCTTCCCCTTTGCTTTGATGACCTTGAAACTTCTTGAAACCTGAGCACATAAGAAAAAAAATTAATTATGAAATTTGATATTATCTTTCCTTTTCCAAAAAAATGGTGACTGACCTTTGAATTTGCTTAGGATTTCCTCTTTGGCCTTCCTCTCCTATTGGGTTCTTCTAAATATTCATAACTAGATGGATCTCTTTTGCTTGAGGAATGGGAGATCTTCTTGAAATTATTGGCTTATCATTTGGGTCTTCCTCTTACTTTGGATCTTTGAGTGGAATTTGGCTTCTCAATCAGGTTAAGTTGAAATCTGCCACTGTAAAGCTTCATGCTTTCATCCAGATAATATAGCTTTTCCCCAGGTGGCAAATTGCTGAATTCTTCAAACATTTTAGTCAAATATAGGTTTCCATTACTGTCTTTGGTTGGAACTTCAATATTTTCTGAATCTTCAGTTGATTCAGGGTTCAAAGTAAACTGGAGAAATGAAAATCACAATAAATCAGGAAATCATTCATTTGAGCTTGAATTACAAAAGAAAAACAAGAGAAAAACTTACTGAGATGGGAGCTTTGACATGCCATTGAGGATGAAAATCATCAATTTGGAAGATTTCACCCTTTCTGATATCTAATTTGGCTTTGTGAACAAATTTTATACCCATGCAAGTAGAGTAATCACAGATGTTTCAATTGGTGGAAGAATCAGGACCTTGATTAAAAGAATCAATGATTTTGATGGAAAAGTGGCTGATCTTTCCAGTAGGATGATCTACACAGTGAGGCAAACCAATGAGATGCTTGAATTCTTTCTGAATGGCTTCAATGACTTTCTCATGGATTTGGATGGTGGTGGAACTGTCAATTTTTTAAACTACATTATAGGAAGAGCCAATAGGAGAATTGATGAATCTTTTAATGTAGGAGTAAGAAAATTCTATTCTTGATGTCCTATTGTTTCCAAAGTGAAAGTATTTGTTTGCAAAATAGGAGACAAATTTTCTTTTTAGAGGAATCCATTTTTCAAGAAGGTGGTCAGAATTGGGAGAATTACAGACCAGAGAATTTTTTGTGAATTTTTCCTGATAGCTTGATTCAAATTTTGAATAAAAAAACTGGTGCCATTTTTTCAGATATAGCTTCCATTCATCTTCAGATTTAAAGTGCTTCCTGCAATTAGTTTGAATATTCTTGAAAATTTGCCAGACACAGAGAAGATGATGAGAGGAAGGGAAAACTGATTAAATAGAACTAATAAGTACTTTTTCCTTGTCTGTCACAATCACCAAAGGTTTTTTATCTTCAAAGATTTCCTGAAGTTAAGTCAGGGACCAATCATAGTTCTGTTTTTTTGCTTGAGATTAAAAACAAAAGGCAAATTAGATGCTTCTAGAAGAATTTTTTACCCATATAATATCAAGAAGGGGCATTCCAAATTTGTTGGTTTTATATGTACATTCCATCATAATGAGAGTAGGGACAATTTTGAGAATTTTCATGGAATCAGGGTGTGAAATGAATAATGAAGTAATTTGACTATCCAAATTGTTCATTTTTTGGTAAAAAGAAGATTTCTATATTTCCAGTATGAGTTCTTCCACAAGGGTTTTTCCATCAAGCACATTTTTTTGTATTTGGGGTCTTTTTTTGTAAATTGTAGGTAGATTTGTATGGATGGGTGTTGATGATTTTTGTATAAGAGAGTAGAGAATTTTTAAATGGAGAACTCCAGCGGTAGATAAACTTTAACCACCTCTGTTTTCTCCCCTTGTATTCTTTGGTGGATGGGATGAGTGGAAGGATCAATGGAAGGTGGATGGTTGTGCTCTGGAAATATAACCTACACCACCCAAACACACAATCTTGTTGAAATATTCCCTCATAACCAGAAAGCACAATTGGTTTTTCTTGATTTTTTTAATTTGGTGGAATCTTTGCTTGGTTTATATTCCCCAGATTTATCACATTGATGATTGTAGGACTGATTCTTGCAATTTGATACTCTGGTAGGTATGGCATATCCATGGGAATTTGCCTATGATTGGATAGCCTCAACCAGCTCCTCCCACTAATTGTATGATAGCTCAGGAGGAGGGGCCAGAGGGGTGGAATCAAGAGTTTTAGTATATGAAGAAGGAGAAATGTGATTTGAATCACTAGTTTGATTAGATGAGATAATGCAGGATGGGCCTGTTGAAACAGTTGAAACAGGTCTGAAAAGTGGGTGGATGTTTTCTTGAATCATTGGAAAAGAGATGTTCTTGTTTGACATTGTGTGGAGTTTTGAGCATTTTTGATGAGTGGTTTGTGGTGTGGTGTGGTGTGGTGTGGTGTGGTGTGGTGTGGTGTGGTGTGGTGTGGTGTGGTGTGGTGTGGTGTGGTGTGGTGTGGTGTGGTGTGGTGTGGTGTGGTGTGGTGTGGTGTGGTGTGGTGTGGTGTGGTGTGGTGTGGTGTGGTGTGGTGTGGTGTGGTGTGGTGTGGTGTGGTGTGGTGTGGTGTGGTGTGGTGTGGTGTGGTGTGGTGTGGTGTGTGTGTTGTGGTGTGGTGTGGTGTGGTGTGGTGTGGTGTGGTGTGGTGTGGTGTGGTGTGGTGTGGTGTGGTGTGGTGTGGTGTGGTGTGGTGTGGTGTGGTGTGGTGTGGTGTGGTGTGGTGTGGTAGTGGTGGGGGGTGATGGGAAGATGAAACAGGTCAAGGGGGTGGTTTATAAGATTATTAGGGAATTCCAAAATTTGTGGTGGTCCCAGGAAAACATTTTCAGTCATATTGAATATATGCATGTGAAGGGCTCAAAGAGGGGTGAATTTTTTGTTTTGTGATGGAATTTTTCAATATCAAAAATGACATTGCAAAATTCTGAAAAAAAAATAAAAAGCTCTTTAATAGTCTTTTTTAAAATTCTCAAAGCTTGAAAAACCAAAAAAAATTAGTCAAAATGGCAAAAATAAGGATCCAAAAGTCAAATGAGAAAATTGAATTTTTCAATTTTTTTGCCTTTTTAAAGGAATTTTTTAAGGTAAAATACAGCTTATCAGATTTGGCAAACCCGCCAGTAGAAACTTGCCATTTTTTTGACCAAACCCGCCATTTTTAATGGCAGGTTTCTGAGATACACATACCCCCTAACTGGTGTATTTCAAAATGGCGGTTTTCATGAAAATGGCCAATTTCCGCCCCCCCCTCTGCATCCGTCCCGCCCACCCCCCTCAACCAACAATTGGTCCTGCCCCCCCCGCTTGACTGCCAACGGCCAGCCCCCCCCCTCCTTCCTTTGCTCTGCCCAACCCAAAACCCAACCCAAGCCTGACCCAAAGGCCTGGCAAAATTCCCTCACACCCCGTAATTTTTTTTTTTTTTTTTTTTTTGGGTGCTGATATAATGTTTTTTTTTGGTACAGTTTTTTTGTTTTTTTTGGTGATCCCATTTCTGGTGAACTTGGGATCAATTCCAAGTTTGCTTTCATTTTCTTTGATCCAATCTTGTTTCACCAATGATGTCCATTTGACTGACTGTTTTTTTTTGGTTTTTTGTTTCAATCCCTCAACCACTATTGGTGAATGTCCAATTCTTTTCCCACCCGCCTCAAAATGTTGGACAAAAAATTTAATCCCATCTTGTTCCTCATCCCAATCAGATTATATGGATGGGAGGGATCAAGATGGAAGGAGATGGATTGACAAACATAATGAAAGGTGGGAAAAATATGGCCCATCACCAAAAGAGGGTTCAAGTAAGAGATTCCAAAATATCTTTGGAGGTTTCTGGGGAAGGCATTAATGAAAAGGCTGTCTGGTCTGGTCAAAAACTGCGTCCTTCAAATCTGGACCCTTCAATTGTTGCCAAAAAGAAAAATAATAGTCAAAAACCCACCCAGGAAGAGTTTGAGCAAGCAAAACAAAAAATCAAACAGTTCCATTTCTTCCACTTGGGAAAAGTAATTGTCCTTGATTAATCTGATCACCAAGCCCTGGTTGCAATAATTGAATTTGTTCCCTTGGATAAACTCTCAGAAAAAGATAAGAAGGACATCAACTTTGTCACCACTTTCCTTCATTTTTCAAAAAAATTTGTCAACCCAGTTGGTCCTTCATGATCTTGGGGTGGAAAAATTTGGGAAGTTGGATGGAAAAAATCAATGCACCCTTCAGAGTTATTTGGAATTTATTTGAATAAATCATGAATTAGATCTTCTCCTCAAGAGTATGCTTTCCTCAACCTTAAGATGGACAAATTATCCCAAATTCTTGGACAAATGGTTTGCAATTTGGCCAAACGTTCCTTTGAATCAAACTGTGATTCCATGAAGGACAAAAACATCCCTTCTTTCTCTTTGTTGGAATTTGGTTCCAGTCCTACACCTTTTTATTGCTCCCAACACATCACTTTCACCTTGGATTCTTTTTAAAACTCTCCTCATATTGAAAAAGGCAACATCTCTGGCTTCTCCTTTTTACTTGTGGTTCCAACCAAGAAATAAAATGGTTGACTTATTGAAAATACAGAAGAATATCAATTATTGGATGGCCAATTTGTTTTCCTGACCTTGGCTTTGGAATTTATTTCAAGAAAAAATGTGTAGTCAAAATGGTTTGGGCAGCTAATAAGTACAAGCACTGTACCTTTCCTGATGTGGACACAGCAACCCATACCAGACTGGCCATGTCACTTCAGATTAATAAAAAAACCAGAAACACTGTAGGGACTTGAATAATGGCCAAATTTACTCTAGAAAACAAATATAAATAAAAAAAATCTGTATGTTGGTGGGGTTGAGAATACTCTCAAACGTTTTAATCAAAAATATTTTTTTGTTTTTCTTTCACCCATGCAAATATATTTACAAGCCCAGAATTTTATTTATCTGCTGTATTTCAATTACTGTTCTACTGCTACCAATGCACGCCAAGGCTACTCATACCTTATCCTTTTTTTTGGTTTCAAGTTGTTCCCTCTCCTTTTCCAGTTGTGCTTGCTGTCAATCCTTCTCCGTTTCCTCTTTTTGAAACTCTAGCTCAGGATGTTTCAAATGCCACTCAGCATCCCATTTTTGTTGATGAGCCAAACTCTTGGCTTTCCGCTTTTGAACTTCCGTGGCCAGTTGAAAATCCCACTTTTGCTTTTCAAACTCAAGTATTTTGGATTCAATTTGTGATTTTGACTGTTTTTGGCAGGGGAAAACCAATGAACATGCTTTTGAAAGCAAGGATATTCAATCAATTGACTTACATGAATCTTGCTTCTCCATTATTTCTTTAAAGCCTGAAAAACTGGAAGTGTTCCTCCTCTTTTGATGAATTTTGGGGTTGATATTGATGGAATTGGAGGCCTTTTGCTTACCCTTGAAAGAGGACGTATGAGTCTGAAAGTAGTCACTAGTGTTCAAAGGCAATGTGGAATGCCCCATTGGCTTGATTTTTTGGCCATTCTGGAATGGATGAGCCTTTTTTAAAAAAAATCTGAAATCATTCAGGATTAAACAGACAGAAGAGAAAACAGCTTGGTTCCTTACTTGAACAAATTTTGAGAGTAATGGAGACTGAGGAGTATCTTGTTCCGCATTGGAATTGTTGATGAGAACTGCTAACCCAGGAAGAGATCAATCCAAGGAAGGAGGGGAGGGTTCTAAGGTATGGTTTGACTCCTCAATCAACATGGAAGTAGACGTGATTGGAGCTGATTGTGTTTGAATATCCTCCTTGGCATTGGATGGGGGGTCATTCCTAGGTTTCATCAGGATCACCATTGCTAGGCTGAGCATCCCCAGCCAAGTCCTCAGCATCAACTGAATTAGATTTTTGGACATCAAAAGCAGCTAGGGGGTTGATTTTGGCCTTCTTTCCAAAGATTTCATCCATTTGAATATAAAAAGGACAAATGAAGTCCAACTTATAAACCACCAAGTTGATTCCCTTGGCTTTGTCAGAGTTGGTGATACCCAATCCAGTGGAGATTGGCATGGAGTGGGATTTTTTATACTTGGCTTTATAATTCTTGAATTTCTCCCTCATCTGTTTTGATTACAGATCCAGCCTACCTTTGGTTTTTTTCTTGATTTCATTGGACATCAGGAGATAACCATTGCCCTTAAAGGATGGAGTTTGGCCAATGCGTGTTTCATTTTCCAATCCAAAGCAGGCATCATAGTTGGAGGGAATTTTGAGCCAGTTTACCAGGATGATGTGATCAGATCTCTTGAGCTTACTTGAGCCCTGAAAAGCTGATGGGGGAGGATTGCTTGAGCCCTTGGAAGCTGATGGGGGAGGATTTTTTTTTTGGAGTTCCTTGGCTATTTTTTTTTGGTGTGTTGGACTTTTGTGTGGACTTGCGGGGGGAGGTTTGCTGAGGGGCCATTTGGAAAGAGTAAGGTCAATAAGGTGATGAGAGGGATAAAGTGACAAGAAAGATCAAGTGATGAGAGATATGAAGTGATGAGAGCGATAAAGTGACAAGAGAAATAATACAATGATTGGATTCTTTGGATGAGGTTGGGGGTACAAGTTTTCATTGGAGGTAGAGTGATGAGAGTGATGAAGCAATGAGACCAATGAAGTGATGAGAGCAATGAAGCAATGAGAGAAATGAAGCAATGAGAGCAATGAGAGCGATGAAGTGGTAAGTGATCAAGTGATGAGGGTGATATTATTGATGAGAGTGATGATGAGAGTGATAAAGTGATGAGAGTGGTGAATCTTTTTAAGATGAGTCTGGAGGTAAAAGAATTTGTGATGAGGTTGGAGTTAGAAGGAGGTGGGAAGCCAGGGGTGGATGACCTGGACAGGTGTTGAAAGCCTTTCAATACTTTATTTGAAAAAACCCACTTATTTCCAGGTAAATCTGACACGTCTGATGTGAAATAAGTGTTTTTTTTTATTTTTAATGGCGGATTTGGTTTGAAACCTCCCATTAAAAAATGGCTGGTTTGCTTAACTCTGATATGCGCTAATAACACATGCAAAAAAATCCGAAAAAAATTCTGAATTCTCCTTAACTGTTGTTTAACTTTATGATAGCTTGAATCACCCAAAAGAACTAAATAAAAATTAAAATAAAAGTATTCAAATTTCAAAGGATAACTTTGATTTTTTGATTTTTTGTGTTTTTTGAAGGAATTTTTTAAGGTAAAAGAATACATCCAGAAAATATGGGAGAAATATTTGAAAGCCCTTTGAATGTTTTTCAAAATTTATGGCAACTGAAATAACCAAAAAAAAAAACTAAAACTAAAATAGTCAAAATAACAATCCAAAAACCCATGCAAAATCTTTTTTTATGGAGTTCTTTGATTTTTTGACTGCATTTTTGAAGGGGTTATAATGCCTCAAAAATTACCAAAGTGTTTGGTTAGGAGTTTAAGAGCCCCTGCTACCAGGCTGCGCATTCAGAATTTAAAATTAATGAATTCTTGAAACTTTCATGAAAGAAAGTTTTTTTGCATGAAATATTGAAGGGGTGCATTCCTGTGAAAATGTCAAAATGCGTGAAATAAAGGGTTGTATGCATGAGAAAAATAATTCCCTCATTTACTATCTCTTCTTTTCTTATTTTTTCAATTTTTAATTTGTTTTTAGTTAGTTTAATTTATTTGAATTTAGGCCAATGTTGAATTTGCAACCTCAGGGTTTCAAACTGGCATGAATTTCCATCTGCAACCCGTATGGGTTGTGAATGGCAAATCATGAACAAAAAAGGAGCAAGCCAAGTTGCTTTCAACTTGCAGATCCCCTTGGGGGTCTTGAACCCCCATTTGAGACCTATTTTGAGTCACAATTGGTGAGTTGCAACCTTTGTTGGTTTGCAACCTCCCAGGGGATTCCTGAGTCGCAAGCAGGGGTCGCACCTGTTTTTCTGGAACATTTGGGCTACTTCCCCCCTCCAAATGGGCCCTTTCAGGGTGGATTTGGGGTACCTGGGAACCCCTGGATAACATGTGAGTGCTTCCAACCCAAATTTGGGTATCTGGCATACTATGTGGGACTATTGGACCACAAAAATAAACTTGAAAATAAAACATTCTGTCTATTGGAAAAAACTCTTGACACAAAATATGTACACACACAACACACGCATGTTGCATAAATTGATTTTTTCTCAGAATTAATTTTTGTAAACCCAAAAGTGAGCAAAATTTTGGGGTTGTTGGATTCAAAATTGTGTTGAATACTAAATTGTGGTTAAACTTTTATGCTTTATGCAAACAGTGGTAAGCCCAACCCCTCGCATATTCAAAATGGCTATGTTAAAGGAATTCATTAAAATTTTAATTAAAAAAGCTTTTATGGAATCTAGGGATTTGGGTAGGGATTTGTAAAAGAAAACATTGGAAGCCCCAATTGAATCCTCATCCATAGTTACAATTGAGGAACCAAATTTCTCTTCACAAAAGGAACAAGTTTTACTGTCACAAGTTGAATTTAATAATGGTGGTGGGTTCACATTTCATATTTCATTTGACTGAATTGAATTTGTTTTGACAAATACTGATGTAAATAAGGGGTGCCACAACTGCTTGAACCTCCTCCTGTGAGAGCCTTTGCTACATGGAAAGAAACCAAGATTTATTGTCAGAAATGGGCATCCATGCATGGCTACACATTGAAAATTTTCAAATCAAGGAAAGACAAATATGTGGATTTAGCTTTCAATAAATTTGGGGTATGTGAAGGGCCTTGTCTTACTAAAGTCAAAGGCAAACTCACACTAGGAAGTTTGGGTGTCATTTCATCATCCGTGAAAGTAGGAAGATAGCAGATCACACGTGGACTGTCAGCCTCCTGGATTCCAAGAATCTTTCTATCCTTTAGCTACCAGAGGTGATAGAATAAATAATACATATATTATTTAATAAATACAGCTAAAATCTGGAAAATATTTGGATAAAGCTTATTGCATGGTTAATTGGTTTGGTTATGGTTTATTGTTATAAATTGTTATAGATCAATTGATTATTCAATATTTTTATAGAGGAGCCACAATTATATTGGGGATCTTTGACACCTCTCTTCAGGTAATTCATTATGAAAACACGTAGTCCTGGTTACTTTGGGCCCTTTAGTTTGAAGGATATTTTGCCCAAAGATAATATGTATATAAAATACACGGTGGAGTGGCAGGGCTTTGTAACCAAGTTTCCACAACAGAGAAAGGATAATAAGACTCACTTGTATATTATTAAATACTTAGGATATCTGTTTGGGATGTGCACTGATGGGTTAAACCTGTATACTGGGGTTATAAGGTTGTTCAGCAGTTTAAATTGATAAAAAAATTAGTTTGAGGACAGATATTATTAATCAGACTAAGCCATAAATCACTGAATTATCTCTTATAAGTATTTGATTACCTTGGCACAGTGTCTGGATATAAATATAACTGGGTCTCTGGGTATCAATATCCTCTAAAGAGCTCTTTATTTATATCTTTTGGAGTCCCAATATTGTCCTTCTGAGGGGTACAGGGGCTCAAAGGGACGTACACTGAGGCTAGCAGGGTAACCAGTGATATCCTGTCACGTTTTCTTGGTGCTGTGACACGGGTAGCATCTAATTCCACAGGGTATAGGAATTATTCTAATTTATAATTGATGTTTGGACGTGTGAATAAAACTAATCTGTCCTTTTTATTAATTTTTTAATTAATTATCTTTAGTAAATGTTCCCAGTAAGTTAATAATTATTTGAATAGAAATTCCTACGGATATTCTGATTTCAGGTGAGTTCTCATTATGTATTAAATAATTGGAGTAAAGTCATGATATTGATATTACTCTTTATTTTCAAATTTCAGTTGATTTACTAAAATAATTACTTAAAAATGTAAGTCATGGGTATTCATGTGATATTTTTACATCATAAGTTTTTTTAGTATGTCGCAAAAAATATTGATGTCTAGAATTTCTCACAATAGTATATTAAAGTATTTTAATATATTTTTAGAAGTAGTCATTATCTTATTTTCGACATTTTTGGTACTTTGAATTATATTTAATAAAAAATACGTATAAAGTTTATTTAAGTATTTTTATATAATTTTATGTAATTTTAGACTATCTACTATCCATGGGAACATTTATTACATATGTAGAATGTTCCCATATGGGTTGTAGCATGTTTATGCGGTACCTAAGTTTCTCAGGCCGCCTGTCACTTTGTCAACCCGTAGTCCCACGGCTGCGTACTTGTCAGAGGCCCGAGGCTGCGTACACAACTTTGACAGAGTGAAAGGGCTGTAGCTCAGCTGCGCGCAGGTTCATTAGCTGCCGCAGCTGCATGCCAGAATTGTGACAGAACACATTTCCGTCTGTAACTCCTAAAATATACACAACACCTCAATTCTGACTAAATTTTAGGTATAAAACCTATACGTGAAAATACATGTGAAATATTCATTTGGCCAAAAAGTTCAATAGTGGTGCCGTGGTATTTTGGTCTTTCTTTCCTTAATTTTTTCAAAATATAAGGAGTTGGATTTAAAGGGTGGGGTCAAAGAGTGACCCTACCTAAGTTTGGGTGGAGAATCCATTTTTGCAATAATATTTATTGTTTTCCTCCTCCTTCTTGCGTTAATTTTATTATTATTATTTTTATGTTATTTTTTTTACTTTTGCAGCTTTCTCTGCAATAGTAGCAAGCTGACATTCCCCCACTCCAAGATATGGCCATATCTGAAAAAAATCTGTAGCATGTTGGGAAAAAATCAATTCCATGTGTTTTTCAGTTCCTCTTTCTGGCTCTGTAGTTTCTGAGATGTATTGGTTCATCAGGTATTTTATTCTCTGGTAACCATTCATCTTTGTCTGCAGATTCTCCTTTGTATCTTACTAAGTATAGTCTAACATCTTTTCCTTGCATTCTCTCTTTCTTGTCTCTCAATACCCTGCTTAATTTCCCTTTTTATTTCACAGGGTCAGGTTCTATTGGGATTATTGCTGGAGGGATGTTGATACCTTCCCTTGTTTGAATGTTTTTTACTAGGCTAACAGGAAATACTGGGTGTTTTCTTGATAATTCTTTGCTCAAGATTACTTCTATAGCATTTTTGCCATGCATCTTTTTGATAACAAATGGTCCAACAAAGGCTAGTTTCAGCTTTCTTTTACCTGCTAGATTGTTGAAGTTGGTAGTGGATATCAAGATCTGATCTCCTATTTTAAAGTCAGGTTCCCTATTTGATTTGTCCCATCTTTGTTTTTTGTGTTCTACTGCTTCTTCTACACACTTTTGAACATGATTATTTGCCAGATCTATCATTTTCTTAAAGTGAAGATATGTTGGATGAATTCTGGCTAAGTTATACTTTAAGTTATTCCTAGGGAGTTTTGGAATCCATCCTCTTTCTAGTTTGTAAGGGGCTTCTTTGGTAGTAGAATTTTTACTGCTGTTATAAGCCATTTCTAGAGCTGGGAGTAGGCTTACCCAATCACAGCAATAACCATCTTAGTTTTTGTATTCTAGACCAAATCTACAGAACCTTCTTAACATATCTTTTAGGGTTTGTATCATTATTTCAGCTAAGCCATCAGTTTGGGGATGGCATGCTGTAGAAAATGCTAGAGTAGTACCCAGTATATCATGTAGATTCCACCAAACCTCAGAGGTGAATTTGGGGTCTCTTTCACTGATTATAATCTTGGGTATACCAACATCAGCTATGATCCTATTCCAAAATAGTAGAGCTACATCCATAGCACTACCTTCTTTGTGGTTAGGTAAGAATCTTGCCTTCTTAGAGTATCTGTCAACTATAACCAGGACAGAGTTATATGAATGAGTACCTCCAGGGGGGAGGCTGGTGACAAAATCCATATTAATGATTTCCCATCTAGTTTTGGGTTCAGAGATCTTCTGTGTGAGTCCAAACATTTTTCCAGTAGTTTTATTAGATTTTTGGAAAGTCTCACAGCTAGTAACATACTTAATAGTGATTTCCTTCCAGTCTATCCACCAAGCAGTTTGTTTTACTTTCTCCAAGTTTCTTTCTGTGGATAGATGACCTGATGATCAGTTTTCATGGCATTTCTGGAGTATATGTTGTATATTTTCTTCATTGCTTAGTACTAATACACTGGAATGTTGGTGTCTGTAGTAAAGGAGACCATCCCAAAAGGTAAACCTTCCTGCTTTATAAGGTTTAAGTAATGAAGCAGGCAAACTATTTTTCAGATCTGCTTCTGTGGATTTACATCACATAATGGTAATCAGCAGCTTGATTTCAGGGGAGTAGTTGTCCCTCACTATGTTGAAGAAAGCAGTATCTAATTCACATAAGTGGATCCCCATTATTGGAGAATTTAATGCAAAAAGATTGATGTTCAAGATAGGAAAGATATCTTGATCCTCAGGGTCATATGCTGTATTGCTAGATTCATTAGGCAAAGCATTCCTACTTAGACTATCAGCATTCTGATGTTTAGCTCCAGATTTATGCACTATAGTCATTTGACCTCTATACTGTTGTATAGAAATTTGCCACCTGAGCATATCTCTTCTGGGGGTTTTCATGTTCATGAAAGTTCTTACAGCATTAACGTCTGTGATCACCTGGAAAGTGGTGCCTTCAAAGTAATAGTGTAGCTTTTCTAAAGCCCATACTAGAGCCAAACATTCCAACTGACTGGCTCCATATCTCTTTTCTGTATCTTTGATATGTCTAGATATGAAGAGTATTTGTTTCTCCACTGGTCTGTCTTCTTCTATACTTTCTTGATGTATAGCAGCTCCTAACCCTTCCATACAGGCATCAATTTATGGTTTAAAGGGCTTGGAGTAATCTGGTGAATGAGTAAAGGAGTAGAGGTCATAGATATTTCTATTTCCTCATAGTTTTTCATTCTCTCATGTTTCATTTCAAATAGAGTGTTTTTGTTGCATATTTTGTACATACTCTTAGTTAGCATAGCAAACTTTGGTATGTATTTTCTGTAGTAACTGCAAAAACCAATGAAAGAAAGTAACTCTGGTTTTATTTTCAGGCGTGGGTCTGTTCATGACAGCAGCTATCTTATTTTGGTCAGCAGCTAGAGTTAGACCAGAGACTATATGCCCTAGGGCTTTCAATTCTCCATATCCAAAGTTGCATTCCTTCATGGATACTTTGAATCCTGCTTTGGAGATAGTTTGTAGTACTAATCTTATTTGGTTGATATGAGTATCCCAATCATCAGAATATATGATAACATCATCTATATATACCATCATCCATCCTTGTCTGATGTATGTACCTAGAACTGTATCCATTGTTCTCTGGAAGTGTGATGGGGCATTCTTTATACCAAAGGGAATCCTTAGATATTCATATATTCCCAAATGACAGATTATTCTCATAAACTTCCTGCTTTCAGGGCTTATAGGTATCTGGTGGAAAACTTTAAGAATATCCATAGTAGTGATATATTTGGCCTTGGAAAAGTTATGTAGAGCATGATCAATCTGGGGTATAGGATAATAATCTGCCTGAGTATAATTATTGAGCATTCTGAAGTCTCCTACCATTCTTGAGTTTTCATTATGCCAAGCTATGATTACAGGTGTGGTCACATCTACCTTCTAATTGTGCCCTACTTTCCTTAATACTTGTAAGTTTATCAGTTCTTGGATATGTTCCTCAAGAGCTATTCTAGACTTAGGGATAGAGGGATAAGCTGGTCTTCTTAGGTTTGGAGGACAAGGAGGCTTAATAGTCAATGTTAATACCATGTAATGTCCTTTAATATCACCAATGGGATTATCTTTAGTACAAAAAGCATTTTGGTTCTCAAAGCAGACTTTCAATATATCTTTCTTCTGTTCCTCAGAAAGTTTCATATTCAGAGCTGCTTGAGAGAATTATTCTTGATTAAATTCTTCTAAATGCTTTTGTTAAGTGGAAGAGGGGAAGTTAGATTGGATGCTGCATATCTTAAACTTCTTTTCCCAATTACTACCCACTTTAAAGTATTTCCCTTTACTTTGGAACACATCTATACCATATAGACATAAAGCATCATTACCTATTATCAGGTAGTCACATAGTCCATTGAGCAATACCACAAATTCCACTTGTATTCTCAAAGATCCTTTAGTATGGGGTAATATTATAGGATCAGTCCATCCTCTAATAGCATTCATGGTAGATTTGCAAGATTTAAACTTGGATTTTGGGACGGGCAGAAGGTGTTCTTTTCAATTGGGATCCCATTTGTTTAAGAATTCAGTACAGACACATGAGCAGAAAGCTCCACTATCCAGTAATAAAACTATAGTTCTGTCTCTATAAAATCCTTTTGCATAGCAAGTTTGACCATTAGTATAACTCTTGCCACTCATAGTTTTAACTTTTAATGGTTTAATGTCTGTGATATGTCTAGAAATTTTGGCAGGATCCCATTTTTGGGGCAAAGTAGAGTCCCCATGGATGTTATTGATTTCTAAAGAGGTGCCAATATCTCCTTCTATAACATTAACAGGGTTGGTCAGGATCAATTTGCATTCGGAAAGGGATCCTTCAGTATCAGCTTTATCTTCATAGTTCTGATTCCCTTCAACCTCCTGCTCTCCTTTAAAGACTGCTATCTTTCTTTTTGGTAATGGGAAGTCTTGTCTCATATGCCCTGTCTTGTTACAATTCCATCAAGTTCCAGGCATTCTCTCTTTGTCCCTGTTCTCATTAGGTTTGTTATTATCAGAGGTATTTATCAGAGGGGGTTGATCTCTGGTTTTGTTAGTGTTGAAGTTCTCTTTAGGTCTAGAAGGAACCTTCTTTTCTAACCCATTCATGTCTATGACTTCTTCTAACACATTGATTAGAGTTGGTAAGTCAGCATCCACACTCATCCTGCATCTTACACTATGGTTAAGATTTCCAGGACACAAGTTGGGGAGTCTTTCATTTACTTCCTCTTTATCATCATCTGGATAGAAGCAATCTAGTCTTCTCTTCTGTTCCAAGCACCATTTGTGAGTCTTATCCTTGGAGGGGTCAAATGAGGAATTTTCAAAATTTTTCATCATTTTTCTTTTCCATATTCTAGAACCAAATTGTTATTTAATTAGAAGTTTCCAACAATTCCATGTTAAGGATCCTACTTCTTCTCTTTTACTGATAAACCAGTCTAAAGCTGCCCCTTCAAATAGTCTGGGCAGCCTGACTACAGCTATAGCTTCTGGTAAGTCATAAGAGTTAATGGTATAGTCAATAAATTTAATGAAATTTATATGATTTTATTCTCCTTCACCAGAGAACTTAGGCCATTCAGAAATTGGTGGTAAAAGTTTGAGGGCTTGTTCCATCTCAGGAGTAGGACTGGGCCTGAAAGTTTCACTCCTATGCATTCCTAGTAAGGGTGGTGCATAAGGTGTAGTTGTTTTTCTGGGAGGTTTTGGTTCCTCTGTGGTACTCCCTGTTAGAATTATGGCCAGGAATTAGCTTAGGCAAATGAGCAGTATTTAAAGCAAAAGAAATGCTGGACACTGGGTGTCAATATTGTCTAATGGGGCTCTCACAATGGGGCAATATCTTGGATGAATTTGATTGGAATGATGAATGAATGGATGGAAAACAGCAGGGAGAAGAGCTTCTTAAGTACAAAAGATTGGCCTCTTGTGAGCCCATGATACAACAAGCCAAAAGGCAAATTTTCCGCCCCAAAAGAGCTCTACAGGCTCTACTGGCCTTGTTACTTGGTTTGGACTACATCAGCCCACATGGCATCAGTCCCTGTACCCTTACAACCAGCCTATTCCGGTTACTTCTGTTGTTTCCACCTCAATGGGGATGAACCAGCCCCTTAACTGTTCAATCCCCTTGGCTGGTTGTCCTTTACAACCAGCCATGATGACCTTTATTGCCTTGTTTACGGGCTGGTTGCCTCATGCAGCCAGCCCCTGGCCCCTCAAATGGGCCAGGTGGGACCCAGGGCACACCTGGGTCTGGTCTCAGACTCACATGGGGGGGTGTGACTGACGGACATGCTGTCCCCCCCCCTCTTTCTCTCAAATCCCTGGTGGGGGCGGTCAAATCCCCTCACCAGGGGCCCTGGGGGTCAATACCCCCAGGGCGTTGTCAAGTAAGTTGGCCTGGGAGGGGATCAGGTCCTCCCAGGCCCATTGCTCCTCCCCCTTGGTAAAGGGGGGGAGGGGAGTGCCCCTAATCGGTCCTTTCAACCGCTTGATGGTGGAGGGGTGGTGAACTCCCCCCACCTTCCGGTCGCTCAGCTTGCAGCCGGCGCCGCCACCTCCTTGGGCAAGGGGGTGGTCAGGTCCCCCCTACCCTGACCAACCGCGCTGTTGCGGTTGGTTGCTGGCTGGTTCAGCTCAGCCAGCTTGCCCCCATCCCCCTTGCAACTGCAAGCGAGGGGAGGGGGAGCAAGCCGGGGCCGCAAGCCCTGGCTCCGTGGTGCTGGTTGCCTAGAGCAACCAGCCGGGCCCGCGCGGCATCCCACTGCGCAGGATCCCTCGGCCGCGCGACAGCCCCGCGGCGGGCCGTTGGGCCCCGCGTGGGCCGCGACGCGGGCAGCGGGCCCGAGCGGGCCGCGAAACGGGCGGCGGCCCCTAGCGGGCCGCAACAGGGGCAGCAGCCACAATGGGCCTCCCCAAGCCCAAATTTTGAGAATAACATACTTTGGCGGCCCAGCCCGTCTGTCCAAGTATGTCCACAATAAAGCTTGGGCCCTTTTATGCCCAAATAAGCCCATTTTGCTTGGGTGGTCCATCCACCCTGGCGGGACCGTGTCCCAAAAGACCATAAAAACGTGTTTTGGCGCCCAAATGCCCAAAACCAATAACACCCACATAGGCCCATGTGGCCCATGTGTTGTCAAATGGTCTGTGGAGGCCCATTTTTGCATCCCATTTGGATTACACACTCCTATGCACATTATCTGAGTGCATCCGCATTTTAACACACCCCCTTAATCTGAAAGGGATGCCATACGCATACTAGACACAAAAACTTCATGTCTTTTCCTATCTAACGCCTTAGTTAAGATATCCGCAATCAATGCCCCAGTAGGTATGTACCGTAACACTATATCTTTGCAGTTAACTGCATCCCGTATATAGTTATAATGAACATCAATATGTTTTGTTCTAGAATGGAACACTTGATTTTCTTCCAATGCAATGGCACTCTGGTTTACAGAATACAACAACGCAAGCCCTTGTGGTTTATGAGTATCCTCTAAGACCTTCCTCAACCATTTTGCTTCCTGTGAAGCTGACAAGTACGCTCTTTACTCTGCTTCTGTTGACAAAAGACTTATTTCTGACACCTTTTTAGGCATCCAAGACACTAGATTCTTTCATAAGAAGAATACAAAACCACTTATTGATTCCCTAGTGTTACCATCTGCCCAACTTGCATCAGAATAACCAACCAAGTCAAAGTTCAATGACTTTGAAAACTGCAGTTGCAGACTTCATGTTCCTTTAAGATACCTCATAACTCTCTTAAACGCTGACCAATGCCTCATGCATGGTTTCTCTAAGTGTTGTGACAAAATCCCAATTGCATAAGTAATATCTGGCCTTGTACACTGCCCCAAATAATTCAAAGATCCAATAGCTGATCTATAATGATTCCCAGGTTGAAAAAACTCTAGATGCTCTTCATCTGTAGACTTTTCTAACCGAATGTTAGACTGCATTGGAGTACAAAACTCCTTTGCATCTTCTAAGCCATACTGCTTAAGTAGAGCTGACACATAATGGTTCTGATCCAACCTGATCCCATTCTTGCTCTTACTAACTTTCATTCCCAGCACCTGCTGTGCCAGACCAAAATCTTTTATCTTGAACTCCTTTTTGAGTGTATCCATGACTCTCTCCTTACCATTCCCAATAATGATAATTTCATCAACCCATACAAACAAAATTGAATCCTTTCTCACAAAGAGGCAAGGGGAAGCCAAACTTGTTTTGAAACCAATCTCTATCAGTTTCATGCTCATAGTATTATACCATGACCTAGCTGCTTGCTTCAATCCATACAGGGATCTACACAGCTTGAGGACATACTCCCCTTTATCTGCTGAGAAGAAACTTCTCACACAGATTTTCTTCATAGTTTCTGGCTTGGTCTCAACCAGCCATTCCTTGAAACCATCAGGAATTGACATATAAACAGTCTCTTCCTCTCCAAGTTTTGCATGCAAGTATGCAGTCACAAAATCAGCCTGCCTGATTTCTTCACCCAACTCCACTGCCAAAGCAACGATGTACCTGAAGGTGGACAGCCTTCCAGTTGGCAAGAAAGTCTCCTGGTAATCAATACCCTCTCTCTGTTCAAAGCCCTGTGCAACGCATCTAGCCTTGAACCTCTTCAAAACTCCATTATTATCAAACTTCTTTTTTAACAATAATCTAGACCCAAAAATAGTCTTTCCTTTTGGAACTGAATCCCGCTTAACCACTTCAAATACACTATTATTCTCTATAGAATCTAATTCCTCGAAAATAGCTGTCTTCCAATTGGCTCTCTCATCAGAATTCATAGCTTGGCCAAAGCTATTTGGGTTAACTCTATTACCCATTTCTGAACTCAACTGTAGAATCTCATTAAGCATACACTGTTCCTGAAGTGTATCTTCCTCATATTCCGCAGAAGCATAATGGGACTTCCATTCCCCATACCTATCAACAGGCATTCTCATCCTGCCACTCCTTCTAACTGGAGGTGGAGGCTCATCAGGTTCTGATTCCACAGACTCCCCTGAAGTGGGTACTAAACCCTCCTGTGGCACGTCTGCCACCTCAATATCAACACTAATGATATTCTCTTTAGCCTCTGCTGGGGAAATAGGCTCCAATGCTATTTCCTGCTGTGATTCCTGAACAGCACTAGGTTCACCCCTTTTGAGTGGAAAGGTACTTTCTTCAAATTTTACATCCCTACTACGGATAACCTTTCTTGTCCCTGGACAATAAATCCTGTATGACTTACTTATTAAGTCATAGCCCACAAGTGCCCCTTTTCTGGCTCTAGGATCTAACTTTCCAACCATCTCATGATGGTGGACACTATAATACACCAAGCAACCAATTTTTCTTAGGTGTGATGTTTTGGGGTACAACTTCCAGAACTGATAATGAGGACACTTCCCATTAACACTTACAATATTGTGCAACAGACACACTGTGCACACCAACTCAGCCCATAAAAACTTTGGTAGACCAGATTGAGCCATAATAGTTCTGACTTTGTCCAATAAAGTCCTATTCATTCTCCTAACTATTCCATTGTTTTGTGGAGTACTAGCAGTAGTAACTATATGAGTGATACCATAATCATTCAATAGTTTCTCAAAATCTTTACTCAAAAACTCACCCCCTCCATCAGTAATAACCCTCTTGATCTCCCTCATCAAACCATTCTGTTTCCAGACTTTGAAGATTACTGAAACCTCCTCTGTGGTTTGATCCTTTGATCTTATTGGTTTTACCCAAACAAAATTGGTTGCTGTATCAACCAAATTGATGAAGTATCTTGCCCCTCCAAGAGACACTGGTGAAAATGGCCCTGCCAAATCAATGGAGAATTCCTCTCTAGGAACTTCTGTGCGGTCTCTACCCTTTGGGAACACATTCCTGGTCTTGGCCCCTAAGGTACAACTCTCACAGTTTCTGTCCTTTACCTTATGGCCACTTCTATTTTGAGCAACAGTGCTCAGAGCTGAAAACTTGAACAAGTCAGCACAGAGCAACTTCTTCCGAACTTGTCCACTCAGGATAGTTCTCCCATTAAAATCAATAACAAACTTATCTTCTTTAAGATAACAAATCTGGAAACCCTTTTTCCAGAGCACTCCAAGAGACACAAGGTTATAAGGCAGATCTGGTATATAGAACACTTTCTCAAAAATTATTTTGAAACCCATGTGATTTGCAAGAATAACTTTTCCAATCCCCTTAATCTGGATTGTTCTTCCTTTTTGGCCAATATTTACAACACCATCAAAATCTCTAAGATTTGAAAACAAATTTGGCTCAAAAAACATGTGGTCTGTACAACCAGAATCAATCAAAACAAGAACATCATCCTTCAACAATCCTCCTGTAAGGAATGAAGAATTATCAGCCACTGATATTTTCTCATTTTCAAGGTTAAGATTACACACTTCATAATCAATCAAGTCCATCTCTTGATCCTCTTTGATTTTAGCCTTCTTGTTGGGGACTTGTTCCACAAAAGCTTGTTCCATTGAAACATCCACTCCACCATAGCAACATTTTCCATGATAAGGTTGACCTCTTTTTCTTCCTTTTCATTTTCCTCAAATTTCTTCCTTTTCTTGGCCTCCTTGCAATCCTTTGCATAGTGCCCCTTCTTCTGACAATTATAACACAAGACCTTTGATAAATCCTTTTTGGCCTTTGCCTTCTTCCCAGATTTTCCTGTCTTTCCCACCAGAGCAGTTACTATGCTCTCCTTCATCTTGAATTGAAGATCATACTTTTCAATCCTTCTAAGCACATCCTCTTCTCCTGGAAGGGGATCCAACTGAGATATGATCCTGACCAAGGACTCATACTCTTTTGGCAGCTTTTGAAGAATTAAAAGTGACAAACACTCAGGATCCATGTTCAGCCCAGATTACTTGAACTTAGCAATACTATATCTAGCTTCCCCCACAAATTTTTTACAGTTGCCAAATTTCAACTTAAAAAATCTATTGAAAGAAATCCCCTTTTCATTAAAAGAGTCACCAGCATACTTTGACTTGAGAATTTTCCATAAAACACTCCCCTTCCTCTTCTGTTCCTCCAACAGAGTATCAGCAACCCATGTTACATGATGCTCATCCAAGTGTCTAAGAATAAGATGATAGGCCTTCTTCTCCACCTCTGAACTGAGCAAAGTATCATCTCCTTTCATAATATCCCCACAACAGATGTTATCCAACTCACTGTCAATAAGGACAGCCCAAGCATTATAGTTCTGACTATTCAAAACTATCTTGGTGGAGCTGGCCTCTGGGATATAAGAAATCTTCTTGGAAAACTTGAGGTCCTTGAGGTTGTCCAAAATAAGGTATAAGGGTCTATCTTGCTTGAAATAATGATGATGATGGTAATGATAATGTGTTAGAATTATTACCAGCAATTAGCTTAGGCAAATGAGCAGTATTTAAATCAAAAGAAATGCTGGACACTGGGTGTCAATATTGCCTAATGGGGCTCTCACAATGGGGCAATATCTTGGATGAATTTGATTGGAATGATGAATGAATGGATAGAAAACAGCAGGGAGAAGAGCTCCTTAAGTACAAAAGATTGGCCTCTTGTGAGCCCATGATACAACAAGCCAAAAGGCAAATTTTCCGCCCCAAAAGAGCTCTACAGGCTCTACTGGCCTTGTTACTTGGTTTGGACTACATCAGCCCACATGGCATCAGTCCCTGTACCCTTACAACCAGCCTATTCCGGTTACTTCTGTTGTTTCCACCTCAATGGGGCTGAACCAGCCCCTTAACTGTTCAATCCACTTGGCTGGTTGTCCTTTACAACCAGCCATGATGACCTTTATTGCCTTGTTTACGTGCTGGTTGCCTCATGCAGCCAGCCCCTGGCCACTCAAATGGGCCAGGTGGGACCCAGGGCACACCTGGGTCTGGTCTCAGACTCACATGGGGGGGTGTGACTGACGGACATGCTGTCCCCCCCCCTCTTTCTCTCAAATCCCTGGTGGGGGCGGTCAAATCCCCTCACCAGGGGCCCTGGGGGTCAATACCCCCAGGGCGTTGTCAAGTAAGTTGGCCTGGGAGGTGATCAGGTCCTCCCAGGCCCATTGCTCCTCCCCCTTGGTAAAGGGGGGGGGGGAGAGTGCCCCTAATTGGTCCTTTCAACCGCTTGATGGTGGAGGGGTGGTGAACTCCCCCCACCTTCCGGTCGCTCAGCTTGCGGCCGCCGCCTCCACCTCCTTGGGCAAGGGGGTGGTCAGGTCCCCCCTGCGCTGACCAACCGCACTGTTGCGGTTGGTTGCTGGCTGGTTCAACCCAGCCAGCTCGCCCCCATCCCCCTTGCAACAGCGAGCAAGGGGAGGGGAAGCAAGCCGGGGCCGCGAGCCCCAGCTCCATGGAGCTGGTTGCCTTGCGCAACCAGCCAGGCCGGCGCAACAGCCCCGCGGCTGGCCGTCGGGCCCCGCATGGGCCGCACCAAGGAACACAGGCGGCCCCAAACGGGCCGCAACGCAGGCAGCGGCCCCGAGCGGGCCGCGACGCAGGCAGCGGCCCCAAGCGGGCCGCGACACGGGCAGCGGCCCCGAGCGGGCCAAAACACGGGCAGCGGCCCCTAGCGTGCGGCGACAGGGGCGGAGGCCACAATTGGCCGCCCCAAGCCCAAATTGTGAGAATTACATACTTTGGTGGGCCAGCCCGTCTGGCCAAGTATGTCCATAATAAAGCTTGGGCCCTTTTATTTCCAAATAAGCCCATCTGGCTTGGGTGGCCCATCCAACCTGGCGGGCCCGTGAGGGCCCGTGTCCCAAAAGACCATAAAAACGTGTTTTGGCGCCCATATGCCCAAAACCAATAACACCCACATAGGCCCACGTGGCCCACGTGATGTCAAATGGGCCGTGGAGGCCCATTTTTGCATCCCATTTGGATTACACACTCCTATGCACATTACCTGAGTGCATCCGCATTTTAACACTCCCCAAGGGGTTGGTCAGATGGAATTTTAAGTCTCTAAGATCATTCTTGATCAGATTAAGTTACAGGTCCACTTTATTATTAAGCAGATCTAATTTCTCACTAAGGGAGAAAATGGAGCTGTTAGTCGTGGTTACCAATTCTTCTTTTAAAGGTTGAAAAGACATAATAAAATATTCTTGGATACCTGATAACATATTCTCAATTGTTGGAGTCTGCCTGATTCTACCTTGATTAATTTTCTCCAATAATTGTTCTTTATTTCTTTAATATCTTCCATTCCTACAGTTTTTGTTTGTTTATTAATTAATTTGGCTTCTACTGAGGTTAATTTATCCATCTGGGTATAAAAACCGTCCAAATTTCCACAAACAATCTTCATATTTTTGGGCATATCATTAGAAAAGGAAGTAATTACATCAGAGGTTGGTTTGGGTTCATAATTAGAGGCTAATTGTTGTACACCTTTTTCCACTTGTGAACAAAGGATATTATCTGATCCCAATCCTTCTTTCCCTTTGGCTTTGGATGGGAAGAAGATCTCTTATTTCCTGATCCTTTGCCTTCAGTTGGGCTAATTGATCCCAAGGATTCCACGTTTCTAAGTAGGATTCTACCTCTTTCCTTGGAATAATATTCTGAAGAGCTATCTGGGTAGCGTTTGCCTGGGAGATTATCTTTTTCATAGACACCATGTCCTCTTTGGCTTGGGCTTCTTTGAAATCTTTGCAATATTTCACATGCTCCCTGACTAAGTCTTTGATCCTGGCTTCCTTGGCCAGATTCTGCTGGGCTGGCTGCAGGGAATCTTCTTGTAATGGAGGGGGGCTTAATTCTACTACCTTCTCTGGCTCTAGGTTGGGGGAGGGAAGAAGTACTTGGGGCTGTTCCTTGTCCATCAAAATTTGATTCACGGGTTCAAGCCCCCTCATGGTTGTAATTATTGGTGGTCTCACGGTTACTGGGGGCTCCTGGCAAAGATCCATAGGAGGGAATTCTCCCTGAGGCTCTTGTGTTACTTCTATTCATATTTGAATAAAATGTTTATAAGTATTCTTCTTTCTACAGAAAAAATCTGTAAAAAAAAATTATTTAAAACTCACTTAAGTTGATATTCAAAGGTACCAAGACTTTATTGGGATTGAATTGGTCCTTAGTAGGTAATACTACGGGGTCTTGGTGTGTCCCAATGAGGTCTTCACCCTTCCAATCAATATTTTCAGGGCGTCCAGAGATATCTGGGACTTCTTGATCCAATAAATCAGTTTCAGTGGTGGTGGTTTCTGGTATAGGAGGGTTCACTGATGTTAAAAGGTTATTTTATTGGTCAATAAAATATTTTAATAATATTTTAATAAAATAATATGGTAATACAAGTTTTATACTTACTTTTATATTTCAAAAATTAATTTATACCGTATTTCTTCCAAGCTTTATGTTTCCTTAATAGGGCCTGGAAGTTGATACGCCTCTCAAGATCTTCTTTTTCAAGGAGTTTATCTAAATTTTAACGTGCAGAAGAGATATTAATTGCTCAGCTTGAGTTAAAGCTTCCCAACCCGTAGGTTTATAATTTTTAATATATTCTTCTTTTCTTATCTTTAAAAGATTTAAATAATAGATTATTAATTCTGCATTGGTTTTTAAATCCACTGCAAAAGAATTTAATGATGAATCATGGTTAAAAAGTCAGATAAATTTATCTTTGATTTAATTTTACGTGAAATGTCTGGTCCAAGGTATTAAATATAATAAAATGGAATATTTCCCAGCAAGACCCCCAATTGTCAGACTCCTGGATGCCAAGACCCTTGCTTTCCTTTAGCTACCAGAGGTGATAGAATAAATAATAAATATATTATTTAATAAATGCAGCAAAAATCTGTAAAATATTTGGATAAAGCTTATTGCAAGGTTAATTGGTTTGCTTTTGGTTTATTGTTATAAATCAATACAGATAAATTGATTATTGAATAATTTTAAAGAGGGGCAAAAATTATATTGGGGATCTTCAACACCTCTCTTCAGGGATTTCAGTATGAAAACACGTAGTCCTGGTTACTTTGCGCCCTTTAGTTTAAAGGATATTTTTCCCAAAGATAATATGTATATAAAATACACGGTGGAGCGGCAGGGCTTTGTAACCAAGCTGCCATGACAGAGAAAGGATGATAAGACTCACTTGTATATTATTAAATCCTTAGGGTATCTTTTTGGGACGTGCACTGATGGGTTAAACCTGTATAATGGGGTTATAAGGTTGTTCGGCAGTTTAAATTGATAAAAAAAAGGAGGTTGAGGATGGATATTAATAATCAGACTAAGCCATAAATCACTTACTTATCTCTTATAAGTTTTTTATTACCTTGGCAAAGTGTCTGGATATAAATATAACTGGGTCTCTGGGTATCAATATCCTCTAAAGATCTCTTTATTTATAGATTTTGGAATCCCAATATTGTCCTTCTGAGGGGTACAGGTGCTCAAAGGGACGGACACTGAGGCTAGCAGGTTAACCAGTGGTATCCTGTCACGTGTTCTTGTGCTGTAACACGGGAAGCATCTAATTCCACAGGGTATGGGAATTATTCTACTTTATAATTGATGTTTGGACGTGTGAATAACACTAATCTGTCCTTTTTATTAATTATTTAATTAATTATCTTTAGTAAATGTTCCCAGTAAGTTAATAATTATTTTAATAGACATTCCTACGGATATTCTGATTTCAGGTGAGTTCTCATTATGTATTAAATAATTGGAGTAAATTCATGATATTGATTTTACTCCTTATTTTCAAATTTCAGTTGATTTACTAAAATAATTACTTAAAAATGTAAGTCATGGGTATTCATGTAATATTTTTACATCATAAGTTTTCTCATTATGTCACAAAAATATTGATGTCTAGAAGTTCTCATAATAGTATATTAAAGTATTTCAATATATTTTTAGAAGTATTCATTATCTTATTTTCGACATTTTTGGTACTTTGAATTATATTTAATAAAAAATACTTAAAGTTTATTTAAGTATTTTTATATAATTTTATGTACTTTTAGACTTTATACTATCCAAGGGAACGTTCATTACATATTTAGAATGTTCCCATATGGGTTATAGCATGTTTACGCGGTAGCTAAGTTTCTCAGGCCGCCTGTCACTATGTAAACCCATAGTCCTGCAGCTGCGTACTTTTCAGAGGCCCAGGGCTGCGTGCACAACTTTGACAGAGTGACAGGGCTGTAGCTCAGCCGCGCGTGGGTGCATTGGCTGCTGCGGCTGTGTGCGGGAATTGTGACAGAACACATTTCCGTCTGTAACTCCTAAAATATACACAACACCTCAATTCTGACTGAATTTTTGGTGTGAAGCCTATACGTGATAATATTTGTGAAATATTTATGTGGCCAAAATGTTCAATAGTGGTGCTGTGGCATTTTGGTCTTTCTTTCCTTAATTATTTAAAAAAATAAGGAGTTGGATTTCAAGGGTGGGGTCAGTGAGTGACCCTACCTCATTTTGGGTGGAGAATTCATTTTTGCAATAATAATTATGGTTTTCCTCCTCCTTCTTAGGTTCACTTTATTATTATTATTTTTATGCTATTTTTTGTTACTTTTGCAGCTTTCTCTGCAATAGTAGCAAGCTGACAGACTCTCTCCATCAAAAATGGCCTACCCAATCATCAACCATCTGAAGGCCCTTCAGTGCATCCTCAACTGAGGAGAATTTCTGGTCAAGAATTAGAGTTACTTTGGGAAGGAATGAAGGATGGGCTCAATAAAGTTCAACTAAAAAGGAAATTGAGAAATATTGATGGTGGAGAATACATTGAAAATAGAACAATCTATAACAATAAGCAAAAGTTAATGCTTGCAGAACTGGATGGAAAAGGTGTTATGGACGCTCTATTGGAAATGCTCCAGGAATCCCAGTGGTTTTTGTTGGGATTTCACCGTGCTGAGATTTCACTGGTGTGATTCCACTCATCAGTCCCAGCTGGCGGTAAACCGCATCACATCCTCTCACGTCCCCCGAATAGTTTCACTTGGGGGAAACTCCCTTAAATCATCATCCAATCTGGAAGGATCAAAACAGGGAAAACCAAAAAACACACCAAAACCCATCTTCGACTCAAGCTCTAATTCTGACAAACACAATGTTCTCTCTCTCACTCATATTGTGTAGTTCAGCCTCTTAACTCGGACTTCTTCCTCTCCTCGCCTCAATCTCATATCCCTCTATCTTCAATGATCTCTTCCATTATCCTCACCAAATTGCCTCCGCTCTCTTGGATCAACCCTCAAACATGACCTTAAACGTGACGTCCAACCTCAATAACTCTGTCCCTGTACTGCCTGGTGAGATTTGCAGTTATCAACAAACTTGGCTGTTTTCTGAATGTCTCTTTTCTCTGTGATCTTCAGCCCCTAAATCTCATCTGTCAACTCACTCTCAGACTCAACTCATTAACTAGGCAGACTCTAATTTCTGTTGGTTCTCTTTTTCTGCTCTGACTCAATCTCATGCTGCTTCAAGTTTCCTTTCTCAATGTTTTCCTTCTCTTTGAATTGTCTTCTTGCAGCTCTCAGACTTGTGTTAGATCCATAATCAACAATTATTCTTCAGTTTTACAGATAAAAATTTGGTGGAGAGTTTCACTTAGAGGCCCTATTCTTGGCTCATCCCAAGTCTATAAAACTTTCCAAAAATCCCATCTTATTGCATTGTTGGATTTTACTTATAAAACAGATAGTTACAACATCCCTCTATTTCATGTTGTAGTAATGACTGCCAAGAAAAAGAGTTTTACAAAGGCTTTTGTTTTTATAACAAAAGAAATGTATTAGTTCTACAGTTTGGCATTTAACGCATTAAAGTAGTTGGCTTATGATCCCAAGAGGCTTCCAAAAGTCTTTGTGATGGACCATGAAAAAGCTCTTATTTGTGCTATTAAACACAGTTTTCATGAGTCATCCAGACAGTGTTTTACTTGGAACTTATCTAAAAATATACAAGAAAACTGTAAAGTGCGCTTCAGTAATTAAAATGACGGTTGAAAAAGTTTTATGACTCTTTGAGGAAAGTATGGGGCCTCTCAAACCAAGGGCAAGGCAGAAGCAAATGATTTAGAAGTCAGAGTAAGTAAATTTATTGACTACTGATCTCTGTTGAGATTTCTTACTTTGAAACTTGTACAAATTGTTTCTTGAAAGACCATGAGTATGTACTGAAGTATATGGAAAATAATACAAAGAGATTTTTTTTAATGGCTTGGACTTGTTTCTAGGCAGACTTTGGAAATAAAACTACATCTTGGGTAGAAGGGGCCCATTCCAATTTCAAACAATTACTAGTGGGATCTTTAGGGAACATTTTGGATGTGCAGAAAAACCTTGAAGGAACCATTGAAAGTCAGATCCAATTGGTCCATGCAGCACTTAAAGACTCTTGAATAAAGTTGGGCACAGGTCTTCCAACTGAAATGTTACCTTTTTGATACAAATTTTTGATTGAGGCAATGAAACTCATTAGGGAACAATTTTCAAAACTCAAGCGCAATAATGATGGCAAGGTGTGCTCAAAGTCATATTTAAAGACAATGGGCTTGCCATGTTGCCACATTATAGTTGAATCACTTGAATCAAGAGGATCTGTTGTGCCTGAGGATTTTTGTCCTCAGTGCCAGTTAGACTATGACCCTTCCAATGAAATAAGTGGGATTTTTTGAAGGGTACCAATTATTGGATTGACTGATTAATTATCGGATTGATAGATTAATTAATTGGATTCACAGATTAATTATTGGATTTCAAAAGTGATAAATTGACATATTTACAAATTAATCACTCTTTTGCTTTTGACAGTTTGAAGCTGATACAGGACTTGATGAAGAATTCAAATGTTGAATAAGTGGAATGCAATTTATCAGGAACAACCTAAGGAACTTGGGGTGGAGATTATGAGTTCAATGCTCAAAAATACAGCTGCTTTGATTACAAAGCCAAGGCTTGAGCCAAATCTGTTGAGGTGAAGTTGTGTTCAACCAAAATTGAAACCTACCCGTTGTAAGACTCCAAACGGTGCTAGGCTGTGGCAGTTCTGTGGAGGGGAAAGGTGCTGTTTAGGCTGCCCTCCTGAGTGTTACAAAAATATTTAAATGTAACCAAGATCAAGGTCCAGAACCTGGTAAATGAGGAATCAAGGAGTAGAGGATAAAGATGATAATAGTTTGGTAGTGATGGAACAGCACTATCTGAGACAAGATTATGCAGGGAAAAACTTGAACAAAAAGAAGTTAAATTCCTCTTAGAGTTGAAAGAACAAAAGCTGCTGTATGTAAACAATGCCCACAAGCTAATAACTCTGGTCGTCAACAGAAGATTGGGGATGATAAACTCAAACCCAAGCAACCTCCAGGTTCTCAATGAACCTGCCCAACTCTCCGCAATCAAGCGCTTGGAGGGTACCAGATAACTGAGGGTGGCTGTACAAGACAAAGCACAATGTTTAAGAAGCTCCAAAGCAAACAGTAACTGATTTGAAGCAAGGATAACCTCAACACTTCTCAAGGGACTCAAGAATAGGCTGGCAGAATGCAACTCAAAAGAAAATAAAGGGAGGTATAACACTCCAGGTCTTAAGCTTAATAAGACCTCTTCAATCAATTGTGATTGGCTCCAGAAAGATGATCAAGGATCAGGACCAGTATGGTCAGAGAAAGGGATCAAGGAGTGGTATAACACACTCAAGAATTCCAACAGACAGAATTTTTCTTCAACCAGCAAGGCTATTTGTTGGTGATAAGGATCAGGCCACAGAGGGGCAAAGACTCAGGGTCAAAAATGGATCAGGGGGCAATCAAAGATATACCCGGGATAAGGATCAGGATCGAATTTCTTGATAATGGGGGGACACAAGCACACACCCCTATGGATGATTCTATGAACTGATGATCTGATGTATGATGATATGATTCCTCTGATGATATCATGATCTCAAAAAAAGCAGGGGAGAGCCACTCCTTTTATAGACCAGAGGCCTATAGGCTATTTAAAAGAGAGATTTACAAGTGAGAGCAAAAAAAAAAATTATTTTTTTATTATTTTTTTTTTTCAAAGATCAAGATCATGAGAAAACAAAAGAAGAAAAAAAAGAAACAAACAGGTACTCAGAGACAAAGAAATCCAAAGGGGGGACGCCCGCGGGCATCCTGATGGGCCCGGGAGACTGCCGAGGCCGCGGATGACCGCCCGCAGGTGTCCGACGGGCCTGGGCGGCTGCCGTGGCCAAGGATGACTGCCAGCCAGTGTCTGACGGGCATCGGCAACGTAAGAGACCCGCGCAGGCAAAGGACAAGCCGCGCGGGAGATCAATAAGCTAGGAGGTGGAAAAGGGATTGATGGACAATGATGGCTTGGGGTAATTTTTGGGTGAGATGAGTGATGATGGTAAGAGGGATTGTAGGTTGGGCTGGCTTGGGCGGTTGATGTTGTCTGACGGGTGTTGCTGAGGAGCATGAGAGCTTTGACCAAATATTTATCAAGGATGAAGATACAAAACAGGATTTGACCAACAATCATATTTATCTAAACCCGTTGTCGCTCACATCAGAAGAGATGGATGGACGCATGAAGCCTTTTGAGTAAATCAACAAACGACTCGAAAGTATGCGTCAGAGAGAGGAGGGGGGAGAGAGATAATGAAAGAATGAAAGATATTCTTGTTATGAGTGGTCTATGGAAGTATTTCAATTACATTCATCTGGCAGGTTGATCAATCAAAAATGACTGGAACAAAGTTGATGGGTTGGAGAAACGTTAATGCATGCCTTCAAAGATCTCACTATCACAATTGGAATTGTATGCCGGTGAATCAGGCCACTGGACTGCTCCCCAGATGTCTTCATCAATATCTTTGTGTCAAGAGGTCAGAGAGGAGGTAAAACTTTCACTGTTATCCCAAGGGGTATGGGATGGGGCCCAACTCTTCAAACCGTCCAACTCTGAGGCCAAGGATGTTGATGATTGGCTGAATGATCCTCGCATAGGTGATCCCATCATCTCGCCACACCAAGTTCCAAGAGATTGCTTTATGGCCTCCAGCTCAATAAAGTTGGCAAGACTGAGGTTAGCAGAAGAAATGGGTGGGGAACAGGGAAGAGGGAAGCTGGAAGCCAAATGGAAGCCTATTCCAGATCAAAGATTTTTTTTTTTTTTTTGACTGATGATGATACTGGCCAGGGTGTCCAGGCTGGGGCACCACACTGTTTTGAGATTTCAAAATTTGAGAATGTTGAAAGAGCAATTAAGAGGGAAAAAAGGGTTAAAAGGGGACCCAAGACACCAAAGAAAGTAAGTAGTATTTTATTTTGAGTGAGAAATGTTCATTTTTATGGTTTAATGAACTGATGGGAAAACGGTTTCTGCCGTGCAAGGATGGCTCTTCATCTGAATCTCATAGTTCAGAGAATGAGACTGAAGAAAAAATCAAAAGGGGATCAGAAAGATCAATGATAGGAAGTCTTTGATTTTGAGATATTTTCACTTTTATGGTTTAATGAACTAATGGGGTAATTATTTCTGTAGTGCAACAATGGCTCTTCATCTGAATTTCATAGTTCAGTTGAAGAGACTGAAATTTCATCGGGTTTGGTGCCATTGGAATCCAATTCCTTTTCAAAGTAGGAAGTTGATGCAATGGAGGAATCAATCAGGAGCTCATCTTTGGTGAGTGTTAATTAATTTAATGAGATTAGAATTCTGGCTAACTACTTTTTTATTTTAGGAATTAAATTACCTCAATCAAATACCTGAAAACTTACATAAGCTCTTGGGTGGGGTTTGGGATACCATGGGTGATGGAAATTGTGGTTTAAGAGTCATTGCTAAATCACTTGGGTATGATGAAAGCGGTTGGCTTCAAGTGAGAAAGTAAATGCTTGAAACATTGACGAAAAATAAGACATGCTATGCTAAGATCCTTGGGGGAATTAAAGACTTTGAAAATATTAAAAAAAGACCTGATTTCAATGAAATCAATTAAAATATTCCCTCTTCAAGAAAAATGGCTTTCAAAGCTTGACATGGGTCAAATAATAGCAGATATTTTTTGAAGACCAATATGTTTCATTTCTTGGATTCATTCTCTACTTATACTCCTATGAAAATGGGTGTAAAAGAACAATCAGATCATATGTTCATTTTCTTTGTTGAAAATAACCATTTGGCCCATCTTATACTTGAGGGAGATGTGATTCCAATTCCATCCAGATTTTTCAAACCATGTTCCATTATTTCTAAAAAAGCAGCTTGTTGGGTTGATCACCTCAAAGATCAACTTGAGTTTTATCCTAACTTATAGATTAATTTCATCATTTGGATTTGGGTTCTGATTCTGGTATTGTAATTCTATTAATATAAAGGGTTATCACATTTGAAACATCATTATGTTGAGTTTTTTGGTTTAACATCATTATGATGAGTGTTTTGGATGAGATTTTAATGGTAATTCAGTTCAACTTGTGATGGGATGAGCTTAACACATATTGAACTTGTTTTTTTTTGGTGTTTTTACTTTAGGGCTGGTCAAAAGACTTGTATTTTGTTTGGCACTTTTACTTTAGGGCTGTTCAAAAGACTTCTTTTATTTTTTGTCCCTTTTAATTTAGGGCTAGTCAAGTTGAACTTGAATTTTTTACTTTAATTTTCTTTGGTTGGTTGTCTTCAGTTTTTTTTTATATTTATTTATTCATTTTTGCTTATTTTTATTTTCTTTCTTATTTTTATGGTTTTTTTTTAACCCAAAAATCAACCTTTTCTGATATTTTGATCAATTTATGTTTTTTTTTGTATTTTTATTTATTCTATTCTATTCCATTTTTTTTTTGACCCACAAGACTTGTAGTTGTTTGGTGCGGCTACATGACTACATTTGAGCCGTGTAGAGCCCCAAAAAATTCAAATCTGGTTGTTCTGGCCGTGTGGCATGGCAAAACAACTACATTCAAGCGGTTTAGGGCCCCACACAACTTGAATTTAGTCGTGCAGCCCCCATACAGCGGTCTGGTGCTGTGTGGCCTACATCCCAACCACTTCAAGTTGTGTGGGGCCCTAAATGGCTCAAATGTAGTTTTGTTGCCATGCCACACAGCTCATTTGAGTTGTGAATTTATCATCACCCTTTTTGAAAATATGCCACATACAGAAAAGATAATGGCAAGAAGGGAAAAGTTTCAATTGAAATAATGAATGATTTTTCTTTTTATGTCACAATCACCCTCAGTTTTTGATTTTCTACAACTGGCTGAGGTTGAGTGAGGGCCCACTCATATTTTTCTCTTTACTCTTGAGATAGAAAAGATAAAGCAACTTAAGAAATTCTTGAACAATTCTTTATCCCACAAATATGCAGAAGGGGCATGCCAAACCTGCTTGTTTTATATGTGCATCCCATCATCAAAAGAGTTGAAGAAGTGATGTGTCCATTCATTTTTTTGATTTTGTGGAAAAAATAAGAATTTCAAAGTTACAGTATGAATTCTTCATTGGGAGACTTTCCATCAATAGATGTTTATTTGATTTGGTATAGTGTATTTGGTGAGTTTGGTCAGGTTTTCAACTCCTGCTGTTCATGTGACAGGCCAAGGTTGAAGGCCCAACCAAATGGCTTTATGAGGCAATAGCCAAGGGGGGCCTATCTTTTTGGTTCATCAAATTGACCTAGTTGCTGATCAACTCAGGATGACAAGAAGAAGTTTTACCGCTTTTTTGACCCTCATGACCTTTAGAATAAACATGATCTATTTTTGAGGAAAAAAACCTCTTGGAAACTTCATTTGAAAGCCACCACAGCCAATTTGATGGCACACCCCATTGGTTGACCATGGGACAACCAGTGGTTGACTTACCACCATGCAGCATTGAGCACCCGCCAGCCTTGGTTTAAAAAAAAACCAGTGAGTTGATCACCTGACAAGACTAAGTGGACACACAGTATTTTTTGTTTTAAATAATATTGAGATTGGTATCAACAGTAAATGAGGAGGTTTTTATAAGAGAATTTTTTATTTTGAAGGGGGTAACTACAGATTGGGTTAAATTTCCATCATTCTGCTTTTTCTTTGCTTAAATTCTTGTGTGTATTTAATTATTAGAAGAATTATTTGAATGTGGATTTTTGGGGTCTGGAAA
Organism: Puccinia polysora; assembly: GCA_025617555.3. Classification (NCBI taxonomy): domain Eukaryota; kingdom Fungi; phylum Basidiomycota; class Pucciniomycetes; order Pucciniales; family Pucciniaceae; genus Puccinia; species Puccinia polysora. The sequence continues at coordinate 8,958,927 of CM062647.1, read as the reverse complement.
TATAACATTAAAATTCCAGAAACTCTTGCGGAAAGATTCCCATATTATTGGAAAGGATAATTGGTCTTTCTTGATTTTTCCAAACTCTTGGTAAATTTTCTGAGTTTGAATTCCACATATTTATCACATTTATATGTATAGGTATTTTTCTTGAATGGGATACCCTGGTAAATATGGAATATCCATGGGAATTTTCCCAAAACTGTATCACATCAAGTAGCTCCTCCTTTTGAGTATATGATAGGTCAGGAGGAGGTTCCAGAGGAGTGGCATCAGTAGTTTGAGTAGGTGAAGAAGCTGCAAGAGGTTTGTAATCACTAGTTTGATTGGATGATATAATGAAGGATGGGCCAGATTAAACATTTCTGAAAATTGGGTGGATGTTTTCTTGAGCCATTTTGAAACAAGGTTTTTGTTTCAAGAAATGAAGTGAAGATAGGAGTTGATACTTCAAAAAGAAATTGATAATAAATTGAGAAAAATGAATTATTCAGAGAATTTGTATAAAATTGAAATTTTTTTCTTGAAATTATTTAGTCAGTTTTATTGATTACTTGAAGATTTGAGGCAACAAAGTAAAAAAGTTCCAAAACCTTTCTTGATGAGATAAATAATTGAAGTTTTTATGGAAGATTTGAATTTAGGAGGATTTATTTGGTAGGTTTGGAGTGTTGAGCTTTTTTTATTGAGGTATGGTTATGATTGATGAGTTGTGTGTGATTTGGTGAGTGTGTGGTGTGGTAATTGAGTGGAGCAGAAGGAATTGGTTTGGTTTGGTGTCAATTGTTGTGGTGTGGTGTGGTTCTGTTTTGTTTGGTGTGGTGTGGTGTGTATCAAAAAATAATTTTTGGAAATATTAAAAGTCTTTCTTTCAAAATAAATCTTCAAATATATTAAATAATAATCAATTGCTTCATGAAAACAAAAGAAAAAATGCATAAATAGAGATGGAAAACCCCTTTCATTTCTGATAATTTTCATTTTGATGAATATTTTTTGGGTTGAAACCTGTAAAAATCAGTCATAATGATTCTTGGTTTGATATTTTAGAATCATATAATGTTCTCTAAAAATAATCGGGAGAAAATTTGATTCCTTATGGGGAAAAAATGGAAAAGGATGTGTTATTTTTAAGTGTTTTTATGTTGGCTTCAATTTTTTGAGACCAAAAATAATAATTTAAAAAATAAAAGGAAAGGTTCCAAAAATGTTATTAATTTTTTAATTTCTTTTTTCCAGAGAACTATATGGGATGTGTCATTTGAAATACTGAAACGGCCAAAAATTTCCAGGTAGGTGTGGTGGTTTTTTTTGGCAAATTTAATTAATTGTTTAATTTGTAGGATTATATTTGTAGGTCCAGCAAGTGAATCTACCTGATTTTGGGTAGTGAAATCACTTATGGAATTAAAATTTGGGATTTATCAATATTTTTAAAATATGTGCAAATTTCTTCATTTGCCATGTATGGGTTTAATCCAAATGGGATGCTCATACATGCGGCTAAGGTCTATTGGAGAAACATGTGGACCATGCAGGCCTTCATGGATGTCACTGATTCAGGAAGCTGCCCCCAAAAAATGTATTTTGAGTCAATTGGGACATGTTCCTACATAGGCCCATTAGGCTTGATGGGCTTGACTGGCCATTATTGGGCCTCCTCTGTCTTTTGGACACCATGGCCTTCAAGAATGGGTTTTACTCACATTTGGGCTGGGAAGTCCCATTGGGGTCATTTCCCATGTTGTGGCCTGCGTGTTACTTCTTTTTCTTTCTCTTGGCCAATTGTGGGGTGTTCATAGGGGGCATGGGGACTCCAAATGGAGTCCCTCCACCCCTTTGGGTTGTGGCAGCTGCAGGGTAGCTGCCACAACCAGTGTGGTGAAAGAAAGTGTTCTAATATTGCTATCTGAAACAATCCTGCTACTTTCTGGTATTTAATTAATTTTCTTTGTTACAATTCCCGCCCTACTTCATGTTATCCAAGAAAAGCTTCCTGGGAAAATTCAATAACCACAATCTTCAATGCCCAGAAGACAATCCCTGAATTCCCTATTTGTTGTGTGTGTTATTTCTCTGCACCCTTCAGAATCTTCACATACTACTCTGCAATGAAATAACTAGAAAAATAAAGAAGAACTCTGCAATGAGCTCTGCACTGTAATATTTTCTGTTAATAATCCAAGAAAACTCCTATAATGAGACAGGAAATGTTGTTCTCCTTCACTAAATAATTCACAATCCCCCTGATTCCATGATATGATATGCTGTAGGATTTTTCTTGGAGTATTAACATAGAATATTAAAGTGCAGAGCTCATTGTGGATTTCTTATTTATCTTTCCAGTTATTTTATTGCAGAGTATTTGTTAAGTTTTGTTGCCAAGTTCTGTCTCCAGCCATGCCTACAGTCGCGCTCACAGGGACTGCGCGGGTGAAGACACTTCACTCCTAAAATTGAAGTGTACCCGGTTCAGCTTCCTTCTGGTCTGTCTCGGTCATGGTGGACCTTAGCTCAACACTGGCATACGCACTTCATCCCAACACTTTGATTCACAAGACCTTCACCCCCATTGACCAGTTTCCTCATTTCATCTCTCTCTCATCTTTCATCTCTCTTTCCTTTCTTTGCTTGACTCAATCTTTCTCATCATAGAACGCCCTGTCTGTGTGCCCGGTGAGATATTGTGTTCATCAACCTAATGTTTCATATCTCTCACCTTGTGGATCTAACCTTCTTCATTCTTTCTCATTGTTAGCCTACTCAATCTCATTTGTCCGTCCATGTCCCCAAACACTCATCGCCTGTTTAACCTTGTCAACATCGTCTTTCTACGCTGAATGTTGGTGATCCTCACCCTGCGGTTGTTCTATTCAATTCTGGCTTCTTATTGATGTTTGTTTGCTCATCCCAGTTTCCAGTTTTACGTTCAATCCATTCTTCAATTTTATTATGGTTAAAAGCCAAATGGTCTCGACTCAACTCAAACTCAAATCTCTACAATAAAACTGGAAAATGTTGGCCATGTCAGAAGGATTCAGGCAAGCTATGCTGAAGTCGGCTCTTGATACAATCCCTAGGCTGAGCAACAATAACTATGGCGTTTGGAAGGACAAGATGGATGCCATCCTAGACGTTTTTGGATGCTCCGGACCCATTAACAACAACGTTTCTAATCTGGAAAGCAATTTCAACTACAAAATCAAACTACTCATAATCTCCAGGCTTGAGGCGGCTACTCACAACAACATTGTCACACCTACCAATAAGAATTCTGCAAAGCTACTCTGGAAGGCAATCATCAACAAATACGCATCCTCTCAGGCTTCAAACAGGGCTATAGTATTCAACAACTTCTTGTACTTGCGATTTACGCCAGACAACATAGAGGATTTTATCACCAAGGCAAAATTGAGCCTCAAGAAATTTTTGGAAGTTGGAATTGTTCTTTCTAATGATATCCTGGCGTACCATCTGCTTTTCAAATTTCCCAATTCTATGAAGGACTTCAAACGCCAAATTATGCACACGGAAAAGGAACTCACAGTGGAATACGTGCTGAACCATCTCACTCAACTAAACAATGAATCTAGAGTGTAAAATTCTCAAAACATTCAACAGTCGAGGACGGAAGTGGCCCTCGTCAACCTCAGACTGACAGGAACCAACCACTCTGAGAAACAGGGCGTAAGAAAGAGATGCACCAAGGGATACCACAATCCCAAACAAGACAAGCACCATTTGGCCGACAGCTGCTGGCATCTCCACCCAGAAGTTGCGCCCAATTGGTGGAAAGAAGACCAAGCAAAATGGAAATCGCGCAAGAAACAAGCTAAGAGTAACCCTGTGGCTCACTACCTAGCTCTCCTGTCAATGTGGATCGACCACGGAAACCCCAGCACCAAATTCATCCTAGATAGCGGCGCGTCAATACACATGATCAATGATAGTCAATATTTCAAGGAATTATCTCCCTGTGACAACCAAGCAATCAAAACTGGAAAGAAAGGAGCTGAACTTGAGATAAAAGATAAAGGGACGGCAATACTGGTGTGGGGGAATTTCACGCTTGAGCTTTCAAATGTTTTCTACGTTCTGAGCCTGACCATCAACCTGATAAGCACCGGTGCTCTCAATTGAGCTGGATGCTCACTGGAAGCTAGCAGGAATGAATTCAAGGTATCCAAGGATGGCTTAAAAATGTTTGGCGGGACAATTGTAAACAATCTCTACTCCCTAGAAACACCAAACTTTGACCAAAGCCTGATCCATTCTCACTCAGAAAATCTGGCTTTTACTCAGGATGACGAACTCATGGACATTCATCAAACTATGGTCACGCTTTGCTGTCAAGACTCAAACAATTCATGAAACACATCTCTCCCAAAGTGAAGTGAAGATTTGAATGTATTTTCTGCGTCAAAAGTGAAATAACTAAATTTTTGTTCAGGGAAACCTCTGTCGCGGCAAAGAAAGTGTTTGAACAGTGTGGTGTCAATTTATAGACACGTATTGGGAACTGCGTCGTGGCTGCGCGCTCAGCATTGGGCGCAAGCGGGCTCAGCATTAGGGTATGCGGAGTGCTCAGCAGCGGCAGCTGCTGGATCAGCAGCAGCCGCTGTTTGGCTCCGCACCTGGTGGACGGGTTGGGCTCAGCATCAAATGCGGCATGGGCGGCGATCCGCCCCTGAGATTGGATTTGGAAGGTAGTGCGCTTGACTAGGTTTGCGGGCGCGCCGGCTTGGATACGTAGGGGCGGAGCAATCCGCGGGCTATGAAGGAACGGATGGAGCGCGCGTGCAAGAGCGCTGATCATGCCGGATATTACCAAACACCCATGACAGGCGCGGACAAACGGATACGGACAGGCGCAGGGGGCTCCAAGTAGGGTGCGGTGCAAGGACCGTTTCATGAGAAGGACGAACCGGATGGACAGAACGGCGTACAGACGATGGGGGGAGTTTGGTACAGAGGAGGTGGGGAGAGGAGGCTAGGGTTTCTGTTTTGGGATTTTTTTCTGTTTCTTTTTCATACTTTTATTTGCGCGTGTACTTAGGTTAGGGTTGAGGGGGAGGACTTATCCTCACTCCCAACTCTGGGTTGGAGGAGGGGGAGGGGATGCAGAGGGGAAAGAATCAGAAAACATCATTGGATTGGATCACTCATCTCACCAGGAGATTAAAGGAACTCATACTGGATAAACATCCAGGTGGAAAGTTCTTAGGATTGAAGGACTGGCAATTTCTCTCTCTCTCTCTCTACTTTCCTTTATCTCTTTATCTCCTTATTTCTATTTCTCATTTAAGTGCAACTTTGGAAATCCTCATCTCCTTTCAAACGCAGGGAACCGTTAACTTCCAAACCTTGGGACAATTATAGGGGGATAACCTTATATTCTTTCCACATCTGGGGGTCTGGCCGGGAAACAACCTTCTGTTTCTTGTGTTAAATTGAGGAATTGAGTGAACACAAAACTGGAGACTGAGAAGACAAAGACAAGTCAATGAGAGATTGAATCTGGTGAGACAAATTGCAGCGTGAGAGCAACAAACATTCAGCCAAGTGAGGTGAGATTGATAGAGGTGAACAGGCGCTGAGTGTTTGGGAATATGGACGGGTAAGTTGGGTTGATAGGACTAATGAAGAAGCAGAATCGAAGAAGATTGACAGGACTGGAAAAGGTCAGATCAATGAGATGGAAAGTATGAAACCGTAGATGAACACAATATCTCACCAGGCACACGGACAGGACAGGTTGAGTTGTGAGAAGGATTGAGTCGAGCAAGGAAAGAACAGAAATAAGAAATAGAATGAAACTAGTCAAGTGAAAATGTTAAGTTGGAGGTGAAGGTTGAGTCAGATGAGGTTGAGTCGAATGGGAAAAATGAGAATGACCAGCAGACAAGAATTGAGTGGATCCGATGAAGTTTTGTGATGAGAAGAGATGAGGAAATGAACCGGGTGCACTTCAATCTTAGGAGTGAAGTTTCTTCACCCGTGAAGTGACATTGAGCGCGGAAATGGGTACAAGTCAGGAGATGAAGTTAGCGTAAAACTTAACACCCCTCCATGCCCAATGAGATATTGGGAGGAATGCGAGAAGAGTCAAAAAAAGGAAATAACAGCGATATGCTTTGAATGGAAGAAGCCTTGGTTAGTGAGTCAGCTTTCATTTCCATAGATCTCACTAGCTTAATTTCGATTTTCTTGTTTGCTAATTTGTCTCTCATCCCCTTAGTCTTTAAGTCCAGATGGCGCGTTTTCGAGTTCAATCCAAACTTTCTAATTTTATTGTCCAGACCACTGTTATCTATGTGAAGAGGTATAGATTTGGGCGACGTTGCGAATATTTCATCCATCAGGGCTTTGATCCATGTCGCTTCGTGATATGAATCAACCAGCGCGTTTAGTTCAGCATCCGTGGAAGACCACGTTATATTCTTTTGCTTACAACTGTTCCAAGAAACGAGACTACCAAAGGTTACACAGAGATATCCTGTTTGAGAATTTCGAGTTTTGGGATCATCCGCCCAGGAAGCATCTGAGAATACTTCCAGAGCATTTGATTGAGGTCGATACTTGAGCTTGAGTTGGTAGTGTTGTGTATATTTGAGATACTTCCACGTTTTCTTCAACTCGTTCCAGTGTGTGATGCCGGGTTTGGTGTTAAACCAAGCTAAACTCAAGACGGCAAAGCTGACGTTGGGTCTCATGAAACAGGCTATGTGGTTTAGGAGCCCTATAACGGATCTGTAGTTGATATTCAGAGCTTTGAATTGCTCGTGCTCGTCATCTGAGGCTGGGGTAAGTTGCAGGTTTTGAGTAAGCAGAGTGGATGAGCCTTTACAGCTCGTCAGCCCCAATTCTTCAAGCCCATGTTGAATGTGATTCGGTTGGCTGAGAAGGATCAGATCTGTTTCAACCTCAATCTTCATCCCAAGTATAGTGTTGGGGTCTTGACTTGCGGATCCCTTGAATTTTTCCAGGAATTTTGCTTCGAAGTTCTCTCTGTTCCCTACCAGAATCAAATCGTCAACATGGAAGAACAACCTGGATTTTCCGTTGTTTGATAAATATAGACAGGGATCGCAGGCGGATTTGTAGAAACCAATTTCTTTGAACAATGACGTTAATGTTTTGTACCAATTTTTGGGGGATTGCTTCAATCCATAGAGAGATTTTTTTAATTTGAGATATTTTGACTTTTGCTTCGAACCTTTTGGAGTTCAAATGAAGACTTCCTTGTCTATTTCTGAATGCAAGAACGCACTTTTTACGTCAAATTGACGGACTTTCTGAGAGGATTTCAGGGCGTACACAAGCAGAAGTTGGAGAGTTGAAGGTTTTCCCGTGGGCGCAAAAGTCTTGAAATAGTCTAGTCCCTCGATTTGACTACATCCTTGCACGCAGAGGCGCGCCTTATACTTTACTGGGTCACCATGGCAGTTTTCTTTTAGCCGGTAGATCCAGGTAGTTTGAAGCGGGTTTGCCGGATCAGGTCCATCATATTCCTCCCAGAAGCCGAATAACTCGATGGATGAAAGCTCCGTGTCCATTGCGTTGATCCACTTCAGACTTTCTTTGCATGTGACAGCATCATTGTAACTTTTTGGTTTGTAGTAATGAAAGAACCCATAGCGCTGAGGCGGTTTGATCAAGGATTGGTCTCAAAGGTTTCTAAGTGGTTGAGTGGGAGGTGCAGGGTCAGACTGCTTTTGTCGCGACGTTGATCTGCTTGTAACAGGCTCGGGGACAGAATTCTCTTGGAAATCCACTGAATCTTCCGACTCTGGATCTTGCTGAGATTTGTCGCACTCCAATGCTGAATCTGAGTCTTCATTTGGTTCCAATTGAAACTTTGTGAAGGCAGAATTATTTGGGAGTTCCGTCTGCGGGTCTCCCAATCTTTCCGGTTCATTGATGCGCTGGTCAATCTCTTTGTTGTCTGATGTGATTGAAAGATTGGAGTTTTGAGGGTTAGGCATCTTTAGGAACTTGACGTGCTTTGTAGAAATGATAGAGTTAGATTTAGTTAGGATTTGATAAGAGTGAAAGACCGGATTGAAGCCTACTAGGATTCCTTCCTCTCCCTTCTCCTTGAACTTATAACCTTTATCTCTCCTCGTGAGAAGGTAAATGCAAGGACATCCCACGGGTTTCAGATGTGATCTTGGCAGGGAATTCCCATGTACTTGGAACCAGGGGGATTGGGAGTTGGTCTCTCTGGGAATTTGATTCAACATGAAGGCGCTCGATTTGATAATCTCGTGCCACTGATTTGCTGATATTTGACTGTCCTTTAGTATGGTTCTTGCCAACTCTGAGATGGTTCGGTTCGCTCGCTCTGCCTTCCCATTATGCTCAGGATGATACGGTTCGGATACCACTCGCCAAATGTGATGTTCATTGTAGTAATTTTGTAGTTTTCGATTCACGAATTCAGATCCTCCGTCCGAACATACCTCAGAAGGATAATACCCGCGTTTTTTATTCTCCTTTTTGATTAGATCAATGATAACTTCAGAGGTTTCTTCCTTAGATCCCAGAGGAAAGGCCCCAATGTATCCTGAAGCGCTATATAAAAGAGTGAGAATGTACCAATGCCCCGCCTTTGACTGAGGTTTGAGTGGTCCCATAAGGTCCAAATGAATCCGCTCAAAAACTCTTTTTGCTTTAGTGGATTTTTCCTTGAAGGACGATTTAGTTATTTTGCTCTTGACACAGAAGATGCATTCAAACTTCCTTTTGACTTCAGACAAAATGTTTTTAATGAATTGTTTGAGTCTTGACAGTGACGCGTGCCCATAGTTTCGATGAATGTCCATGAGCTCGTCCTCCTGGGTAACAGCCAGATTTGCAGAGTGAGCTTGAATCAGATTTCAATTGAAGTTAGGCGTTTCTAGGGAGTAAAGATTGTTTACAATCGTGCCGTTGAACAGTCTTACACCGTCTTTGGACACCTCGAATCCATGCTTGCCAGCTTTCAGCGAGAATCCGGCTTGATTTAAAGCACCGGCGCTAATCAGATTAATTGTCAGGTTCGGAACGTAGAAAACATTGGACAGTTCGAGCGTGAAATTCCCCCAGACAAGTATCGCCGTTCCTTTACCTTTAATCTCAAGTTCTTCGTCTCTCTTTCCGGTTTTGATGGTCTGGTCTTCACAGGGCGACAGTTCCTTGAAATATTTACTTTTGTTAATCATGTGTATTGAGGCGCGGCTATCGAGGATAAATTTTGAGTTAGAGTTACCGTGGTCAATCCACATTGAAAGAAGAGCGAGGTAGTGAGCCACAGGATTATTTTTGGTTTGCGTTCTACGAGACTTCCACTTCGCTTGGTCTTCTTTCCACCAATCAGGCGCAACCTCTGGATGAAGATTCCAGCAGCTGTCGGCCAAATGGTGCTTATCTTGCTTGGGATTGTGGTAACCCTCAGTACATCTCTTCCTTTTGCCTTGTTTTTCGGAGTTATTTGACCCACTGGTTTTGTGATTAGTAAGAGCCACTTCCGTCCTTGAATGTTGAATGTTTTGAGAAGTTTGTGCTTGAGATTTGTTATTCAATTGGGTAAGGTGATTCAATACATATTCCACTGTGAGTTCCTTGTCCGTGTGCATAATTTGGCGTTTGAAGTCCTTCATAGATTTGGGGAATTTAAAAAGTAGGTGGTATGCCAGAATGTCGTTGGGAAGAATAATTCCAACTTCCAACAATTTCTTGAGGCTCACTTTTGCCTTGGTGATAAAGTCTTCAATCTTGTCCGACACAAATCGCAAGTATAGGAAATTGTTGAAAACCCTTGCCCTGTTTGAAGCCTGGGACAATGCGTATTTGTTGATAATCGCCTTCCAGAGTAGTTTAGCAGAGTTCTTATTAGTAGGTGTGATGATGTTATCGTGCGTAGCTGCCTCAAGCCTGGAGATTATCAGGAGCTTGATTTCGTTGTTGACGTCATTTTCTAGCGTTGAAACATCATTGTTAATCGATTTTGAGCATCCACAAACGTCGAGGATGGCATCCATTTTTTCCTTCCAAACGCCATAGTTGTCATTGCTCAGTCTTGGGATTGTGTCAAGAGCTGACTTCAGCATGGCCTGCCTGAACCCTTCCGACATGGCTGAGTTAGTTCTTCCAGTTTTGTCGTAGCAGTTTGAAGTTCGAGGTTGAGTCAAGAACTTTCGGCTTTTAACCGTGTTAAATTGAGGAATTGAGTGAACACAATACTGGAGACTGAGAAGACAAAGACAAGTCAATGAGAGATTGAATCTGGTGAGACAAATTGCAGCGTGAGAGCAACAAACATTCAGCCAAGTGAGGTGAGATTGATAGAGGTGAACAGGCGCTGAGTGTTTGGGAATATGGACGGGTAAGTTGGGTTGATAGGACTAATGAAGAAGCAGAATCGAAGAAGATTGACAGGACTGGAAAAGGTCAGATCAATGAGATGGAAAGTATGAAACCGTAGATGAACACAATATCTCACCAGGCACACGGACAGGACAGGTTGAGTTGTGAGAAGGATTGAGTCGAGCAAGGAAAGAACAGAAATAAGAAATAGAATGAAACTAGTTGAGTGAAAATGTTAAGTTGGAGGTGAAGGTTGAGTCAGATGAGGTTGAGTCGAATGGGAAAAATGAGAATGACCAGCAGACAAGAATTGAGAGGATCCGATGAAGTTTTGTGATGAGAAGAGATGAGGAAATGAACCGGGTGCACTTCAATCTTAGGAGTGAAGTGTCTTCACCCGTGAAGTGACATTGAGCGCGGCAATGAGTACAAGTCAGGAGATGAAGTTAGCGTAAAACTTAACATCTTGTCTTTCAAAGGTAACTGGGCACAATGTCCTATTCATACCTCCCCACAGTCGCTCCTTCTTCTTCTTCTCCTTCTCCTTCCGTCTCCGGGTCCGCTGCTCCGACCCCACTCTTGTCTTCCATCCCTCCTCCTCCCCCTCCCTCCACTCGACCCAGGACAAGCTACGCCATTCCCCCATTGGTCTCCAGTGACCATGAACCCACTTGTCCGGTTTGCATCAGGCCGCGCGACTACCCTCACATCCAATTCAACACCGCGGATGTGGAGCGATTTATCTCAAGATACAAAGGTATTGCAGATGCGGAAGGTGCGTCGGACGCTGATAAGGCCCGGCTTGTCGTCCTGTTCATTATGGACGAAGAGAAGCTCCAGGATGTGGAGGAAATGGAAGGCTACAAGAATCAAGATTGGCCAAAACTGAAGGCAGAGATCCTAACGCGGTGGGGTAGGCGCAAACCTTGGTTCCGGGAAAGCAATTTCAACCGCGTGGCCTCAAAGGCAAGCGCGCGCAGAGGGGTCAGAACGCGGGTGGAGCTGGCGGAGTACACCTCAACATTTGATTGGATCTATTGGTACTTGTCAAAGAACAAGGTGGTGGCGGGACAGACAGGGGCCATGAAACGCGCGTTTGTGGGCGGTTTAGGTGCTCAACTCCGGGCAAGGGTGCAGCGGCATCTTTACAATCACAACTTGGTAAAGCAGTCATTGGACGGGAGCATCGCGCTCCTTCCAGAGTTGGCTGTCATTCGCCGGGCTGTGGAGAGTGAGCTTGACTTAGAGGAGCTTATCAAGGACACAGCTAAGTCCTTCCCAGCGGGACCAAAGAAATCCGCCCCCCAGGTTCCGGCTCCGGCGCAATTTCTGGCCCCAGTTCCACCTACTTCCACGCGTGTTCCGGTTCCTCAACCCGCGCCCGCCCCTCCGTTAAGCGAATTGACGGAACTGATGAAGGACCTGAAGATCTGCATGAGCCGTATGGGCCAGCAGCAGCCGCAAGGGCCTCCACCTCACATGGTGGAAGGGTTTTGGCCGCCCAGTACCTTTGTGCCAAGGGGGTGCTCGTACTGCGGGGCAAACAGTCATTGGCAATTGGCGTGCAAGGAGCTTACAAAGGATCTCAGCGCGGGATTGGTTCAAACAGCGCGGATGGGGTACATGTTTCCGACAGGCAAACAGATTCCAATGGAGCCAAGCCAGCCAAACGCAATGCAGCAGGTGCACACACGGGGTCAGGAGGGGGGAACAACGGCGCGAGCGTCACTGGGCATTGTTACCGGTCCCGGATTGTGGCAACCACCTTGGGTGGAAGCTGAGGTAAGGGTAGTGGCAATGGAAGAGAAGGTGGCGGTCTCCGATAAAATGGAGGTGGACGCAAAGGAGCAACCCCCGTTGGCCGCGTGCGTTCCCGGAACCAAGGCGCCGGCAGCAAATCCTGTAGGGAAGAAGAAAGCGGCGGACATCGTGCAAAGGGTGATGGGTAACGAGACTCTGGTTCCGCTGACCTTGCAGGAACTGGCGGCCGTGTCTCCGGTGGTGGTAGACGAGATGGTTCAGGCGTTGCGGGATTGCGGTCAGGGCCGGGTACCTCAGACGGTGCAGCGGGTTCATGTGGCGCAGGGAGTGCAAGTTGAAATTGGTTTTGACTCCGCTTGCTTACGTTCCGATGGACATAGCGGGAAGGAAGGTGTGGGCTATGGTGGACAGCGGTTCAATGGTGAACCTGCTGCCAACGCAGATGGTGGATGATTTGGGGTTGGTTTGGCGGAAATGCGCAATGGGTCTCCGCGCGCTTAACGGAGGGGAGTGTCGTGTGGATGGAGTAGTTGAGGAGGAGGAGTTTGAGGTTGCAAGGGTCCGCAGGCCTCTTTCCTTTCTTTCGGTAGATTGTGGGGATGTGATTTTGGGAAGGCCATTCATTTTTGGGTTTTGAGCACAAATGGTTTTTGATCTGGAGGCGGGAACGGAGGCGTTGATGGTGGAGGATTTGTCCGGCGGAAGGTTTGAGACGACTATCTGCAATCACAGGCAAGGGAAGCGGAGGAGAGTGTTGGAGTATGAGGAGGAACCGGACACGGAGTTGGTCTGCAACGGGCAACCTTTGGAGGATTTTTCCTAGTCGACCAAGGAGACTGCGCGGAACAAGCTCCGGTTTTGCGCGGGCGGTTGACTAATGAGGAGCAGGGGGGGGAGAAAGGAAAGTGCAGGGCGCGCACGTCGCAGAAGTAAGTCCCTTTTCTCAGTATGCATTGCCCGAGGGTACTATGCTTCGAAAACCCTATCATCGTGCCACACTCATGAGCAAAGGCGAAAGCCGCGGTTCCGTTCTGTGCAGGACTTACAGCAAAGGATGCGTGCGGATGATGCGGTGCAACACGGGCAAGTACAAGCCGGTGTCACAGAAGGTCCGACCGAGGAATGAGCCAATGCCCCAGGAACTGAACGGACCTCTTTGACCAATCGCTTGGTCGCGGGACCCTTGGGTCACGCCAATCAAGGCTTTGGGGTGGGTTACTAGTTTGGCGCGGATCACGGAGGAGCAGATTGCAGCTTTCAATTTTGGCCCAACGGGATGATTGAGTACGGAGGAGCGTGAGTTTCTAATTTTGGTTCTGGTTCTTCGGGAAAGAGCGCTCGCGTTCAGACCGGAAGAGCGGGGGCTCCTGAAAAACAATATTGGCGACCCCTATGTCATCCCCACTGTCAATCACAAGCCATGGCAGATCAAGCCGATTCCAATACCGCGGGCGGTCCGGGAGCAGTTTCTGGAGTTGGTGCGGGAGCGGGTGAAGACTGGCCTTTATGAACAGTCAACATCTAGTTACTCCAGCCCGATCTTTGCGGTGGTTAAGCAGGATGGAAATTCATTGAGGATTGTTCATGATTTACAGCGGCTCAACTCCTTTACGATCCGGGAAGCAGGATGGCCCCCTCGCGTTGATGAGTTCCTTGAGTCAATGGCGGGGCGCGCTTGTTACGGTCTAGTGGATGTGATGGGGGGATACAACCAGCGCGAGTTGGATCCTTGCTTGCGGCCTCTAACGGCATTTGAGAATGGGTTGGGAAGAATGCAGCTGACTCGGCTCCCGCAAGGTGTGACCAATTCCGTGGCGGTGTACCAGGCGCAAATGGCTTGGATCCTGAAGGATGATCTTCTGGAGGGAGTCCAAATCTTCATTGACGACGTGGGCATCAAAGGTCCAAAATCCAATTACGGGGGAGCGGAGCTGGTTGAAGTTCCCGGCGTCCGACGTTTTGTGTGGGAATATGCGCAGATGTTGGAACGCATCCTGTTTTGCATTGAGGAGGCAGGCCTGACGGTGTTGGGGAAGAAGTTGGCGGTTTGTGTTCTGGCGCTTGAAGTCCTTGGTCATGTTGTTGCTTCCAACGGCCGGCGCATTGCAGAGAAAAAGCGGAACAAGGTCCTCAAATGGCTGACCCCGCGGATGGTGTCGCATATCCTTCAGTTCTTGGGATTATGTAGCTATGTCCGTATGTTCATTGAGAGGTTTGCGGAGGTGGCAAGCCGGCTCCAATCACTAACACAGAAAGGCGCGGAGTGGAAGTGGGGGGAAGAATGCAATTGCACATTCCGGAAGCTCAAGGAGATTGTGGGATGTGAAATTGTGCTCCGTGATCTTGACTACAACGCGGGAGGAACTAGGCTAGCGGTCGATTCCAGCAAATTTGGCGCAGGGGGGTTCTCACTCAAGAGGACAACAGCAAGGATAGGCCGGTACTTTACGAGTCGTTCACCTTCACTCCAACGGAAAGCCGGTACTCCCAGCCAAAGTTGGAGTTGTGCGGGGTCACCAAGATTGTGCGGCGGCTCCAGTATCTTTTGTGGGGGGTCCACTTTGAGCTTTTGGTGGACGCGGAGGCGCTGGCGCGGATGATCAATTCCCTGGCGTTGCCCAACGCTCCCATGACCAGGTGGGTGGCGTTTCTTCAACTTTTCTCCTTTGCTGTTGTTCATGTTCCGGGGGAAGCGTTCACTATGCTGGACGCTTTGTCGCGGTATCCAAGGGATGACCCGTTTGAGGACGCGGAACTGCTTGATGTAGAGACCCCGGTTGTCAAGGTAGGGGTTGTGGAGGCAGGCGTTCAGCTGCTTCTCCGGCAGACCGGGCGGTACGCAATCCTTCGTGACTACTTGCGGGATCTTTGTTTTCCCAATGGAGCTACGGAGAAGGACATGCAATGGGCAAAGCGGCGGGCGGGGAATTTCTACGTACAGGAGGGGCAGCTTTGGCGGTGGAAGACTCCACTTCCTCTTGTGGTTACCACTTCAAGGGCGGATCAGGAAGCTATCCTCCGGAGCCTTCACAACAATCTTGGTCATTGAGGGGAGGTTGAGACACGGAGGTGGGTCAAAGAGTGGTTCTGGTGGCCGGGTGTAGTGCGTGCGGTGCGGGAATGGCTGGCGTCCTGCAAAGCCTGTCAACGGCGGAGCGCGAGACTGCCCAAGGAAGTCAGAAACCCCACAGGGGAAGACGCCCTCTTTGGTTGAGTCTTGCTTGATGTTGTCCACATCAAGGCCAGTAAGTTTGCCTATCTGCTCGTCGCGCGGGATAACCTGTCCGGTTGGGCTGAAGCGCCTCTGTTGGTCAAGCTCTTGGCAGACAAAGTTGCTCTATTTCTGGAGGAAGATTGGTTTGCGCAGTACGGGTTGCTTTGTCTGGTCAAAGTGGATGGAGGGGCTGAGTTTTGCGGCCGTTTGGTTGAGTTGGTGAAGAGTTGCGGAGCCAAGTTTGGCCGAGTAACAGAGTACTATCCCAAGGGGGCCGGCATGATCAAACGCGGGCATCAGCCAATAAAGGGCTCCCTGGTCTAGATGTGCGGGGAGGACGGTAAGCGCTGGAAGGAGACCCTTCCAATGGTTCTGTTCGCGGATCGGATTTTGGTGAAGCGGTCAACAGGCTACTTGCCGTACAAGTTACTTTTTGGGCAGCGCCCCGTGCTTCCGGTGGAAATTGAGTTGGAGACGTTCCTGGGGGTTGACTGGTGGAAGGTGAAGACTTCCGCCAAATTGCTTGAGGCATGTGCCAAACAGCTCCTTTGATGGGACAGAATGCTTGCAAAGGCCGCGGACTGGCTGAAGAAAACTCGGACGGCGTTGGTGCGCTATTGGGACGAGCGCTGCTTGCATTGCCTCCGGGATCCCTTGCGGAAGGGGGATTTGGTGCTCCTGTACAACCAAAGTCTGGAGTCTCAGTGGGGGAAGTTGTTTGCTAACCGGTGGAACGGCCCATTCCACATTTTGTCCAAGTTTGAGGGAGGCAGCTATCAGTTGGAGGAATTAGACGGTACTCCGCTAAAACGGAAGGTGGTGGCTTTGCATGTCAAGCGCTTCTTCGCGCAAGGATCTACCTTGTTTTACAAAACGGCAGAAGGGGGTGAAGGATCTGACGAGGGGAGTGTGGAGCGCGGCAATGGTTTAGGAACGCAATCCGGGGATTTGTCTTTGGGAGGAGAAGCGGAGACCGTTCTGTTGCAACGGAGTAGGCGGTTGCGACCAGCTGGGGACAGTGGCCAAGTTGGGGGGGAGGTAGAGGGGGTAGGGAATAAGTTTTGATTTGGTGAGAGGGTGCTCTAGCTGGTTCACAGCTGGAACGACTAGACACCCCAGAATGTTTGTTTCTCTATGTTTCTTTCTTATCTGGATTGTGGGGTCTTTGCTGGCTTGGGGTTTTTGCAGGAAACGCGGGCGTGGCACAAAGCTGGGTCCCTAAACGCAAGGACAAGCCCCGCGGAACCGGGACTTGTGGGCAATCCCGCGGATGGGGGAAGCGGGACAAAGAGCAATTTGCGGGTGGTCTACGGGCGTCGCATAAAAAAAAAAAAAAAAAAAAAAAAAAAAAAAAAAAAAAAAAAAAAAAAAAAAAAAAAAAAAAAAAAAAAAAAAAAAAAAAAAAAAAAAAAAAAAAAAAAGGTGTTCTTTTCTATTTTTCTTCTCTGTTGGTTTCTTTTTTTTTCTTTTTCTTTCTCTCAGGATATCTCAAGGATGGGTGGCTGGTATGGGAATAAGCTTGATTTGGTGAGGGGGTGCTCTAGCCGGTTCACAGCCAGGACAACTAGACACCCCAGAATGTCCGTTCTCTTACTCTCTCTCTCTCTTCCCTTACGGTGGCGCGCGCTGGTGTTTTTGTTGTTGTGTTTGTTACAGGAAGGGTACAGGAAACTGTGTGGCAGTTGGTCTGGGGCAGTCCAGGTGCCTCTTTTGGAACGGCTAGTCACTTATTGTTGCTCACAAAGCAAGCGCGCGGGCGCGGACACAATCTCAAGCTCACTCTCACAAAGCGCGGTCGCGCACTTTTTCTCAGAAGGGTAGGACCTTTCCCGGACACATGTATTTTCTTAATGGAAAGGGAAGCGCGGTACAACAACAAGAAGAGAAGAAGTAGAGGAAAGGGAGAAGGGGAAAAGGGGGGGCAATGCGCCTAAGCCATCTTCATCATTTCCTCCATTTCCGCCCTCGAGGCCGCCAGTAAAGCCCAGAAAGACGCCAGGAGTTTGCGCTGGGATTCCGAGGATTGTGCGCCGGGGATCGCGAGGAAATTCTGGAGCATTGTGGTTGACCTTTCCGCAAAAGCCTCGAAGCCGGCCGCCGGGAGCGCCATTATGATTGGAATCTCCGGAATCTCGGGAGGGCTGGCTGGAGAAGCGGCCGGTGGAGATGGGGCCCCCGGGGAACCAACAGGGGGGCTTGGTCCAGCTGGAGGCAATGACGGGACCACTATAGGTGACGTAGGCGGAGGGACGTTGGGGGTTGTAGGCCTCTCATCCAAGGCTGCTGGTGGCGCGGGCGGTGTCGGCAGTCGTGGAGGAGGAGAAGGGGGTGCTGGCGCGGCCGCGGGTCTTCCAAAGAGTCTTGGGTCTGGTACCGTTTGGTTCACGCCGACAGCGGCGGCCCAAACGTGGGTCGCTGCGCGCCATTCCTCCAAGGTTTTGTATTGGCCCCGTTGCGGAGGTCCGGCCCGGCGGAGAGGTGATGACGAGTCGGGGCTCACGTGCAAGGTGGTGGGTGACAGAGCTTGGGGGCGGCGGGATGAAGGTGAACCAGGGGGTGTCCACAAGCCTTCCGAGATTGATTTGTTGTCCGAAACCACTAACGGGTCTGGACGAGCCCTCTTGCGCAGCCTGGGACAAGAGCTGGATTGGCAGGGAGCTTGAGGGATGCTGTCGCTAAGCGAGCAGCAACAATGGCCGCGACGGCAAGCAACACAGGCGCATCAACCGGGAACAATCAAACACGCGTGCCCGTTCCGGGCGCAGAACTTGCATGGGAGCATATTGGCAAGATGCAGAAGGAGGACAGGGATGGTGGGGGTGGTAGTGGAAGTGGCGGGGGTGGTAGTAAGGTGAAGCAATGGGAAACTTCTGGGGACAGAACTCAAGTTGGGGGGGATGTGGTGTCAATTTATAGACATGGATTGGGAACTGCGTTGCGGCTGCGCACTCAGCATTGGGGGCAAGCAGGCTCAGCATTAGGGTATGCGGAGTGCTCAGCAGCGGCAGCTGCTGTTTGGCTCCGCACCTGGTGGACGGGTCAGGCTCAGAATTGAATGCGGCGTGGGCGGCAATCCGCCCCAGAGATTGGATTTGGAAGGTAGTGCGCTTGACTAGTTTTGCGGGCGCACCGGTTTGGATACGTAGGGGCGGAGCAATCCGCGGGCTATGAAGGAACGGATGGAGCGCGCGTGCAAGCGCGCGGATCATGCCGGATATTACCAAACACCCACGACGGGCCCGGAAGAACGGATATGGACAGGCACGGGGGGCTCCAAGTAGGGCGCGGTGCATGGACCGTTTCATGAGAAGGACAAACCAGATGGACGGAACAGCGTACGGACAACGGGGGGAGTTTGGTACGGAGGAGGTGGGGAGAGGAGGCTAGGGTTTCTGTTTCGGGATTGTTTTCTGTTTCTTTGTCATACTGTCATTTTCGCGTGTACTTAGGTTAGGGTTGAGGGGGAGGACTTATCCTCACTCCCAACTCTGGGTTGGAGGAGGGGGAGGGGATGCAGAGGGGAAAGAATCAGAACACATCATCGGATTGGATCACTCATCTCACCAGGAGATTAAAGGAACTCATACCGGATACACATCCAGGTGGAAAGTTCTTAGGATTGAAGGACTGGCGATTTCTCTCTCTCTCTCTACTTTCCTTTATCTCTTTATCTCCTTATTTCTATTTCCCATTTAAGTGCAACTTTGGACATCCTCATCTCCTTTCAAACGCAGGGAACCGTTAACTTATGAACCTTGGGAAAATTATAGGGGGATAACCTTATATTCTTTCCACAATGGATTCACTTGGATCTCATGGTACCACTCAAGCCTCAATCAAAGGGGGGGCATTGGTATATTCTCACTCTAGTCGAAAGCGCTACGGGATATATTGGAGCGTTTCCTTTGGGATTGAAGGAGGAAACTCCCAAAGTCATCATTGACCTAATTGAAAAGGAGAATCAAAAACATGGATACTATCCTTGCAAGGTATGTTCCGACGGAGGCTCTGAATTTGTCAATTGCAAACTGCAAACGTTCTACAAGGCCAACCACATTTGACAGGTAGTATCTGAACCGTATCACCCCAAACATAATGGAAAAGCGGAACGGGCGAACAGAACCATCACCAAGTCCACTCAAACCATACTGAAGGAAAGTCAAATCTCAGCTAATCAATGGCATGAGGTCATAAAATCAAGCGCCTTCATGCTCAATCAAATTCCCAGAGACAAAAACTCTGAATCCCCCGTGGTTCCCAGTGCATGGGCACTCCTTGCCGGCTTCATATCTGAAACCCATAGGATGCCCATGTGTCTACCTACTCACAAGAAGAGATAAAGGTTATAAGTTCAAGCAAAAGGGAGAGGAAGGAATCCTAGTAGGCTTCAATCCGCTCCTCCATTCATATTGAATCTTAACTAAATCTAACTCTGTTATTTCTACAAATCACGTCAAATTTCTAAGAATGTCCAACCCTCAAAACTCAAATCTTTCAATCACATTGGAAAACATGGAGAGTGACCTTCACAACATGGAATCAGAAAGTTTGGAGGATCAACAGTCAGAGCAAACGAGCAATCCAGCATTCACAAGGTTCAGGTTGGTGTTGCCCGAAGTCTCAGACTCAGATTTGGATAGCTGCGGCAATTCCCCCCAAGATCCAGAGTCTGAAGATTCAGGTCACTCCCAGGAAAACTCTGTTCACAAGCCTATTGCTAGCCAGCCAACGTTGCGACTGATTGGCTGTAGGGCTGCTAAACCACATAGCCTGCTTCACGAGACCCAACGTCAGCTTTGCTGTCTCAAGTTTAGCCCAATTCAACACTAAACCCGGCATAACGCACTGGAACAAATTAAGGAAAACATGGAAGTATCTCAAATCCACGCAACATTACCAACTCGAGCTCAAATACCTCTCTCAATCAAAAGCTCTGGAAGTATTCTCAGATGCGTCATGGGCGGATGATCAAACACTCAAAAGTCTCAAACCGGATTTATATGTGTGACTTTTGGCAGTCTGGTTTCTTGGAACAGCTGTAAGCAGAAGAACATAACGTGGTCTTCCACGGATGCAGAGTTAATGGCGCTGGTCAACTCATATCATGAATCAACATGGATCAAAGCAATGATGGATGAGATATTCACAGCTTCTCCTGAGTCCATACTAGTTCACATCAACAACAGCGGGTTGGATGATAAAATTAGAAAATTTGGCTCAAACTCAAAGACGAGAAATTTGGACTTAAAGACTAAGGGGATGAGGGACAAGTTATCCAATAAGAAAGTTGAGCTGAAGCTCATAAGATCTACGGAAATGAAAGCCAACTCTCTAACTAAAGCTTCCTCCATTCAAAGCATATTGTTGTTATTTCCGTTCCTTGTTTCTTCTCGTGGTGTCTCCAATATCTCATTGGGCATGAAGGGGTGTTAAGTTTTGTTGCCAAGTTCTGTCTCCAGACATGCCTACAGCCGCGCTCACAGGCACTGCGCGGGTGAAGACACGTCACTCCTAAAATTGAAGTGTACCTGGTTCAGCTTCCTTCTGGTCTGTCTCCGTCATGGTGGACCTTAGCTCAACACTGGCATCCGCACTTCATCCCAACACCTTGATTCACAAGACCTTCACCCCCATCAACCAGTTTCCTCATTTCATCTCTCTTTCCTTTCTTTGCTTGACTCAATCTTTCTCATCATAGTACGCCCTGTCCGTGTGCCCGGTGAGATATTTTGTTCATCAACCTAACGTTTCATATCTCTCACCTCGTGGATCTAACCTTCTTCATTCTTTCTCATCGTTAGCCTACTCAATCTCATTTGTCCGTCCATTTCCCCAAACACTCATTGCCTGTTTAACCTTGTCAACATTTTCTTTCTATGCTGAATGTTGGTGATCCTCACCCTGCGGTTGTTCTATTCAATGCTGGCTTCTTATTGATGTTTGTTTTCTCATCCCAGTTTCCATTTTTACGTTCAATCCATTCTTCAATTTTATTAGTATTCTGGGAAGAGTCTGAAGGGTGCAGAGACATAACACAAAATACAGAGAGGGAAGTCAGGGATTGTCTTCTGGGTTTTTCAGATTTTGGTTATCAACTTTGTGGAGGCAGCTTTTCTAGGATAAATTGGAGTAGGGAAGGTGTTGTAACAAAGATAATTGATTAAATCCCAGAAGATAGTGGGATTTTTGAGGAGAGCAGTAGCGGAACCCTTTATTGCAACACAAATTAGGGGTATGGCTGGGAATTCCTCTGTGGATAGATACCTATATGCTAGGTGAACCAGAGGAAGGGTAGATCAAGTCAGCATAATTTTTTGGAAATGGTGGAAAAAAATAAGGTAGAAAAAACCATTCAACTGGTTGGCCAAGGAGAAGCAAGGAAAAAAGATCAAGATAGGAATTGAAAAGGATTGTCAGCATGGGCACACATATTATGGAGGAATAATTCTGAGTACATTGCAGGCCAATTTTTGGATCGAAAATGATCAAATTGGAGGCTGCAGAGTGGGATAACAACAGGTATACTGAAGGAAGGATCCTGGTCCCTGGTACAGAAGGAGAAGGGCATTATTGTAAAATAATTTTGCAGCCAAACATGTTAAAAATTCAGCTCATCTAATCTGGCATGAGACAGGGCTTTATTTTGGACAAATGAACTTATGAAAAAGCATGGAAGGAAAGGGATTGGAAAACTACCAAGAGTGTGTCTAATTACCATTTATGGGGTATGCAACCAATTATGGATGGGAAGGTGAACTGTTGGGACAATAGCTGAACATTGAATACAAGCATGTGGAGATCAATGGAGATCTGCCAAAGAGGGCCAACAGGGTTCCTCTGAGGGAGGCATGTTGGAGTGCATTGGCTAGGAACCTATTTGATATTGATAGCAAATGTGTGATTATGTGTGCAGATGAATTGGTGAATGTTACCTTATTGTGTTTTCTACAGGCAGGGAAAACAGTATTTGATGATGCTGTGGAGTCCACCAGTGAGGACTAGATATGACCAATCCCATGGTTGCAGAAGATGGATTGGATTTGTTGTGTGGGGAGGGGTCTACAGTGGAGGAAACATTGGGATAAAATTTGAGATGGGGAAAATTTTATCACCAAGAAAAGTGTGGAAGGTCTAGCCCAATTGAATTACTTTTTCTGGGGTGGTCCAGGTCCCTTAGGTGATGCATTGTTGTGGAGATTTTTTTTTGGTTTTTTCTCAGTTTTCTTGAGTATATGTAGTAGTTTTGTCTCAGATTTTCTTGGGTTTTGATTCAAATTTCCTCTTGGTTATCTCAGATGCAGATGGATTTCTTGCCCAGAGTATGTTTTGCAGAGTTTTGGTTTTTGTCTCTCTATAGGATGGTGCAGGGAATCCAAGAGGATTCTTTTCTTGGTCAAGCCAGAAACCCTATTTATTTCAAGGGGTTTACAAGGAGGAAGATTTTTTAAGTATATTTTTTTCTATAGTTATTTTAAAGTGTAGTTTAAATTCAAGGGGAAAAGGAGGATCAAGAAAGATCTAAAAGGAGAAAAAAATTTCAAAGCAGAGCTCTACACCACAGCAGTGATGCTTGCAGAGGAGCTTGAGGCTCTCTGCAACTGGGATTCCAACTGATTTTTGAAGGATTGCCAGGATCCGTTTTTCCAAGGTGTGGAGGTATTGATTGAGTTTTTCTTCCTTTTTTCCACATCCAAATTCT
Organism: Puccinia polysora; assembly: GCA_025617555.3. Taxonomy (NCBI): domain Eukaryota; kingdom Fungi; phylum Basidiomycota; class Pucciniomycetes; order Pucciniales; family Pucciniaceae; genus Puccinia; species Puccinia polysora. The sequence continues at coordinate 8,935,906 of CM062647.1, read as the reverse complement.
TTTTCATTGCTCAGGATTTCCTGGTGGTAAGGTGACACCAATGGCGGGAAATAGGACATAATTAAGCAGGAGCTGTTGGAATGGGGCAAGGGAGGGGGCAATGGAATCCACAGATGCAATGAGTGGCCTGTGGTGGCAATTTTGATTGAGGATGGAGGCAAAAGTGACTTTGCAGTGGGTTCAGGGGCTGTTAGAAGGAGCGGGTTAGCTTTTCAAAAAAAAAATACTTATGGGGCACTGGTGGCAAGTTGGAGCTGGTGACAATTTCTGATTGAGGAGGCTCCTCCTCTGCGGGCAGATTAGTAACCAGAGGGGACATTGAGGGAGTTTACTGGAAAAAGAGAGGAATCAAAACCAATGGTGGCAGAATTGGAGACATAGCAATTCAGAAAAAGATTGGAGCTGGGTCAGGACCATTGGGGACTTTCCCCAAGCCCACTTTCAGGTTGTGGCTGGGTCTCCAGGCACCGGTAATTTTTTCCCACTTGTAAGAGGTGGCATAATCTGCATTCTGAGGAGGGGGGGAAAGGTGGTCAGTGGCCTCTGCAAACGGTGAATGGGAGGCAGCTTGATTGGGTTCCAGAATCCAGTCCTCAGTTTTGATTGTCTCATTTTCATCCACAACAAAGTTTTCCATGAGCCTCCAGAGGCAGCATGTGAGGCGGGTCCAGAAGTTGATCAGCAAAAAGCTGGAGGGCAATTTTTTAAAATCAATTATTTGTAGCCACAAAGGACCACCTACGGTTTCCTAAGCGGCAGGAATTGCAGGCCAAACAACTAGCATTGCGGTTACATGTGCTCCGCATTTTTATAAAGTACTTGCAGGACAACATTATGAAGGAGGAACAGAGTGAGACTCTAGTAGTTTTTTGGGATGGGTAGTGGTGGGGTAGTGAAGCAAGGGGAGCAGGGGGGTTTTGGGAATCCTGCGGACAAACTTCAAGTTGTTGGGGATGTGGTGGTTATTTATAGACACAAACACAAGTAGGCTCAGCAGTGAAATTTGGGCGGAAGGCTGAGCAGTGGGCAGGTGTGGGTTCTGCAGCACAATAGGAAGGGGAAGCTGAGTTGGGTGTATTTTATACTCCAGAAAAGGAGAAAAAGGGCTCAGCATGTGGGCAGCTGTATGACCTGCAGAAAAATAGCAAGGCTGAGCCAGAGTTTTGACTTTTGTGGGGAACGCAAGTTGTTGTAAGATAATCAGCTGCATTCTGCAGCTAAGCATTTAAGATTGTATTTGTATAAAGGCAGAAGCAATTGATAAGAGCCATTGAGTATGTATTGAAGGGTTGAAGATGGGGAATGCAGTGGGGGTTGCAGAATGGTATGTAATTTTTGTGACAATAGAAGGCAAAATTTGAGGATTCAGCATGCAGGTTTTAGGGAATCCTTAACAAAGATTTTTGGGGGTATTTTGTTATTCATTATGCTGGATCAAAGGGGATCCACTAACAAAGGTTATTTGGGATCTTTTTTTAGTAACACATATCACGGGGGATCAACTGGTAGGGCTTTTGGAGATTGCAGGTTAAGCCACAGCTAATGCATGCAGCTGGATTTTCTAAGCAGATCATGACTAATGGTGATTGGAATCATTGAAGGAAGCATGGGGAAGGAAGTGCGGAGGAAGAATTTTTTTGGCTTCATTGTTTTGTTTTTGAGTTAATTTTGGGCTGAATATATAAGGGTTTGTTCTTTTTTAGCTTTTGGGGATATCATATCATATCATATCATATCATATCATATCATATCATATAATATCATATCATATCATATCATATCATATCATATCATGGAATCAGGGGGATTGTAACTTATGTATTGGAGGAGATCACCATTTCTTGTCTCATGATAGAAATTATCTTGGATCATTAACAAAGAATATTACAGTGTGGAGCTCATTGCAGAGTTCTCAGTTATCTGTTTAGTTATTTCATTGGGGAGTAGTCTGGTAAGAGTCTGAAGGGCCCAGAGACATAACACAAGCAATGGAGAGTGAAGTCAGGCATTTTCTTCTGTGTGTTGCAGATTGTGGTTATCAACTTTTTGGAGGAATCTTTGCTAGAATAAATTGGGGTGAGCAGTTATTGTAACAAATAGAATTGATTAAATCCCAGAATGGAGCAGGATTTTTCCAGATAGCAGTAGAGGCACACTTTCTTGCATCACACTGGACTGATTGTTTCAGCAGGGGGGGAATTTCAGCCTCTCCCAATCCCCTCTCCTCCATTATTGCAACGTGAAGAAAAAAACCAGGACCTGGCTGGTTGCATCAAAGGAAACAAAGAGGTGGGGGGGCCCTGATCACTTCCCTGCCATACAAAGGGCTCTCCCCCCCGGTTATCAAGGAGGAGGAGCAATCGGATGTTGGGTATATTACAACCCCCCATCCAACCTTCTTTTGGAAAATGCAATGCCCTGAGGACCCCAACCACCAAGGACCTGGTGGGGGATTTGATCAACCCCTCCCCCCAGGAAGCCAGGCTAAAGAGGGGGGGGAGGGGTTTTGGAGGCACTGTGAATAAACTGGAATGTTTTGGGGGGGGCTGGTCCCATTCTATTGGGAATTCAAACTCTATTGCTCACTAGAGCTGTGATTAAACCTGAAAATTTGGACAAAAATATGAATTGAATCAGCTTTAATGGCTAAAAAAACCAAAAAAAAATAGAAAATAACATACAAAATTGAATAAGAGCAAGATATTTTGAGTAAGTAGCAACACCTTAAGCCTTTATGAAATGCAAGGGTTCTGGCTTTGAATTAATAAAGCTCAAAGGAGATTTGCTTATAAATAAGCTCACACCCTTTGTAGCAGTAACACAAAAGGTTTAATACTCTAATTTAGACCTTCCACTCAAAATGGAAGTTGATTATAAGATTATAAATTGATTATAATACTCAATTTTAAGGCACAAGTCAATATTCTTCTTGGTATTGAGGTAATTGAGAATTCTTAATTTTGCTGTATTCCAGGATTAATAATAAATGATATAATATCTGAGTAAAGGGGCTATAGTGTCAAGATCCTCCTTTTTTAAGTTAACAGGGTCCCTCAGGAGACTCAGGTTACAAGGGGAGTTCTAGGATCTTCCTGTTTTTTTTAAGGGCTCAAACTCCATTGTATTATCCACAATGAGGAATAGGGGACTAGTGTTGAAGTTTAAGTTGAAGCTCTGGTTGAGATACTTAAGGAGGAAGAGCATTGGAATCTTATAAAACTAAGAGTAGTGGATCCAAGGAGTCAATGGAGGGAACTTTGGTTTGTTTTGAGTCAGAATGGATCAGTTTTCATTCTCTTGGAAACCAGAAACTTAAGTAGACTAAGTACAGTGAGGCTGACTTGTGGGTTGACAAGATGAATGAGAACAATAGGTTAAATATTAATAAATGTGACACATAGGATGTCACAAGATAAATTGCATTGATAAAGGAATATGATACTGATGACAATACAGTTGCACTCAAGGTTTAGGCAACACAAAGATCAGGCTAAAATCCTAACAACTAGTTCTAATTGGGGGGGATTTTCAATGTAAAGTTTTAATTTACATAACATAATTTTAATTAATTTATCCTAGGACTTGAAAATCAATCAAATGGAAGTTTTAGAAGCCTCAGAAATGCTCATAATTATTAAATAACTTCAATTTCATATAAAATGATAGCCTTGGCATGTATTGACATCTTAATTGCAGGTGTCTTTGCATATATTATACATATAAAGTCTGTGTACCCTTGGCCATGATCCTACAAGGTTTGTAACTTCAAACTAAGCTCTGAGGCCTCTGTGTGGAAGCAATCAGGGCTCAGTTGTGTACATTAGCTATTTATAAATCCCAAATAAGAATAAGATTGACTTTATGCAATATATCTATGAAGAGTAGAGAATATGGATTAAACTCATTAACATAAATTATTTCAAAGGAATGGAACATATTGGGAACTTTTATATGATTTATTTTAATTGATCTGAGTCATCATAACTTAATTTTAAGTTATATTGAATCTCCTTCTTGATAATATATATTATCAAGGTTTTTATTCCACAATTAATACTCATAAAATATTATCAAAATTTATTATGTAACTATAGAACACTTCATGATTATTGATTTTTGGCTCTATGGTGCTTTGAAACAGTGAAGCTGGTGTCAGAAATTTTCAGGATTAGCCCAGGACTTAGCAACTATGCTAAAAAGACATGAGTTTTTCAGACATTTGGAGAATCATATTTGTTTTTTGGCTGACACAGCCCATCCAGATTTTGGCCATATCCCAGGGTGCACATGACACCCAGGCCTTTTGGTTAAAACCATCCCATTAAACAGTAAGATATGATTATTTCTGGTGGAAAAGGGCAGCCATGCAAGGAGTGAAAAGCAAATGGGTTGGTTCAGCCCCTTTCAGGTGGATAAACCCATGTTGGGCTTGAAGGGTACAGTCAGGACAGCCAGGATCAAATGCCAAGTGGGCTGTTTGAAGCCAAACCAAATGACATGGCTTGTAGGAAATGTAGCACACTTTTGGGTTGGAAATTTTGCCTTTTTTCATTTTTTATCATAGCTCCACAATAGGCCAATCATTTTTACTTAAGGAGGTTTCTTCCCTGCCTTTTTCCAATCATCCATTCAATTTCATCCAATTAACTACCAGATCCATTAGAAATTATATGACACAATTAACCAGGATTTATTTTGCTTTAATCACTGCTTTCCTTTCCACAAAGTTCCATTTTGGTCATAATTTTCAGAATTTTTCTTTTGCTTTTTTTCATTATGTTCATGATATTAGTATTTTTATTATACTTTTTTTATCTTTCTCTGAAATAGTGCCTGTCCAAAAGGTACCAGTAGTCGATATATGGCATTCTGAGTGAAGCTGGGTTGCATTTTGTCTATGGGTTTTTAACAAATATGAGTTAACAAATTTAAAAATAGCAGAAGGAAATAGAGGATTTCCCCAATTAAGCCCCCAAATATGTGGTTCCAGAAACCAGAAAAGATCAATAATTCAGGTGGTACATGCTCTGTTGAATTTAAACTGAATGTTTTTTCTCCACAGGTGATTGTAGATGCTTCTTCAGTCTTGCAAAACTAAGAGGGTGGAGGCTTGCAAAAGATGCTCTGAAATTAAATAATGCTTCAAGTGAAGGACTTATATTAGCCTTCCACAACACTAGTTAAATTATTTTTCATTTTAATCTGCAATTTTAACTTTGTTCTCATTTCAAAATTTCCAATGATTCCTTTCATGCCGGAAGACCCCGCCTTTAGGAAGTAAATACAACACTGAAAAATTCTACTCCCTTTCTTTCTACTTTCCTACTCCTTCCTGGTGAATTTCCCACTCCCATCTAGTTCCCCCAATTTACTCAAAACTTATCTGAAATGATTCCAATTTTTTTTAAAAAAAAATCATCCATTCAAATCAGGGATTTTTTATTCTTTTTTATTTTATTGGTTCACATTCATTTTTACCCTTGTGAGTAGTCAAATTTAATTTTGGGAATATAATATTGCATCTTATGGATGATATGCATTGGATTCTAGATGAAAGGTGGAGATATTAATTAAATACTCATAGGACTTTTAAATGCAGGTTTCAAGTAGATTAGGTAGTCCGTTGTGTCTAATTGAAATCACCTAGATGATTTACTTTATAAATTAAGTATTTTAATCAGTTTTTACAGTTAAGTTGTGCCTTGGACCAGTCATTTTTGAATTATTGAACAGCTTCTCATCAATGTGTGGAATTTTTTGGAGTTATTTTGGATATTTCTAAACACCAAGGATTTAATCAATTTTTTTCCTTGAGTCTTTCCTTTATATTTACTTTTCCTCCCACAATTCAATTAAATATTTGCTTATACACATGTGCCTATAGATAGTATGCAGTGTATGCTCTTTTCTTTCATTTCACATGAATGATTTCTATTGATCTTCCAACCAAAATATATTCTTGTGGTAGTTTGGCTTCTTCCTCCTTAGATCAAGCGAATTCTGGGTTGAAAATTCAGCCAAAAGGAAGTACATACCTTTTCCTCTTTCCATTTTTTTGTTAAAACTATTTTTTTGCTGCCATCATCTTACTTTCATCTATCTTAAACTCATTTCCCACTTCCTTGGCATGTCCTAAAAAATCCATTCTCATATTTGATTGACCTCATTTGTAAATGGTTAGCTTTGACCTGGACCAAGGTGTACGGACTGCCTTCTGCTCATTCCTTATCTCCTTTCTATATGAATGGAGAAGCTGACAACCTCCAGATTGTACACCCAAGCAACTTAGACTATTTATATCATCCGGACCCTAAGGGAACACAGGACCATTCAAACAAAGTTCACAATCGGACCCGCTGGAGACTCATAAGATTCCATCTTCATCTCTCCAGCCCTTCCCCTTATAAAGAAATTTGAACCCCAATACTTTGTTGAACATTCTATCTGCTTTCCCACACGTAAACTTATTCATAAAAATGTTGAAGTTATCATTTCAATCTCATTGATCGCACGTTTGCCCCATTGGGTCTTAGAAGCATTAAGATTCAGCTCACAGCCTCTCGCAAGGGGACTCCCCTCGTGCCTACCGACCGAGGTTTGATTAATTGTTTCAAAGATCTTGATTTAATTGGTCCTCGTTTATACCCGAGAGCAAACGGTGGTGAAAAAACGACTCAAAAGTAGGAAAACTCCGAAGATAAAGAAGCGCATAAAACCAGACGATGGACAATGGGGAAGGCTCACAGGTGTATCAAGGCAATTCATGGGCCGTATGCTGGCCGAAAGATGACGAAACGAGGCGCAAAGTAGTGCTCGGATGGTGAGCGATAAGCAGCCCTGAATGGTGAGTAGCTTTACTCACACAAAAGGGATTAGTAATGACAAGAAATGAAATGAAGAGGCGATAGTGAAACATCAGGTGAAAATCAAAGCGGGTCGGCTTCTTATTTCTTCGTTGTTCCCCCACCGGCACCTTCAGCTTTGGCAGCAAGGGCTTTCTGCAATCGCATATGTTGGCCATAGCATTACGAGAACATGAATAAGTGGGGTTCTTTGGAAAGGTTTGAGTGATCTTATCTAATTCAAAGTCACTCACAGCTTGTTTTTCTCGCATTCTTTGGGCATCCTCTTCCCTTCTTCTATTCAATGATGCAGCTGACTCTTTCTGCTTGCTTTTCTGTTGATCCGCTAGCTTTTTGGCGGCTTTGGCTCTGTCGTTTTCGCGTTGATTGCCGCCTAGATGTTGGGCCAGGAAGATTGGGGTTTTTGAAGGGACGAGCGATCCCGATGAGAGAGGGTGGGAAAGGTATCGATTCAAAACATCATGCAGAAAACCATGTTGATTCAGTAGAGCAGCTTGGGACCAACGAATAGAAGACGGAAAGCAAATTTTGAGCGAGTGTACTAACGAGTCATGCTTGAAGTAAGGATGAGGGAGGAAAGGATACGACGGGCTGTCTTGGTACCTTGTAAGTCAGGTTGTGCGTTGGTTCGAGGACATTCGTTCAGTTTGCAGGCCGAAACCGACCAGCAGTAGAAGGCAGCGATAAGGCTGTAGCTATGGTACCCGCGGGTTTCGGGTCTCTGATCCCGTGGCCCGGGTTGCGAGCAAATTTGCAAAGAAAATCTACAAGACCTTTGAAGCCGACCCCCTGCTCAGCGAGGGACCCCCCCGCCTAGAGACTCCGCAATCGTCTCGGTAAGAGCATCTACCACCGTGTCGACAAAATCCTCGAATACTTTGACAAGTTGGCGAGGCGCGCGAGGGTGGATAACTGTCGAAACCCGATTTCGCACCCTCGTTGCGATAAATCGTGTAAAGATGGAAAGTGACACGAATTGCAGATCATGGACTTAGGCCTGGATTAGCTGACATACTGCATACCTGGTATTAACATAACTAAAGCACGTATGCTCATAAACTAAAACCGTCATGTATATAAACTTAGAACAACCGCCAGCCAAAACCAACCTCTCCTCATCAGAGTTCAAGGACAAGGTCCGGCAGGAGGTTGTGCTAACATCGGGACGGATGGTATACGTGCAGATCCACGATACCATTCCATCATAATAGGTTAAAAGCTGGCCAACCATGGGGAGATACACCGGGACGGTGCATGGATTTTCTCAGAAGTACTCTTGCAGACAGCGACCAATCAGACTCGAGCGAAAGGATTCAAACGGATAGCACTTCTCTATACTCAGCGCGGGACGGCCGCTTTATACCTGAGCCATTGAACATGAACAGGACGGGCAATGTGTCCATTGAATCTCTAATGGAGGTCATTAATGGCCTCCAGGCAAGGATCGAACAATCCAAACGGCAACAACCACCACACCTTCATAATGCAAATACTGGCCAGGCCACTGAGTCAGTATTCAACAAATTTATTGAGGATCCCATGGCAGTCTACAGCGTCATGAACCCAAAGAAAGTTTCTCTGTTGTTTGATGGCTCTAACTACCCCCAATGGGAGAACGCAATTGACCGCACGTTACGTCGGGCACTACGACGGGACCGCACCTTTGTGGGGGATTCTGATGCCTTTAGAGGACTTGACCGCGACCAGAAGGAGGCCATAGCGATCTTGCTACGCAACACTATTGACGACACCCTGCTGAGTGTCGTTGAAGGTTCCGGCACCGAGGAAGCTCAACCGCTTTTGGTGCTCCTCAAGCGGAAGTGCAGCAAGACAGACAGGCAACATAAGCTAGCAATCGTCGACCGCTTGTTTAATGCGATTAACGACAAGACAGGCACGGACAATGTGTGGATTGCAAACTGGCACAAGATCATTGCTGACCTGGCAAGAGTCGAAGTGACGCTTGACGAACTATATGGCTTGCTCATACAGGCCAGTGCTGTTGCGCCCTCCGGTGTTGACTCCCAAAATTTTGAATACGTTGTTGGACAACACCTCAATGATGCCATGTCCCCTCCCAGCTTCACGGAAGTGTCCATGGTCATCCAATCAAGCATCAACCGACTCAAGACCAGGAATTCATTACCAGTAGGGACGATACCGTCCCATGTTGAGATGAGCGTACAGGCGTTACAACATCGTTCTTTGCCACGCTATGTCCCACTGGATCTAAGAGGTTCTCCACAGGAAAAGTCTCTCTCAAGTGTGGGGCCATCCAAGCTGTCCATCAACAAGGCATCCTACTACAAAGGAAAACCACAGCGGGAATCTCTATTACGGAAGTTTGGCTACTCTTGTCATTACTGCCAGAAGTCGGGGCATCATAACCAAAGGGCTTAAGAGAGTACCAAGATTGAGTAAGTGACCCGTAATGATGGAAGACACGACCAGATGGAGCAAACCTTAAGAGAGTACCAAGATCGAGTAAGTGACCCGTAATGATGGAAGACACGACCAGATGGAGCAAACCTGCAATGGCAACAAGATGGGACGAGTGTGTTGATGAGAAACAATAGTTTGAATTGAATGGATAAAAACCAACAAAGCACCTTAAGAGAGTACCAAGATCAAGTAAGTGACGCGTAATGATGGAAGACACAACCAGATGGAGCAAACCTGAGAACAATCAAAGAATGAGAAAACAAGTGAGTTGAATGAAGAGATTGAGAGTTGAGAAGGACAGATGTACCTGCGATGGCAACAAGATGGGACGAGTGTGTTGATGAGAAGCAATAGTTTGAATTGAATGAAGAGAAAACAGAATCACTGAGAGTAACAAAACAAAGATGAGTTTGACTCTATAGATTAGGTTTTGGATATTCAAGCTATTGTCACTATCACAGATTCCAATGTTGTGCCGCAGCACGGCGTGCCACTGTCCAGTTCAATACCCTCCCCCATTCATGCAATTGTTAGATTCAGATTGCTGACCAATTTCAGGAGCTTGATTCTGGGCAGCGCCTTGGTGCAGAAGTTGGCATGCATCTTGGCAGTTGGTGTGTAAGAGATTGCCACGCGGTGACTTTCTAACATTTCGCGGATCGAATGGAATTTGACGTTGATGTGCTTGGTTTGTGCCTGGTGCATGGGATTGACTGCCAGGGCAATGGTGCTTTGGTTGTCCACGTGAATACTGGGTGGTTTCTTCAGGTGATAGTTGAGAGATTTGAGCAAGGAGTGGATCCAGATGGCCTCTTGAACACCGTTGTAAAGGGTCTTGTATTTATTGAGATATTGAGATAAATGAGGGCGGGCTCTGTCTGCGCAATCCTTACTGCGGGAAATAGTAGTGATAAATAAAGTTGTAAACCTAACCTTAATCCAAGAACGCGATCTACCTACTTGACTCCTGGAGGACAGAGGCTGTTGACTTTATTCATTCAATAATAACAACTACTTCTTATTCTCATTGCGCCATGTCTGCCCCTCTTGTCCTCCAGGTAAGCTCTTCATCTATTATCTCAATCATCCAAATTGTACTCCTTCCTTCTCACATTCATTTTCTTTAATTCCCTTTGCACTCTTGTTCTTCTTAAATCTCCAGGTGTGATCTTCAGAAGTTGCTCTCTGCCGCGTGAACTTCTTCAACTCACCTTGTTGGTGTTTTAACAGTATTTAGCCTCGGTGGTTGAGCTTGAAACAGTCTGCTGCTTTTGAGAGGGCCAAGACAGAACCGAGTCCCCCAGTTGAACGATGAAACCAGAGTACGAGCTGCGTGTATCTGGGCAGTTAGCGTAGTCGGCATTGGTGAACACATTCAGTTCAGTGCCGGGTTGGATCCTTCCAAGAGTGATTCCAAAATGCAGCGTGCCTGAGAAGTATTGTAGGAGGTGAGTGATGGCATTCCAGTGGGACATACCTGGCCGTTCAAGGTGTTGTGACAGCTGAGAAACCGTGAAGGCAATGTTGGGCCTGGTGGACACAGCAAGGTAGTTCAGCAGGCCAATAGACTTGCAATAGTTGTGTCCCAGCTTGCAGAAGGATTTGTGGTTGGCATCTGAGGCTTTAGCAAGCCTTGTGTTTGGAACCATTGGCGTGGCTACTGTTTGGCAGTTGGAGAGGCCATGTTCAAGGAGAATTTTCTGAGTTTAAAGTTTCTGCAACAAGAAGATGACCCCATTTTTGCAAATGATTTGGATGCCAAGGATAAGAGAGGCTTGGCCCTGGTCGTCCATGAGGTAGGCTTTGTTGATAAGAGCTTTGAATTGGGCCACATCATTGCTGATGATGACCATGTCATCAATGTAAACGTGCACATAGAACTCCCAGTTGTGGTGTTGGGAAACAAACAAGCACAGGTCAGTGGGAGAAAGGGCAAAAGAAATTGAGTTGAAGAAGGTCCGGAGCTCATTGTACCAAAACTGAGGTGCCTGTTTGAGGCCGTAGATGGATTTGATAAGCTTCAGGCAGCACCCTTGGGGCACATTGTATCCAGCGGGAGGTCGGAGGTAGACACATTCATCAAGCTTTCCATTTAGGAAGGCATTTTTGGCGTCCATTTGGTGGATGTCAAAGCCTTTGGTAAGTCCAACAGATATAGCCGTTCAAAGCGCCACCGCTCTTCCTGTAGGTGCGTAGGTCTCATGATAGTTTTCACCCTCAACCTGCTTGCTGCCCTTTGCACACAGCCAAGCCTTGTACTTTATAACATTTCCCTCAGCATCTAGTTTTTTTCAAAAAACCCATACTGTGTTTAACAGAGTTGACCCGGAGGGGATCGGGACAATTTCCCACACCCCAAGGGGGATCATGGCCTCAATCTCCAGCTTGATTGGGGCAATCCTCCTGTCGGCTTTGGGAGAATTGACTGCTTTGTGGTACGAGGTTGGTACTCCGTCACCAAGACTGCTGGCAACAAAGGCGCGCTCAAGGTCATGAAGAATTGTCATAGCCAGGTGTGCTTGCCGTGGATGATGGAGGATGTTGGACGGATCAAGATTGGCGGACACATCCTTGGGGGCAGTGTTGGATGTTAGCTTCCAATCCCAGCCTGGCGCGCGACCAGAATGCACCTCAATTGCCGCAGGGGGATGAGCAGCATGGGGTGAAGGTGTGCCCAGCCGGTTTACATGCAGAGCAGGGTTGGATTCAACAAGGTGGGGACCTGGGCTTGCAGATGGCAAGGGGGGTATTGGGAGATCAGTGTTGGAGGGTGCCGGTGTGGTTGCTGGCAGGGAGGAATGGCCAAGTGATTCCTCTAGATCAATAGGCAGAGATGGGAACTGAGGAGCCAAGGAGTCAAAGACAGTCAGACCAGGGAATTGGTCCTCCACAAATCGCACGTCATGACTGCGCTCAACAATGCCTTCTTGCATGAGGATGCGCCAGTTGCTCATGCCAAGCTGATATCCCATCATCAACCCCTTTTTTTCCGTGTCCCCAAATTTCCCATTGCGGAGTTGTTTGGGAATTTTCTTGTAAGCCAGGCACCCAAAGGGCCAGAGCCGGCTTAAGTCAAAGTGGTGCCCATGCCATAGCTTGTAGGGAGTTTTCCACCCAAGATTCTTGGAAGAAGTGATGTTCTCCCGTTGAAAAGCAGTGCTGATGGCCTTGCCCCAGTATCTAAGAGGAAGGTTTGCTTGCTTGAGCATTGTCCTTGCCTTTTCAGAAGTGGTTTGGTTTCCCTGTTCCGCTACTGAGTTCTGCTGGGGAGTATATGGAGCAGTGACATGGACTTTGACTCCATTGTCTTTGAGGAACAAGAGGAACTGATTGGAGTTGAATTCCCCTCCTCCATCAAACACAACATTCTTGAGTTGAAAAGGGTGGATGGTGGATGTTTCCTTGAAGAATTGTAGGAACAAACTAAAACAATCTGACTTATTGGCTAGGATGTAGAAATAGTGGTACCTGGTAAACCAGTCTGTGATTTTAAGGTAGTAGCTTCCATTTGACAAGGATGGCGTTTCAACTCTACTGCTGAGGTCCATGAAGACAGTCTCCAGTGGATGTGTAGCTGAGGGAAGGTTCCCATGAAATGGGAGTTTATGTGACTTGGATAGTAGACAGTCCTCGCAATTAATCTTGCCGACATTGATTCCAAACATCTTTGCTAGTGCTTCTGCACTTGTGTGACCTTCCCGACTGTGAAGACTTTTGATATCATGAGCTTCTGCAGATAGGGCTTGATGAAATTAAGGAAAACTATTGTTCCAAGCAGTTGGCCTATTAGTTCTTTGACTAAGAGGACCACAACCAAATTTGAGAAGACTACCAACCTATTGTGCCAAGCAGTTGGCCTATTAGTTCTTTGACTAAGAGGACCACAACCAAATTTGAGAAGACTACCAACCTTGTGAGGTAACAAGAAAAAACAGAGCACAATGATAATGATGAGACAACACAGATATGAGATGATTCAGATTGCAGCGTTTTCAAAAGAATGGGAAAATAATTAACCAACCTATTGTGCCAAGCAGTTGGCCTATTAGTTCTTTGACTAAGAGGACCACGACTGAATTTGAGAAGACTACCAACCTTTTGAGGTAACAAGACAAAACAGAGCACAATGATAATGATGAGACAACACAGATATGAGATGATTAAGATCCAAAGACAACTGAAAGAACTTCTGGGTTATAACAGTGTGAATGAGGTGCGTTAGGTTAATCAACTACAATTGCGTGTATAATCATCGTAAACTGCGTATTGCCCTTGTATTTGAAATGAGGCTGAAATAATTTGAAACAATGTTGGAAAATTTGAAACAAGATGTAGAATACAAGGTCATTTGAAAATAGGGTGTTTCATAACGCCCTGGTTTACCAAGCTTAACACTCCCCCTATTTTTCCATTAACATGTTCAGCATCCCCACAAACTGAGTGTGCCTGACTCGCGGAAGTGTTTTGGTCAAGAGATTGGCTGGAATAAACAAGGTCCAAATATAAGAAAGAGCCACTGTTCTGTCAGCAATCTTCTCTTGCACCCAGTGGTAGGTAGTGTCAAAATGCTTGCTCCTCCTCTGAAACATGGGATTTTTAGCAAGACCAATGGCGGCTTGATTGTCACAGTAGATGGAGATAGGAGACAATGGAGGCCTATGCAGCAATCAAAGCTGCAGGATAGAGAACCAGGTAGCTTCCTGAATGGCCTTGTACAGCGCCTTATATTTGGCTTCCGTTGTAGAGGACGACACAGTAGATTGTTTTGTCAAACGCCAGGAGACAACCGCACTACCTACTTTCAGAATATAACCGGTGTACGAGCGCCTTGTCTCTAAGCAGTTTGAAAAATCCGCGTCGGAATAGACAGCTGTAGCCCCCTTTTCGGCCCGGAAGGAGATGCCCAGGATCATTGTGCCTCTCAGGTATCGAAGAAGATGCAAACACACCTTCCAGTGAATGATTCCCGGGTTTTCAAGATGCTGCAAAAGTTGAGAAACAGTGAATGAGATGTCCGGACGAGTTGAAATTGCAAGGTGGTTGAGCAGTCCCACCGCCTTCCGATAGTTGATGTTCAGCGCCAAGAATTTGTCCTGCTTGTCTACGGAGGCCTTTACTAGTCTCGTGCTTGGCACCATGGGCGTGGAAACAGGCCGGCAATTCTCCATGCCATACATGGTCAGTATTTTTGCCGTGTATGTCTGCTGGTTAATGTGCAAGCTTGTGCCACTCCAGGAGATTCTCATTCCAAGCAGGTGATTGACCTGTCCAAGGTCTTCCATGAGGAAGTGTTCCTTGATGAGGAGCTTGAAGCGGTTCACATCCTTACTGGCTATCACCATGTCATCCACGTACACGTGCACCCAGCATTCCCAGTCTGCATCTTGCAATACAAACAGGCATGGGTCAGCTGGCAACGGCAGGAAAGATATCAATGAAAAGAACTTCTTGAGAGCACCATACCACACTTGCGGAGCTTGTTTTAACCCATATATGGATTTTTTTAGCCGCAGGCAGTACCCAATTGGAATGGTCATCCCAGAGGGTGGCCACAGGTAAATTTCCTCCTCCAGTTCCCCATTGAGAAATGCATTTTTCACATCCATCTGATGAATCTCCATCCCCTCCTGCACTGCCATGGCAATGACCGTCTTCAGCGCCGCCGGGCGGCCCATTGGAGCGTAAGTCTCATTTTAGTCAAGCCCTTCTTCCTGGCGGTTTCCTGCTGCACAGAGCCGGGCTTTGAATTTGGTGAGGTTGCCATCCTTGTCATATTTCTTTTGGAATACCCATACCGTGGCTAAAAGGTTCACTCCGTAGGGCTTCTTTACTATCTCCCATACTTTCAGGTCCTCCATGGCTTTGAGTTCGACTCGTATTGCCTCCAGCCAATTTACCCATTCCTGAGACTGCTCCGCCTGAGAGTATGTCCGAGGTACATCAGCCGCCTCCTCCAGATACTGTGCGCCAGCCATGAATGCTATCGCGGGGGAGGATAGGTCCAGGGATTTGACCATTGATAGGTGAGCTCTACGTCTTTTCTCCTGTATAATCTGATGCGGTCCAATGCTAAGGTTGATGTTCCTGGGTGCGGGCTTGTCTGATGCCTCTATAACCATATCCCACCCGGGCTTCCTCAAGCCGCCAGAGACAGCACAGGAAGTTGCCTCCTCAGGTACATCATCGCATTCTTCATTGACGGGCTCGGGTAAGGGTGTGGTTTCTGTCTGATGCTCCAGAGTTCCTTGAGGTTCGCGTGGATAGTCACATGGGAGATTAATCTCTATATCCTTGGTTAGGTTATCCTGGAACAGCGTGAACTGTTCAGACTCCAATATCCCGGGAAAGAGAGAGTCGTTGAATTTCACATCGCGGCTGTATAGGATGGGTCCATCATCTGTTAAGATTTGCCAATTGTGCATGCCTAATTGGTAGCCAAGGAGGACTCCTTTCCGCAAGGTGTCGTCGAATTTCGAGGATCAGAGGTGCTTTGGGGTGTGCACATACGCACGACAACCAAAGGGATGTAAAAGAGACAGATTATACTCCCTTCCAAACCATAACTCATGTGCAGATTTCCACTGTTTCTTTCTTGTGGGAGTGATGTTCTTGTAGAAGACAGCCGTTTCCACCACCTCATTCCATAGTTTGTTTGTGAGATCGGCCATTTTAAGTAAAGCCCTTGCTTTTTCTGTGGTTGTACGGTTACCCCTTTCAGCTATGGGATTCTGTTGTGGCATGTATGGGGCAGAAATATGCACCCGGATTCCGTTCTCTGCCAAGAACGTTTTGAACTCATTTGAATTAAATTCGCCCCCTCCATCAGTGATCAGATTTTTAATGTTTCTGGAATGATAATTGGTCACATGAGCATGAAAAGACTTGAAGCATAGAAAGGCATCAGACTTTTTCTGAAGAGTATAGACAAATTTATAGGAGGTAAAGGCATTGGTGATTTTAAAATAGTATTCACTTCCATCGCTAGCCGTCGGCTTGATTCTCCCGCTCAGGTCCATGTGAACATAGTCAAGCGGATGTTCTGGAGTTGGTAAGTTAGAGTTAAACGGAAGTCGAGTTGATTTCAAGAGGTGACACGGCTTGCAGTTGACCCTGACGTTTGTCAGCCCAAACATTTTCTCAAGGGATTTGTTACTTGAATGCCCGGCCTTTGAGTGTAGCAGGTCGAAATCAGCGCCAGTTGACCGAGCAACGAGTGAGATTGAGGCAGACTCACTGCGGACAACGTTGAAGTTGATGACGAACACATCTCCTTTTAGGAATCCATTAAAGAGTTTGTGCTGTTTGTTGATGACTTCAAAGGAGGCTTTACCAGATGGTGGAGTGACGTAGTATCCTTGTCGATACAGTCTTCCATTACTAATAAGCATTCCTACGAGGTTGGGCACGTGGAGGAATTTAAACTTGATCGGGTCCCCTTCACATGTCCTAACCATCACAGTACCTTGGCCTTTACAGACCATTGTCTTGCCATCCGCTAATTCAATCTTGGATTCTCCAGGAAAGTAGGTTGAGAATGCTTCTCTATCCGAGATCATATGGTGAGAGGCTCCACTGTCTAAGTAGGCTACGTTGCTCTTCCCTTGTGAGGCAAGGGCAATTGCTACGCATTGTAACCCTGAAGCAGAAAACTCGCTCAAGTCCTCCGTTTCATGTTCTTCCTCTTTTTGCTGACAATTCTTGGCAGAAATGGGGGTCTTTTTCTTTGCCTTTTGTTTGTCCATTTGCTCTTTGGCCTTGTTTTTGAGCTCGGGATGGAGCTCCCAACATTTGTGAACGTGATGCCACGCATTTGGATTGTGCACTCCATTAGAACATTCTGCACCCTTTCTGGATAAGAGAGCTGACTCCTGTTTGATGTGGTAACCAGATCCAATCGTGGTGTCTTGAGACTTTTTTTCAAGGTATTGTTTGATGGTTTCCAGCGTTAGGGGTCGTTGACTGGTAAGCTGGTCTTTGATATTCTCGAGGTTCTTAGGCATTTTGCTGATGAGGATTTTGGCAAGGAGATTCTTGTGGAGTTCAAAGTCCTTTGGAATCCCAATTTGTATTCCTACTGATCTCATGGCTCTTTGATGATGGGCAAGGTGTTTGAGAAATTCTTTCAGATTGTCTCCAAATGATATGGACAGAAACTTTTGGAAGATTTTGGCCTGGTTGTCAATTGAATTAGATTGAAAATGATTCTTGATGTTGATCCAAAGCAAGAGTGGATCCCTTTTGTTCTTGTCTGTTAGAAGTTGGTCTATGTTGGATTGTCCCATGTAGCAAAGAATAATGCCAAGGTTCTGAGTCTTTCTCAAGTGATGTACTCTTAGTTCTCCTGGATCAGAAATTGGAATTTCAGATATTCCAGGAATTGATTTGCCAATAAACTCAGCAAGTGCACGCTCCATGATGTGAGCTCTGACTTGCACTTTCCATTCAGCATAGTTGAGGTCAGATAATTCTGGAAGAGATCTCATGGCGTCAACAGACATCTTGGGCTAATCTAGAGATAGCAGAGTGGCAGCTCTGGGCTCATAACCTGACAAAATTAAGGCAAACTATTGTGCCAAGCAGTTGGCCTATTAGTTCTTTGACTAAGAGGACCACAACCAAATTTGAGAAGACTACCAACCTATTGTGCCAAGCAGTTGGCCTATTAGTTCTTCGACTCAGAGGACCACAACCAAATTTGAGAAGACTACCAACCTTGTGAGGTAACAAGACAAAACAGAGCACAATGATAATGATGAGACAACACAGATATGAGATGATTCAGATTGCAGCATTGTCAAAAGAATGGGAAAATAATTAACCAACCTAGTGTGCCAAGCAGTTGGCCTATTAGTTCTTTGACTAAGAGGACCACGACCAAATTTGAGAAGACTACCAACCTTGTGAGGTAACAAGATAAAACAGAGCACAATGATAATGATGAGACAACACAGATATGAGATGATTAAGATCCAAAGACAACTGAAAGAACTTCTGGGTTATAACAGTGTGAATGAGGTGTGTTAGGTTAATCAACTACAATTGTGTGTATCATCATTGTAAACTGCGTATTGCCCTTGTATTTGAAATGAGGCTGAAATAATTTGAAACAATGTTGGAAAATTTGAAACAAGATGTAGAATACAAGGTCATTTGAAAATAGGGTGTTTCATAACACCCTGGTTTACCAAGCTTAACAGGGCTGAATTTGAGCATGGTTGGGATGACTCACATGGTGAGACAGTTTGAAGTGTTATGTAGAACATGTTGCCAGTAACCTTTCCTTGGAACAGACGGGCACCCTTCTTTGTCACAAAGAAGTTCTCATCATCAACCCGTTCAATGTTGCAGCCATTCTTATACAAATGTCCATTGCTAATGAGAGGAGCCACAAGCGCAGGGACTTGCAGTGCCTTCAAGCGGAGTGTTGAGTTGCTTAGAGTGTGTACGGTTACGTATCCATCTCCCCAGATAGGGATTGATTCTCCATTTGCAAGTTGGACACCTGCCTTCCTGGGTTGATATTCTAGGAAGAGCTCTTGATTGGCAAACATGTGATGACTGGCACATCTGTCCAGGTATTGGGAGTGCAGTTCTGCCAGTATTGCAAATGCCTTTGTGTTGCATGTCATAGCATTGACTGTTGCTCTGGATTTGTCACTTTCAGCATCAGATTCTTTGGCTTTTGCAGATTTGGCTTTCCCTTTTATGGCTAGGAAGTCAGCTTCACTGTGATTTGTCTTGGGATTATGTTTCCCATTCTTTCAGGTGGGGCGTTTGGTGGTAGTGGTGAGTGCGGTTTCTTTGGCCTTTGCTGAGTTAGGATGGGTTGGTGCTGTGTTGAAAATCTTGATCTGAAGAGCATCCTTCATGGCCCTAATTAAGAGAGGTCTTTTCATGAAGAGGAGATCCTTGACTGATCCCAGGGAGTCAGGAAGCTTGTGTGCTACGTACTTGGCAAGGAGTGGTTTGGGGAGGTGTGCCCCAAGGGGTCCAATCATTAATCCTACAGCATTCATGGTTTTGAGATTTCCATCTAGGTCTTTGACAAAAAATGAGAGGTCATTCCAGAACTTCAGGTTGAGGAAGTCAAGGTAGACCTTTGCTTGATTGTCACTGGAGGATGATTAATAATGTTCTACTAGGAGTTTCCACAGAACGTCTGGCCGTTGTTCATTTTCATCAGTCACAAAGCAATTGTAGTTATCTTGGCCCATGTAGTGCAGAATGATTCCAGCAGTCAGTATTTTCTTTTCCTCAAATGTTTTGAGATATTTGTTCTTGGATTGAATGTGATCAGGACTGAGGAATTGTGCAAGTCCAAATTGCATGCAGTAACTTTTAATCTTGGCCTTCCAGACGGTGAAGTTTCTGTTGTTGAGGGTTTCAAGAGTTCTTGCTATCTCAGCCATGGTAGTCGTTTGTTGTCTATCTTTAGATGCAAACTTGGCTCATAACCTAATAACCAAAGGGCTTAAGAGAGTACCAAGATTGAGTAAGTGACCCGTAATGATGGAAGACAAGACCAGATGGAGCAAACCTTAAGAGAGTACCAAGATTGAGTAAGTGACCCGTAATGATGGAAGACACAACCAGATGGAGCAACCCTGCAATGACAACAAGATGGGACAAGTGTGTTGATGAGAAACAATAGTTTGAATTGAATGGATAAAAACCAACAAAGCACCTTAAGAGAGTACCAAGATAAAGTAAGTGACCTGTAATGATGGAAGACACCACCAGATGGAGCAAACCTGAGAACAATCAAAGGATGAGAAAACACGTGAGTTGAATGAAGAGATTGAGAGTTGAGAAGTACAGATGTACCTGCAATGGTGACAAGATGGGACAAGTGTGTTGATGAGAAACAATAGTTTTAATTGAATGAAGAGAAAACAGAATCACTGAGAGTAACAAAACAAAGATGAGTTTGACTCTATAGATTAGGCTTTGGATATTCAAGCTATTGTCACTATCACAGATTCCAATGTTGTGCCGCAGCACGGCATGCCACTTTCCAGTTCAATATGGCACTGGTACGCAGACTGCAATGACTTCTGGGACCATGTGCGGATGGGGGTAATACCACCACCACCAGATGGCCATGCAGACCATGGTTCTAGATACTTGCCACCCCAATGACCAAACGTTGCTGGAATACCAAGTAGACGTATTAGGCAGATAGATCCTGAAACTGTGAATGAGGGTGAAGTCTCACTAGATTCTGGATTGACTGCCCATGTGAGTGGTTGTTCACCGTTCTTTCAAGTCACACATGAATTGAGTAGACCAGTGATCCTGACCATGGCCATCCCCACCAACTCCAAATCTGTTTGCTTTGTTGGCAGCTTGAATATACCCACTCGGACGGGAACATTGAATCTTGAAAATGTTTATTTCTGCAAAGGAATAAAGGGGTCAGTTATCTCTTTGGGAGGGCTAGCGAGTGATGGGTGGAAGTTGAACCACAGGGGTACTGAACTTGAAGTTGTTGATAGAGATGGGCACTGCTTTGAGACCA
Organism: Puccinia polysora; assembly: GCA_025617555.3. Lineage (NCBI taxonomy): Eukaryota > Fungi > Basidiomycota > Pucciniomycetes > Pucciniales > Pucciniaceae > Puccinia > Puccinia polysora. The sequence continues at coordinate 8,915,083 of CM062647.1, read as the reverse complement.
CCTTTAGAAATTTCTGCTGGACTATCCAACCTTTTCAAAATGAAATATGCTCTGCTGTGACTCAAAGACCGTCCCTCAACCCCTACCAATGGCACCTGCGGCTGGGAAATGTGTCCAAAAGTGTTTTGAGTCAATTCTTGGAGACACATTACCCCAAACAACCCAAGGGAACCTGGAGGTTGTACTTCTGCAAGCAGTGCGCACTGTCAAAATCCCTTGATCAAAAAGCCCTGGGTGTGTGTTCCAACATTCCCCATGGAGACCCATTGCAACTGTGTGTCACGGATGTCATTGGCCCATTTGAGAAAGACCTGAATGGGGAAAGATTCTGGTTGACGTTTTGTGACCACTCAACCACCTATACATTTGGGGTAGCTCTACAACCCAGGAGCAAGGTACCACAGAAGATCATGAGCTGGATTGACCACTTGAAAATCACTACTGGGAAGTTGCCGGTGTATGTGCAATGTGAAAATGCTGCAGAATACATTTTCCCGCTACAATCCCGCTAGGATGAAGTTGGTATACCACTTGCACCAATACCGCCATTCGACCCCAAACCAAATGGAAATGCGGAGTGGGTGAACCATACAATTGGGGATGTGGCTCAAACAATGCTGAATGAGAGCCACATGGCCAATCAGTATTGGAGTTACACTTATCATACAGCAACCTACATTCAAAACTGGGTACCAAATACCAGGACAGCCCCTGATTTCCCTCTCCAGCTCCTGTTTGGTATAGATGTTGAACCCAATGTTCTCTACCCTTTTGGAGAAAGGGAAATTGTCCACACCCCAAAAGAAAGGCAGAAATCAAAACTGGACAAGCAAGGCCAAGCTTTTTTGCTACTGGCTTACCCAGTGGCTGGACCTGGTTGGTTGTTCTGGTCTCCAAGGGAACAACAAGTAATTCACTCAACATCAGCTGTATCCCCCAATTTTCAGAACCTTCTGGTGAAGGAAGAAGAGAAGAAAGGGACAGTTGACTACATATTAAATAAAATTTTGCTAAACCTTGGAAGAGAACCCACCAATGAGATAGTGGCTTCCAATTGGGAAATCATCAGGTCAATGCCAGTAAAGTACAAACATCACCTACCGCGCTCCCTACCCAAGGCTCTGCAAGGTGAATTTGCGGAACAGTGGTGCGCGTTGGCAACCTATGAGGTGGATAATTTTGATGAACTTGATTTATGGGAACCAGTTAGACCTCACCTGGTGTGGAATTCAGAAGAGGACTTCTCCTAAAATGGTTCCCAAGTCCGGAAGTTATTGATCCCTTAAATCTGTAAACCCTGAGTGCAACTTTTCACCCTTTGACTGAGAGATAGAGAAATGAGAGTAAGATCCTTCCAAAAACCTATAATGATCTGATGATATGATGCCCTACTCCTCCTCCACACCCGGGTTGAGGTTGCGGTTTAAGTAACCTTCCCCTCAACCTTAACCTAGGTACATCCGCAATCAAACAAGAATAATGAAATACAACCCCTAAGTACAGAAACCTAGCCCAAACCTATCCTTCCAACCCCATCCCATGATCCATATCCCATACCCCTTACCCCATATCCATTGGTATTGCCCGCCTGCCATTATGTCCACCCGGTTTTTCCTTCTCATTCCGCGGCCCTTGCACTGCGCCCAACTTGGAGCCCCCTGCGCATGTCCGCATCCGCCCAACGCACCATTCCAGATATCCAAGGTACATCCATGCGATCCAATCCGCGCGTCTTGCAACGTGCAATCCGTCCAACCCAGTCCAATCCACCCCGCATCTCTGGATGCTGAGCCTTTCTTGACTGCTGAGCGCGCAGAGCGCAGCCCATTCCAACTTGCATCCATAAAAGAACACCACACCGGGGATGAAGGTCTTGGGCATGAGGTGGGTACTGGCCAACAAACTAGATGCTGATGGCAATTTGATTGAACAATGGTTGGGACTGGTGGTCAAGGGATACACGCAACAGTTGGGGGAAGACTGTCACAAGGCTTATGCCCCAACAGCTAGTCTGAAAATCTTGCGGACCCTCATCTCACTGGCCCTAAACTGATGTCTTCCAATGGCAACTTTTGATATCAGCTCAGCTTAACTTTACAGCCCCATTGAAGAGGAGCTGTATGGTCAGCCCCCAGTTGAAGTGAGGCCAGAGTTGAAATGTTTTTTCATGAGGCTCAAGAAGGCCGTTTACGGAAAAAAACAGGCGGCCTGTGGCTGGTGGAAGTTCTTTGGTGAGATTATGGGGAAACTAGGTTTTCAGGCACAGGAGATTGAACCCTTGCTGTATTTCCTTCACTGTTGGACTGGCTTTATTTTTTTCTGGATGCACGTAGAAAACAGGTTTGTTTTTTAATTGTTGCCAACATTGCTGGCTAAGCTGAGGACTGGCATGCAGGACCAAATTAAGCTTAAGTGGAAGGACAAGCCAACCAAGATTGTTGGGATATCTGTAACACGCACAGAAAAACGTGTCATTCTTTTGCAATTGATATTGTCTAAACAGATCCTCTGCAACTATGACCAGATTTCCTACTCAAAGAGAAGCCCACTTCTGGAGAATCCCTTGGAGCTGTGCAATGGGAAACCAGTTGACATTGACAGGTTCAAGCACTTTGTTGGGTCATTCATGTACCTTGCTGCAGGCACAAGACCTGATCTTGCCTTTTTGGTCAACCTGCTGTCAAGGTACGCCAATAACCCCTTGAGGTAGCACTGGGAGGCCATGGATTGCCTTGTGCGGTACCTTCAGGCAACCAAGGACTGTTCCCTCACCTTCAAGATGGGGAAGGATAATTTGATACTGTGGAGAAATGCAAATTGGGGGGGCAACCATGAACAACCATCCTCTGGGCATATGATCAAATTTTATAGCAACCCTGTTGCATTGGGTACCAAGTGGCAAACCATGGTAGCCCTTTCAACCTGTGCGGCCAAGAACGTAGACCTTTCTGATGAACCCCAGCAACTTGCCTATATCAACAATGTCCTCCACAGCTTGCAGCTCACCAGCCTGATGTCAATCTATTGCAAAAACCAGGCAGCAATCCTGCTAGCCAGTGACAATTCCTCCAAGAAGCGCACCAAGTATCTTTCTTGCGCATTTTACTTTGTTAAAAATCTTTTTTGAAGGAACCAGGTCAACCTCCAGTGGACCAGCACCCATGATCAGCAAGCCAATGTCATGACCAAGCGACTTGGGCCAAACAAGCTTGAGAAGGCACTGGTTGAACTTAACCTGGTACTGGGCAATGATTTGTAATTCGCGTGGGGGGAATGTAAAGATTGAAAGTGACACAAATTACAAATCATGGACTTAGGCCTGGTTTAGCTGACATACTGCATACCTGGTATAAACATAACTAAAGCATGTATTCTCATAAACTAAAACCGTCATGTATATAAACTTAGAACAACTGCCAGCCAAGACCAACCTCTCCTCATCAGAGTTTGAGGACACGGTTCTGCAGGAGGTTGTGCTAACATCAGGATGGATGGTATACATGCAGGTTAGTAATGCATTATCAGAGTTCAAGGACAAGGTCCTGCAGGAGGTTGTGCTAACATTGGGACGGATGGTACACATGCAGATCCACAATACCATTCCATCATAATAAATTGGGCCTGAACAACAGTTGTCAAGCAGTAAGGGAGAGGGTCCCACCATCATCCCTTCTGCATATCCCTGCTTGATAAGGGTTGGGACTTCCCCCAAACAGGGCAAAAAACAAAGTTGCTGAATCATTTGGAGTTCAAAAAAAATTGATTAGAGGAGAATTTAAAATTGGTGGGGGGTTGTTGATGGAACCAATTAAGCTCAAAGGGAGGGTATGGTAGGGTGAAGTTATGGAGGGGGAGGACAGGGGGTGGAAAGATTACAGTGGGGCTTGACAAAATTTTGCTTGTCAAGCCTCAACAAGGATCTATAAATTTGTGGATCCTTGTCAAGGATTTTTTCAATTCAACAGCTATCAATTTCTGTTTAGTGCACAATGGTTACTTGATTGGAAAAATCCTCAGTAAGTCAGCTTAATGAGCTTAATTATTGAGAAAGTGGTAGATGCTCTAAACCCACTCTTGTGAGGCCCATTTGGCTGCCTCAAGCCCCTGTGACTGTAGCTACTGGCTACACCCTGGCTCCCCAAAGCCAAACATCCCTGGGGATTGAGGCCTGTAACCTTGCATTTTGGCCATGTTACAGAGGGCAGCATGGGAGTGTAACTTCTGTTGAAGTTACATTTAAGGTTTTAAAGGTTTTGCCAAACACCAAAAATTTTTAACTGAAATTTTAACCCCCAGTAAATTCATTTTGGCAGGCCAGGGTGAGTTAAAGTTAAAGCTACACCTGACAGCCAAATACAACCTTAAGGGTGGATTTGGAAACCTTGAAGCCTTGTAAGTCAGTTGAAACTGTAGCTTGAAGATTCAGATCCACCCACGGGTATATTTGTAACTGTAAATTTGGATGAGTCCCTGGGGCCCTGCAGCTAAACATCCCACAGATTTGTAACTGTATCCTTCAAGAATGGGGAGGAAAGGAGATGCCCACAGCTAGTTACAAGTTCAATGATCAGGTTGACTGTGGACAGCATAAGATGGATGAGGAAGGATTATTCATTGCATTTGTAATGAATAATAAAAGGAATCAATCATGGGTGAGAAGGAGATGGAGAAGAAGAGATGAAGATGAAAAGACATGCCTGGGGAAAGCATGAGATGAATGAGGAAGTATGAGGAAAAGAATCCTGCTAAATGTGTGGAGCTTCCCCAGGTGTGCTACACTGAGTGTGACATGTGAATGATAGGTGAGTTGCATACAAAGAGAGAGAGAAAGGATGAAAGTTGTGGAATCCAACACCCCCCCTTGCTACACACCAGGATTAAAGAAACATCAAAATATTTAAAAGACTTAGAATGAGAAAGAGAAAACAAGAGAATTGAGGAAAGAAAATCAACAGATCACCCCAAACATTTACCAATGTTTTTCAAGCAGCACTATGTTGAGAGTTTTGGTGAGCATATCTTCCAGAATATCCTTGGTGGATACATGAATGAGACCAACAACACCCTCCTTTACACAGTCTCTGATGAAATGATACTGCACATGAATGTGATTTTTTGGGGAATGATGTTCAGGGGTTTTTTTTAGGGCTTTGGCGCCTTCATCTTCTAAATGCATTGGAATGGAAGAATTGGTTCTCAGAAAAATCTCAGTGAGAATGTGTTTGAGCCAGATGCCTTCTTTATAGGAATTTGAAAAAGCTTTTTGTTCTGCTTGGTTACTGGACAGAGAAACCATTTCTTGCTTTTGGTCTTTCTAAGTGATGGTACCCACTCCCAACCAATACATATAGCCTGAAGTTGAATTACTGTCATCCCCGGTGCATTGGCTGCTGGGGCTGCGTGCGGGAATTTTGACAAAACAGATTTCTGTCTGTAACTCCTAAAATATACACAACACCTCAATTTTGACTGAATTTTAGGTGTGAAACCTATAAGTGACAATGTGTGTGAAATATTTAAGGCCCAATCAGAGTCAGAAAATCCAGCTATTTCTAGTCTTTCTCCTAGTCAAAGCTTCATAGTTTTGGTGGAAATCAGGTAGTTGATGATGCAAAAAACCTGCTTGCAAGTGATACTCATGGTTCTTGAAGATTTTGGGAAAGGAAATTTAATACAAATGACCGATCTGGCCTTGTAAACTGGGAGACCCAAAGCAGCAAACCAATAAGCTGGTTGTATGGTCCAGAAAAATTTTATTCACAAGCTAACCAACAAAAAATACTTTTGAAATTGGATTCTGTTGGTTTTGTAACCAATACTGGGTTCTTTTGAAGAAGCTTTGACCAAATATCATCAATGCAGTGGGATTGGTTCAAATATAGAAGTTGTTTTGTTTGGTTGTGCATGATTTTCAGGTATGGGAAGTGATTTAATTTCTAATAAGCCCCAATGGTGAATTTCTTTCAAAGAGATTCAATCAGCCCATTCAAAAAAGAAGGCTACCCAACTATAGCCAGGTTGTCAACATGTGCTGTGAGTGCCCCCATTAGATTTCCCCAATGTACCTTGAACTGTAATTTTGGATCATACTTGGAATTCAAAAGTCCAAATTTGACCAGTGCCTTGTGTATTTTGAGGTTCCACTTTTGGGGCAAATTTTTGAGCCCATAGATTGAAATTTTGAGCTTTCAAACCCAGTTGGGATTATTTTGATCTTTGAGTCCAGGATTTTGTTCCATCTAGACTTCATGGTAAATTTTTCCATTAAGAAATTCTGTCTTGAAGTCTACCTCTCTTTCCCATTGTTGAAAGTATACCAAGAATGAGCCTGATTGTTTTGAGTTGTAGAGTGGGCAAGAAATCCTCTTTGCAGTCAATACAATGTGTTTGCGTGTAACTCATAGCAAATGGCCTTGCCTTAAGCTTCTGAATGGTGTGGCCAAGGTCATTCTTAACCATCTTGAAAACCCACTCCAATTTGATGATTTTTTTTGGTGAGTTTGGGGTACTAGAGTCCATGTCTGCAGTCCTAGAAGGGAGGAAAATTCACAATCTTCTGCTTTCAGCCACCAGTGCTTGTTGGGGGACCAAAAAAACTGCTTCCAGTTTTTAGTAGTATTGAATTATTCAGTTGTAAAATTGGGTTTGACCATTTTCCATATCTATCCAGGGCTCAATGGTGCCTCAAAGATTGATGAGGAGGCAGAGACACAAGCGGTGGGGAAGATGGAGATGGAGACAGAAGATTGGGTAGGGGGACATGGGAAATGTTTTCAGGAGGTCGGAGAGTCAAGACAGAGTTGGGAGAGGGTACCAGTAAGTTTCCTGTCAAAGGAAGACATTCTTCAGCTGAATCAGATGAGGAGTTATTTGGATTTGGTGATTAATATAAAGTCTATGGCGCATGGATGAAAGCCTTGAGACATAGATATAATCCTTATCTCAGAGGAATATGGAGTAGCAGATCCTCTTGATCAGAGCAGACATTGGGGGAATTGCTGGATGACATGGTTGTTAAATCTTCAACAATTGAATCCTTGATTGAAGCAGGCCAGGATTGTTTGACAGTAACTAAATTTGGAGGAGAAAAAAGCTTGGATGAGTAGGGAAATTTTTCATCATGAAAGATTAAATCCTGGGACTTCACCACTGCTTTACATTATAGGTCCCAAACCTGGAAACCTCTGAGGTTTGGTAAATAGGACAGGATCACAGCTTTTTTAGCTTTTTTGTCTAGTTTCTGTAAATTGGAGCCAGGGAATTTGTACCAGGCAATACAGCCAAAGGAATGGATTTTTTAGACCAACATTGGGGAACCCCTCAATATTGACTGTTGAATTATGAAGCCAGGTGGCATATGACAGGGAAATGATTTGGAAACCATGGAAAAGCGTCAAAGGTAATCAGCCCATAACAAATTTGGTGTGGATACCTGAAGGAGAGCAAAGAAAAAAGGTTTGCCTATTGCAAGGTTGTTCTGCTCTGCCACTCCATTCATCTTAGGAGAGTAGGGAGGAACAATCTCATGGACTCTACCCAATTTATCTAAGTAGGATTCAAATTATTTCAGGATATATTTACCCCTGTTTTCTTTTCTGAGTGATTTCAATTGATGTTTAGAGTCTAATTAAAACATAGTCCTAAAGAATTTGAAGCAATTGAGGATTTTTTTTCTGAATTTCATGGGAAATACAGACAAATTATTAGAAAAATCATCTACAAAGTTTAAAAAATATTTTTGCCCTCTCTGGATTGAACCTCAAAAGATTCCACATCAGAGTGTACAAGTTGTCCCAGAAAGACCAAAAAATATGGGTTCCTAGATTTGAAATAGGTGCAACTCATTTTTCACTGAAGGCAGACAGGACACTTCTGGAATTCTATCTTGTTCATTTGAGAAGTAATTAACAAGTCAAGGAAAAGGAAGCACTTGAGGGGCTTGAGGAAAATTTTATATAGAAGAGTTTTAGCTCACTGAATCCCCAGGAAAATAGTATAATTTGCCTTTCTGGTATCCCACTCCAACAGGAGCAGCTGTGATTTCAAAATTTTTTTGTTGAGTAGATTTTGCATCCTGTCAAATTAAAGAATAATGTGAGATCAACATCACACATCCTTCCCATGGAAATAAGGGTTTTTTGTAATGAAGGGAAAGCCAGATTTTGGATCTCCTTTGAATTATCAGATGGTAAAAAAAAGAATGCCCTTGTAAAAGTATTTAACAAGCAAATTCTTTGAAAGGTATATGGGATTACAACTCAGCTTGAATGAAGTGATTGATGAGCAGTAAGGGGTCATAGATACAGAATGCCCTGAGTTAAGTTTAGCATTTTTATGGGTAGAGTGAGTTTCACACCACCCCACATACTATAGGTCAATATAAGATGATTGTGAGCTTAAAGGAAGATACTGAGTGCAAGGGCAAGTGCAAGGTAGCAAGGCTAACTGAAAATTTAAAAATTATGATGGGGTGACCCAACAAACAGAAAGAGGGGAGAAATGTTGCAATGGAAACAAAAACAAATCCAAGACCAATGTTATGACTGGATTTAGCAACATGAAAGAATGTAGGAAATTAACTAACTGAGGAGACAAGCTTCAGGAAGGCAATGCAGACTTTATAAGGTAATCCAAAGGTGACTAGATACAACCTGATAGATGGCTGGCTACACCCAGGAGGCAATGAGGCAATGAATGACATGAATGGAATGGTAAATGAAATAACAGTATGGTTGTTTCCAAGGTTGTAGTGTAGGTGCAAGACAATAGAATCTGAGCTTACATGGACATAAAAAATGGGACAGTAAGGAATAACATGTGAAGATCTAGTTTATGCAGGGTAAGGGACTAGTCCATTTGAAAACTATACAGTTGGTGTGGCTATGTAGGCATGGGTGAAAACTATTGTGAGTGTGTGACCAAGAATGGAAGTCCAAGGTTTGATGATACCCAGGGTGGAAGAGGAAATCTTGAATGAATGGTTGACTGGATTAGATTTGAATGCAAGATTTGCAAGTATATACTGAGTCAATTACAGAGATTGGAAGTTTGTTATGCAAGCCAGAGAGGTAAGCGGAAGGCACTATTGATGTTGTGCTTTGTTTTTCTCATGCTTATGGACTGAGTTGGATGGTAATGAGGAAAGGATATGTCAAACTGAAGAAGAAAATAACCTTTAAGCTTGAAGTGTTACAGTAGCCTGGGTATAAAGCTTCAAGCTCCAGCTAACATTCAGATGATTTTCACATTGATTCCAAAATTTGTTTTAGCTACTGTATACCCTCAATACTACTATAATTCATTGCTATTAAATAAATATGTAATTTAAATATTTTGCCATTGTCATCTTGTTGTTGTAAAAACCAAATTTGCCAAAATGATAGATGCGTCCCTAGTGCTGAAGCGCAAGCTCTACAAGGAAAATGCAAACAATTCTTTCTTTGAAGAGTAGCTTGTACCTTTCCTTCAAATAGAAAGCCGGTTGTGAATACCACAGTGGCATCCACAAGTGAAGTACAAAGTTGAAGGTCTGCACTGCAAGTTAACTATCATATACCGCCAGTGCCAGAGATCCAATTCTTGGGGATTTGGAAGCTAGGTAAGTCAGGCTAGATACTTTGACTAAAGGATAAAATGAAACTAATAAAATGTGACTGTTGTTCTCATAGTACTGCCAAGATTCAAAATATACACCACCAATACACCACCACCACCACCACCACCATATTTTGGAACGTCAACCAAATTTCAGGCAGCCCAGATGAATTCTGAGGTGCAAGGCAAAGTGGAAGCTGAAGAAAAAGCTGTGGCAATACCCAAGGAAACAAGGGAAGAGCAGGTAGAAACTGAAGAAGGGAACAGAGAGGAACAGGAAGAAGGAAATGGAGGAGAGGGAGGAAACAGAATGGAGGAAGGGAATGGATCGTGACAACAGGAGGAAATTGGAACAGAAAGGGAGGTGGTGGAAGGAAATAAAATTGAAGGGAATGGCATGGAAGGCCAAAGAAAGGGGAACCAGGTGCAAGTTGTGGTGCCAATCAAGACTGATGCAAGGCAGTTGACTGGAAATGTTGGAGAAGGTTTTTCAAGAAGCCAAAGAAAAAGAACATATGAGGAGCTCTGGGAGGAAGCTGGATGGAATGCCCGGCCAAAGAGGGCTTGGACTGCAAAGTGCAAGGAGATATTTGAGAAAAATCTGGTTAAACAAGTACTGGTTTTAAGGCAAATATCATCTCTAATAAATGACAAGGATTTAGGTAAATTCATGTCAATGGTTGCAGAGTTGACCAAGAATTGGGAAGAGGCGGAACAAGAAATAAAGGAAAATATGTAAAGTTTTATTTAATCTTATTTCCATTTTATTATATATATATATATATATATTGTGTTTTAAGGAATAAAATTCACTTGGAATAAAGAAAGGTAAATATCAAAAGATTGTGAAAGAAAATAATTTTAAGAAACTGAAAGGGAGAATTGGATAAAATGGAAAAGGTGATGAGATTGATGGGATGGAATGGAATTAAAATGTGGAATGGGATTGGAAGAAATGGAATCAAGATTTGCAAGGTTTGCAAGGGTAGTTGGCATGGAAGTCTCAAATCAAATTGGGAGAGTTGCAAAGGTGATGTGCTGGTTCCCACAAAGTGAAATCTTTGTTGGACTAGAAGCCAGTCCATTAAAAAAGGGATTGAAGTTTTCATTTGCATAACCTGGAATCAAGAATACGGCTTACTCCCACTCTGGATGGTCTTGGGAATTGATTGGTTCCGGAGGGGGATGAGTCTTGCCTGGGTATAGGGCTTGAGCTGGCTCTAGGAGAGACACATGAAAGAACGGGTTGATAACTTTCCATTTTGCAGGTAAGGTAAGTTGAAAAGCATTGGGAGAGATGACTGATTTGACTTTGAAGGGGCCAAGCTTCCGTTCAGAGATTTTTTTGGTTGGATGAGTACTGCAAATGTTGCAAGCATCAAGCCATACCTGATCTCATACTGCAAAGTTTTTAGGCATAGTGAAAATTTGGTCTGCTTTCTCCTTGTAGCAATGATTTTCTGCTTCAAGGTTGGTTCAAATTTGCAATTGAAGGGATTGAATGTGATTAAGGTAATTGGCAGCAGGTTGAGAAAGTTCTACATGAATAGACAAGAAAGTTGGGTTTCTACCATAAAGAGTGTGGAAGGGTGACTGTTTGGTGGAGGAATGAGTGGAGTTGTTGTAGGCAAACTTGACTAATGGGAGCCATTGTGACAAGTCTTCCTTTTTATAGGAAAAATAAATTGAATGATACTGTTAAAGAATTTGGTGAACTCACTTGGTTTGCCCATCCTTTACTGGGTTGTAAGCCATTGTTAAGTTTCAAGTGATCTTCAAATGTTGGCATAGCAAGGTTCAGAAGCTAAAGACAAACAAAGATCCACAATCACTAGCTATTTTATCAGGGAGACAATGTTTCAAAAATACATATTCTATGAATAAATTAGCTAAGTCTTGCAAAGAGGCAGTCAAATTACTGCAAAGAAATAAAGCCATCTTTGAAAAGCAATCTACTACTACTAAAATAGCATCATAACCACTAGAAATTGGTAATTGCAAAATGAAATCCATAGACAGAAAGTGCCAAGGAATAGGAGGAAGTGGAAGTGGCTGAAGAAGACCATACATCTGGTGTTTTGAGGACTTGTTACAATTACAATCATAGCAAGCGCTAACATAGTCTTTTACTTCCTTGGTCATATCAGGCCAATAGAAGTCTTTTAAAATCAGTTTGTAGGTTTTATCCTGCCCATGATTACCAGCAAGCAGATAATCATGCCATGACTCAAAGACATCTAACTTAATGCAAGTATTATCTGGTACTAATATATGGTTGTTATAAACTAAATAACCATTTTCATCAATAATTTAACCACTATCTAATATATTTGAACTCTTGCAAAGTTTGATACACTTGGGATCCTCAAGTTGCGCTTTTTGTAGTTTGGAAGCTGTGTCTTGCAGGTGAGTGATTATCAAACTGAGTTGGGCAGAATGGGTTGAGAAGAGTGTCCTAACGTTTTCAGGGTTTTTATTGGCAAAGGTGCCCCCCCCTGGGTAAACGTCAGCCCAATGTGATAAAGCATCAGTGACTACAACTTTTTTCCCAGGATGGTAAGTGATTGTAAAGTTGAACTTGGAGAGGTATTCAGCACATGGTGACTGTCTGTGTGTAAGGAATTTTGAGCTCATGAAATATTTAAGAGAATTGTGATCAGTTAGAACCTCAAAGGGTTCCATAAGGCTCAATAAGTGCAAACACCATTTCTTCAAGCAGTCAAAGATTGCAAGAAGTTCCTTGTCATGAATCTTTTAATTAAGCTCTGCAGAAAGAAATTTTTAAGACTCAAAAGCTATGGGATGAAAGAGGTAAGAGGAGGAACAAAAATGCAAGATTACTCCTGAAATTGAATAGTTGCTTGTGTCTGTCTCCACAATAGTGTGAGCTAGCTTGTTGAAGCAAGCAAGTATTGGCGCAGTGGTGAAGGATTTCTTTAGAGATTTAAACTCCAAAGCATCTTGTTCTTTAGAAACAAAATGAGTGTCTTTCTGAAGAAGATTAGTAAGATTCATGGTTTTCTTGGAGTAATTCTCAATTAACCTTCTGTAAAAATTACTGAAACCAAGGAAAATTTGAAGGGATTTGACTGAAGATTGTGCGGGCCAGTCTAATATGTGCTGAATCTGGGCTGGGTACATTGATATTCCTTGCTGAAAGACTATGAAACCTAGAAACTGAAGAGAATGAGTATGAAATTTGCACTTAGAGGCTTTTGCAAACAGGTTATTCTGTTGAAGTTGCTGCAGCACCTCTTGCACATGTGCAATGTGATCTTTAAGAGTTCTCAAGTTGACTAGTATATCATCAAGATACACCATGAGTTATTTCTCTACAAGGACACAAAAAATGTCATTGACAAAATTTTGAAAAGTGGAAGGAGCATTGCAGAGGCCAAAAGGCATGACAGTATACTCATAACTGCCAAACTGTGTTCTCATTGCGGTCAAATACTCATGACCTTTTGCAATGAAAATTATTTTGTAGGCACATCAAAGGTCTAACTATGAGAAATAAGCAGCTCCATGGAAGAGAGTGAGGAGGTGCAACATGGGCAGTACTGGGTAGGAATTCTTCCTGGTTACCTGGTTCAGTTTCCTCTAGTTGACGCAAAGGCAAATGCTGCAATCTTTCTTTGGGACTGATAGGAAGGGAAAGCTGGTTTTTAAATTTCATGGTCAAAGAAATTCTTTTTGATACATTTTCTTCAATGTATTCTTGAAGCGCAACTGATTCTTGCTTCAAGAGAGAGTAAACTGGTCTGGGTGCCAGAGGTGGGACAATGAGTTTGATCCTGTGATCATAAGAATGGGAAGGATGAATTTCATCTGCATTTACAGATGAGTAGAAATCAGCAAGGTCATGATAAAGAAAAGGTAAAGAATTTCAAATGATTTATAAATCTTCAATCTTGTCATATTTGAGAACTGGGTTCAAAGTGCTTTCACAATGCAAGAGGATTAGGGAGCTCAAAATACACCATTTTGTTGGTGCCTGTTTCTCTTTGAAGAAAATAGGAAGAGGTAAGTTGGACAAATAACCAATAATTCCTAAATATGAAGTGGGAACTTGGTAATGAAGGTCAGGATATTGAAAATCTCCTGGCGGAAATTTTCATCCAACTCAATGACAGTTTCAGTTAGGCTGTTTAATTCCTATTTGAAAGAAGATTTAGCATCCTGGGGTTGCAAGGTTTGAAGCTTAATTACTCCTTCTTTCCAATTCACATCAGGATTCCAGTAAACTGGAAAGTCATCACCTAGAATGGTTTTTTTTTCATTTGGGGGATATCCAAGAAAAATAAATCCTATTCAAAGCTGGGGAAATTGGAAAATGTAAAGGCCCATTTTGCATTTTGGAAAAACCAATGAGACGGCTTGGTAGCACTACTTACTAAATAGATGGGAAACTTATCTATCTTGGAATGCGTAAGATTTTTGGAAGTGGCAAAAGATTCACTTATAAAAGAAAAATTAGCGCTGGAATTGAGTAAAAAAGGATAAGGAGTATGGTTGGAATGGAAGAGGACAAATCTCAAGCTTGGAGGACCAAGTGACTTGCAAGTGAAAAGATTGAATTGCCGTAATTTAAAAAATATGTAGTTTTCCTTGCAAGTATTAGAAAAACTAAAAGCTAATTTTTTGGCTGCTTAGCCCCTTTGCACAAATATAGATGTCATTTTTTCCTCCACAATACATACTTAACCAATTCTTTTCCCTCCTTAGCTTTTCTTTGTTCTGGAGAATCCAAGTTTCCTTTTCCAGGAATTTTGGAGTTATGGCAATGGCCTTCCCTTTTTGGTTGGATTTTAAGGTTGGATTTGGTTTGGGTTGTTTTGGATTCTTTGAGTTTTGCTTCAAAGAATTGTCTGCCTTTGGAGCTGAGGCTGAAAATACATGGTTGTTCTGCCAAGAGCAGTTCTTGTTGTGATAGCCATTATAAAGCTCAATCACCCAGTCAATTAACTGGTGAAGGGGGTTTGTCTTATGTCCCCCAACTGCAAGTTGCTCAATTAGGCATTCTGGTAAACCTTCTTGAAAGTGAAATAAAAGGGCTGCCTTGTTCCATTGGATGCAAGTCTGCAAAGTTTTGAAATTGGAGATATAAACAGAAACTCTACTTTTTTACTTCATGAATAAGTTATTAAGCTTGTATTCTGCGTTTTGGAATTCATTGGGTTGCCAAACAGGGTGAAAAGTTTCTGCTCAAACTGACCCCAATTGTTGGGGATACAAGTGGGACTGGTATTAGATGATATTTTGAGGTAGGCTTTTAACCACTTCCAAGCTCTTGCACTGAGGAAGGAAGATGCATACATAACTTTGTGTCTATCAGTAGGAAAATTATTAGGATTGTTTGAGAAGATTATTTTACAAGACTGTAAATAGGATCTAAGTTTATGGGAGTGTTCCCCCGTAAAATGATCAGCTTTCTTCATTACCGGAGTATGGAAGCTAGGGCCACTCGGACCCAATTGCAAGGAATTTTGATTAGGAACCTAGCTCAGGGTTGAGATCAAGGTCAACGCTTTGGTCCCGGTAGCATTAGTGCAAACCCTTGATCCACCACAAGTTGAGGCTTCATTGGAAGAGTTTTTTGAATATTTGATTCCTTTTAGAGGTTCCACCAGAGCTTCCTGTTGAGGAGCAAGGGGATCATCAAGAGCTTCAAATAAAGGAGATTTAGAAGAAGGGACAGGGTCTAAAGGTTGTTGGGCCTGAGAAGCACTGGATCTCCTTACCTGATGGATATCATCATTGTAAGAGGTGAGGGAAGTGTTCCAGGTTGAGCAAGTATGTGAAATCCTAAAATAAGAAATCTACTATAGGTTGGCAAACTACAATAGAGGAGTTCAGTTAGTTAATTTACTGTCACACAATCACCCCACTTACTATAGGGAAACCTTAAATGATTGTGAGCGCAAAGGAAAAGACTGAGTGCAAGTGCAAGGTAGCAAGGCTAACTGCAAAGTGCAAACTTATGATGGGGTGACTCAAAAAAAAGCAAGAGGGGAGAAATGTTCCAATGCAAAGGAAACCAAAGCCAAGCCCAATTTGATGACTGGATTTAGAAAGATGCAAGAACATATGAAATTAACTAACTGAGGAGACAAGCTTCAGGCAGGCAATGCAGACTTTATAAGGTAATCCAAAGGTGACTAGGTACAACCTGATAGATGGCTGGCTACAGCTAGGAGGCAATGAGGCAATGAATGACATGGACAGAATGGGAAATGAAATAAAAGTACAGTTGTTTCCAAGGTTGAAGTGTAGGTGCAAGACAATAGAATCTGAGAGTACAAGGATATAACGGATGGGACAGGAAGTAATGACATGTGAAAAAATGCAAATTTGAAGATCTAGTTTATGCAGGGTAAGGGACTAGTCCATTTGCAAACTATAAAGTTGGTGTGGCTATGTAGGCATGGGTGCAAACTAGTGTGAGTGTGTGACCAAGAATGGAAGTCTGAGGGTTGATGATGCCCAGGGTGGAATAGCAAAGCTTGAATGGATGGTTGACCAGAGTAGAGTTAACTACAAGATTTACAAGTATATACTGAGTCAGTTGCCAAGATTGGAAGGTTGTTACGCAAGCAAGAGGAGGTAAGCGGAAGAAACCATTGATGTTGCGCTTTTTTTGTGTCACACTTATGGACTGTGGTAGATGGTACTGAGGAAAGGATATGTCAAAGTGAAGAAGACAATAACCCTTAAGCTTGAAGCGTGACAGTGAGAAGCACTAGACAATTCTAGCACTCTTACAAGACCTCCATTGAACTCCAACTCTAAAATTCAAAAATTCTCACTCATTTTTTCTTCCCACTTGGTTGGATGACTGGAGCATTGAGGCAGAAGTTCTTCCTGCTCAGAAAAATAGTTTATTTTTTTTTTGAAGAGGAGGACTTGTTGGTTTAAGTTGGATCTGGAAATTTGCCTTGTGATTTCTTCAATTTGTTGAGAATATGGAAGTTGGTGTGGAAAGTTTTCAGATCATATCAATCCCAGTTGCAAAAATAGCAATGCCTGGAGGCTTTTACATCAAAGAACTGATTTTTGTTGAGTTTTGATCTGGAATAGGTTGCATAAATCTCAAATTAAGTCTGAGATTGATGTTGAGTGAACTTTTCTTTGAGAGAAGTTACAATAGTCTCCAAATTCATGCCATCTTCATTCATGAGTGAAAATTCACCATGTGTAAATAAGAGAAAGGTACTCCCAAAACTTTCTGTAAGTTTGGAATTTATTGATTCTAGCGTCTGCAAGGTAGGGGATGCGCCATTAAGTTAAGAGATAGAGATATTAATTCCTTCCTCCAAAACCCTTAATCTGTGCTGGCATGCCCCCCTTCCAGCCCATGCTGAGGAAGAGGAATTTTATTCCCTCCCTGTCAACCCTAACCTAAGTACAAGAGCAAAGACAGGCTGGGAAAAAAATAAAGAAGAAACCCTAAAACACAGAACACTAGCCTAACCATAACCCATGCCCATACTACCCAATCCTTCATACTTGCCTGCCATGAAAAACACCTGGTTTGTCCTTCCCATGACACAGCCCTCTGCCCTGCCCTACTTGAAGCCCCTTGAAATTTTCAGCATTGGCCCAAGGCGCCATCAAGATTTGCCGGTGCCTGCGGATTGGTCAGGGATTGCGCGCGTCCCCCCGGCTCAGATAGCCTCCCCAATTGCCCGGCCCTTAACTACCCAAACTAACCATCCCACAAAAATTTTTGGGCTGGCTCCATTCCTAGGTCTGTAATGTCCAAGCTGTTCATGGCCCACAAAATCTGGTAAAGCCTGGCCTGTACCTGGTGTACTGAACCCGCAGTGGCTGCTGCTGAGCCATCAGCAGAACCGCCAAGACTGCGCGCACCCCAACTGCTGAGCCTGACCTACCTCATGCTGAGCGCGCAGGCCCCAACACAGTTCCCAATCCAAGGCTATGTAATGACACCATAATGGTGGAGCCAGTCCTGTAGAATAGAGCTTAGGAGGGATGCCATGTGAAAGTGTTTGTTGGTGAGAGGATTCTTGGGTGAAATAAGTGAATGGAGACATTTGTAATATCTAGCCATTGATTCAACATGGGTGATTATATTTTCTCTTTCCATCTTTTTCAGGAGAAGTTTTCTTAACAAGTAAACCTGGCTGCCATTTGATTTATTTTGGTTAGCTTGTTTCAATGTTATCTGCATACCATGACCATGTCTTTTGTGTTCTCAAATATATTTCAGGTTGGTCAAATCAATAGCCTGGGTTAATAAAGTGCCAAACACTTATTTTTGGTAGTCAAGGTGGTGTTTTTACTTTCTGGTTTGAGTTTTTCAATTACATAATCCAAACCGGTGGCCTCAAAGTACAATTTTACCACAAATTCTCAGTCAATATAGTTGTAGTTGAGAGCAGGAGGTTTTACTATTTGAAGCTTGGCACTTTATACCTTGTTGTGTCCCAACAGAAGTGTATCAGGAGATATTTTTAACATAGAAGGATTCAAGCTTAATGGTTTCAAAGAAGAAGACTTGTTGAGAATAGTTGATTGAGAAAGTGAGATGGTTTTAACCAATGGCAATGGAGGTGAGTTAACCAAAATTCTTCAGGTTTTTTGAGAAGCTGAAAATATCCTATATTGAGATTAAAAATTAATGATGTGGATCCCTGGGCTAATAAATGGATAAGTTTCACTGGGGAAAAAATGAGATGGATGAGGAAGGATGATCATTGCATTAGTAATAAATAAGCAAAGGCATCAATCACAGGTGAGAAGGAGATGAAGAAGAAGAGAGGAAGAGGAAAAGACGTAACTGGGGATAGCACAAGATTGGTGAGGAAGGATGAGGAAAAGAATCCTTCCACATCTGTGGAGTTCCCCCAGGCATACTACAATGGGTGTTAAATGTGAGTGATAGGTGATTAGGATACAAAGAGAGAGAGAATGTATTACAGTTGTAGAATCCAACATTCATGAACTTGTAACTTGCTTTAACCCTTTTTGAAGATGGAAGTGTGGGAGTGTAAATTCTGTGGAAGTTAAACTTGAGGGGTTACAGTTCTTTCCAAAAAAATAAAAATGGGTGAATTCAAACCTGAAACCCTGTAACTCCCTGTAACTTCATTTTGGAATGCTGGGGTTAGTTACAGCTACAGATAAACTGGCCAGCCAAATACACCCTAAGCTAAATTTACCAATCACAAACTACAATTTCATCCTCAATAGGACCTTGCTATGTAGCAAGCTCCATCAATTGGTTCAACAATTGGCAAAAGTATGGAAATTTATGGAGCTTTCTAGCAACAACCCTGAGAAGAATTTGTGATAACTCCCATAACTATGAAAAAACTTCCATTGAAAATTCATCCATTAATGAAATCAATCATATTATTTGGCTATCACGGTAAATCTTCTCCATCTTCTTTCATCCCTTCATATCCTCCATCCCCTTAAAAATGTCAAGTTGTTGTGGGGGGGAAGAAAATTACCTTCCAAGCCTTGTAAGCTAGCTGGTGTGCAGTTTTGACATGTTTGGTTGCATCTGGCACTTGCTAAAGCCCTCTCTTTCTATTGATATTTACTAAAATTGGTTTAGCTATCAAAGACCTCTTGAGAACTATTGCAGAAGCTTTAAAGGAATTGGGGGGGATGTATTATTTAAGATGATGCTAGCAAGAGACTCAAAATTTAGAACTTTTATCTTGGTTCATATCAATCTGAAATGATAAGCCACACACACTACAGCCTGCATATTAATTTTTCATGATATGATGAAGTGTCACCCTCAAAGGTCTTGTTTTATTGTATACCATCAAATCAAAATATCCCCTCTCTTCAGTATATCCTACCTCATTCCATAAGCATGACCAAAAGCTCCTGTTACAATTGAATCCAATCTGCTTCTACTCTTGAAGTTCAAGGGACCTTTTATCTATGGTCACTCAGTCAGCACTTGCATCTTCTCTTGAAATTTGCAGTAACATCTATGACTAGTTCCAATTCATCTTGCAATGAGGTTCAAAACCTTTCAATTCCATCTCTACCTAGGAAGGGATCTTGCAAAAACATAGCAACCACTTCAATTCCTTTCCAGTCACTGTTAAAAAATAGTTTACACCTTGATTATTAAATGCCCAACTAAGTTCTGAAAGTCATCAAACTTCTCCTCATGCCCAGGACTTTATCAGCTTTTTCACCTTCATTAAATTCATCAACCTATCTCTTGAATTTTATTGAATTTGAATTCACATGCCCTAATCAACTGCTTGAAATTTGATAATTTCACTACATTTAGGCTTGGATTTGAATAAATTTGCTGCATCCTTGCTTTCCCCAGTTTGGGAGTAAATCATAAGTTTGTGTCTAGTTCTCCTCACTTGAACACAGATTACCTTAAAAAGATAAGAAATTTCCTGTCAATTTTTAAATCAGTTAATTCATTTCATGAATTCTTGTAACTTGCATCTTGCCAAGTCCAAGTATTTGAATTGAGCTTTGCCTCATTTTACTTATGAAAAAACTTTCCCTTGCAACTTGGAAATGGCTTTGATTCTTAATCAAAAATTAAAATTAGAGCCTTGCTCAATTTGATATTTCATGCAGTGTTACTCATTCTTATTTGAAATAAATGCGCCTAAATCCTCGCCCCTTCATAGTATGTGGGGTTTGTGCTTGTCAGCTTGCACCTGAAATTCTGGGGAAATCAGTAAAAGTACTAGAAATAATAAAATTAAAGAATAATTGATTTACTAATTGAGGAGGAAAAAAAAATTATTCTTTAAAAAATGGATTCCCCCTCTAAAATGATATTTGGTCACTCACTGGACCCACCCCCAAATCCCATCTCCTTGAACCCTTAATTAAAACACCCAGAATGTAATACAACACTAGGAAGGCACCTTTTGGCCAATTTAATGTTTCACATACATTGTCACATATAGTTTTCACACCTAGAAATCAGTCAAAAATCAATTTGTTGTGTATTTTAGAAGTAGTCAGCTAAAAAGTGCTTTTGTCAAAATTCCCACACATAGCGGCAATCCTGCACTTCTGCACCTCTGCACTCATGCATGCAGTCTGTGCAAATATCATTTACCCAACATGAATAAAAGATTAAACCCTGCATGCTTCAAACACATCATCCCCATATGCAAAAAAGATTAAAACCTGCATGAATCAAACAGAACAACCCTGCATGCATAACATACCAAGCACTGAATGTTGGCCACAAAGCAAGAAAACTGGTCCGAATGGGTGCAGAGCCACATGTGTAGTTAGTTTAATGGCTAATTAATGGCCTAAGCCTGAGATTTTTCAAAGCCAAGGTCACTGGTTCAAACTACCATAGAGCCTAGAATAGATAATAATGACGTTTTATATAATTTTATAGAAAATTTTGATAATGTTTTATAATATTTTATAATATTTTATAATATTTTATAATATTTTATAATATTTTATAATATTTTATAATATTTTATAATATTTTATAATATTTTATAATATTTGATAATATTTTATAATATTTTATAATATTTTATAATATTTTATAATATTTTATAATATTTTATAATATTTTATAATATTTTATAATATTTTATAATATTTTATAATATTTTATAATATTTTATAATATTTTATAATATTTTATAATATTTTATAATATTTTATAATATTTTATAATATTTTATAATATTTTATAATATTTTATAATATTTTATAATATTTTATAATATTTTATAATATTTTATAATATTTTATAATATTTTATAATATTTTATAATATTTTATAATATTTTACAATATTTTATAATATTTTATCATATTTTATTATATTTTATTATATTTTATAATATTTTATAATATTTTATAATATTTTATGATATTTTATAATATTTTATAATATTTTATAATATTTTATAATATTTTATAATATTTTATAATATTTTATAGTATTCTATAATATTTTATAATATTTTATAATATTTTATAATATTTTATAATATTTTATAATATTTTATAATATTTTATAATATTTTATAATATTTTATAATATTTTATAATATTTTATAATATTTTTATCATATTTTTCTTGCAATTAGTGATTTGGAAGGTCAAGGAATAATCAATAGTTGACAAAATTGATTGATGAGGTAACAAATGTGTGTATATAGATAAGATAATACTAATATGAAAAAACAAAATAGTGGGAGATCACAGGTTATTTTATGGTATAGATAGCTCTCATCTATATACTGAAAACACAAGGCAAAAATATTTACAACATGAGGATCAAGGAAATTTTCTTTCTTCCTCTTTACTTCAAGAGCACTATGTGCAAATTTCTTACTTGGAGAGACACATGGTACTGCTATGAACTAGAAATGTTCAATAGCATTCATAGGTCAGTTTTTGTTATTCCAAACCCATTTGGAATGCACCTTTTGTTTTCTTTGTGTTACAGTAGGAATAGAAATGGAACTGAAATCCTCAGATATTTCTCTTTCATTTGAATTTTCATTTCTTGATACCATGTATCTATTTTACTTTTAACATTTACTTTATTCTTTTCATCCTTGATTAATAGATGTATCAAATCTGCTATTTTTATTTGCTTTTCTTCATTTGAGCTATCATCATGCTGATCTGCTTGGGTTACCAGGCTGGGAATATGTTTCTGTGCCTGTGTTGTGTTTCACAGGAATTAAATCTTCAATAACTTCCTTGTTATAAAAATATTTATATAATTCTTTTTTTATCATGATACAAATTGCCTTCTATTTCCTTTGGTAATGTAGTTGAACTGACATAAGCAATATTTCAAAATGCATTTCCCTCAACATGGATTACATTTTCAACAACCCTGCTTAATACTTTAGGGGGAAGTAAATTCATATCTATAGAAAAATTTATATGTTTGCTTCTATCCAATGCTTTCTTCATTATTTCTGCAGTCATTTCTGCAGTTTGGAAATATTCTAATTATATTTCTTCGCAATTTACTGCTTTTCTTATTTAATTTTAATGAAAAGCAATGTTTTTTTTCTGGAATGAAAAACTGGGTTGCATGCCAACTTTATGGCAATTTGATTATCAAAATAGATCAGAGAATAATATTGATGTTTATAAGCGCCTTATCATATTTTTGTTATCCATTCAATATTGAAAATTTATTATGCATATGCTTCATAATTCATTTGAATTATGTGATCAAAATTTAAAATTTTGGAATGCAAAAAAAGATTAGTCAGAAGGAAGAAAAATTTGGAAACAAGCCGTTAAATTTTGATAAAAAGTTAACACATTTTCTATTCATGTTGTAATTCACAATTAATCTCAATTTAGATTATAAAATTTTATTATTTTTCATCATGTTGGAATTGAAAGTTTTGTTCCCTTGGCAGGAAACAAATTCTTTGAGGTATAATAGATCAGGAATTTTAGTATCATTTTGATATTTCACCTAGGTTAGGAGCTTTTCCATTTGAATTTTTTAGATAATTTGAATATGGAAACCAATTGAGTGAATTTAATATTGAAAAATCCTATAAATATAAATATTTTGCAATTAATCCAAATAATTTGAAATATTGAAACAAAGATATCACCCAGCACATAAATAATCATGAAAAAATATGAAAAACATATTTCTTTGGGAGAAAATAGAATATTTTTGATCAAATTTCAAAACTTTTGTACCAAGCATAAATAATAAAAAAATAAATTGCTTTCAGAAAAGGATATTTCCTTTTGAAATTGATTGCAAAGCAATAATAATAAATAATGGGAAATTATTTTTTCTGGTATTACTGTATATTCACATAGGCCATGAGAGATATAACTCCATGCTCCAAATCAGGAATATCTTAGATATAGTTTTTCAAACGCAGGTATTATAATAAGATGAATTAAATGCTTATATAATTGTTAATTTTGGGTTTGAAATTAATTGGTGAATTGGAAGGTAAAATGTTGAATATCTAATTTGTTTTGCCAGTGAAATTAATAGATACCATCTTTTCCAATTGGCCTTGTAATTTGATTGTGAATCTCATTTGGTTTCTGATAAACATTAATTAAATGGCAAATTTTTTCTTAGAACTGAATATTCCTGTTGTGGAGTGCAAATTAACAAGAATTCATCTGAAAAATTGTGCACTGAACTTGTCCCTCATTGACATCAGAATGGCCAAGTTTGGCCAAGTTAATATTGTTATGAAGAATATTATGATGAATGGCGTTTTCCTAAATCTATCACATTACAGGTGACATCTTTAGACATAATGGTTGATGAAATATCAATATTTATAAGACTATTTTTTATGCTTTATTTCATAATTTAAAAAAATATCATATTATTTATATCAAAATGAACTTGGAAGATGCAAGTAAAATCTCTTGTTGAAAATATGAACGGCAACTGCACCAATAGCAGGAAGCCTGAAAAACCTTCACCTTTATTTTCAATTCATGGGTGAGGTAAAATTTGTCAGAGAAAAAGATTTCACAAAAACATTTCAAGTGATCTGAACCACACATAAATCTCTTTTTAAAAAAAAGAAATAATTTTATTTTAAGTCAAAATCTATTTTAAATAAAAAGAGTCCTGAATATCCAAAATAATTTGTTTAATGTACCGATACAGCAAATTTTCAAATATTTCTTCCAGATGAAAATAATTTGAGCTCATTAGAAAAAAATCTCACTTGAATAATTTGAAGTAGGAAATTATTATTCAAAGAATAAGCTGATTTTAATGCAATAAAATAATTACTTTTCTAATTGAAAAAATATGAAATAACCATAATGAAATCATTCCATAAATCAAAAAATTCATTTGAGTTTTCAATTTGAAGTTAATAAAGCAACCATAAATGCCATATTTGGAAAATCTATATGTATTTGGGTTATATTAAAGATAAAAAAAATCCAAAAAATTTTAATCTGGTAACTGCATTGTCAAATTGAACATGGAATTTGGTAAGAACTAGTTCCCCCTGTGTCAGATCTCCATCATCATGAAAACAAATAAAAGCTAAATGCTGGTTTTCATTAAATGTTTCTAAACTGCAGAAAGCTCAGTTAAACCAGAAGCACCAAATGTTGAACCATTAAACATCCCACTTACAGATTACCAAGTCAATATGACAGTTGTTGAGGAAGATGATGAATTTTAAAACTCTGCAGAACCATAATAATTTTAAATTGCATAAAAAACCTCCCAATACCACCAAAACAAGAAGAAGAAAAAACAAATTGCCCAGGAATAATATTCAATGTCTCTTCATTCATGTAATCTTTTCATCCCCTTTTCTTCAATTGGAGTTTTCAAGTCCTTACTTGATTAAACAAAATAAATTCTTGGAATGGATTCCAACAACAACAAGCTTCCTAATCTGCAACTGGAGGAAAATCTGAATATCTGAAAAATCATGTCAAAAAAGAAGGATTCAATTCATGATGCAATATCATCCAACACTGCTAAAACAAACCAGTAAATCCTAATTCTACACCTATTTGAAAGGGAGTTCACACTTGTCAAGGAGGATGCATTTCACCAATTTCAAAAAAGCAATCATTCAACATCTCAATTTCTAGAAGCCACTTCTATGGTCCAAATTCACTCTCATGATGAGAGATAGGTATTTGATGCACATGCCCTGATTGAAAATATCCATATTTCCAAATGCACCTACCACCAGGAAAAAAATCCAACATCTAGCTCAAATTCCTCCTTGACTGCAATGAATTTTTTGATGTACACCTCACACAAAGTGGTTGTAGGTCAAAAGTTAGAGAAACTGGCATGGAATGGGTTGATGTGGGTTTGATTACCTCCAAATGTGTTACCCTGTTCCCCACCAACATTTTTACCCTTTTCCCCAAATCAATACAATAATTGTCAGAGCATGGGCTATTTTCCACAAATGTGGGGTGAATAATTCCCATTCAATAAATGAGAATGAAAAAGCCTTAGCAAATATGGTTGGAATAATCAATTGTTGGATAATCTCCAAGAAGGTTGTTTGGAAGAAGGAAGGAAAGATAGAAGGAGGCAGAAGGAGGGTTCAGGAGTAGGAAAAAGAGGTAAATCAGGAAGAAAACTGCACTCAAATTGGGGATGATGCACTTATAAACCAAGACTTCTGCTCTTTTCTTGGATAGTGGCTTGATATATGATTTCAAGGGTGAAGAGGAAGAATTATTTAATCATGCCCATGTTTGGAGGGCTGAGAATATCTCCCAAATTTATCACTACCTTGACCAGGCATATATCCACCTAGCACAAGCTCCATGCATCAAGAGGGAAATACAATTGATAATGAGTAGTCTTTCACACTAAAAAATTTCACAGAAAATAATGATCCACGTTCACTCCCTACCTCAATACCCCAAAATTTGGTAAGTCAGGAATATCTGAAGTATATAACTCCAGTTGAGAAAATAAAATTGTGGTGAAAGAAAGTGTTCCCCTGCTGATATCCCCAAAAATCCTGATATGTTCAGGTGTTTATTCGATTCCCTTTTTTCCAATACCCATTCTTTTCTTTTTTAGACTAGAAACACTGACTCCTAAAAGAAAATAACCTCAACCTGTAACACTCAGAAGACTACTTGGGACTTCCCCCTATGTTTTTTGTGTTATGGCTCTGCACCCTTCAAATTCTCTATGGCCACTGCGCAATGAAATAAATTGAAACACAGCTAAATGAGAACTCAGAAATTAGTTCCCCACTGTAATATTCTTATTTAATAATCAAAAGGAAAACTTGGCACTATGATATCATAAAATACTCCCAATTTGATGATCCAATAATAACATATGCTATCCTTCTTACTTTTTTCCTCTCATAATATCAGATGATCCCCTTATATATACAAAAAAAAATTTTCACTGCAGAAAAAGATAAATATTGAAAGAAAACAAGGGTCTTATCCGCACTTCCTTCCCCATGCTTCCTGGAATGATCACCATTAGTTGTGATCCACCTAAAAAATCTATCTGCATGCATTAGCCATGTATTTTACTGCAATATCCAACAGCCCTACTAGCTGCTCCAACTTTATACATGTCAAACCTAGATCCAAAAAAATCTTGGTTAGCAGTTCCCCTTCAATCCTGCATACTGCATGAAAAAAGATCCTTGAAAATATTCTTTGCGGATCCCCTTTGACTTTTATGCTGCACCATTGTCTTTTGTGCCCTGCCATACTAGCAATTACATACCCTTCTGCAACCACTGCTACATACCCACTAGTTGATTATTGAAAACATACCCCATAGCTCCAATCACTTGCTTCCACATTTATAAAAATACAATCCTTAATCCATATCTGGCAGAAACAGCTAGTTATTTTACCACAACTAAGTTTACCACAAAAGGAAAATTTCTGTGTCAGCTCCTTATTGTTCTGCAGATAACGCCTCCTCCCAACTGCTGATCCCTTGTATTCCTTGGCGGGAGGAGGCAATATTCCTAGCTCAGCTTCAAGCTCCTGTTTTTTTGCCAATCCCCCAGACACCAGCTTCTGAGCCTTCTGTTAAAATGTTTCTACACAGCCTTCTTGCATCAATTTCTATGAATACCCACCACAGTGTTGGATTTACTTCCAGAATTTTTTCTCACCAATGCTGTTTGTTTTTTTAGAACCCAATTCTAAAAACACTAAAGCTTAATGGTAACCAATGAAACCTCATGAGAATATTCAAAAGAGTTTATTTTTGATATTTATACTCTCAAAGATATTTAAGAATATTGTTAGATGCAAAATTTGCTATTCTGAAATTTATCTTTAGCATTCTTTGTATCTCTATGTGCCTTCCATTCATTTTTTTTCAGCTTGTAGCTGGGGATCATATTTACCACTAAATTAAGTAAATTTAGATAATTCAATGAGTTTATTTCTGCCTGTTTTTCTTTGGAATTATTGAAATTTAGCACAAATTCTTAAAATTTCAAAATCATCAAATAAGTAAGTTTCTAAGAAATATTTAAAACTAGGCAAAAATATAATTCAGAGTGTGAAAAAACAACATATAGGTGTGAAAAGAATGGAATATCTTCTGGAAGAATTCTTGTGAAATTATATTTGATCCAACATCTCTTGGACAGATAAATGGAAACTTTGTGTTATCATAACACCACAAAAGCATTTATCTCATTGTGAAGCAGTCATTATGAGATAAATTTTTTTTAACACCCCCAGATGATTGACAGAAGTCTCTCTATTGAAAAATTCATGAGAAACAAATATTCATAGTTGAAAACTCTGTTATTTCAGGGAGGCACACTAAATATTAGCCTGGGATACTACTTTCCTTAATTATGTACAAATTTATTTCCTAATTTCAAAAATACCAATTAAAATCATGGTTTTTTATTCAGGTTATTAACTTTCAGATGAAATACATGATTTTTCATCAAAAAAATTTAATTATGATTTAAATCCAAAGATCTTAGTATTGCTCATTTATTTTACATGGGTCAATCATGTGCATTCAATTTGATCTATTTATTATTAATCTTCCTCAAAATATAAAATTTACTTTTCAATTACATTCTTCTTGAAGGGAATCTTCATATTACAAATATAAAACCAATAAGCAATGAATTTTTTTTGTATAATTGAATTCATGAGGAGTGTTAAAATTGAATTTGGAATCTGATTGAAATTGTTGCCTATTTCCCCTTAAGCATTTCAAATTCTGGAAAACCCAAAAAATTGGACTAGTTCCCAATCCAATTTAACAAAAAAATGGAGAACACTACCAGACTTGGAAAATTTGGATATTCCAAGGTGCTCGATTTTCTTGAAGAGAATTGAAAATTCAGGTAATCTAAATAATGGTGTAGGAATTTCCAAATAATCACATCAAACAAATATTGCAATCAAATTATTCTACAAATTTATTTGAAGTATTTTTTCCCAGGTTCCATCAATCTTGAAAAAATTACTGATCAAGTTTTATCAATACCAAATTAAAAAAAAGGCCACAAAATATTCTCCAATTGATTCCCAGAAGAAAACCCACCAGTGAGCCACGACCAGCTATTGCCACACCTGTGAGTGAACATCTTTTTCATTAGGGTAAGGTTAAATTCACGGCTCCAGTCGTGTGAGAGTTGTGTAGGGATCAACAAAAACTGTGGGAGTTTTGTAGGGCCGCTCAACGCATGGGGGACTATACATTACTCAAAAATGTTTTTCTAAACACATGCAACCCCTGGGGAGGCATATACCCCCCATAATGGGCATTTTTTATTTTTGAAACCCTGTACACAACCATATTACTTATTATTTATTATTTATTATTTATTATTTATTATTTATTATTTATTATTTATTATCAATTATTTATTATTTATTATTTATTATTTATTATTTATTATTTATTATTTATTATTTATTATTTATTATTTATTATTTATTATTTATTATTTATTATTTATTATTTATTATTTATTATTTATTATTTATTATTTATTATTTATTATTTATTATTTATTATTTATTATTTATTATTTATTATTTATTATTTATTATTTATTATTTATTATTTATTATTTATTATTTATTATTTATTATTTATTATTTATTATTTATTATTTATTATTTATTATTTATTATTTATTATTTATTATTTATTATTTATTATTTATTATTTATTATTTATTATTTATTATTTATTATTTATTATTTATTATTTATTATTTATTATTTATTATTTATTATTTATTATTTATTATTTATTATTTATTATTTATTATTTATTATTTATTATTTATTATTTATTATTTATTATTTATTATTTATTATTTATTATTTATTATTTATTATTTATTATTTATTATTTATTATTTATTATTTATTATTTATTATTTATTATTTATTATTTATTATTTATTATTTATTATTTATTATTTATTATTTATTATTTATTATTTATTATTTATTATTTATTATTTATTATTTATTATTTATTATTTATTATTTATTATTTATTATTTATTATTTATTATTTATTATTTATTATTTATTATTTATTATTTATTATTTATTATTTATTATTTATTATTTATTATTTATTATTTATTATTTATTATTTATTATTTATTATTTATTATTTATTATTTATTATTTATTATTTATTATTTATTATTTATTATTTATTATTTATTATTTATTATTTATTATTTATTATTTATTATTTATTATTTATTATTTATTATTTATTATTTATTATTTATTATTTATTATTTATTATTTATTATTTATTATTTATTATTTATTATTTATTATTTATTATTTATTATTTATTATTTATTATTTATTATTTATTATTTATTATTTATTATTTATTATTTATTATTTATTATTTATTATTTATTATTTATTATTTATTATTTATTATTTATTATTTATTATTTATTATTTATTATTTATTATTTATTATTTATTATTTATTATTTATTATTTATTATTTATTATTTATTATTTATTATTTATTATTTATTATTTATTATTTATTATTTATTATTTATTATTTATTATTTATTATTTATTATTTATTATTTATTATTTATTATTTATTATTTATTATTTATTATTTATTATTTATTATTTATTATTTATTATTTATTATTTATTATTTATTATTTATGATTTATGATTTATGATTTATTATTTATTATTTATTATTTAGTGGAGGCTACACAACTTGATTTTAGTTGTTTAGCGTGCCACACAACTCAAATGGGACGTGTAGCATGCCACACGGCCCATTTGAGTCGTGTAGCTTTCCAAACGGCCCATTTGAGTCGTTTAGCATTCCACACGGCCCATTTGAGTTGTGTAGCATGCCACACGGCTCATTGAGTCGTGTAGGGTGCCACATGGCCCATTGAGTTGTGTACACGACTCAAAGATTTGTTTACAGAGTCGTGTACACGGCTCAAAGAGTTGTTAATTTAACATTACCCTTTTCAAAAATTTATTTCCTGATTTTTCCTTGAACTGGTTTTACCTATCATTTTTAACCTTCAAGCCAGCATTTCAAGATTCCCATGCACAAACAAAACCCCGGAAGACATCCTTCCTGTACTGGAATACAACAGTCCCTGCCAGAGATATGGAAACTTATGTGTCACAACTGCCCCCGGCATGGAAGGGGCTGAAGGCACAGGAGATACTACTAATAGAAATAAAGCATGATCAACTTGGATTGTAATAAAGAATGAGACAGGAGGATTAAAATTGATGAATAAATGGAAGGATGGGAAGAGCAGTCTAGGAGAAGTTTTCTGAAGGAGGAGTTGTTGAAGAAAGATTTTTTGAAGAAGGAGCTGTTGAATACTATAACAGTAACACCATGAAGGGACAATGTGTTATGAGTCAAGCTGGCTGGGTGAAGGATGTCTTTTCCTGAGATGAAACCTACTGGCAGAGGGTCTAACCAGGAAGAATTTTTATACTAATTCCTTGGGTGGAACTATTCCAGGGGGGAAGGAGAGAAAAGTATATGTGAGATCTGAGAAGGAGGCCTTGAGAGATGAGTGACTGGTGTTGAAGGTTGGAGTTCCAATGGTATTACATGTTGACTGATTGGGCTGGAGGCTTGAGGTTACTGATTTGGTGATGGGACTTTCCAGGAAGGTTTGAAATGTACTGATCTGGAGTCCTGAGGGTATGGGCTCAACAGACAGCATAGAGTATGTACTATGTATATAATAAGTGTAATATGTACTAACTTGTATACCAATTGGTTTTATCAGATACAGGGAATGCACCAAGCCATTTAAAGAGGGAGAGATCCTGAAAAGGTTGAATTAATCACATGACACAATGATAAGGTCCACATGGACATAGAGATTATACCATACAGGGAGAGGGTGAACCTGGTAGAAGAGGGTGGAGACTGCAATGTATGCAGGAGTGCTATTCAGTAAAAGTTACAGGATTAAGTGAAGTTGGGTTTGATATGAGGGTTTAGCCAATGAAGATTTTGGATTTTTTTCGTTTAGGGAGTGTCAGAATAGCAGTTATGAAATTTTTACCCCCCCTGAAAGCAAAGGGGAAGCTCCTGAAACCCAGAAAAATGAGTTGCTGGAATTGAAAATTAGGTTCTTTTTCAATTACTGATTGGAAGCTTTTAAGCAATTGTGAATAGCTTGAAGCAGGGGGAGCATTGAAAGGGTTTTGGGGATTGAATTATGAGGCTAGGATGGGGATTCCAAAGGTTGAAATTGGAGATTTTGAAGTGGGAAGTTTGAATTTTGAAGCATGAAATTTGAAATATGGAGGTTGAGGTGTGAGGTTAGAAGTTTGAAGTTCAAGGTTTGACCTTTGAGTTTTGAGGTTTGAATTTTCACCTTCAAGGTTCAAGTTTCAAGGTTTCAAGTTTTATTTTCAACCTCAAAGGTTCAAAGTTTGAGGTTTGAACTTCAATGTTTGAGCTTTGAGGTTCAAAAGTTGAGGCTTGACCGTTGAGGTGCAAGGTTCAAGGTTCAAGCTTTGGCATGTTGAAGAGGGATTTTGCAGGATTACTGTCACTAGAATAATGATGAGAGTGCTTCTGGGGATCTTGGAGTAGGAATATGGACTTTGAGTAAGATGAAGAAAATGAATAAAATGAAGAAAAGGGAGTAGAGGAGGAAGAATGAAGAAAATAAGAGGGAGTGGTGTAGGTGACCAATTTTGCTGTGGAAGGTAAAGGAAAATGGAAATAGATGGATATGGAAGAAGATTGAAGAAGTGGGGAGTGTTTGAGATTTAGTTTGAAAAAGTTGGACTGATTTGTCTTTGGGAGACTTTTTTGTGTTGAAGGATGGCTTTGAGGTGCTGGTTGTGTTGATGATCCAGAAGTGAAGCTTGAGGTTGTCCAGGAATGCTTGCAACCAAGTATTGAAGGTAGCCAGGGATTATATTTTTCTTGGTTTGAGGATTGATGGGTTTGAAGGAAGAAGGGAGGAACATACGGGGTAGGAAAGGAAGTGATAGATGAACTGTATGATATTTTGATTTTGAATTATTTTCTGTCATGATATTTATGATGGAAGGGATTATTTGGAATATTTGTGATAGGAGATAAAATATTTTATTTATTATTTATAATTTATATTCACTTATTTTTTATTTGATTCAGGAGATTATTGATTGGAAGGATTTGAATTTTTTTTGTTAATTAAATGTTTTTATGGATTCTCTTTTAATGGAGGATGGATGGGTTGAATTGTGATTGGGAGGTATTGGTGATTTGAATTTGGATTTGGAAAAGGATTATAGGATTAATTGGTTTTGGAATGAAATTGGGTTTAAAATGATGTATGGAATTGAATTGATGGCAAAGGGAGGGCCAGTTGTGATGGTAAGGGGATTATAGCATGAATGTGGTTTGGAATGATGAATTTAATTGGATTCATTGATGAAGCAGGTAAATCCAGTAGTTATGAAGTTGTATTTTGGTTCTCAGAAGGTAGTTGAGGATATTGAGGATGGATGAATGGATCAGTTGATGAGTGTTTTGGATTTTGAAGCATGAGTAACTAATTTTTCCAGAATAATAAAAGTTTCCCAACCAACTCTCAAAGAGGTATGTTGGAAGGTCTTTGAGTAGTAATTTTATTTTCAGATAGTCATGCTTAATTCCCAGGATTCATAACTTTTGGAATTAAGTTTCTATTAAGGTCAGAATAATTAATATACTTATCCATAGGCTGTTTTGAGCTTGATCAAAGGATTTTGATTGATTGAAGGAGTATTTCTAGCTTTAGTTGGTCAGCATGTTGGGTATACCCACCCTCACCATGAACAAAATTAAGCAACTGTAGGAACCTATAGAATTGTTAGTCAATTCCTCCACTTTCTTCAATCTTTTAATAATGTCTTGGAGTAACTTTTCAGCTTGTTGATTTGTGGTAAATTCACTCAGTTGAGCTTCAAAAATTTTCAAAGAGAGGTAAAATAGTTCAGAATTTTCAAATTAATTGGTATTCTGTTCAGAGTAAGCATTACCCCACCCAGAAACACATTTTCCAAATGTTAAAGAAGGCTGGGTGAATTCAATGAAAAAATTCAAAGGAATGAAAGTGATCTGAAAAAAAGAGGGGAGTTCCAAATATTACCCTTGTCTTCCAGTTAGAGATTTGGAAGACATGGAATTACTTTTAAGGAAGAAAGATCATTTAGTAAATCAAAAAGCCTGTGATTCTTAAGAGGTAAGCACCCCAAGATCAATTTTGCGGGGGATGGTAGAACCTAAAAAGACAGTCAGTGAAAGTCATTCAAGGAATTTGGTGAAGGTTCTCCTTTGTAAAAGTGTTGGAATTCTGTTGTTTTCTGCTCTCACTTAAGTCCTTTGTTGGCTATCACATCTCTTCTGCTCAGTGAACTTCACTACATCCTATATTCCTTCTGTTCCTTATTTTCTGTCAGTTCTCACGTGTATGTCAAGTGTACAGCCGTGGCAGTCTTCTCTCCTTCTGTGTGTACAGCCGTGGCAGTCTTCTCTCCTTCTGTCACATGTCACCTGTCACTCTGTACATCCTTCCGCGGAAGATCTCTCACTGAGTCTTGCTCTGTTTCAATCCTTGTTTGGCCATTGTTCGGCCATCTCATTTTCTATTATAAACTAGTCTCTTCCTCTTCTTCTAATTCTCCCATTCT
This sequence comes from Puccinia polysora, assembly GCA_025617555.3. Lineage (NCBI taxonomy): Eukaryota > Fungi > Basidiomycota > Pucciniomycetes > Pucciniales > Pucciniaceae > Puccinia > Puccinia polysora. The sequence continues at coordinate 8,880,838 of CM062647.1, read as the reverse complement.
CGCAATCACCTACGACGAATGGATCTCATTGGACTCGACTCAGTACTCGATACCCCGATCTCCTACAACTCCCTCTGATCAATCATATCGGCACTCAACTTAGTACTCGCAACCCCAATCTCCTTCAGACTCAGCTTACTTGTAGGCGTTGACGATCAACTGTTCAACTTAACCTCAGGATAAATTTAACTGACTCTTTCGCTTTGACTTCTTAAAAGCTATCTCGTTGTCCAAACTTATCCTCAGCGCCATTCTCTACTTAGTCCGCTCAGGGGCCATAACCCTGCTTGTAGAGGTCCTGCTTCTGTTTGTTGTCATCTCATTGGTTCCCCTGTTCCCTGTCGAGTCATCTCATAGCTGAATCATTCTTTCATGTGAAATTCATTAGCCTGGTTCAGGTTTCCTAATTCACTTCAACTTTTATATCCTTCACTTCTTTAAACAATTACACTCCCTATATGTTAACTATTCAATCATTGTTATAACTTCATAAAAGTAGTAGTATTATGGTCTATATCTCCTCTTGCTGCTCTAATCAGTTGTTATCCTTAGTTGTTTATTTCAAGGTTAAGTTATGAATTTGTCTGGAAGAATGCTAGTTTTAGTAGCATTTCATATAATTCTGATCAAACTCTTGTAGTCTAAGAACCATGAGTCACTAGTTCTTATATTATTTTAATGACTCTAAGAACCTCCTTCCTTATCATTGTCTCTCTTAATCTGATGTCTGATTTCTGTGCCAGATCAGCTTGAATTAACTCCTCAGCTGTCTGTGATATCCCTTGTCTTTTGTCCTTGATAGTGTCACTGATACAGCGGTTTATCTCTAGCTATGTTCTCATTAATTACTTATTATTCATTGTGCTTTCTGTTACCACATTCTGATCATGTTGATTATGGCCTGTATTTACTATTTAAATCCTGCCAAATTCAACTGAAATCAGATCATCAGTTCTTACTTACAAAAAACTTGAGCACCCCCCTTGAATCCTGATCCGCTCCTCTTGGCGTTGTAAGACTTTCCTACACTCCTTCTCCTTTCTTCAGCTAAAGCATCAAATCATTATTTCAAAAAAAAATCATCAGTTTTGCAAAATTCAAAACATATTTTTAAACCACCATCCTCATTCTTGAAATAAAGAAGGACAGGTTCTCCAGCGCTTGAAGTGCTGGGGCTGGATGAAAACTTTCTCTACATTCTTTGCTATGTAGGCTTGTAGGGTTTAATTTTATTTTTGAGGTAGTGAATAGAAAAGCCCAAATGGAGTTATGAGGCCTTCCAGTCCAATATGGTGGTTGTAAGCATGGTGTGAAGACATTTAGTCTGCCTTAAACTGGGAGAAAAAAAATGGAATGAATGGTAATTGGAAGCAACTTTCTTTAACACCATTTCTGATTCTTCAGGAACTTCATCCATAACAAAGAGAAAAATTAAGAGAAGTAACCAATTGCATGATATGGAAGGATCAATCAAATACATCTTCCTCCTGCAAAAATAAAGGATCAATGAGTATTCAAGAAAGTTGAAAGGGTGTTGAAATCAGAGTGAATTGAAGGTTTTTTTTGGGAAAACTGCAAAAGGTTCTCAAGTGAAAAAGATTGCTTTGGACTTCAGTGCCAAAGGCAGAGATTAGGGAAGGAAAGCTGTAGGAAGTGTAGCCAGTTGGAGTTCAACAGGATTGGAGGAGATTTCAGTGGTTAGTTGGTGTATTGAGGTAATCAGCCCAATCTTCCAATGTTGCCTATGGATCTGAATGGAGAAGAGATTCAATTCCAAGGGTGATGTATTCAGGGAATTGTAGGTTGACTTAGAATATTTCCCATTAAAATATATGAAAGGAAGGAATTGAAACAATTTGGTAAGTTGATTCACTGAGCTGAAATTGAAAAGATGAATATGTTTGCCCAGAGGAGAGGGCTGTAAGAGGTGCATAATTTGAACCATGGAATTAAAAATTAAAGATTTAGTTGCACCTGAATCAAACAAACAATAGAGATAAGCATTGAAAAAAGAAGCAGAAACGGGGTGAGCCTAATATTGGTTTGGCTTTGGGGTAGTCCTGGAAGGTGCTGTAGTATGAGAACAATAAGAAGTTGAGTTGACAGGTTTCATCCTACAGTCCTCCATCTTGTGTTTACCACCACAATACAAGCATAAAACTTCCCTCTCCTTTCTTTCCTTTGCACATGCCTTGAGGTTTCTGTTGAATTCAACTTTTCTGGAGACTTGAAATGCTTCCTACACTCACTGTTATTGTTTTAAGGCTGATTAGAGGTAGTTTGAGATTGAAAAGAACTGTGGGGTTGAGAATTATTGAGAGGAGATCATCTTTCTTTTACCCTTTCATGATACCTTGTATCATAGTCCGAAACTATATCCATAAGATCCTGGATAGTTTCTTGAGAGCCATTTTACCCTTCTAGTTTCGCCAAAAGGCTTTAAGGGAGGCTTTCTCAAAAACAGAAGTAAAAGGATCTATCACCCCATCCAGAAAATTTGTTAATAAGCAATCAGAATTAAGTTATTTGGGTGGAAGGATAGGCAGAGCCCTCCATATTCAATTTCACCAGTTACTTTTCAGCCTTGAAGAATTCAAGTCTTTTTTTAAAGAGGGTTTGAATTTTCTCTGTAAAGTTTGACCATGAGTTGAGGAGAAAAAATCAATCTTGGTTGGAAAGTTGAGCCAGATAGGGTTGGATCCATTTATTTTCACTTCCAGAGAGGTAGGAAGCTGCAAAGAGTACCTTCTCCAGTCCAAATTTAAGGTTCCATCATCTTTTGCAAGAATTATTTCACAAGATTGAAGCAAGGGTTGGATTTTGCTAGGATTTTTGCCTCAAAACCTGTCCAGAGCATTCATGGAAGGAGATTTTAAGGTGCCAGATTAAGAAGTACTGGTTTATTGAGATTGAGAAAGTTTTTCAATAGAATAAGTCAGTGTCTGGAGGAGGGCTAAGAGATTTGGGTCCACAACTGATGTTGGAGGTTGAGGTTGCATTGGAGGTTCAGGAATTGCAGTAGAAGTTTATGGTGGGAATACTTACTGAGGTTCCATAGTTGGTGAATTGATATTACTTAGGATCCTTGTTTCAAAGGCAGAGTACTCACCTTCTTCCTTGCCATTTTCTTCCGCAAAATGAATGATGATGGGATCATAAGATGTAGAATCTAATCCAAAGCTTCCTTGAGGATATTTACCAATTGAAAATTTAGGGACACAACTAACTGCAGGTGGTGAAGGAGAAATAGAAGCTCTAGGAGGAGCTGGAGGAAGGATAAAAGTGTCCATGGAAGTTTTGAGATTATTAACTCCCTCTTCTCACAGTCAGCCTTCCCTGATACCGCTCCTAGCTCCCAATGAGGAAACTCCAAGTTTGAAGCACTTCAATTGCAATCCATTGTCCCAGTAAACTAAAGCTCCACTCTACAACTGGAAATCCCTTGGATCCTTATGCCTTCAGCTACTAAATTCTGTCCCCATCACTATCTCCCACTCATCCTTCACTGAATCCTACAATCAACCCCATCTCCCTTCTCAACAGTTTCATTCCTTCAAATCACTCACTCTCAATCATTCTCCTGCTTTCTCCTTCCCTTTCCAAACCAACTCATTTTTTCTCCTTGCTTGGGCCATTCCTATTGCTCTGATTTACAACTAAAAACTACAATCTCACCCTTTGATCAATCATACTTCAACTAGCCCTTGTCTCATATCCTTGGAATCATTTATCTCTACTACCAACACTCTATACTTTGGCAATCATCTCCAAGATCTGTCCGGTGTGGTGCCCCATCCTGGACACCCTGGCCGCCTTAAGACCTCAACCCATAAACTGTTGCGCAAACATACCGTCCGGCATCAAAAAAAAAAAAAAAAAAAAAACCAACTTATCCTCAGGCTCATCCAAACCATCATCATCGCGCGTCGCGCGTCTTTATCCGCGCGCTTCGCGCGTCGCGCCTTGCGCGTTGCGCGTCCTTCATCCGCATTGCTCATCATCCTTGCCGTTGCGCGTTGCTTGTCATCTCCGCCATCGTCATCACGGGTCCTCATCTTTGTTGTCGCGCGTCCTCATCTTTGTCTTCTCGCGTCCCAATCTCCTGTCCGCCCTTTGCACGGCGCTCATCCATGATTTACCAAATCTATCCCAACTGCACCCCCAAGCATTTGTCAAATCCTTGGATCCGTCAAATCTCCCATCTTGCTCAATCTATCAGTTTTGAATCTCAAGCCTGTCAGGATTTACTCAACCGTCTTGAGCCTATCTCCTATCTGCCCATCTGCGCTCTCACAAACTTCATCCGTAACCTTTCCTGGGGCTCTCCCACCCACTTCCGCCTTTGGACAAGGGGTGAAGAGTGTCAACTACCTCCTGCGGACATCCGCGGAGGTTTGGTTCATTTCCCTTTCCCACCCCATCCGCCTTTGGACGAGGGGTGGGTAATTCCGGTATTGTTGCCTGCGCCCATCCACGGACGGACGCGAGTGACCACATGATTTCCTTTCCTTTTTTTGCTCTATTTGTAGAATCCGTTGTACATAGTCTAACAGGGCCTCCTGCCCATATAAGGAGGGGCTCTCCCCTGCCTTTTTGATCAATCAGGGGAGCATAGAATTATCCAGCATGAAATCAGCACACCCTTGATCCTTGAGCTTCCATACTCAAACCCTTGATCTTTGATCCTTATCACCAACCAATAGCGCTGCTGGTTGAAGAAAAATTCTGTCTGTTGGAATTTTTTTGAGTGTGTTATACCACTCCTTGATCCCTTTCTCTGACTATACTGGTCCTGATCCCTGATCATCTTTCTGGAGCCAATCACGATTGATTGAAGAGGTCTTATTAAGCTTAAGACCTGGAGTGTTATACCTCCCTTTATTTTCTTTGGAGTTGCATTCTGCCAGCCTACTCTTGAGTCTCTTGAGAAGTGTTGAGGTTATCCTTGCTTCAAATCAGTTACTGTTTGCTTTTAGAGCTTCTTAAACATTGTGCTTTGTCTTGTACAGCCACCCTCAGTTATCTGGTACCCTTCAAGCGTTTGATTGCGGAGAGTTGGGCAGGTTCATTGAGAACCTGGAGGTTGCTTGGGTTTGAGTTGATCATCCCCAATCTTCTGCTGACAACCAGAGTTATTAGCGTGTGGGCGTTGTTTACATACAAAGGCTTTTGTTCTTTGAACTCTAAGGGGACTTTAACTTCTTTTGTTCAAATTTTTCCCTGCATAATCTTGTCTCAGATAGTGCTGTTCCATTGCTACCAAACTATTATCATCTTTATCCTCTACTCCTTGATTCCTCATTTACCAGGTTCTGGACCTTGATCTTGGTTACGTTTAAATATTTTTGTAACACTCAGGAGGGCAGCCTAAACAGCACCTTTCCCCTCCACAGAACTGCCACGGCCTAGCACTGTTTGGAGTCTTACACCAGCTGTGATACCTTCATCTTTGTGCCAGCTGTCTTTTCTTTCACACTGTTTTCTTTGAATTTCTCACTCTTGGTTTTAAATCCTCAGCACACTCCTTGTGATTCTCCAATCTACCAGTCATTGATTGCAATTAAATTCTCATGCAATTACTTTCTCATAAAATCTTCACAGTTAAAAGCCAAATCTCAAGATTTAAAACTCAGGAACAGTAGGCTAAATTTCCTCACTCATAAAAACCCTAAAAGACTCTTTTCCCAACCTCAAAAATCAAAATTTCTCTCTCTGGCTCTCTAAAATTCTCACCATATTCTAACTCAAAGGCTTATCTCACTGGCTGGCCTTTTCCAAACCAAATAGGTGCCCAGAAAAGATTAAATTGGAAATTGTTGGATACATCCTGGTTAAGCTTGAAAACCAAACCTATGTTAACTGTGTCAAAGAACATCATCTCACCAATGGAGTTGCCCTTTGGAGAGCCATAAATGATTTATTTTCTTCATCTCAGAACAAAAACCAATCCCACATCCTCTTCAATTTTATGAACCTCCAGTTTTATCCCAAGATCATAAAAAATTTTGTCACCAAAGTCAGATTTCCAAAATTGGGATCAAAATGGACAACAACATTGTGGCTTACCTCATCCTCCACAATTTTCCTCCCCAACCGGATCATTCAAAGACCAAAATCACTCACTTGCTTGGAGAAAACAAAACAAAAGGTGACCTTGTGTTACAACATCCCAATCAAGTCAAGAACAAAGTTGAAACTGGCTCTCAAGCCTCTGCCTTAATCATGCACCAAAAAACACTGCTTTGTATGTCCAACTTGCAAAACCCTCAAGCTAATCACCCAAAATATTTATGCTACTGGATTTATCCTCACCTTCCACCCAATTACTCTTCACCAAACTCAAAATAAAATCAAAAGCTCAATCCACCGGGTAAGGCCACCTCTCACCTGGCTTTCAGTTTTGCCATGACCAACTCCTTCCACCTGACCAGGACCAGTTGATCCTGTATTCTGGATCCTCGCAAAGCATGTTCAACAGCTCTTGTTTCTTCAACAATATAGATACCAACAACACAAAGATTCATACAGGGAAATTTGGATCCTCAATTTGGTCCACCAGATTGGGCTCCTCCTTGATCATCACCTCTCACTCCACCCTCACCCTGACCAACTCATCACTGGTCCCAAAGATTTCTGTGAACCTTGTCTCACTAGTACAGCTAACCATTGGAGGATGATGCCTGGTAAGGAATTCTCCCTACTTTTTCAAGGTCATGCTCAACAACCAGACTGTATCGGAAAGTCATATTAAAGACAACATTCTCATAGTGTAAAAATCAACACACCCCACAACCCCTCCAGCCTTCTCCTTCCTCTCCCTGTCCACACTTCACAGATTATTTGCTTGTTCTGATCCATAATCAACCAAACTTCTGTCTTTCAGATTTAACAAACTTTCCTGGGACAATCCTTGCTGTGTATCCTGTGCCAAATAGAAAATCCACCAGTCAACTTTCAAAGGAACCTTTACCCATAGCAAAAAACAATTTGAAAAAATTCATGCCAAACTCTGCAGACCCATCTGCCCAATATCCAGAGCAGGCCATTTTTATTTCATTCTCCTGAAAAAAAATTGCTCTTGGTTCAAGACCTACATCCCCCTCAGACTTAAATCCAATGCCACAGAAAAAAATAACCAAGTTCATTTGCATCTTCCCAAGTATCTTCTCCAAGAAGCTGAAAAGGTTCCAATGCAACAACTGTGGAAAATTATTAAATTCAAAGCTGGGAAGCTTTTGATATTTGTTCTCACCTATGTCTTGTAGCTCTCTGGTCTCCTTGTGCTCTATTTTTTCCTTTCTCCAATCTTTTCCTGTTATGTTCCATTTGATATTTCACTTTCCTTTAACCTGTCAGACCAGGTACCTTGAGCCCCTCAAGTGCTCCTTTCTTCATCCATCTCTTTCTTATATTCTCATCTCACTTGGCACTCATCTCAGCATAGCCCTGATCACCATTTCACTTCAACTTAGCGCCATTGACTCAACTTGGAAGGATTGGTCAGTAGTTCAAAAACTCAAGCTCACCAACCTGATCACCATTGACCACAATATTTCAGTAGGTTCTAACCAATCTATCAATGAAGCCTCGGGAGCTGAATACCTTATCACTCCATAGTCAATCAATTAATTCTGGGATGATTGGTCTATTGTTGAACAGTACCTTAATACTCTACTTATTCTTCTCAAGGCCATTACCCAGCCTGTAGATTTTCCATTTCTGTTTTTTATTTTCTCATTTGTTGTTATATCCTATTGCAGGCTGTTTCCTATTTAACCAACTAACCCTTGGAACTCAAAAATCCTGGTCCAGTTTTATCAATCTACTATTCCTTTCACATTGTTAAAAGCCAAACTATCAATTTTTTGAGCTCAACCAATGTGGAAAGAACCTTTTAATCACCTGGACCGGGAGTCAAAGGCAATTTTAAGGCTCTGGCTCTCAAATCTCTGATGGAATCTACACCACTACTTTTTGAAACCAATTATCCAATGTGGAGAAAGAAAATGGAGCAACTTTTCAAGATGCAAGGAATCCTAGACCTGATTAACTCCGTCAACCCCTATCTTGAAATCCCTAATGCCAATTAGATGGTCAGTTAACTAATGTCAAAATTGGAACCTGGAGCTCACACCAACATCATCACACAGGAGAATGAAGATTTGTCCAAACTGATATGGCTTGCCTCAAAAAACCACTTTTCTTCCAGCAAGGATGTTTTTTAACTTCCTCCAACTAGACTTTGATCAGAACAATATTGACTGGTTTGTTACCTCTGTGAAGGCACATCTTGGAAAGCTGGAAAAGGTTGTAATTGACTTACCCAAGCAATATACTCAGTTACCTTGCACTTTTCAAGCTACCCAACTCTCTAAAGCCAATTAGATCACAGATTATGCACTCAGGTATTGAACTGTCAATTACGCTGGTCCTGAATCATCTGGTCCAACACAAAAACAAAGTTCAATCAAAGGCCACTGAAACTGCAGACACCAACACAGCTATGTATCACGTCAATCATTAAATAGATTCAGATTTCCCAAGGTGAAAAAATGTAAAACATAATCCTGGCTTGAATTCACATCCTCCATCCTCCTGCTTGGTTGAATTTCCTGGATTTTGAATGGAACAAACTCCTAAAAAGGCAAGATGCAGTGCAAAGAAAAATCCTCAAGCTGAATCTCACTACTACTCCTTCTTCTATTCCTTCAACCACCTCAACAACCTTCACTTCAACCAATTCATCTTGGAAAGTGGATTCTTGATTCACATGCTCTATGACAGAGGCTTGTTCATATTTATGGCTGAGGAAATGGGGGAAGGATTCATTGAGACTGGAAAAAGGGTGAGGAAATTGCTATCCAAGGACTTGGAACTGCTTTTATAATCAGTGATGGAAGGAAAATTCACTTCAAAAATGCCTGGTGGGTCCCTGAAGCAACAGTCAACCTGGTATGACTCAGAGCAATATTTTTAAAGGATGCAGTCTCAAAGTCAACTCAAAATTGAATCCACCTGTTTTTACTCTTTGTTTTTCTGTAGCCCAAGTCTTTATGGGCAATATAGAGAACAACCTTCTCATGATTTTGGCAGATAAATCAGCAAATACAGTTTAACCAACCCTTAAATTAGCCAAAACCAATCAAGATTCCTCTTTTTGACTGACTCAAACTGGGCTCCAGGATCTCCATCTTAAAATTTTCCATGCAAGCATGGATTGAATGGAGAAGCACCTAAGGTTTTCCATCAAGAAAGAGGCTCAAATTCTTTTCAAATTTCTGGCTTGCAAAAAGAGAAAAATTGACAAGGCTCAATTCAAAAAAGATCAGGTTCCTGCAGCAAGGGTATTTGACTGACTTCACATTGACCTAATTTGACCCTTCAATGCTACCAGAAAAGCAGGAATGAGGTACTTTCTAACAATAGTGTGCAACAAATCTGGGTATCTTCCTGCTTTTCCATTCCCCTTGAAGGAGGCTGCTGCTGAAACCATCAAGTTTTTAATTTAGAAAAAATCAAATAATCAAGAAAGGTATCCTACAAAAGTTTTCTCAGAAGTTGGGGGATAATTTGTCAAAAAATCTCTCAAATCCTTCTTTAAATCCAAGTCAATAAATCACCTGGTTAGCAAGCCTTATGACTCTCAGCACAGCGGGAAGGATGAAAGATCCAAAAAAACCATTATTTAGTCACTGTGATCTGTCTTCAGCTCAAAAAAAATTTCCAATAACTGCTGGTATGTGGTGATCCAAAGCTGCTTCCTTTCCTTGAATCAAATACCGTCCAAGAAAGGAGGATACACCCCCTGGGAAATGCTGAAAAAAGCCAAGTTACCATGGATTACATCAAACCCATTGGGTCAGGAGTTGTTTATTTGCTCAATTAGAACAAGGTAAAATCAAAGCTGAACAAAAAGGGGGAAGAAGGACTATTTATAGGATGAAATTCCCTGTTTCATTCCTACAGAATACTCTCAAAAACTGGGAAAATAATCAACCAAAACACCTGAAATTTCTCAAGATTAAAGCCACCAACAAATCCTCTCAGCTCAACAATTAAAACTCTGTTGGTGTGGTCTCATCATCAAAAGAAGTAGAAGGGGCATCTCCCAACTTTGAACCTGCTGTTGATGGTGCTGAAGAACAAAGACCCATAGTGAGCAACTCAGAAGACTGGAACTCCTCTGACTCAGATCTTTCAGCCACTGAAGTTCTTGATACGTTAAAACCCACACTGAGGGATCACTCTAAACTCAAAGCACCAGAGAGGTACGGCTACTATCACAACTCACTCCCAACCAACATTTGCAAGGCTCTCAAGCAACCCATTTGTCTACCACCAATTAAAAAAGGACTCAACAAAATTGAGCAAATTGGAGTTTAGGAAGATGCGAATGAGTCAGAAGTAGTTAATAATCACAACAAAACCTGGGAATTTTGAAGTAAGCCAGATCTTAACACAGGAGAGCCCACTCTGGAAGCCTGGGTGTGCATCCAAGGTTTCAACCAGAGGTATTTTATTGAGTATTTTGACACCTTTGCCCCAACAGGAAAATTTGCCTTACTACGGGCCCTACTCAGCTACTGGGTGGATAAGAATCTCAGAATCCTTCAGTTTGATGTAAAAGGAGTGTTCCTCCATGCACCCTTGCATGAAAATGTTTTCATCACAACACCTGCCGGCTCTAAAAGGACCTCTAAATGCCTGAAACTGAACAAATCCTTGTATGGCCTCTAGCAGGCTCCCCTCAACTGGTACAAAACCCTCAGCTTTTGGATCAAGGAGAATAGATTTGAAGAATGCAACAGCAATCCTTGTCTCTATCTTCACAAAGACAAAGTCATAGATCTTTTCTTTCATGTCAAAAATCTTTTAGTAGTTGTGGACACTGACAACTTCAAGGCAAAGTTCTTAGACAGGTTCAAAGACTCTTTGGCCCAAAATGTGGACACATTGTTGCAAATGAAGGTGGAAATTGGAAAAGAATTCATAGCTCTGTCTCTCCCAAATCAAATCAAAATGGGATTGGAAGAAATGAACCTGCTCAATGCAAAACCCATGAAAAATCCCTGCACCTCCAGCCTACATCTCAAACCCGCCTCTGAGAAAGAAATCAAGGACTTCAAGCAAATGGGGAAGAGCTATCCCTTGCTAATTGGTTGGCTGAACTTCATAGCAACCTTGGATAGGCCAGAAATCAGCTTTTCTGTGTTGAACTTGGCTTTCTTCTCAGAAAATCTGGGTATCCAACATTTGAAGGAGGTAGAGCACATGTGGAGAAAAAAATCCTGAAGAAAATTGATTACCAACTAATTTTTCAAGCTAATTCATTGGAAAAATGTTTGATCATCTTCAGCAATTCCACCTGTGAGGATGACCCTGTCACCCAATTGTTTCAAACATTATTTATCTGTCTCTTCAAAGGGCCTCCTATCTACTGGACCAGCTGTTGACAATGGAGTATAGCTCACTCTTCCACGGAGTTGGAATGCAACACATTATCTGCCAGTCATCTTGAAGGGTGGTGGATCCACCATCTAATCAGAAAAATATGGAGGACTCAACCTCAACCTCCCATACATCTAATCAATAATAAAGGGCTGAGAGATAAAATTAAGAAATTTGGATGTAAGAATCATGCTAATTACATCAACATCAAGTTAAAGAGTCTTTGAAATGACTGGAAAAAGCAACTAATTTACATAAATCTTATCTCATCTCACAAAATTTTGGTGGATTCTCTCACAAAAGCCGCCAGCACTGCAGCCGTAGAAAGAGTTGCCAATTATTTTGGGTCATTAAGTTCATCCTGATTTTGAGTTTAGCAGGCATGTTTATATTTTTTCTCACCTATTTCTTGTAGCTCTCTAGTCTCCTTGTGCTCTGTGTTTTCCTTTCTCCTATGTTTTCCTGTCACATTCCATTTTATATTTAACTTTCCTGTCACCTGTCAGACCAGGTACCTCTGGCCCCTCAATTTCCCCTTTCTTCATCTGTCTCTTTCTCAGATTCTCATCTCACTTGGCTCTCATCTCAGCACAGCTCTGATAACCAGCTCACTTAAACTTAACACCATAGACTCAACTTGGGTGGATTGGTCAGGAGTTCAACAACTAAAACTAACTAACCTTATCACCATTGACCACAATATTGTGGTAGGTTTGAGCCAATCTATCAACTCAAACTCAGGAGCTGAATACCTTATCACTCCAAAGTCATAAATTCCTTCTGGGAGGATTGGTATATTGTTGAACAGTATCTTAATGCTTTGCTTCTTATGCTCAATGCCATTAACCAGGATGTAGAGGTGCCATTTCTGTTTGTCCTTTTCTCATTTGTTGTTATATCCTATTGCAGGCTGTTTCCTATTTACTCAACTAACCCTTGGCATCCAAACAGCCTGGTCCAGGTTTATCAATTGACTCTACCTTTCACAGAAGCTTCTTCAGCAAGGAGGGCATATTTCACACAACCTCAAAAACCTATACTCCTCAGTACAACCCAATTGCAGAATGGGAACACCACACTCTCATAAAAGCTGCTCAAAATTTCATGCTGCACATGCATATTCCACTGGAAATCCATTACAAAATAATTTCCAGATGCTGTGTTCTCCAAAAGCTTATACCTTTCCCAAAAAACCAAGATATTACCTTTTGAATTCTGGACCAACTCTGTCCCAAACCTCAATTTCATTTGCTTTCTTGGATCCAAAATGGTGTGGTTGCATTTTATATCCACAAACAATAACTGTGTTACTGGATGCGCGCTCAGCATTGGGTGCAAGCTGGCTCAGCATTGGGTACAAGATGGATCAGCATTTGGGATTGAGGTGGCTCAGCAGCATCAGCATGGTTGGCTCAGCATTGATTTTGGCGGGTTACATGGGGGAACAGGGAGGTACTTGCAAGCATAAGGGGTGACTGGTTTGCAAACTCTGGATATTCAAAGACAGCACTTTGGGAAGATACAGACAGGCGTGAGGGGCTCCAAGTAGGACACAGCGCAGGGGCTGCACCATGAGAAGGAAAAACCAAATGGACTTAATGGCAGGGAGGCATTGGGGGATGGGATAGGGTTGAATCAGGGTTTCTGTCTTGAAGTGTTTCTTCTTGTGGTTGCACTTGTATGTAGGTTAGGGTTGAGAGGGAGGACTTGAAATGTTTCTCTCAACTCCAGGTTGTAGGGGATCATGATAGAACACAACCACCAGGTTTTGAAGGAAAGGAAGGAAGTCATATCACCTCTCTCTCTCTCAATTTTTTTTTGAAAGTTGTTTTCTATTGCTTAAAGATGCAAGGGACCATTAACTTCCGAATCTGAGGACAACCTAGAGGGTTATTCACCTCTTTTTTCCACAATGCTGGTCCTAAATCAGCTTCAGCCATCATCTAAATTTGAAAAGAAAGGGCTGGAGGTAATTCTGGTAGGATTTGACTTACAACTACTGTGCTATTGTGTCTTCTGCCCCACAATCAAGAACATAAATGGATCTAAACACTTTAAGATCTTCAAAAACCTTCCCCTCTCCTCTTCCTTTCCATATTCCCATGAAATCCCCTTTGATTCATTCCTCTCCATTGACAAAACACTGACTGAACTACTCAACTATCCCAATTCCATCTCTTCCTCTACTCCACTTCTCTCTGATCCAAAATCCCATCCTTCTTCCTCCACCTCAACTAATCCCCTTTCAAATTAGTGCAGAAATTGTTCCAAACCAGACATATCTACCTTCACTACTTCCACTTCTGATTCCTTCAGTTCCTCTGAGAAATCCTCATCCAATTCTGAAGACAAATTCATTACCCACAATCTAACCAATGCTCCCTCCAGATCACTCAGAGATTAATTCTCTCTCAAACCACCTGTCTAATATGGCTTCCTTGCAAGGGTGGTCCCTCAAAATTACCCCAAAGTCCTTGAATATCCCAAAAGGCTGCACTGTCTGAAGTTTATTAAAATCGAAACCAATGGTATCAAAAGTCTAGACGCTTGGGAAGGGTGTTACTCCCTAACCTTTGGCAAACATGCCCTTTCAAATACCTGGGTCTTCAGACTCAAGGACAATCCCAAGGGCAATGGAATAATCTACAAATCACACCTGTGCGTGAAAGGCTTCAAGCAGGTGCAATTCTTTGACTATGGAAAAACCTTTGTTTGCACCAGAATTAGCACCACTCTACAACCCCTCCTAATGTATGCCTTACACCATGACCTCCCTATGCTCCAGATGGACATCAAGGCCCCTTTCCTTCATGACCCCTTCAAAGAAGAGACCTACATCAAATTCCCGAACAGATATCCATTCAAAGTACCTTACCTGAGGCTGAAGAAGTCTCTCTATGGATTAAAACAATCCCAAAAGAGCTGGTCCAATACTTTTTGATCCTGGAGACTTATAGAAGGATTTGTCACCTACACTGCAGATCCATGCTTTTAAATAAATAACACCACCTCAAACTTTTTTTTTGTCTATGTTGATTATCTCCTGGTTATTGGTGAATCTAAAATCTTTTTTTGCAGTCTCAAGAAAAGCTTCAATATATCCAATGAAGGAGCCCTAACAAAGATTCTAGGAAATCACATCATCCACAACGGATACTTCAAAATTCTCCATCAACCTAAACTAATTTACACTGCACTCTCCAAAGTGGGATTATCTAATGCCAAACCTATTGCTACCCCAATGAATCCCAAAATGAAACTTAGGTGTGCCTCAAATTCAGAACACAGCAAGCTCTTGAAGCTAAGTATTAACTTTTTTTCAGCCAAAATTTCATCACCAGCCGCACTTGCCCAGATCTATCCTATGCATACCCATGTAAGAAAATTAATCGAATTTGGTACAAGTGGTGGAAGATTCAGGAACTTGATGAAATGAATGAATTTTTTTGAGGGAAAAGTGCCTGATTTTTCCAGAAAAATGATCCACATAGTGGGGTAAACCAATGATATGCTTAAATTGTTCCTGGGAAGAATCAATATCTCTCTTATTGTTTTGGATGGTGATGGAATTTAAAATTCTATGAAATACATGAGAAAAAGATCTGATATATTAATTGGTCAAATGTTTGATGTAGGAGTGTAGTCCTCCTATTCATGCGTTACTTTTGTTTCCAAAGTGATGATGTTTTTTTGGCCAAATAGGAGACAAATTTTCTTTTTAGAGGAATCCAGTTCTCAAGAAGTTATTAAGAATTGGGATGATCCCAGAAAACAGAAACTTTTCTGAAGTTTTCCTGATGGCTTGATTCATAGTTGAAATGGACTAACTGATGCCATTGTTTCTGGAACAGCTTGCATTCATCTTCAGATTTGAAGTGCTTCCTGCAATGGATTTGAATATTCTGAAAATGTGCCATAGATAGAGAAGATTATGACTGGAAGGGAAATATTTTGAATGGAACTAATAAGTGCTTGTTCTTTGCCTGTAAAAATCACACTGGATTCTTTATCTTCTAAAGTATTTAGAAGTTGATTAAGGGCCCATTCATAGTTCTCTTTTTCTCTTGAGATTAGAAACATGTCATGAAAGTAATTCTGAAACTCCTTCAACTAAACATATTCAACCTCTTTATCAGCTTCACCCTCATCTCAAACCCAACTTCACTTACTCCAGTAACTTCCATGTGATAGTACTCCTGCATACCCTGCAGTCTCCATCTTCTCTTACCAGGTTCACCCTCTGACTCTATTGTATAAGCTCTATGTCCATTTACACCTCACCACTGTTTCATGAAATTCAGTCAACATTTCCAGGCTCTCTACCTCTCTCTCTATGGCTTGTAAGTCCTGTATCTCCACTCAACCCAATTGGTATATTATTTTGTGCATATTACACTTAGTAGGGCTTATCAGAGTTGAAGTTTTGAAAAATTAAAATAGCTTATTTCAGGAAAAATATCAATTTTTCAAAAAATATTTTCTTATCAAAATAAGCAATGTATCAAAGGTTTAAACTGAAAAAATAAACTTTTGAAAAAAAATGGATAGGCCTGAAATCACCCATTTAATTATTTATTGAAAATTTTAACTCTGATACACCCTAGTTTATAAATATTACAAACTCTGAACTGTCTGTTCAGCCCATACTCTCAGGACTCCAGAGCAGCACATTTCAAAACTTTGTGGACAGGCCCATTGCCCAATCAGTCAACTACAGCCTCCAGCCCAATCAGTCAACATGTAATACCATTGGAACTCCAACCTGCAACACCAGCCACTCATCCCTCAAGGTCTCCTTCTCAGCTCTCATATAAAATGGCCTCTCCTTCCCTCCTGTACTGATTCCCCCCAAGGTATTAGTATAATACTTCTTCATTGTTAGTACCTCTGCCAGTAGGTGTCATCTTAGCAGAAGACATCCTTCACCCATCCTGCTTAACTCATATCACCTTGTCCCTTCCTAGTGTTCCTCTTATACAGTTCAAAAACCTTCTCCTGGACTTCTCCATTCCATCCTTCCCTCTTCTCATCACTTTTACTCCTCCTCTCATCTTCTTCATTGCAGTTCCAACAACTCATCCTTGATTTTATAACTAGTAGAGCCTGTGCCTTCAGCCCCTTGCACACCAGGGGAAGTCATGAAGAAACAGAAGGCAACTGAGAAACTTATTGAACAATTTTTTACCCCAATAATATGAAGAAGGGGCATTCAAAACTTTTGTTTTATGTACAGTCAATCATCATAGAATGAGGGAAAGTTTGGAGAAGTTTCATGGAATCAGGCTGTGAAATTAATCAAAAAGTGATTTGAAAATCCACATTGTTCATTCTGTAGAAAAAAAATTAATTCTGGAGTTCCAGTATGACTGCTTCAATGGGAGCTTTGCCATCAAGGGATTTTTTTTCTATCTGTTACCTTTTCTTATGAATGGTATTCAAATTTGTATGGATAGGTGATGGAGAGGTTTGTTTAAGAAATTTTAGAATTTTTCAGGGGGGAACCCCAGCTTTGGTTAAATTCTCAACCGTCTCCTGTTGTTTCCCTTGAATTCTTCTGTGGATGAGATGAGTTGAAGGATTGTTGGAAGGTGGATGTTTTTTTTCTGGAAATATAACCTTTACCAGCCAGAAACTCAATATTATTGAAAAATTTCCTGATAATCTGAAAGTAAAATGGGTCTTTGTTGATTTTTTTTAACATGGTGGCATCTTTGCTGGGTTTATATTCCCCAGACATATTACATTGATAATTTTAGGTATGCTTCTTACAATTTGATACTCTTTTTTATATGGAATATCCATGGTACTTTGTGCATGATTGGACAGACCCAACTAGCTCCTCCTTTTGATTATATGATAGCTCAGGGGGAGGGGCCAGAGGGGTGTGAAAGAGTTTCACCATTGAATTAACAAAAACAAATAAATGGAATGGAGACTAACAAAATGAAAAATTAGTAGCAAAAAATGAGAAAGGGTACAACAGATTGAGAAAACCTCAGTGCAGGAAGTGAAGACAGCTGAGTATTAACAGGAAGACATGGATGATATAAGTTCAAATTTGGCATGAGATGAGAAGGTAGGCTGAGAGGTTGAGTTGGTTTTACGGCATGGCCATAGGCAGAAAATGGATGAGATGTGATATCAGGTGGCGGCTGAGGAAATGATGAGGGTGACAGGATTTTGATGAGGTGAGGTCAAGATTTTGGTGGTAGAGGTCTGATTGATTGAGAATTATAGTTCAAGTCAGACCGTGGAAGTTTTCAGCTTAGCTGGGGTTGTAGTTGTGGTGGTTGTTCTTTGTGTGCTGTGGTGTTATTATATATCCTTGGATTGGGAACTGTGTCATGGCCTGCATGCTCAGCATTAGGTAGTTTGGGCTCAGAAGTTTGGTTGCGCGCGGTCTCAGAAGTAGGTGTTGCAGGGCTCAGAACACCAAGTGCGGGTGGGGCTTAATCAGATGTGGCGGGCTTGCAACCTGCTTGGATGTTACAGACCTAGGAATGGAGCCTTCCCAACCAGTTTTTGGGGAAGGTAAGAGCAGGGAAATTGCAGTGGTTATAAAAGCAGGGGGTACGCGGGCAAGCACAGGTCAAGCCGCGGGGACAGGGAAATCACAATGGCGCTTTGGGCTGATATGGGCAAGCGCGGAGGCTCTGATTAGGGAGAGGCAGAGGGCTGTGTCATGAGAAGGACAAACCAGATGTGCATAATGGCAGGCGGGCTTGACGGATTGGGGTGGTACAGGTATGGGCTAGGGTTAGGCTAGGGTTTTCTTCTCATTTGTTGTTGGGATGTCATTGAGATTGTACCTAGGTTAGGTTTGAGATGGAGGATATAAAGTCCGCTACTCTCAGCACAGGGTTGAGGGGGAGCATGATACCATACAGAAAGTGGAAGGAAAGAAAAAAACCTCTTAAATTTGACAACCCCTCTCTCTCCATCTCAAAGGAGCATCCTCAACCTTACAGATGCTACAACCATTAACTTCCATTCTTAGGGACAACTCAGTGGGTATCTCTGCCCTTGTTTTTACAGTGTGTTGTGAGTGTGAGTTGTGGATAGTTGTGAAATTCCAACACCCCTCCATGCCTGGTGAGACTCAAGCCAGAGAAAATCACTCAAAAAAATGGAGGCAGATGAGGAAATAAAACAATATTTGAAGGAAGAAAGATCACACAAAAAAAGAAATTATCCTTTGCAAGCATAGCACTCTACAAGAAGATTGAGAATATGAGTGGAAGAGGATTTTTTCAGAACATCCACTGGCATGAATTTTAAACGGATGAGTTTAATTCTGATGTTAACTTGGCTGATTTTTTTGCACATTCCTTTGGTTTTGAGGTCAAGATAAAGAGTCTTAGAGTTTGAACCAAATTTTTGAATCTTATCTTCTAGGCCACTGTTGCCAATCTTGAAGGGGATGTTAATAATCTCAAGTTCAAAAGTGTCCCTGGTTAGAGCTTTGATCCAGGTGGCTTTGGGGAAACCATTGACAAGGGCATGCAGTGTTGCATTGGTAGATGACCACAAAATTTTCCTCTATTTGCTGCTGTTCCAAGAGACCAGGCTGTCAAACACCAGACACAGATAGTCATATTTAGATTTGGGGGTGGTGGGATTGTTGTCCCAGGATGCATCTGTGAAGACCTCCAGAGGTGGGCTAGTTGAATTGAATGCAAGTTTGAGTTTGAGGGCTTTGTTGGCCTTCAAGTACCTCCAGGTACGTTTTGGTTTTTTCCAATGGCTAATTCCAGGTTTCACAGAGAACCTGGAAAGCCTGGATACAGCAAAACTTACTTTGGGTTTTGTTTAGCAGGAAATGTGATTCAGAAGTTCAATTTCCAAGCAATAATCAATTTGAAGCGCCTTGAAAACCTTGTGCTCATTTTTGCTTTCAGGCTTGAGTTGGAGATCAGGGTTCAGGGGAGAAGCAGCATCTTTGGCTCCAGAGAGGCCACCTTCCTTGAGCCCAGTGATGATATGGTTTGGCTGATGTTGTAGGATTGAATCCCCTTGGATTTCAATCTTCATGCTAAAAATTGTTTGAGGGGTTTGAGCAGTTGATCCAGGGAATCTCTCCAAGAATTTTTGTTTGAATTCAATGCCTTGTCCTACCAGTATAAGATTGTATTAATGGAAAAATATTTTTAAGGTTTGATTGTTGGAAGTTTACAAGCAGGGGTTGCAGCTTGATTCTGAGAATCCTACAGATTTGAACAATGTGGCTAAGGTTTTTTACCAGTTCTTTGGCAAATGCTTCAATCTGTATAGCAACCTTTTGAGTCTGAGGAACCTAGAAAAAAAATTCAAGCCCTTGGGGGCTGTGATGATCACTTCCTTGTCAATAGGGGCATGGAGGAAAGTTCTTTTCAAGTAAAATTGCCAGATTGGTAGTTTTGACTTCAGATCTGACAGGAGTAGGAGCTGGAGAGTTGATGGTTTTCCAGTGGGCGCAAAGATCTCTGAATAGTAAAGCCCTTTGATTTTGTTGAAGCCTTGGACGCACAGCCTGTCTTTGAACTTGACAGGGTTTTGGTGGAAGTTCTCTTTCATTCAAAATGCCCAAGTTGTGTTCAAACAGTTTGATGGGGCTGGACCAAAGTAGTCTTCCCATACCTTTAAGTCTTATATTGTTGAAAGTTCTAGGTTTATTTCTTCTATCCATTTTTCACCCTCTTCACATTTAATGGCCTGCTTTTATGTTCTTGGCTCATAGTGATGGTAGAACCCATATTTCTGAGGACATTGGAGGGAAAAGAAGTCTCAAATGGTACAAGTGGGGAGTGAGTCTTGCGCGGGTTGATTAGTCACAGTTTTGGAAGTACATTTTCCAGAGGATGATGCATATGGACCCTGACCTTTCAGCTCATTGGATTCCAAGGCCTCATTTGCTTTGAGCTTGGAGGCTGAGCTATCTGATTTGCCTTCTTGCTGATCCCTGTAGTCCTTCCATCTGAAAGATTGACAAGGATGGCTGGTTTCAAGGTTTGAGGGTGAAGGAGTGTTCTTGTTTTTGGTTATCATGGGAGGAGTTTCACTCTCTTGATCTTCCTCTGGGTCCCAAAGTGATTTTTGATTCAAATGATCCATCTTCAGAAACCAAATGTGCTTTTTTGAGATTAAGCCACCTTGTTTTGTCAGAATTTGATAAGAGGGTAGGATAGGGTTGAATCCTACCAGCACTCTTTCTCCATCCTTGTGATTGAATTTCAGAGATTTCTTCCTTTTTTCAAGGAGATATACACATTGTTTCCTAATGGTTGAAAAAATGACAGTGTGGAGACTCCTGTGGGATTATATAAATAAATTAGAAAATAGATTTCTGGCAGTCCTTGAAGGTGAATTTGGCATTAATTCTACTCCTTTAGAGTATTATTAAATACTCATAGTCTTTTTTAATTTCCTGCCCTTCTATTACTATGGTAAGTCTGCACAATAATTTATTTAAATTAATGGCTGGTTTCTTTGAGACTTAAAATAGGTCTCAGATCAGACCTATGTTAATTATTTAACTGTTATTGGTAGGATTTGCTGAATAATAGACCAGATGTATTGGATTATTGGTTATTCTTTATCAGATATACTTGATCTTAACCAATATCCCAAAATTAAAGGTTTCAAGGGTTTATCAAAGGGATGGTTCAGGATTGGACCCTAGGATGGGTTTACCCACAGGGAGCTGCGTAGAGGAAAGTTTGGTAGTTTCATTTTTTTGTGCTCTCTTTCTTTGTAAGGGTTATTTATTGATTAAGCGTATTTTTTTCTTTAATTTGGTTCTGAATATTTAGGTTGCAGAAGAACCCTTATTAAAGCACCTTTTGGATGGTTTAATTGGTTAAAGTTGTGTTAAAACTTGGTTTCTGAATTCCTGTTTCCTTTATAATTGTTTCACTAATACTATTTATCTGTCCAAGAGGGCCTTATCTTTCAGGAGAGGTGGGTGATGATAAAACTTGGATAAGGCAGAGAGGCCCTCCTCAAATAGAAAATTCCTGCCCCCAGGAGTGCTCAAGGCTGCCCCTGAGGGTTCTCCCTGTTCTGGTGAGGAACAGTGAGATAAAATTGCATGAGATCTTTTTTCTGGTTTGAAAAAGCTTTCAAAGTTAAATGAGGCATTTTTGCTGGTTGTAAAAAGCTTTTAAAGGTGTTTGATTCATGCACATCTTTTCATAAACTGATTTGAAGTGCAGATACAATATATTCCTGTGCAGTACTTGTGGTTGGTTTGGTGCTACTTTATTCTTCCTACATGTATTGCTGTGCAAAACTGGTGGTTTTTTTGTTGCTACTTGCTTCTACCTTCATGTATTTCTGTGCATTAATGGTGGTTTGATTGGTTCTGCATTGTCTTGACTGCCTGCATATATTGCTGGGTAGCCCTGTGTTACTTGTACTGGTGGATTTCTTGGTATCACATGCTTCTGACTACATAAATTTCTGTGTGGTGCTGGGGGTTGTTGGTACTGCATGTTTCTGGCTGCCTGCATATATTTCTGGGTAGCCCTGTGGTACTTGTACTGGTGGGGTGCTTGGTATCACATGCTTCTGACTAAATAAATTGCTGTGTGGTGCTGAGGGTTGTTTATGCTTGGTAGTTTTTTTGGTTCTGGTTGAGACTGGTTCCACTCCCTCCTGCCTGTACTGTTCCTGTATACTTCTGCACAGACTTCTGTATGTATATTTTCTTGTTTTTTTGGTTCTTGTTGAGACTGGTTCCACTTTCTCCTGCCTAAACTGTTCCTGTATACTTCTGCACAGCCTTCTTTAGGTATATTTGCTTGTTTGTTTGGTTCTGGTTGAGACTGGTTCCACTTTCTCTTGCCTATACTGTTACTGTATACTTCTGCACAGCCTCCTGTATGTATATTTGCTTGTATTCTGGGTGAAGTGACTAGATCTGGACTGGTTGCACTGACTCCTGGATCTGTATTTCTGTATCCTGATGCCGTGACTGGATCTGGACTGGTTGCACTGCCTCTTTCATCTGTATTTCTGTATTCTGGGTGAGGTTATTAGAACTGGAATTGTTGCAGTGCCTCCTGGATCTGTATTTCTGGATGCTGGTGAGGTGACAGGATCTGGTGTATGGTCCTGGTGTTGAGGTTAAGCTTCCACTGGTATGTACTTGAGGTTTTTCAAGGTATGCCTTATGTCTTCCACAGAGATTTGAAACCTGTTTGGGTATGAGTTTGCCGCAGTTGAAGGTTCCTTGGGATGTATTTTCTAATCCATGAGAGGTAGGTTGGTACTTTGGCTGAGTGAATATAGATTATTTTGGATTTAGAATCCATTTCTGAGGTTTATTCAAGGTTTTGGTCTGTTTTTATATTACAAAAGTGAGTCTGATTGCTATGGGATGGGTTTGGTCTACCACAACAGGGGTATTGAGTAAACTGCACCTTTTCCCAGGGATTTACCTTATCTTCCCTTTGAGGTATTTGATTCAGAATGGGGCAGCTACCTTTAATGATTTCGTCCCATTTGTTTGCTGGAATTTTTCCATCCTTGATGATCAATTGAGTGGATTCAACTATTTTCCTATTAGCTTGTTGGAGCTTTTACATCTCATACTCTTTCCAGCTCACTTGTTTCCATTCTCATTTCTTTCTGCTTCCTGTTTACATCATTTCTCTTTCTCATTTAACTCTTTTCCATGTTCACATCATTTCATCTCATTCATCAAGTCTACTTCAGCTGTCACTCTCAGTCTGCTTCTCACATTCATCTAGCGCGCGCTCCCAGTTGTCATGTCAGCTTGCCCATAGTTGCTCTGTCACACTGTCTGTGACATCTACCAGTTGTACCTATACCTGAGGACAGAATGGGAGCCAGACAGACAGATTCTTCTCTCATCCTTCTGTTCTGACTCTCATCTCTGAATATCCTCAGGTAAGTTGTCTTTTCTGTTTTGTTTGTTTCTCTCATCCTTCTGTTCTGACTCTCATCTCTGAATATCCTCAGCCCAAAAGGTTATGAGCCCAGAGCGTTGACCACTACGTCTCACCCTACCCAGAAGGATCCGACTCAACTGCGTGTCGTTAAACTCGTTATTAATCTACTAACTCTTCATCAACATGGAAGAATCACAAACCGGCCATCCTGTCCTGAAGACACCCTCAATCATCCCACTGAACTCGCCAGGATCGGAATCAAACTACCTTGACTGGGCGATGATCCTCCGCATCCACTTTAGAGTTTCTGGGGTCAGCTACATACTCACCAACGACTCTACCAAGACCAATCCAGAAACTCTGTCTCGAGACAATCTAGCCGTATGTTCCGTTATCTCAAGAGCTATCCTTCCCGCCAACTTCCAATACATTCGAAATCACGAAGAAAACGCCTTAGGAATGTGGAAGGCGTTGAAAGAAGCACATCAAGATAACTCTTTGGGAGGCAGGATGTATTGGCTCAGAAAGCTCCTTCTAAAAAAACTCAACAATAAGGATATGCCTACGCATCTATCCAAAATAGTTTCATACGGCGAGAAGCTAGGCTCCCTTATCACTCCTGAAAATCCTTTAACCGCCAACAATCTTCAATCTACCGCAATCCTACTCTTGCTCCCAGACGACTGGGTTGGATGTGTCTCAAGCATGATGAACAAAGAGTCAGTACCATTGTCAAAAATTATTACCGCTCTGAAACAAGAACATTTGCGCAGACAGACTCGAATCAAAGATGAAATAGTCCACTCCGTCAATACCAAAAACTCGGCTAAAGCTCACTCAAAAGGGAAGTCTACTCAAAATCCAAACGTCTATACAAGAACTTACTACTGCACGCACTGCAAGACTGAAGGGCACTCATTCTCCAGGTGCCCGGAGGTGCTCCTGATAATGGAACAGTCCAAAAGAAATAATCAACCTCGACCAACCAATAAAGGAACCAGATCTGGACCAACCAACATTAAAGCAAGCAAGGCAGTAGCCAAGGATGACTCAGAAGACGATGAATCAGACGATTTCTCCGACTCTCAAATTATTGTACATGCCGGTTCCACCACATGTCATCTCACCCACTCGACGACGAATCTGAAGCGAGATTTCAATATTGACTCAGGCTGCTCAGTCTCTATGACTCCTTATGAGTACCAAGTGTCCAATAGAAAGGCAAACCTCACATCCATTCGCCTTGCCGACGGGTCTACCATCTCTTCAGTATCTGAAGGCTCCCTGAATCTCCCTTTCTGCCGAATAAGATCGCTCATGGTCCCAAAACTGAAGGAACCTCTTCTCTTGGTCTCCAACATCTGTGACTCCGGATTTATTATGGTATTCACAGAGGATGGTTGCAAGATTTTTGACAAGAGTGCCACCGATTTAACCTCAACGCCTTTTCAATCGGGTTATAGAAATGGAAACCTCTATTATCTCCCAAGACAAGATGTGAGCGATCACAGTTCACAATCAACAGCTGTTTCACACTCCTCTGACGACAGTCTTTTCGGCTACCATTGCAGACTATCTCATCTCAATCTCAAATCGCTAAAGAAGCTTCTGAAATCACACAGCATCTCACCACTGCCATCAAACGACCTTGAAGTCCAACAGTGCCCAATCTGCATTGAATCTAAAATGACTCGATCTCCCTTCCACACTAGACTAAGCCACAGATCGAGCAGACCAGGCCAAATCATCCACTCAGACGTTTGCAGTTTTTAAACCACATCTTGCGAAGGATATAATTATTTTGTTACTTTCATCGACAACTACTCTAAAGGTCTTTTCGCCTACCCTATCAAAAACAAATCAGATGTGTTCCAGTGCACCAAAATCTTTGTTTCCTTCTTTGAAAACCAATATCAAGCTCAAATCTCCTCACTTCGTACTGACAATGGGGGGGAGTATCTTAATCAACTGATGAAAGCTTACCTCGAATCAAAAGGCATACTTCTGGAGCCTGGGCCTCCACACTCTCCTCAACTCAACGGTGTGGCTGAACAGTCTAACCGTACCATTTGCAATATGATCCGAGCTTCCCTCATCTCATCTCACCTCCCCAAGTCTTTCTGGGCAGATGCGCTCAGGCATTCCACATTCGCTTTCAACTCTTTCCCTTGCAAGACTCCTTCCGGTTTTGTCTCACCAAACTCTCTTCTTCGCCGTGACGACGTTCCACTATCCTACCTTCATCCATTTGGATGTAAGGTCTGGTACAAAGTCCCTGAAGCGAATCGTTCAAAACTGGACGGAAAAGGCAAGTGCGGTTTGCTTCTATCTTATCTCACCAACGGGAACAGGTATTGTCTATTTGACAGCCACAGCCGCAAAGTCATCAAATCACAAGATTGCATCTTCTACAATACTGTCTTCCCTTACGATCGCCCCGCCACTGTCGTCCCTGATCCTAAAGTCTCTCTTGAAACCGTTCCTCTTCCCACTCCCCACACTCCGTATCCTGTTGTGAGCACCAGCCCGCCAGTCAATGCACCTACACTGTCATTGCCAGAAACCCCCATCATCAACCCTCTCCCGGCTTCTATTCCGGCAAGATACCAGCCTGTTCCATTGTCCAGACCACGCTCATCTAGCACCAGTTCATCCGGCTCCAACTGGATGCCGCCCCATCCCGCCCATCAATTCCCACGCTCCTCCCCTTCTCCTCCATCATCTCCTCCTGCTCTCCACAATCCTCCATCTTCCCCTCCCCTTCCATCTCTTTTGCCTCCTGTTCCCCACGCTCCCCCTTCCTCTGTTCCCGTTGCGGCCTCCCCCCCGGCCTCAGCAGTCAAATCTCCATCCAGTCCTCCCATTTTTTGCTCCTTGCGGTCCAGCAGACCTCCGTTGCGCTACGGCAATTTCTCCCAATCCATTTCCGTAAAGGATGACCTTGTTGCCCCGACGACCTGGAAGCAACTCCTAAAGTCGCCACACCGTAAACAATGGATTATCTCTGCGCAGGAAGAAATGTCTTCACTCCAAGGCATGGGGACCTGGAAGCTTGTCCCCCCACCCAACGGCAGAAAAATTATCCGCTGTAAGTGGGTTTTCAAAGTCAAGCGTTGAGAGAATGGCTTGGTCCTCAAACTCAAAGCTCATCTCGTCGCCATGGGTTTTTCCCAGATCCAAGGTCTCAACTTCTCTGAAGTTTTTGCCCCAACTCTTCGAATGGAAAGTCTCCATCTAGTTCTATCTCTGCTTGGTCACAAGGATTGGGTTGGCCGGCAAATTGATTTCAAGACTGCTTTCCTGAACGGTCGCCTCAATGAACCTGTCTACATGACTCAACCACCTGGCTTCGAGGATCCAACTTGTCCGGATTGGGTGTGTGAAGTTTCGCGAGCGATCTACGGTCTACGTCAATCACCTTGACAGTGGAACCTGGAGCTAAGCTCCGCCATGATATCCCTTGGTTTAGCGCAGTCCTCCTATAATCCATCCCTCTACTACAAGCTAGAGGATGGCGTTCTTGTTGGCGCGGTGGCCGCCCATGTTGATGACCTCGCTGTCGTGGGTTCGCCAGGTTTTGTAAGAAGTTTCATCACCGGCATCAGCGGTAAGTTCAAGGTCGGGTCGGATGAGGATCTCCATCTATTTCTATCGCTATCCATCCAACGCGACCGGGGAGCTAAAACTTTTTTGATCAGCCAGTCTCATTACATTGAGTCGGTCCGCGACCGTTTTCTCTCCTCAGCTGATTCCAAAACCGCCCCTTCACCAACAGCAACGTCTTTCAAGCTCCTACGGAAGCGACTCCCAGACTCCACTAAGGGCCCCGCCTGAGTACAACCAACTCATCGGATCCCTGCTTTGGATATCTCAATGCTCACGCCCCAATATCGCTTTCGCCGTCAACAAACTCTCCCAGTTTCTTCAAGATCCCTCAGTAGAACACTGGAACACCGCGGTACAAATCCTTCAATACCTCGACGGCTCTTGCAATCTGCGACTAGTCCTTGGAGGCCAATCTCTCAATCTCACTGGCTACGCCGACTCGGACTGGGCTGAGGACTCCATCAACAGAAGATCCACCTCCAGATACACTTATCGCCTGGGTCAGACTGCCATCTCTTGGAAATTGAAGAAGCAGCCCACCGTCTCTCTCTCAAGCACTGAGGCTGAGTACAAGTCTCTATCCAATGCGTGCAAAGAAGGCCTGTGGCTCCGAAATCTTCTTTTGGAACTCCACCTTAGGGAATCAGTTCCGGTTGTTCTTTTCGTCGATAACAGCGGTGCCAAAGCCTTGGCGAAGAACCCTCTCCATCACTCCCGAACGAAACATATCGACGCCAGGCACCACTTCATTCGCAAGTGCGTGGGCCAATCTCTTTTTGAAGTCTGTCACGTTCCCACCACGGAAATGCTTGCTGATATGCTCACAAAGCCACTCCCAAGGGTTATTCTTCAACGACACCGCTCACTCTTTGGCTTAATATGATGTGCTCAGCATGGGGTGGTGTTGGAGCTTTTACATCTCATACTCTTTCCAGCTCACTTGTTTCCATTCTCATTTCTTTCTTCTTCCTGTTTACATCATTTCTCTTTCTCATTTAACTCTGTTCCATGTTCACATCATTTCATCTCATTCATCAAGTCTCCTTCAGCTGTCACTCTCAGTCTGCTTCTCACATTCATCTAGCGCGCGCTCCCAGTTGTCATGTCAGCTTGCCCATAGTTGCTCTGTCACACTGTCTGTGACATCTACCAGTTGTACCTATACCTGAGGACAGAATGGGAGCCAGACAGACAGATTCTTCTCTCATCCTTCTGTTCTGACTCTCATCTCTGAATATCCTCAGGTAAGTTGTCTTTTCTGTTTTGTTTGTTTCTCTCATCCTTCTGTTCTGACTCTCATCTCTGAATATCCTCAGCCCAACATAGCTTGCTTAGCCTGACAATTATTTTTGGGATGATATGGTTTGGAAGTAATCTGGCGGATGTGCCTCTCTTCTAAATATGTGGTTAACTTGAGGTTTAAAAATTCTGTACCCCCATCTGAGAAAACTTATGACGGATAGTAGCTCTCAATTAAATCAATAAGATCAGTGGTTTTGTCTTTTGAGGCCAAAGGAAAAGCCCCTAAGTACCCTGAGGTGTTATCAACCAATGTCAGGGCAAAACAGTGACCTTCTTTTGATTGTGGTTTGAGAGGCCCAATTAGATCAAGGTGGATATTTTCAAAAACTTTATTGACAGGGTTAGAGCACTGGCTGAAGTCTGACTTGGTGATCTTGCTTTGAAAGCAATTAATGCACTCAAACTTAGAATGAGTTTCTTGGGGAAGATTCTGGATAAGGGTTTGAGACAAGAGAGTGAGGTGTGCCCAAATGTTTGGTGAATTTTGATCAGTTTGGCTTCAGCTGTGTTGACAAGGCACAATTTTTCAGTACGCTTTTTCAGGTTCTGTTCAAAGGCTGGAGTGGTTATTGTGTAGTTTTTTTGACAATCAAGCCACATAAAACCTTTGAATTCAGGTGAGTCACGGAGAAAGCGTTGTTTCTGGCAGTAATTGTGCAGCCATCTTGGTTGAGAGCTCCAGCGCTAAGCAGATTAATCATGGCATCCAGAACATAGAAAAATTTAGATAGCTGAAGTGTGAAGTCTTTCCATCAAGGTCTGATGGTTCCCATTCCTTTGATATTCAAATTGGCACCCTCTTTCCCAGTCTTTATTGAGTCTTCCTTGCAGGTTGCCATCTCAACAAAGTACCAACTATTGTGGATCATATGAACTGACACACCACTGTTGAGGAGAAATTTGGATTTGGGTTTCCCATGATTGATCCACAGGGAAACCAAAGCAAGTTAGTGGGCAGTCAAAGTTTTGTATTTTGACTTGGATTTCCTTTCTTTCCATTTTTCCTGCTCTTCTTTCCACCATTCTGGAGCAATTTCCAGATGTAGGTGTCAGAAGTTTTCGGCCTAATGAGATTTTTCTTTTTTGGGATTATGGTAGCCGCCTGTGCATTGTTTTCTGTTGCTGCCTTTTCCTTTGAGTGGAGGTTTCTGAGTGGTTGAGACAAGAGCTACCTTTTTTTTTGATGAGGATTTGTGTTCCATTGAGCTTTTTGCTTTTGAATTGTTTTTGAGTTGGTTAAGGTGATTGAAGACAAAGTGTAATAAATGTCTTTATTGGTGTGCATGATCTTCCCTTTGAAGTCCTTCATGGTGTCTGGAAAGTTGAAGAGCAGGAGATAGGCAAGAATGTTGTTTGGAAGAGTGATCCTGACTTCTGAAATCTTCTTCAGACAGAACTTTGCCTTGGTTGTGAACTTTTCAATATGATTTCCATTGAACCAAAGGTACAGGAAGTTTTTAAAGACCCTGGCCTGATTTGAAGCTTGTGAAAAAGCATAATTTTTGATGATTACCTTCCAGAGAAGCTTGGCAGAATTCTTTTTAAAAGGAGTTACTTTGTTGTTTTGAGTAGAGGATTCCAGTTTTGAGATGATGAGAAACTATATTTTTTTGCCAAAATTAGTTTCCAGCAAGGTGTTTTCTCTGTTCATGACATTTGACCCTCCTCTGAAATCCAACATTTCATCCATTTTGTCTTTCCAGATCCCATAGTTGTCCTCACCAATCATGGGGATGGTTTTGAGGGTGGCTTTGAGCATGGCTTGTCTATATGGTCCATGATGATAGGAGTGAGTATTGGTTGGGGTGTTCCTTGGTTTTTAGTGGTTTGTTTATTGATAGTTGGGGGAGAAATATCCTTCAGCTTTCAACCATAAAAGAGTTTCACCATTGAATAAACAAAAACCAAGGAATGGAATGGAGACTAAAAAAATTACAATTTAGTACGAACATATGAGAAAGGACACAAAAGATTTAGACAAATTCAGTGCAGGAAGTGAAGACAGCTGAGTATTAACAGGAAGAAATGGATGATATAAGTTCAAATTTGGAATGAGCTGAGAATGTAGGCTGAGAGGGTAGAGTGAGAGGTTGAGTTGCTGTCAGGCATTGCAGTAGATGGACAGTGGATGAGATGTTAGATCAGTTGGTGGCTGAGTTGATGATGAGAGTGACAGGATTTGGATGAGGTGAGGTCAAGATTTTAGTGGTAGGGGTCTGAGTGATTGAGAATGATACTTTAAGTCAGACCAGGGAAGTCTTCAGCCTATCTAGGGTTGTAGTTGTGGTGGTTTTTCTGTGCTTGCGTTGTGAGTGTGAGTCATCAAAATTTGTGCAATTCCAACAGGGTGTGATCAGGAGTTTGAGTAGATGAAGAAAGAGCAAGAAGATTTGAATCACTATTTTTATGAGATGAGATGATTTAGGATGGACCTGGTGAAACAGTTCTGAAAAGTGGGTGGATGTTTTCTTGAGAAATTTCAAAAAGAGATGTTCTTTGTAAAAAATAAAGTGAAGATAGGATTTGATGGTTGAGAAATATATTGAGCAGGAATTGAGTTAAAAAATTTATTCAGATACTTTATTTAATAGTTCAAATATTTTTTTGGAAGTATCTGGAGTGTTGATTTATTTTTATTGGGGGTTGTTGATGGATTTTAAGTGATTTGTGGTGTAGTGTGGTGTGTTGATGAGTGGAGTGGAGTGGAGTGGTGAGGTGAGGTGATTTTTGGTGTGGTGTGGTTTGGTGTGGTGTGGTGTGGTGTGGTGTGGTGTGGTGTGGTGTGGTGTGGGAGAAACATTCTGTCAGCAAGATCAGGTGTCTATCTGACTTATTATCCTCAAAAAAAGGAAGAAGAGTTTTCTTGTCAATAACAATACCATTTTTCATTGTGCTTTGGGACTGGATATCAAGTGAGATGGCTCTTTTGTAAGCAGAAGAACTTTCATCAAACCAAAAATTTCTGCATTTGACAAATTTTTAATCTGATTTCCTGAGAAATCAATAGGAATTACAGCCATTTCTGTATGCTACAATGATGCCTTCCCAGAAAACTGATGCAAACTTGGCTGATAAAAGTTGGGTTGGTATGATGGAACCAGATTGACACCTAGAGTTCTGCAGGAATCTGTAGTTTTTTCTTTTTAAAAAAATAAATTCAGCTGGGGAGTTTTGTTTTCCTAGTAACAGGAGAGATTTTTTGATTTTCATTGCCATCATTGCTGCTCCACCCCAAAACTCCATGGCAAGTTTTTACCCAAGTAGAAAAAATTGAGTCATTTTTATTATTGTATTTTTTCCTTCAGCTTTACTTTTGTTCTGCAGGGTGTATGGCTGCAAAGAATTCTGTTGTATTTTGTGTTTGAGAAGAAATCCCTTCATGCTAGAATTAAAAAATCGGCCCCCCCATTGGACACAAGATTATTCATAGTCTTTTTGGTCTGTTTTTCAATCAAGATTTTTTATGATTTGAAAGATTCAAACATCAGAAGAGGTTTCATTTTGCTTTCTAGCAAGCTTCATCAAGGAAGCTCTAGTTTAAGCTTTCTATATTCTCTAGTTGAATCTATCTCCATTTTTGAATCAAAGAATTAATGCACAGTCACTTTCCAGTGGAGTTTGGTCAAATCTTGACCTTAGCTTGATGAAGGCTTGACCTGAGATTGGTCATATGTTGGGCCTAACCTCCTTGATAATGCTTGCTAGAAAGCGTTTTCAAATTTCTTTCAGTTGAAAGCATCATTCTTCTGCTGTAACAAGGCAATGTATATGAAAACACCATACTGTTCAAACCAGCTGAGGAATAGCAAGCTCTGCTGTTTGTTGATGGACTGATTGGACCACAGATTTTAGGGGGTACAACACTAATAGCGGTGTTTTCCTTTGAAAAGGAGCCCTTGAATTTCATTTTTGCAATCCTTCCTTTGATTGAAATGGAACAGGAGCAATTATGGTTGACAGATAAGTCCAAAGAGCCCTTGATTCTTCTCATTCTGGAGTGTCCTAGTTGCCAATGCAAAAATTCTGATATGGTAATCACTGATGCCAACATTTCAAACAAATTTTCAGGAATGGTTGAAAAAGAACAGTTAAAGTAGAGTATCCCAAGAGAAGTGGTGATTGGAAGAGATTTTTTTCATTTTTAAGGATGGCAACTTCTTTTTGTATTCAAAATTTCCTCCTTCCTTCAAAATGCAACCAAAGTACACAATACTTGGTTGGATAAATAACCTGATAAAACAGGATCACTTTATTTCATTCAAATAGGTAAGTTTTTAATCTTCAAAGTGAAGAACATTAAGAATAAAAATTGAAGTCACCAACATTTTATATGATAGTACTATGACCAATCAGCAAAAAAATAGATGATTTGTGTAGATTGATTCAAGATAGAACACTATTCATTGATTTTTGAACACTTTGGATGAGATGAAAGAGGAAGAATGAAAATGTTTTAATACTTTGTATTTATGAATTCTTGAAAAGGAAGGAATCTTGAAACCTTCTGGCAATAATTATGAAGATGAATGCTATATTGCAGAGAATCATATTTAATGAATCTTCTGAGTGATTGACAAGACAAATTGAATTAGATGGATTTTTACTAGATTTGAGGTTCCTTTGGAATGATTTATTGCAAGGAGTTTATTGATTTTGTGGATAGTCTAGAACAAATTGATTAACCTGAATTATTAAGAGAAACACTTGATTAATTTATTTAAAGAGTTGAGTCAAGCAGTCTTTGTTTTATATGAGTATATTCTGAGTCCTCATTAGTACTTTCTCAACCCTCCAAGTGTGGAGTATCCTCACTGGTGAGGTTTTTCACTTGAATTCCAATTTAAACAGGGGTAATTCTTAATGGGACTCCTTAATTCAATTCTGCAAGCATCAGATGCTTATATGATAAATGAGCCATTCAAGATACTGAAAGTTGGAATCATTTGTGAAACTATCAGAAACAATTTTAGATTAGGAGATGAGTTGTATTTTGATTCTTCAATCTGTAAAATTGGCTTGGAGTCCTTTTTTTTAGATCAATGAACTTATTTTTTGAATAGAAGCCAAATTTTTTAATTTGATTTTTGATCCCTTTTTTATCGATTAGATGTATGCTTGGAAGTGGTTGCAGTCAAAAAAGCTCTTGAATTAGATGGTTGAGCCATTGGGCCTCTAGTGTTCCATTGTTTTTAAAGTTTTGACTTAATAGAAAAGTTTCATAACCACAAGATCAGAGAGGTAAAGAACAAACAGCATCCAAACAGCAGCCCAATAACCCGTACAACTGGAAAGGTTAATATAAGTAAAAATTAGTTGAGATGAGAATGAAAGAGTGAGAAACATTCAGAGAACAGCTTACTCAACCCAGAATCCAGGATTCTAGTGGCATGGTTTAGAAAACGCACAAGGGAAAGAGCATCCTGGTTCTGAGCTGGTGCCGGTAGATAAGAGACACAGATGAGCGCTTGCACATTGCACAATGATTGCCCCGGGGATGTCACGACTGCCCCTGGCGTGCAAGGGGCTGAAGGCACAGGCACTACTACTCATAGAACTCAAGGATGTTTGATTGGATTTCAATGAAGGAGATGAAAGGAGGAGTACAAGTGATGAGAAGAGGAAGGATGGGAAGACCAGTCCAGGAGGTTTTTGAAGAGAGAGTGGTTGAATCCTATAAGAGTAACACCAGGAAGGGGCAAGGTGATCTGAGTTAAGCAGGCTAGGTGAAGGTTGTCTTGTGCTGAGATGACACCTACTGGCAGAGGGACTAACCAGTAAGAAGTAGTATACTGATTCCTTGGGGGGAATTAGTCCAGGAGGGAAGGAGAGGCCAGTATATGTGAGAGCTGAGAAAGAGGCCTTGAGGGATGAGTGGCTGGTGTTGCAGGTTGGAGTTCCCATGGTATTACATGTTGACTGATTGGGCTGGAGGCTGCAGTTGACTAATTGGGTGATGGGCCTATTCAGGAAGGTTTGACATGTACTGATCTGGAGTCCTGGGAGTATGGGCTGAACAGACAGTGGAGAGTATTTACTATGTATATACTAAGTGTAGTATGTACTAACTCATATACCAATTGGGTTGGGGAGTGATGAAGGTTGTACCAAGCCATGGAGAGAGTGAGAGGTCCTGAGAAGGTTGGCTGAATCACATGACAGGTGAGGTGTACATGGACATAGAGCTTACACCATACAGGGAGAGGGTGAAGCTGGTGGAAGAGGATGGAGACTGCAAGAGATGCAGAGGTAGTAATATCTGGTGGAAGGTACAGGAGTAGTGAAGTTGGGTTTGATATGAGGGTGAGTTTGATGAAGAGATTGGATTGGTTTAGTTGAAGGAGTGTCAGAACTATGGTTATGAAAGTACCCCCCCTGAAAGGGAAGGGGCAGCTCCTGATGCCCAAAGAAGGATGTGCTGGGGGTGAGGATTGAGGTCTGCTGTACTTGCTGGTTGGAAGCTTGCAGGCTTGGAAGCAAGGTTAAATAGCTTGAAGCATTTGAATTATTGCACAGTTTCTGGGACTCAAAGTCTGAGGTTAGAATGGGAGTTTGAAAGGTTGAAGTTTGAAGTTGGAGATTTGAAGTTTGAGAAGTTGGAGAAGTTAGGAAAGTTAACTAGTTTGAAGTTCCACGTTCCGCAAGTTTTACTGGTTTGAGGCTCAAAGTTCAATGTTTGACTTCAAAGTTTGACTGGTTCAACTTCAAAGTCTGACTGGTTTGACTGGTTCAACTTTGAAGTTTGACTGGTTTGACTTCAAAGTTTGACTGGTTTGACTTCAAAGTTCAACTGGTTTGACTTTGAAGTTCAACTGGTTCAACCTTGAAGTTTGACTGGTTTGACTTCAAGGGGGTTGGAGAGGATTGGAGGGTATTTAAAAGGGACTGAGGGGGATTCTTCCTTGGACTGGGTTGATGATGAGAGTGCTCCTGGAGAGATTGGATGAAAATGAAGGGAATGAAAAACATAGAGGAAGAGAAGAGAGAATGAAAAGAGGAGGTTCTGGAGGATGGTTGAAGAGGTTGGAAGTATTTGAGATGAAAGCTTATTGGAGGGTTCTGGTGTATTAAAGATTGGTTTGAAGTTCTGATGGTGATGAATATCCAGAAGTGAAGTTGGAAGGTTTCCAGGAATGTTTGGGATGGATGATTGAGGATAATGGTGTTTTGATGTTGATGGATTTGAGGATTGATTATTTGAAGGAAGAAGAAATATAAGGGATTTAAAAGGAATAGATAGGTGGAATGAAGGATATTTTGATTTGGAAGTATTTTCTGATATGATATTTAGGATGGAAAAGACTATTTGGAAGGTGAAGGATAGGAAGGGAAATACTTTATTTATTATTTATATTTTATGTTCTTTTGGTTTTGATTTGATTTAGGAAATGATTGATTGGAAAGAGGATTGGGAAAAAGGATTATAGGATGAGTTGGGTTCGGAATGATGGATGGAAATGAATTGATGGAGAAGCAGGGAAATCCAGAAGTGATGAAGTTGGATGTTGGTTCCCAGAAGGTAGTTGGTGAGATTGAGGATGTTTGAATGGGTGGGTGGATGGATGGATGGATGGATGAATTGATCAGGGTTTTGGATTTGAAGCATGAGGATCTTATTTTTCCAAAATAAGAAAAGGTTCCCAACCAACGCTCAAAGAGCTATCTAGGAAGGTCTGTCAGTAGTGATTTTCATTGCAGATAGTCATACTTAATTCCCAGGATGGATGCCTTTCGGAATTCAGTTTCTATTAAGGTCAGCATAGTTCCTATACTTATCAATAGGCTGTTTTGATCTTGATCAAAGGAGTTTGGTTGATTGAAGAAGTATTTCTAGCTTTAGTTAGTCAGCATGTTGGGTATACCCACTTTAACCATGAACAGCAGTAAGCAACTGT
Organism: Puccinia polysora; assembly: GCA_025617555.3. NCBI lineage: Eukaryota > Fungi > Basidiomycota > Pucciniomycetes > Pucciniales > Pucciniaceae > Puccinia > Puccinia polysora. Next base: position 8,844,699 of record CM062647.1, on the reverse strand, counting down.
AGGAATCTATAGAATTGTTATTCACTTCATTCCCTTTCTTCAATCTATGAATAATATCCTGGATTAAATTGTCAGCTTGTTGATTTATGGTAAATTTACTCAGTTGAGCTTCAAGGATTATCAAAGAGAGGTAAAAAGGTTTAGAAGTTTCAAGTTCATCAGGATTCTGTTCAGAGTATGCGTTCCCCTGTCTGGAAACACGTTGTCCCAACATGACAGGAGGCCGGGTGAATTCAATGAAGAACTTCCAAAGACTGTAAGTGAGTGTTGAAGAAGGAAAGGAGTATCATGAACTACCCTTGTATTCTGATGAGAGCTTTGGAAGACATGGAAATACTTTTAGAGAAGAAAGATCAGTTAGTAAATCAAAGGCCTGTAATGCTTAAGGGGTAAGCACCCTGAGATCGGTTTGGGTGAGGATGGTAGAACCTGGAAAGACAGTCAGTGAAATTCATTGGAGGAAATGGGTGAAGGTTCTCCTTGATAACAGTGTCAGGTTTGCAAAAATCAACACATAATTGTAAACCACTATCCGTCTTCTTGAAAGAAGAAAGGACAGGTGCTCCAGTGCTTGAAGTGCTGGGGCTGGATGAAACCTTTCTCTACATTCTCTGCTATGTAGGCTTGTAGGGTTGAATCTTCATTGTGAGGTAGTGAACAGAAAATCCCAACTGGAGGTATGAGCCCTTCCAGTCCAACATGGTGGTTGTAAGCGCGGTGTGAAGAGAGTTGGTCTTCTTTAACCTGGGAGAAGAGAATCTTGGAATGAATGGAAATAAGCAGTAACTTTCTTCAACACGGTTTCTGATTCTTCAGGAACTTCATCAGTAACAAAGAGAAACATCAGAAGAAGTAACCAGTTGCATTGTATGCACGGATTGATGCAGTATATCTTCCTCCTGTGAAAAAATAAAGGATCAATGAATATCTGAGCAAGTGGAAAGAGTGTTGAACTCAAAGGGAATTGGAAGTTGTGTTGGGGAATTGCAAAAGGTTCTGAAGTGAGGGGAAATGCATTGGGCTGCAGCGCCAAAGGCAGAGTTGAAGGGAAGGACAGCTGTAGGCAGTGTAGCCAGGTTGAGTTCAACAGGATTGGAGGGAAGGTCAGTGGTTAGTTGGTGTCTTGAGGTGATCAGCCCCATCTTCCAAGTTTGCCTCTTGATTCCAGTGATGAGGAGAGTCAATTCCCAGGGTGAAGGTTTCAGGGGATGGTGCATTGACTTGAAGGGGTTCCCATTCAAAGCTAGGAAAGGAAGTAAGTAAAATCATTTGGAAGTTTATTTGATGAGCTGAGATTGGAAAGATGAAATATGTTTTCCCAGAAGGAAGGGGCTGTAAGGTATAGATACTTTTGAACCAGTGAATTGACCATTACAGATTGATTTGCACCTGAATCAAACAAACAATAGAGATAAGCCTTGAAAAAGAGGAAGAAAAGGGTGAGCCTAATCTTGGTTTGGCCTTGGGTAAGCACTGGAAGGTGCTGAGTTAGGAGAAGAAGATGAGTTGACAGGTTTCTTTCTACAGTCTTCTGTCTTGTGTTTACCACCACAATATAAGCATAAGCCTTCCCTCTCTCTTCTTGCCCTTTCATCTGCCTTGAGTTTTCCATCTAGACCTAGGTCCAGAGAGGGTCTGGTAACTGTGGTAGTTTAATTTGACTTTTCTGGGGACTGGTCATGCTCCCTACCCTCACTGCTACCCTTGTAAGGTTGATTATAGGTAGATTGAGATTGAGAAGAACTGTGGGGTTGAGAATTAATGAGAGAAGAGGATTTTTCTTTTACCCTTTCATGATACCTTGTATCATAGTCCAAAACTATATCCGTAAGGTCCTGGAGAGTTTCTTGAGAGCCATTGTACCCTGCTAGTTGGTCCAGAAGGCGTGAAGGAAGGCTTTGCCAAAAATGGAAGTACAAGGCTCTATCACCACACCCAGAGACTTTGGTCATAAGTGATCAAAACTCAGTGATGTGGGTTAAAGCATAGCCAGAGTCCTTCATCTTCGAGTTCACCAGTTCCTTTTCAGCCTTGAACACTTCTAGTCTGTCGCCAAAGAGGGTGTGAAGTTGCTCTGTGAAGTGGGACCATGAGTTGAGGAGGAAAGAGGGCTCTTGGTTGGAAAGGTGAGCCAGATAGGGTTGGATCCATTGATTGGCACTTCCAGAGAGGTAGGAAGCTGCAAAGAGTATCTTCTTCTGGTCCAAGCTAAAGGTTCCTTCATCATTTGCAAAAATGAGTTCACAAGATTGGAGGAATGGTTGGAGTTTGCTAGGATTGTTGCCTTCAAACGTATCCGGAGCATTCATGGAAGGAGACTTGAAGGTGCCAGAGTGAGAAGTACTGGTTGATGGGGGTTGAGAGATTGTTGCCAAAGCAGAAGTCATGGTCTGGAGAAGGGCTAATAGATTGGGATCCACAGCAGATGTTGGAGGTTGAGGTTGGGTTGGAGGTCCAGGGATTGAAGTAGAAGCTGAAGGTGACAATGCTTCTTGAGGTTCCATAGTTTGTGAGTTAAGATTATTTATGATCCTTGAATCAAAGTCCGAGTCCTCACTTCCTTCCTTGTCCTTGCCTTCCGGAATAGGAATGATGCTGGGATCATAAGATGGAGAATCTAATCCAAAGCCTGCTTGGGGATATTGACCAATTACACGATTAGTGATACGACTAACTGCAGGTGGGGCAGGAGAAAGAGAAGCTCTAGGAGGAGCTGGAGGAAGGATACCAGTGTCCATGGAAGTGGAGCATGCTGGCATTGGAAGGTTTGAAGGGTTCCTCCCACGTCTACAAGCTTGAGGAGTTGTCTGGTCCCGATTGGAGATGTTGATGACAGAACCTCTGCCTCTTGCTTCTCTGGTGAGGGGTGGACTTGAAATGAATGAAGGTTGTGCACATCAAGGAGGCATGTTTTCCAAGTATGCCGTAGGAGAGTGACCCAAGAAAAGTACCCGGAGAAGATGAGAGAGAAAATTTGGCCGCAGAAAATAAGTCTTGAGCTTGTACAAGGTTCCGTCAAAGTCAAAGGTTGGAGTCAAAGTGTCAAAGTCAAAGTGTCAAAGTCAAAGTGTCAAAGTCAAAGTGTCAAAGTCAAAGGTCGAAGTCAAAGTGTCAAAGTTGAAGTGTCGAAGTCAAAGGTCAAAGTCAAAGTGTCAAAGTCAAAGGTTGAAGTCAAAGTTTCAAAGTCAAAGTGTTGTTTGAGGGCCAATTCCAGGAGAGGGGTCAAGGCAGATAAATTCCGCAGGGTGTACCTTTGGAAACGTGGAGGCCACACACTGTTTAGCTCTATACCATGCACGCCCACAAATATCGTAGGTAGTGTTATCCAGGAGATGGAATGATTCTATTGGGATATAGAGGTGGGTAGTAATTGAGGGGAAGGAATTAGTATAATGTCACGACTGCCCCTGGAGTGCAAGGGGCTGAAGGCACAGGCACTACTACTCATAGAACTCAAGGATGTTTGATTGGATTTCAATGAAGGAGATGAAAGGAGGAGTACAAGTGATGAGAAGAGGAAGGATGGGAAGACCAGTCCAGGAGGTTGTTGAAGAGAGAGTGGTTGAATCCTATAAGAGTAACACCAGGAAGGGGCAAGGTGATCTGAGTTAAGCAGGCTAGGTGAAGGTTGTCTTGTGCTGAGATGACACCTACTGGCAGAGGGACTAACCAGTAAGAAGTAGTATACTAATTCCTTGGGGGGAATTAGTCCAGGAGGGAAGGAGAGGCCAGTATATGTGAGAGCTGAGAAAGAGGCCTTGAGGGATGAGTGGCTGGTGTTGCAGGTTGGAGTTCCCATGGTATTACATGTTGACTGATTGGGCTGGAGGCTGCAGTTGACTAATTGGGTGATGGGCCTATCCAGGAAGGTTTGACATGTACTGATCTGGAGTCCTGGGAGTATGGGCTGAACAGACAGTCAAGAGTATGTACTATGTATATACTAAGTGTAGTATGTACTATGTATATACTAAGTGTAGTATGTACTATGTATATACTAAGTGTAGTATGTACTATGTATATACTAAGTGTAGTATGTACTATGTATATACTAAGTGTAGTATGTACTATGTATATACTAAGTGTAGTATGTACTAACTCATATACCAATTGGGTTGAGGAGTGATGAAGGTTGTACCAAGCCATGGAGAGAGTGAGAGGTCCTGAGAAGGTTGGCTGAATCACATGACAGTTGAGGTGTACATGGACATAGAGCTTACACCATACAGGGAGAGGGTGAAGCTGGTGGAAGAGGATGGAGACTGCAAGAGATGCAGAGGTAGTACTATCTGGTGGAAGGTACAGGAGTAGTGAAGTTGGGTTTGATATGAGGGTGAGTTTGATGAAGAGATTGGATTGGTTTAGTTGAAGGAGTGTCAGAACTACGGTTATGACAGGGGAGCGCACAAGGTTAACAGGGTATAGAGATAAAGAACCCCGGGGAGTGCATAAGCATAGAGTAGAGATAGAGAACCTGTCACAGGCTAACAGGAAGATGTCAAAGAGTATGAAGGAATACAAAAAGACAAGAGAGAAGGAAAGAAAAGAAAGGAAAGGAGATTGAAGGCACATAGGCTGTCACTCTATAATTTTTCTTACAGCATTCAACACCACATGTAACATTCCGCTTTTGTTCAGGAGGATGTGATATTTTTCTGTCTTTGGCTATTCTGGTGTAGGGGAGAAACTTGAAAGAAGCGGATAAGTATGGTATGGGAAATTTAGGTTTCTGGATCATCACCAAAGGTGGCATCACTGTAGCAAGTGAGATGCAGAGGTGGATGTTCTTTGGTGAGAAGCAGACATTGATTTTTTTTCCCTGCTAAGTACTTCCATAATTTCATCACTTCTTTCCAGTTTTTGATACCTGAATTCTCAGAGAATATATCCATTGATAATACTGAAAAACTAATTTTGGATTGGGCTAGAGTAGCTATGTTTTTCACTTGCCCAATTGATCATTGACAATTAATTTTTCTTTTTCTGAGCTCATTAATTCCTTCTTTGGTGGCTGGAATCAGTTGAATACCTGGGGTAAAAGGGGTTTTGATTTGTTCAATATTATCAAGAGATACTTCTGTAAGGCCTTTTTCAATTTGGAGAGGCAGAGATAGATTGATGGCATCAGATTTGTGCTTGATTTTCATCCCAAGAAGAGTGTTTGGTTTGTTGCAAGAGGAGTTTTTAAATATTCTTGGGAATTTTTCTTTGAACTTGAGGAAATCCCCTGCAACGGGAACATTTTTGAAATATAAAAAAATTTCAGAGATTCCGTCTTATCCTATATATCAGCAGGCATCTGATTCCAAAATCTAATAAACCTGGCTGATGATCCATTTGCATAGCATTTGATACAAGTTCTTTTGTCCTTGCTTCAATCAATATATAAATTTTTTGAGTTTTAGGATATTTTTTTTGTTTCTTTTATCCTGTTGATTGTCTCATGTATACTTCTTCTTCAAGGGGTGCATGCATAAATTACCCTTTTACATTGAATTTGACATGGGTCAATTCCTTTCAATTGCAAAAAGAAGAAGTGCACAAAGAGAGTAAACCTTACTGGTGGGAGTGTAAGTCTCAAAGTAATCTATACCAAATTCTTTATTGAACCCTTGTTCACACACTCTCAATTTATAGAATAGAGGTTCTCCCTGCATATTTTGTTTAATTCTGAAAATTTATGTTGTGTTAAGAATTTTAGGATTTTCTGGTCCAAATTACTCTTCCCATACTCCAAAGTTTTCACATATTTCCAGTTTGGAATTGAGTGAGGGATTCTGGACTGGATGCTTGAGGGTTTTATGAGCATTACTGGGAACCTCTATGGAGATATATCCATATTGATCAGGTGGTCTCATTTGATTTTGATGTCTAAGAATCCTTATTTTTGGTACCAATGAGGCATCCATGGTAGTTTCTTCTGCCTCAGAGTTTCTATATGTTGATTCTTCTTCAAACTTTATGGTCATGAATTCTTGATCTTGAGTTTCATTGTTGATACATGTTGATTCTTCAGGGCTTGAGATGAATGGATTTGAAATAATTTTGAGATTTGGTTGTTTGGGAGGTTTTTTGGATGTGGATTGGTTGATGGGAGAGGGAATGGATCTGATGAGGATTTTTTTTCTTTATGTATGATCTTAATTTATTGATAACTATATAAAAAAGTAAATTTGGTTGGTACCCAATGATTTTTCCTGGAAGCCCTTTTATCATCAAACTTACTTGGGGTTTTATTTTAAATTTGAGATAGGTTGCATGGGATCCTATTGGTTTTAAGTATTTTTTGGGTGGTTTTGGGCCATGTATCATTTACTATCCTCATTTTGAATTTGATTGAGTGCAATTCCACAGCTTCTGGTTGTTTCATGCCATAAAGATTTTAGGATTTTTGAGGAAGAATGAGTGGGCCTGGTGGCTTTTCTGATTGTTCAATTTTCTCTTTCTGTCCTTCCATTGTGTTGAGGATGATCAGGCTGGTCCAGGATAGTTTTTTATAGGTGCATGGCCAGGCTTGGAATTAGAATTTTGAGATAAGGTGTGGTAAGGTGTTCATCTTACCTTACTTCTGTTCTGTACCAGGTGTACCTGTTAGTCAAAGCTATCTTTCACAAGGGACCAGGGTTGGTTGTGGAGGTTTTTTCCGGGCTCTTAGAGGTCTAATTTTTACATTACCCCTTTCTGAATTCAGTTTCAACTTCAGCATCAAAATATGAGGCAATAAGACTGATGGGGGACTTTCTAAAATGCTTTGTGAGAAAATCAGCAGCTTTTGGAACCATTGGTATAAGGAAAAGTTAGATTGATTTTTCTTTGATGAGTTACCTTACATAATGTATTCCAATTTCAATGTGCTTGCTCCAGAAAATTTTCTAACTGGAACAGCATATTTCAGGATCCATTCCCTCCTTGTTATCAATGAGGAGTGTTGTAGGATTTTGCACTGGCTTCCCAAGAATCTCTTTACTCAGAATTCAAAGCCACACCTCTTCCTTAGGGGTGTTTCTGAGATCCTTGTACTTGGCTTTGTTTGAGGAAAGAAGCACCTTTGGCTGCCTGGAGGACTTCCAGGAGATCCTATGGCTCCCTATGAGTTACATGGTTCCTTTCTGGGGGGGCATGTGTCAGGGTAGTTACCCCAATAAGAATACACATGAATGAGAAATGTGTCTATACTTCCATGGAAATAGAAAATCCCTTTTTCCTGAATACCCATGAGATAGCAAAGAAATTTCTGGTTACATTAGAAGGCTTAGGTATTTTAGAAAACCTACCAAGGCCCTATAGTTCATTTTACATTGCAAGAACACCTTGTTCTTTTTTTAATTTGCCTCCTTTAGATAGCCGCTTGATTACATGGGACACAAGGCTGGGCAGTCATCAGATAACTTGAATTTGATGACATTTCTTTTGGCATATCTGGTTTTAGTGATGAAAACCTTTGTTCCATGCTGGGAAATTTTCATTCCCAGGAGGCAAGAAGCTTCCCCCTGGTATTTGATGGAAAAATCCCATGGTATTCCTTCCCTGAAGCTGATTGGATCCCTGCCTATTACCACCAAATCATCCACTTTCACAAATATCCATGTGTTTTTTCCTCCCAACCAGAAGAACACGCATAGATCTGAAACTGCAGGGTTGAATCCAACACTACTGAGGAAAATTCTGAGGTATTTTTGTCATAACAGAAAGGATTTTCTGAGAACATAGATTGCTTTGTGAAGCTCCAAAACCATGCTTTTAAATTTCAAATAACCAGGAGGTTTGAGTATAATTGATTTCTCAGGTAGCTTAAAGGTGATAAAAGCACTGCATACATCATGATTGTGTATCTCAAGTTTGCTCCTAATTGCATGAGAGAAAATAAAGCTGAGAGAAAATGGTTTTTTAGTGGGAGCATAACTATCTTCAAAGTTCAGGCCATGGTTTTTGAATAATCCTTGGGAACACACTCAAGCCTTTTGTTCAATGATTTGGTTGTCAGGTTTTGAGCAATACGCCCATGTCAAGGCAACTGGGTGGCTGTCCCTCTGGATTGGTTTTTGTTAAAATATGGATGCACTCATGTTATGTGCATTTTAGTTTGTAATCCAAATGGGATGCACAAATGGGCCTCTACAGCCCATTATACATCACGTGGGCCATGTGGGCCTATGGGGATATTATTGGTTTTGGACATTTGGGCGCCAAAACATGTTTTCCAGGTCTTTTGCAACACAGGCCTTAATGGGTCTGCCAGGGTGGATGGGCCACTTTAGCCAGATGGGTTTATTTTGGAATAACTGGGCGCAAGGTTTATTTTGGACTTACTTGGCCAGACAGGCTGGCCCGCCAAAGTGTTTTTTTGGGGGTCTTTGGGCCTTGGAGGCCCATTGGGGCTGCCGCCCCTGTTGCGGCCTGCTTGGGGCTGCTTTTTTCCTGCCTGGGCCCATTGCAGGGCCCAAAAGCCCAGGCAGGGCTGTTGTACGGGGCAGGGGACTCTGTTTGGAGTCCTCCCACCCGCTGTGTGCAAGGCCATGGCCCCGTTTGTGGCTGCGGTGGCTTGCAGCCCCTGCCTCCCTCCCTCCCCTTGCTCAGTTGTGAAGGGGAGGGAGGATGGCTGGTACTCCTCATCAAGAACTAGCCAGGGACTGTTTGCATGTGGCAACCAGCCAGGGTGGGGGGGACCTCATCACTCTCCCACCTGTTGGTGGTGGAAGGAACAAAGCTGTGGGGGGGATCTGACCACCCTCCCACCAGCAAGCAGGGGGCTCTCCCCCCCCCCCCCCCCCCCCCCCCCTGTTACCAAGGGGGTGGCTCCAAGGGCTGGGGGGACCTGATGCCCCTCCAGCCCATCTTTTTTCAATGGTCTGCCTGGGGAAAATCACATCCTAGGCAACCAGCGAGGGATTTGACCACCCCTGCCTTGTGAGCTTGAGAGCAGACCCAGATGAGTTCTGGGTCCTGCCTGGTCCATGTTAGGGGCCTGTGGCTGGTTGAATGAGGCAACCAGCCCAGTAAGTGAGGTCACAGAGGCAACCAGGCTGGTTTTAAAGGACAACCAGGCTGGTTGTAAGGGACAACCAGCCAGTGTCTGAACAGCAAAAAGGGCTGGTTCAGCCAAGTAAGGTTGGAAACACCAAACTCAACCCGTTGTGGTGTCATTATATAGCCTCGGGTCGGGGACTGCGTCGCGGCCTGCGCGCTCAGCATCTGGTAGGTTAGGCTCAGCAGTTGGGGTACGCCGGTTCTCAGCAGTAGCCGCTGCGGGTTCAGCAGCAGCCGCTGCGGGTTCAGCAGCAGCCGCTGCGGGCTCAGCAGTGGGCGCGGCGGGATCAAGCACGCGACTGCGGGCCGGGCCTGACTAAGGGAGGCGGGCCGCGACCCGCTTGGATGTCCGACTCATGGATGGAGCTGGGCCGACCGGGTTCTCGGAGCGGCTAGTCGGGGAAGGAAAAAGCGGGGCGACAGCGGGGCTATATGCGTGGCAGCCGCGCGCAAGCGCGGGCCGGCCACGGGACGGGAAATTCACGACGGCGCGTCCGGTGGATGCGCGCAAGCGCGGTGAATCTTGGGTATCGCGCGGCGGAGGGCCGCGCCACGAAAAGACGAACCGGATGCGCGTAATGACAGGCGAGCTGGCGGGGGTAGGGAATGGGTATGGGTTTAGGGATGGGTTAGGGTTCTGGGTCTAGGTTTCCTTCTTCATGGTTGTCAGTCTGTCTTTGTGCTTGTGCTTAGATTAGGGTTGAGGGGGAGGGCTCAAACACCCTTCCCCTTGACTTGGGGTTGTAGGAGGGAGAGCATCCATCAATCTACATATCTCACTCTCTCTCTCTCTCTCTCGGAGTAAAGAAAAGGAAGCAATCTTGGTCTTACAGATGCTAGAACCATCGATCCCGTAACTAGGGACAACTTCGTGAGGATAACCTCCCTAAGTTTCCACATCTGGGGGTCTGGCCGGGAATTTCGATCCATTCTCAGTCTCTTGAAGATTACGCAGAATGCTACCGACAACCACTCCGGGATCCAATGCTCCCCTTCCCTACCCTCCACGCCCGACTCCCGTCTCTGCTGCTCAACCCCCTCCGCCACCGTCCGCTCATGCTCCTAGAGTTAGCGGGTTCGCTCCTCCCTCGGAAGGGTCGTCGGACATGGCGGTAGAGGCCCCTTGCCGCGTTTGGTTGAGGCCGAGGGATTTCCCCCATCTTCGGTTCAGTACTTCGGATGTCGAGCGGTTCCTTTCTAGGTTCGAAGGGATCGCGGACTCGGAGGGCGCGTTGGGCGCAGATAAGGTTCGGACTATCGTGCTGTTCATTACCGAGGAGGAGAAGCTGCGGGACGTGGAAGAAATGGTTGGATACGAGAGGCAAGACTGGGGGAAGTTGAAAAGCGAGATGTTGGCAAGGTGGGGAAAGCGTGAACCTCGGTTTCGGGAAAGCGACTTCGATCGAGCTGCGGAGGAGGCAATCGAGAATGGCGGGGTGCGATCGCGCAAAGGATTAGTGGAATATATGTCAAGGTTCGAGCGAATCTACGGGTACCTTGCAAAGAACGAGGTCGTCGCGGGTCAGACGGGTGCCATGAAGCGGGCTTTCCTGGGGGGTCTCGCGCCCCAGCTTCGTTCCAGGGTGCAACGATACCTGTACGACCACGGCATGGTTAAGAGGTCGTTGGATGGGAGCGTCGCGATTCTCCCCGATCTTTTGGTTATCCGTCAAGCTGTGGAAAGCGAAATCGATTTGGACAAGCTCATCGCGGATACGGCACGAACGTACCCGTCTTCCTCCAAGAAATCGGTCACGATCTCGGCGCCGGCCCCCGACCAAACTTTGGCCGCGCGGCCGTCGACGCCCTCTCATGTCGGACTTTCCCAGCAGCCTCCGGGACCATCAGTTGGGGAGATAACGGAGATTCTGCGGGACATAAGGGTTTTCCTCAACCGGACACCGGCTCCTGCAGCTCCGGCAGCCGCACCGTTTCCGGCGGCTCCTTCTCAACCGCGCGCGGTGCCGCCTCACATGGCGGAAGGGTTCCAGCCTCCTAGCGGATCATCCGGATTGTACGGGTCGCCGCAATGTTCATATTGCGGGGTGAGAGGGCACTGGAAGTCAGTTTGTGAGGATCTCACTCGAGACATGGACGAAGGGCTTGTTCGCGCATCCGGGATGACGTACATATTTCCAACGGGTGAATCGGTGGATCTGACTAAGGACAAGCCGCCACCAATGGTGCAAGTGCGGGAAAGAGCGAAGGCTAAGACCAAGACTGCTCGGGTCTCGCTTGGGATTGTCACCGCGCCCGGGACCTGGGTAGCTCCGAGAGTGGAGGCCGAAGTCAGGGCGTTGGCGACGAATGAGCGCATTGCGATGGATGTCGACGAGCGATCAACGGCTTTGAAGCCAGTCGCGCGAGTGCCGATTTTGGACGGGCCGTCCTCTAATCCCGTGGGAAAGAAGAAGGCCGCGGACATTGTCCGGAGAGTAATGGGGAACGACTCACCAATACCCCTGACCCTACGAGAGCTAGCGGCGGTGTCCCCCGCGGTCGTCGACGAGATGGTCCAGGCCTTGAAAGATTGCGGTCAGGGTCGGGTGCCGACAACGGTTCAGCGGGTTAACGTGGCGGAGGAGGAAATGGATCCCGAGCCGTGCCGGTCGAAGTCGGTATCCGTCCCGCTTGCTTATGTTGCGATGACCATTGCCGGGCGGAAGGTGTGGGCGATGGTGGATAGCGGGTCGATGGTCAACCTGCTCCCATCAAGGTTAGTGGACGAGCTCGGTCTGGTGCGGAGGAAGTGTGCGATGGGTCTTCGGGCGTTAAATGGCGGGGAATGTCGCGTGGACGGGGTAGTAGAGGCGGAGGAGGTGGAAGTCGCCAAGGTCTGTAAGCCTCTGTCATTTCTCTCAGTGGAGTGCGGAGACGTGATTCTAGGACGGCCATTCATGTTTGGGTTCCGAGCCCAAATGGCCTTCAACGCCGAGGAAGGAACGGAGGCGCTGACCGTCGAAGACTCGCTCGGAGCACAGTTCGAGACGACGATCTGCGATCACGGGAGAGGGAAATGGGTACAGGACCCAATGTCTGGCGGCAACAAAGAGTCCGGCGCGGGGGTTGACCGTAAGGGTTACCCTGCGGAGGATTTTTCCTAGTCGGCCGCGGGAACCGTGCGGAGCAGGCTCCGGCTCTGCACGGGCGGCCGACAGATGAGGAGCAGGCGGGGGAGGACGCGCGTGGGGCGCAGGTGCCGGAAGTAAGTCCCATTCCTCAGTATGCATCGCCGGAAGGCTCTACGCTTCAAAAACCCTATCATCGTGCCACAGTCGTGAGCAAAGGCGAAAGCCCCGGTCTGGTCATTACTAGGACTTACGACGGCGACGATCGGGTCTGGATGGCGCGGTGCAATGCGGGCAAGTACAAACCGGTAGCGCGGAAAGTCCGGCCGCGGAACGAGCCAATGCCTCAGGGGCTCAACGGACCCTTATGACCGATTGCGTGGTCCCGCGACCCGTGGGAGACGCCCCTTAGGAAGAATGGATGGGTAATGCGGTCGGCGCGAATCACGGATGAGCGGGTGGACGCCCTTAACTTCGGACCGACGGGATGGCTGAGTGCGGAGGAGATGGATCTGCTGGTGTTGGTATTGGTAATAAGGGAGAAGGCACTTGCTTTTGGACCGGACGAGCGCGGGTTGTTGAGAAGTGAGATCGGGGACCCTTACGTTATTCCCACTGTCCCTCACGAACCGTGGCAAATCAAGCCGATTCCGATCCCCCGTACCGTTCGGGAGCCCTTTCTGGAGCTGGTACGGGAGCGCGTGAGGACGGGGCTTTACGAGCAATCCACGTCAAGCTACTCAAGTCCTATCTTCGCGGTCGTTAAGCAGGACGGGAAGTCGCTAAGGATTGTTCACAACCTTCAGAGGCTAAATTCGTTCACTATTTGCGACGCGGGGCTTCCCCCGCGTGTTGAAGAATTTCTGGAGTCGATGGCCGGGCGCGCTTGCTACGGGCTGGTGGACGTGATGGGGGGATATGACCAGCGAGAACTCCACCCTGACTCGCGGCCACTGACGGCGTTTGAAACCGGGCTAGGAAGGATGCAGCTGACGCGGCTACCGCAAGGTGCGACCAACTCAGTGGCGGTATACCAAGCCCAAATGACCTGGATACTACGCGACAACCTTCCGGAAGGCGTGCAGATCTTCATCGACGACGCTGGCATTAAAGGCCCCAGAACGGACTACGAGGGCGCGGTCTTAGAGGATGCACCCGCGATCCGGCGATTCATCTGGGAATACGCGGAAACTCTGGAACAAGTCCTCTTCCGAATTGAGGAGGCAGGCCTTACTGTGTCCGGGAAAAAGTTGGCGGTCTGCGTTCTGGCGCTCGAAGTACTGGGGCATGTCGTGGCCTACAACGGGAGGCGAATAGCGGAGAAGAAGCGGAATAAGGTTCTTGAATGGCCGACCCCTCGGACAGTGTCGCACGTCCTGCAGTTTCTGGGGTTGTGCAGCTACGTCCGCATGTTCATCGAGCGGTTCGCGGAAGTAGCGAGCCCAATGCGGGCATTGACGCGTAAGGGGGCGGAGTGGAAGTGGACCGAGGGATGCGATGCCGCTTTCGAGAAGCTCAAGGAAATCGTGGGGCGCGACATCGTCCTTCGGAACCTCAATTACGACGCCGGAGGGATACGCCTGGCGGTCAACTCTAGCGAGCTCGGCGCGGGGGGGGTCTTGACACAGGAGGAGGACGGAAAAGATAGGCCGGTGCTCTACGAATCGGTCACCTTTACCGCGACAGAGAGTCGGTATTCGCAGCCGAAGCTGGAACTGTGTGGTGTCACCAAGATCGTACGGCGGTTGCAGCACCTTTTGTGGGGCGTGCACTTCGAGCTCCTGGTTGACGCGGAGGCCTTGGCGCGAATGATTAACTCACCGACGCTGCCGAACGCGCCCATGACCAGGTGGGTAGCGTTCCTCCAGTTATTCTCCTTTAACGTGGTGCACATCCCAGGAAAGGCGTTCACGATGCCAGACGCGCTGTTGCGGTACCCGCGGGACGACCCATACAAAGGGGCGGAACCCTTGGACGTGGAAGCTCCGGTCGTTTGGGTAGGAAAGACGGAGGCGGCGGTTCGTCTTCTGTTGCGCCAGTCGGGACGTTACGCGGTTTTGTGCTCTTATTTGCAGGATCTCCGGTTCCCCGAGGGCACGACGGAAACGGTGGCCCGATGGGTGAGGCGAAACGTTCTGAACTTCTTCTTACAGGACGGTCAGTTATGGCGGCGGAGCGGCTCCGTGCCTCTTGTTGTCGCGACTTCTAGGGCCGACCAGGAGGTGATTCTAGGAAGTCTGCACGATGACCTTGGTCATCGGGGTGAGGTCAAGACGCGGAGAAGGGTGAAAGCAAGGTTTTGGTGGCCGGGGGTCGTTCGCGCGGTGCGCGACTGGGTAAAGTCGTGCGAGGCCTGCCAACGGCGAAGCTCGAGGCTGCCCAAGGAGGTCGGCCACCCCACGGGCGAGGACGCGCTGTTCGGGCGCGTTTCGCTGGACGTGGTCCACATCAAGGCGGGTAAGTTTGCGTATTTGCTGGTTGCGCGCGACGATCTGTCTGGGTGGGTGGAAGCGAGGCCCCTGGCGAAACTATCGGCGGAAAAGGTGGCTCAGTTTCTGGAAGAAGACTGGTTCGCGCGCTACGGGTCACTTCGCTTGGTCACCGTCGACGGAGGGGCGGAGTTTCAGGGACGCCTGATGACGCTGGTGCAGAGTTGTGGAGCGAAATTCGGCCGCGTGACAGAATACTACCCAGAGGGTGCGGGGATGATCGAGCGGGGGCATCAACCAATCAAGGATGCCCTGGTAAAAATGTGCGGCGAGGACGGCAAAAGGTGGCAGATAGCACTCCCCGCGGTCCTTTTCGCCGATCGGATCTCCGTGAAGCGCTCAACGGGGTATTTGCCTTACGAGTTACTCTACGGGCAGCGGCCTGTGCTTCCCGTGGACATCGAGCTGAACACGTTTTTAGGTGTGGATTGGTGGAAGGTTAAGACGTCCGCGGATCTGATCGAGGCGCGCGCGGAACAGCTCCTTAGGCGTGAGGAGACCTTGGGAAAAGCCGCGGAGCGGTTGAAGAAAACCCGGACGGCGTCAGTCCGCTATTGGGACGAGCGCTGTTCCCATCGGCTCCGGGATCCGCTGCGGAAGGGGGACCTGGTCCTGTTGTATAATTGGAGTCTGGAATCCCAGTGGGGCCGGCTTTTCGCCAACCGGTGGAACGGGCCGTACCGCGTGGCCTCTAAGTTTTTGGGCGGCAGCTACGGGCTTGAGGAATTGGACGGGACGCCGCTTAAGCGGAAGGCCGCGGCTTCGCACGTGAAACGCTTCTTTGCGCGCGGTTCCACTTCCTTTGACGAGACGGCGAGCGATGATTTGGGGCCCGGGGGCGAGGCGGTCTCGGAGTCAGACGACGGCGCGGATCGTTCGGACAGCGAAGTAGCGGCGCGCGACGCGCGACCCCGGAGAAGTAGGAGGTTGCAGACGGCTGGGGACAGCTGTCAAGCTGGGGGGGGGCGCTAGGTGGTTAAAGCTTGATTTGGTAAGGGGGTGTTCTAGCCGGTTCACAGCCGGGACAACTAGACACCCCAGAATGTTCATTTCCTTATGTTTTGGTTTGGGCTTGGCTTTGGATTGGTACTGGCTATGGGTTATTTATTGCAGGTACGCGGGCGCGGCGTGGTGTCGGGCCCGCAAACGCGAGGACGAGCCCCACTCACGGATGGCGGGACGAAGAGCTAACTGTAAAAAAAAAAAAAAAAAAAAAAAAAAAAAAAAAAAAAAAAAAAAAATGAATGAATGAATGGAATAATAAATATAGGATGTTCTCTTTCTCTTCTTTGGATTCGGGCTGTTTACTTTCTTTTTTTGTCTTTTTTTGTCTATTTCTCTCCTGTTTCTTTCTTCATCGGACGGGCGCGACGGTCGGGGATGGTATGGACGCGGATTTAAGCTTAGCTTGGTAAGGGGGTGCTCTAGCCGGTTCACAGCCGGAACGACTAGACACCCCAGAATGTTCGTTCCCATCGCCTCTCCCTTATACTCCCGGTTGTGAGCGCGCGCTGTCGGCGCGGTGTTTGTTTTGTTTTGTAGAACGGGTACGGGGAACTGTGTGGCAGTCCGTCTGGGGCGGTCCAGGTACCTCTTTTCGTTGGGATAACTGGTCACTTACGGTCTCTCACAGAGGGAGCGCGCAGACGCGGATCTCAACCTCAACCTCACTCACACTCACTTCTCACGCGGACGCGGATCTTGGCACTCACACTCACTTTTCACCCGGACGCGCGGACGCGGCCCTTTCGTTTCCTCGCGCAGCAATATATATTTCTCCAACGAACGCGGTACAACAATAGGACTAGAAAGTACACGGGAAAGGAGAAAAGGGAGGGGGTGAGGGCGTCTAAGCCATTCGCATCATCTCTTCCATGTCCGCCCTCGATGATGCCAGAAGGGCCCGGTAAGACGCCAAGAACTCGCGCCGGGATTTGGAGGATTGGGCTCTGGGGGTCGCCAGGAAGTTGCGGAGCATCGCGGTCGACCGTTCCGCGAAAGCCTTGAAGCCAGCCGCCGGGAGTGCCATCACGACCGGGATCTCCGGGATCTCGGGGGAGTTGGAGGAAGGCGGTGCCGGCGCTGGGACGGGGCTTGATCCGAGCGGACGAGGAGGTGATGAGGGGGTCCCTGGGGCATCGCGCGGAGGGCTCGGTCCATCTGGGGGCGACGATGGAACAACAATCGGGGACGGCGGAGGAGGGACCTCGGGAGTAGTAGGCCTCCCGTCCGAGACCACTGGTGACGCGGGCGGCGGTGGAGTACCTTGTGGAGCCGGGGCGGAAGGAGCCGGTGTAGGTGCCGGAGGGGGAACCGGGGCTGCGGCAGCGCGACGTCGGAGAATCTCATCGAGTCGCGGGTCCCTCGCGCCTTCCCTCATCCGAACGCGGTCCGACCAGAATCGTACGGCCCTCCGATAGTCGTCAACGGACGAGAAATCCTCCTTCCGCGGCGGTCCCGCGCGGCGAAAGGGGGAAGCCGAGTCGCGATCCTCGCTCGGCGGAGGGCGACGGGACGGGGAGCCCGGCGGAGTCCACGAGTCCTCCAAGATGGTGTCGTCGTCCAAAACCACGAACGGGTCGGGACGAGCCCTTTTGCGCGGCCTGGGGCGGGAGCCGAAGTTGGGTGGAGCTCGGGGCATGCCATTGCTAAGCGAGCAACGGCGATGGCTGCGACGGCAAGCGACACAGGGGCGTCAACCAGGAGCGATCGAGCACGCCTGCCCGGTCCGGGCGCAGAATTTGCAGGGGAGCATGACGGCGATGAGCGTGGAAGGGGAGTTGGTGGAGTGCGAAAAGGGGAGTGGGTAGGGAGGAGCGGGGTGCGGGTAGTTGAGGTGGCGATGGGAAGGGACCTCTGGGGACAGAACTCAAGTTGGGGGGGGATGTGGTGTCATTATATAGCCTCGGGTTGGAGACTGCGTCGCGGCCTGCGCGCTCAGCATCTGGTAGGTTAGGCTCAGCAGTTGGGGTACGCCGGTTCTCAGCAGTAGCCGCTGCGGGTTCAGCAGCAGCCGCTGCGGGCTCAGCAGTGGGCGCGGCGGGATCAAGCACGCGACTGCGGGCCGGGCCTGACTAAGGGAGGCGGGCCGCGACCCGCTTGGATGTCCGACTCATGGATGGAGCTGGGCCTACCGGGTTCTCGGAGCGGCTAGTCGGGGAAGGAAAAAGCGGGGCGACAGCGGGGCTATATGCGTGGCAGCCGCGCGCAAGCGCGGGCCGGCCACGGGACGGGAAATTCACGACGGCGCGTCCGGTGGATGCGCGCAAGCGCGGTGAATCTTGGGTATTGCGCGGCGGAGGGCCGCGCCACAAAAAGACGAACCGGATGCGCGTAATGACAGGCGAGCTGGCGGGGGTAGGGAATGGGTAAGGGTTTAGGGATGGGTTAGGGTTCTGGGTCTAGGTTTCCTTCTTCATGGTTGTCAGTCTGTCTTTGTGCTTGTGCTTAGATTAGGGTTGAGGGGGAGGGCTCAAACACCCTTCCCCTCGACTTCGGGTTGTAGGAGGGAGAGCATCCATCAATCTACATATCTCACTCTCTCTCTCTCTCTCTCGGAGTAAAGAAAAGGAAGCAATCTCGGTCTTACAGACGCTAGAACCATCGATCCCGTAACTAGGGACAACTTCGTGAGGATAACCTCCCTAAGTTTCCACACCGTACAGGCTGGTCATAAGGGTTCATGGACTAATGCCAAGTGGGCTGAGTAAGCCCAAACCAATTAGCAAGGTTTTTAGAGCCTGTAGAGCCCATTTAGGACGGAATTTTTGCCTTTTGCTTGTCATTACATGAGCTCCACATGAGCACCATCTTTTGTATTTAAGGAGCTCTTCTCCCTGCTGTTTACCATCCAATTTCATTCACTAATTCATTCACATTCACCACTGTGTCATTGCCTCTGCCTCATATTTAGGATCAATCATAAGACATTATTGTCTCAGCATTTCTTTTGCTTTAAGTACTGCTCTTTGAATAAGCTTGTGGGCCAATAATTCTTACACATTATCAGTACCATCATCATCATTACTTCCAAGCAGAATAGACCCTTATAACTTACTCTGGACAACCTCAAAGACCTCAATTTTTCCAAGAAAATGTCCTATATCCCAGAGTCCAGCTCCACCAAGATTTTTTTTGAATGGTCAAAACTATAGTGCTTGGTCTGTCTTAATGGACAGTGAGTTGGAAAACATTTGTTGTGGGGAGATTATAGATGCAGATGATACTTTGATTAGTTCAGAGGTAGAGAAGAAGTCTTATAATCTCATTCTTAGGCATTTGGATGAAAGTCATAGGGCATGGGTTGCTGAGACTTGAAAGGAGGAACAGAAGAGGATGGGTAGCATTGTATGGAAAATTCTCAAGGCCAAGTATGCTGGTAACTCTTTCCATCAGAAGGGGATTGCCTTTAATAAGTTGTTCAAGTTGAAATTTTCCAACTGAAAAAAATTTGTGGGGGAGGCAAGATCAAGTATTTCTAAGTTCAAGTCATCTGGGCTAAACATGGATCCTGAGTGTTTGTCACTCTTAATTCTTCAAAAGCTACCAAAAGAATATGAGTCCTTGGTTAGGATTATATCTCAATTGGATCCCCTTCCTGGAGAAGATGATGTGCTTAGAAGGATTGAAAAGGATTATCTTCAATTTAAGATGAAGGAGGGCACAGGAACAGCTCTGGTGGGCAAGACAGGAAAATCTAGGAAGAAGGCAAAGGCCAAAAGGGATTTATCAAAGAACTTGTGTTATAATTGTCAGAAGAAGGGGCACTATGCAAAGGATTGCAAGGAGGACAAGAAGAGGAAGAAATCCAAGGAAATTGAAAAGGAAGACAAAGAGACCAACCTTGCCATGGAAAATCTTGCTATGGTGGCATTGGATGTTTCAATGGAACAAGCTGTTGAGGAACAAGTCCCCAAAAAGAAGGCTAAAATCAATGAGGATAAGAAATGGACTTGATTGATTATGAAGTATGTAATCTTAACCTTGAAAATGAGAACTTATCAGTAGCTGATAATTTTTATTTCCTTACAGGAGAGTTGAAGGAGGATGTTCTTGTTTTGATTGATTCTGGTTGTACAAACCACATGTTTTTTGAGCCAAATTTGTTTTTAAATCTTAGATATTTTGATGGTATTGTAAATATTGGCCAAAAAGGAAGAATAATTCAGATTAAAGGAATTGGAAAATTTATTCTTGCAAATCACTTGGGTTTCAAATTATCTTTTGATAAAGTGTTCTATGTACCAGATTTGCCTTATAACCTTGTGTCTCTTGGAGTTATCTGGAAAAAAGGTTTCCAGATTTTTTATCTTCAAGAAGATAAATCTGTTATTGATTTGAATGGAAGAACTATCCTGAGTGGAAAAGTTCAGAATAAGTTTCTCTGTGCAAACTTGTTCAATTTTTCAGCTCTGAGCACTTTTGCTCACAATAGAAGTGGCCATAAGGTAAAGGAAAGCAACTTTGAAAGTTTTACTTTGGGGGCCAAGACCAGGAATGTGTTCTCAAAGAGTAGAGATTGCACAGAAGTTCCTAGAGAGGAATTTTCCATTCATTTGGCAAGGCCATTTTCACCGGTGGCCCTTGGGGGGCAAAGTACTTTATCACTCTGGTTGATACAGCAACTAATTATGTTTGGGTGAAACCAATGAGATCAAAGGATCAGACCAGAGAGGAGGTTTCAGTAATCTTCAAAGTCTGGAAACAGAATGGTTTGATGAGGGAGATCAAGAGGGTTATTACTGACGGAGGGGGTGAGTTTTTGAGTAAAGAGTTTGAGAAACTATTGAATGATTATGGTATCACTCATATAGTCACTACTGCTAGTACTCCACAAAACAATGGCATAGTTGAGAGGATGAATAGGACTTTATTGGAAAAATTCAGAACTATTATGTCTCAATCTGGTCTACCAAATTTTTCATGGGCTGAGTTGTTGTGCACAGTGTGTCTGTTGCACAATATTGTAAGTGTTAATGAGAAAAGTCTGCATTATCTGTTTTGGAAGTTGTACCCCAAAACATCAAACCTAAGAACAATTGGTTGCTTAGTGTATTATAGTGTCCACCATAATGAAATGGTTGGAAATTTAGATCCTAGATCCAGAACAGAGGAACTTGTAGGCTATGATTTAATAATTAAGTCATACAGGATTTGTTGTCCAGGTACAAGAAAGTTTACCCCTATTAGGGATGTAAAATTTGAATAAAGTAACTTTCCACTCAAAAGTAGTGAAGATAGTTCTTTTCAGGAATCACAGCAGGAAATAGCATTGGAGCCTATTTCACCAGCAGATGCTGTAGATAATATCATTAGTGATGATTTTGAGATGGCAGAAGTGCCACAGAAGGGTTTGGTATCCGCTTCAGGGTATTCTGTGGAATCAGAAACTGATGAGCCTTCACCTCCAGTTAGAAGGAGTGGAAGGACAGGGATACCTGTTGATAGGTATGGAGAATGCAATTCCCATTATGCTTCTGCAGAATATGAAAAAGATAAGTTTCAGGAACAATTTATGCTTAATGAGATTCTACAGTTAAGTTCAGAAATGGTTAATAGGGTTAACCCAAATAGCTTGGGCCAATCTATGAATTCTGATGACCGAGCCAATTGGAAGACAGCTTTTTTTTAGGACTTTGATTCTCTAGAAAATAATAGTGTGTTTTAATTGGTTAAGTGGGATTTAGTTCCAAAAGGAAAGACCATTTTTGGGTCTAGGTTAGGGTTGAATAAGAAGTTTGATACTAATGGATTTTTGAAGAGGTTCAAGGCTAGATGCTTCGCACAAGGCTTCAAGCAGAAAGAGGGTATTGATTAGCAAGAGACTTTTTTTCCAACTGGAAGATTTCCGCCTTCAGGTACATCATTTCTTTAGCAGTGGAGTTGGGTGAAGAAGGTGAAGAAATCAGACAGGCTGATTTTATGACTGCATACTTGAATGCAAAAGTTGGAGAAGAGAAGACTTTTTATATGTCAATTCCTGACGGTTTCAAGGAATGGCTGATGGAGACCAAGCCAGAAACTATGAAGAAAACCTTTGTGAGAAGTTTCCTCTCAGCGGATAAAGGGGAATATGTCCTCAAGCTGTATAGATCCCCGTATGGATTGAAGCAAGCAGCTAGGTCATGGTGTAATACTATGAGCATGAAAATGATAGAGATTGGTTTCAAAACAAGTTTGGCTTCCCCTTGTCTCTTTGTGAGAAAGGATAAAATTTTTTTTGTATGGGTTGATGACATTATCATTATTGGGAATGGTAAAGAGAGAGTCATGGAGGCACTCAAAAAGGAGTTCAAGATAAAAGATCTTTGCCTGGCACAACAGGTGCTGGGAATGAAAGTTAGTAAGAGCAATAATGGGATCAAGTTGGATCAAAACCATTATGTGTTAGCTCTACTTAAGCAGTATGGCTTAGAGGATGCAAAGGAGTTTGGTACTCCAATTCAGTCTAAAATCTGGTTAGAAAAGTCTACAGATGAAGAGCATCTGGAGTTTGTCCAATCCTGAAACAATTATAGGTCAGCTATTGGATTGCTGAATTATTTGGGGCAGTGTACAAGGCCAGATATTGCTTATGCAATTGGAATCTTGTCACCAAACTTAGAGAAACCAAGCATGAGTCATTGGTCAGCATTCAAGAGATTTATGAGGTATCTTAAAGGAACAAGCAGTCTGGGACTGCAGTTTTCAAAGTCAGAAAAATTTGATTTGGTTGGTTATTCTGATGCAAGTTGGGCAGATGGCAACACTAGGGAATCAAAAAGTGGTTTTTTCTTCTTTTTAGGAAATAATCTAGTGTCATGGATTTCTAAGAAGGTGTCAGCAATAAGTAGTTCATCAACAGAAGCAGAGTACAGAGTGTATCTGTCAGCTTCACAGGAGGCGAAGTGGTTGAGAAAGGTCTTAGAGGATACTCATAAACCACAAGGGTTTGCTTTTTTTTATTCTGATAATCAGAATGCCATTGCATTGGCAGAAAATCAAGTGTTCCATTCAAGAAAAAAACATATTGATGTTCACTATAACTATTTACGTGATGCAGTGAAATGCAGAGAGATAGTGTTATGGTACATGCCCACTGGAGAAATGATTGCGGATATCTTAACTAAGGTGTTAGATAGGAACAAACATTAAGGCTTTGTGTCTAGTATGCCTATGGCATCCCTTTTGGATTAAGGGGGTGTGTTGAAATACAGATGCACTCATGTTATGTGCATTTTAGTGTGTAATCCAAATGGGATGCACAAATGGGCCTCTATGGCCCATTAGACATCACATGGGCCACATGGGCCTATGGGTATCTTATTGGTTTTGGGAATTTGGGTGCCAAAACACATTTTCCAGGTCTTTTGCAACACAGGCCTTAATGGGCCCGCCAGGGTGGATGGGCCACCTTAGCCAGATAGGTTTATTTTGGAATAACTGGGCCCAAGGTTTATTTTGGACTTACTTGGTCAGAAGGGCTGGCCGGCCAAAGTGTTTTTTTGGGGGGTCTTTGGGCCTCGGCGGCCCATTGGGGCTGCTGCCCCTATTGCGGCCTGCTTGGGGCTGATTGTTTCCTGCCTGGGCCCGTTGCAGGGCCCAAAAGCCCAGGCAGGGCTGTTGTACGGGGCAGGGGACTCTGTTTGGAGTCCTCCCACCCACTGTGTGCAAGGCCGTGGCCCCAGTTGTACCACCAGGCTGGTTGTGGCCGCGGTGGCCGGTGGCCCCTGCCTCCCTCCCTCCCCTTTCTCAGTTTTGAGGGGGAGGGAGGATGGCTGGTCCTCCTCATCAAGAACTAGCCAGGGACCGTTTGCATGTGGCAACCAGCCAGGGTGGGGGGGACCTCATCACTCTCCCACCTGTTGGTGGTGGAAGGAATGAAGCAGTGGGGGGATCTGACAACCCTCCCACCAGCAAGCAGGGGGCTCTCTCCCCCCCCCCCCCCCCCCCCCCCCATTACAAAGGGGGAGGCTCCAAGGGCTGGGGGGACCTGATCCCCCTCCAGCCCATCTTTTTTCAACGGTCCGCCTGTGTCAGCTTGCTACTATGTACAGAGCAACCTGTCATAGCAACACAAAACTATAAAAAATAAGAATATCCAAATTTACAAAAGAAGGAGTGAGAAATCCATAAATATTATTGAAGAAATGGATTCCTCACCCAAAATCAGGTAGGGTCACTCACTTACCCCACCCTTGAAATCCAAGTCCTTACATTTTTAAAATAATTAAAAAGAAAAGTACTAAAAATTACAACACCAGTATGGCACCTTTTTGCCATTTTAAAATTTCACACGTGTTGTCTTTATAGGTTATACACCTAAAATTCACTCAGAATTGAGGTGTTGTGTATATTTTAGGAGTTACACGCGGAAATGTGTTATGTCACAATTCCCGCGCGCAGCCCCGCATCATTACATACCCCTGCGTACTCATAGTAGCAGTTTTCCGCGTACTAGAGACCCGCGCGCAGCTAATTCTGCCACACACGCAGCGGATCCCACCCTGCGCGCATCTGAACTGACTGAGCCCTGCGTCTGGATCCGTCGTGACTAATCTGACAACCAGGTACTGCTCAGAAGAGCTACAACCTAATTAGGGTTTCCTGGCATATGTAACAAGTTGAAATATGCATTAGTAATAATCTGAAAAGATCAAAACTTAAGTAAAATTAATAAAAATTAAGTTTAGAACATTTTTTAATAATGAATTAAAGATCAAGGATTACCACGTAAATCATTGACTCTGATCTTTGAAGACCACAAAAAACTACAAGGAGTGTTCATAAAAATTATTAAAAATTATCTAAGTAATCAGCAAATGATAGGCAATCAGTAAACATCCACATCTGCCCACTTCAAAGCAATACTAATAGTACAAATTAAGGATGAGTGCAGAATAATCAAATTATTGCCATAATAGATTAACAGATCCTGTGGCTACAATAGTACAGAAATCCAGAAGATCTAAGGTCAGCTGATTAATAGCACCAAGTGGACGTGCTAATCTTGCTCTGACTGGCTTGCCAGCCTCAGCCCATGAGCAGAACTCTCTCTACGCGCCCTGAGAAGCTCAAAATCACCCCAAAAAGGTATTTATACAGACCTCTTTGGATCCATTATTCCATCATCAGTTTACCAGGAATTATTATTATCAATTGGAAACCGTGTCATTGTTAGTCAAGTGCTTATGAAGAATCTAAGAAAGTGATTTATTACCAAGTCTGTAGTATTATTATTTATTTCTTAAAACCAATCAACCCTTTAAGTTTAGTCAAGCAATCCACCCCATCTGCTCCAAAAACCTTCCTATTATTGCAGGATTTTCGTGATAAAGTGCTCAGAGTGAGTGTTTCCCTTCCTGTCTTGGCCATTGTGCTGTTATGCCTGGCCATTAGTGGAAAAAGCCCTTTCTAAGGCACCCATCTTCATTCAAAGGTTCTAAAACTGCCTAAGGAGGCCCCTTGAAGAGAGGTTGCTTTGTCTGTAAAGACCCCCAGTAGTATAATACTGTTGCCCCTCTTTTATATACATATTGAAAACCTTTTATTAACAAACCAATTAAACCTTGCAACTGCTCTTATTATATTATTTATTTGAGCCTCTAAGCGTTTATTTTTGGAATAATTATTATTATTATTATTCCAGTATTTTTATCACTCTCTGTAGCTAAAGTACTGCAAGGTTCCTGGTATCAGAGAGCTGACAGCCTGGGGCAAATCGCATCCTAGGCAACCAGCCAGGAATTTTACCACCCCTGCCTTGTGAGTTTGAGAGTGGACCCAGATGAGTTCTGGGTCCTGCCTGGTCCATGTTAGGGGCCTGTGGCTGGTTGAATAAGGCAACCAGCCTGGTAAGTGAGGTCACAGAGGTAACTGGGCTGGTTGTAAGGGACAACCAGCCAGGTTCTGGACAGCAACAAGGGCTTGTTCAGCCCAGTAAGGGTGGAAACACCAAACTCAACTGGTAAAGGCTTGTAATAAGGGTTCATGGACTAATGCCAAGTGGGCTGAGTAAGCCCAAACCAATTAGCAAGGTTTTTAGAGCCTGTAGAGCCCATTTAGGACAGAATTTTTTCCTTTTGCTTGTCATTACATGAGTTCCACATGAGCACCATCTTTTGTATTTAAGGAGCTCTTCTCCCTGCTGTTTTCCATCCAATTTCATTCACCAATTCATTCACATTCACCACTGTGCCATTGCCTCTGCCTCATATTTAGGATCAATCATAAGACATTATTGTCTCAGAATTTCTTTTGCTTTAAGTACTGCTCTTTGACTAAGCTTGTGGTCAAATAATTCTCACGGTTGTTTTGTCCATATTTCATTTTTAATAATTTTTTCAAGCTTTTTCCATTCACAATTGGCCCATTTCTGTTTGAAGTTTGATGAAATTTCCTCCTTATGGTTGTGAGGGTCTATGATCATGGAGAGTAGTGCATTGCCAAATTTGGAATTTTGAGGGTACTCTAGTATGGCTTATTTATAAATTTTGCTGTTTATCAGAGTTGGATGCCTGTTGCCTCTGAAAATTATTCTTTTTCCTTGTGGCAGAGGTTCTGAGCTTTTAGGAGCGTCTTCTGAGTTGCAATTGAAGTTTTTTCCTGAATCAATCATTATTTGTGTCAATATGACCACCTTGGGAGCCACATCTGATTTGATGAATTCTTCAAAGAGTGCAATGCTTGGACTTCTCTCAAACGCAGGAAGCAGAATTTGACTGTGGTCATGACTGGGATTAAGAGCTTCTAAAATTGGAAAGGAAAAATAATTAAATATTATGTGCTTGCTTTTAAATAGTTTCCCATCATTTCTTCTGGGTATTCAATAGCTGCTGAAGTTTTTTGCATACACAAAGAGAACCCCTTCCCAGTACACAGCATCAAATTTTGTTTGCCAAAGTTCTGGGGCTATTGGGGCCCACACGCAACACCCAAAAGGTCAAAACACCAAAATTTTAGACTTATTGCCAAAATTAGCTCCAGGGGTGAATTCTTTGAATTTGATAAGGAAGGTAGGCAATTAGTGGTAGCCATAGCTGTCCTGGCGGCCTTTCCCCACCATTTTCTGAACAGATTGGATTGGAGCAGCAGGTAGCGCATCATCTTGGTGATGGTTCTGATTCCCCACTTGGAAATTCCATTTTTGTGAGGTATTTAAGGATGAAAAAGGTTGTTCTGGATTCCATTTTCTAGGAAAATCAGCTTGAGAAAGTTTCCTATGAATTTTCTACCTCCATCCCTGATGAATTTCTGCATCTTGTTAGCCATATGTTTTTCAAAGAATATCTTGAAGTTCTTGATTGCCTCTTTAGATTTTTGCTTATAATTTAGAAACTTTATGGAGATGAAAACTGTAGCTTGGTCAAACAATGTGACAAATTACCTGGAACTGTTTTTGGTGGATGGAGAAATGGGACCACATATATCAGCATGGAAAAATTCCAGTTTGGTATAGGCCTTGTCAAAATGTATGAGGAGATGAAGGTGGGTTTTCTTACCCTTCATGCAGGTGGGTCATGAGTGGATGCTGCTAATGCCCTCCCAAGCCCCCATCTAATTTACTTGGAGCTTGAGTGGCAATCCAATTGTTTTAAATCCTGGATTTGTCCACCACAGTCAACAGTGCTTTGACCCTGACCATTATTGAGTGCCAAGGATTTAGTTTGAAGATATCTTAATTAATCAAGAAGTTTATTTTTATTCCTTCTTTGAAGTTAATTTTGTTCCTGTTGCCTTTTTTTTGTACAAATGCCTCAGAGTCCAACATTTGACCCAATGAGATCAAGTTTTGAGTGATTTCTGGTAAAAAAAGAGATTAATAGAGCTCAATATGGTTGTTTGCAGAAAAAAGCTAATTTTAAATTCCTTATCCCCTTTGCAAGCAGCTTCCCATATTCCTTTTTTTCTTCCAATTGGGATGGGGCAACTTGCAAGGTAGAGAAAGTAAGATTATTTTTTGAAAATTTGGTGGCTTGCTACACTTCCCAGAATGATGGCATTCAAACTTTTTTTGGTTGTGGTGAAGGCTGAAAATGGGGGCCTGGCAAATGAGTCCTTGGGGGGGCTTGTTTCCAACAGGATTGTTACGGGAGTTGTTTGTGGCCTGGTTTGAAACATTTTTCTAGTTGTAGTGAGGATTCCTTTCCCTGATTGGCCTGAGTTCTGGATGGACTACCCAACACTGCTCCTCACTGGGAGAAATTATTGCTGTGTTTTGCTTGCTTTTCTTGAAAAATAGTGGTGGTTTTTTTATTTTCTTTCCATAACTGTGAAAGTCTGTGACCAAGTTGCCTTTTTTTGAAAAAATCATTTTCTTCCTCCAAAAATTCCTTTATTTTTTGGTCCAAAAATTCCTTTATTTTTTGGAGAAGAGCTTGAGGAGAGGACCTGGCTGTGTGATAAATTATAAGCAGACTGATTATTCCTGGTTTTTGATCCTCTATTCTGGCTAGTATGGTTGCACAAACCAGCCTGCTTGCAATTTATGCATCCTATTTCCTTGAATTGCATGAGGCAAATTTCAATTTTTTCCACAAATTGAGAGAAAGTTCTGTTGAAACTTATTGGGCTCCATCTGCTTAGGACTTGTTCAATGGCAGGGGGGGTTGAATTTCCATATTCTTCATTGATTCTGGTCCACAGTTCACAGGAGTTTCAGCTTTTCTCAGAGTTGACCATGCCATTGTGTACTCTGTTTCTCAGGCAGTAAATGATGCTGCAGGAAGCTTTTCTCAGCTGTTCTATTACCTTGGAGCTTTTGGGATATTTTTTCTTTTTAATTATTACTCCCCATAGCTTTCATTCTTGGTGGAAGCAAACCATCCTGATCTTCCAGGTGGGAAAGTTGGTGGCACCTTGCAATGGTGGGATTAGTTGGGTGTCCTCCTTTGATCATGAAGTTTTCTCTGCTCTTGGTTTTTTGTTTTCTGAAGGATTTTTAGTTCTGTGGTATCTGCTTTGGCTGTTGATGTGCAACAAACTAAGAGCAGACATAAACATCTTGAAAACAGATAAAAAATGACTGTGAAATGGCTTGTATCTAAGAGCAGAGATGCACATTAATAGGTATGATAGAAGATAAATAAGATCAAAAATGCTTGGCTCTGTTTATGAGGGAGTGGCAACGAGGGATGGTACTTTTGAAAGAACTGTGAATGGAGTGCTGTATTTTCCTGAGTGAGATGTGAATATTAGACTAAAATTGCAGAAGATGGAGAAATTTTGATTCTGCTACTCCCAGCTTTGAGAAAGTTAAAAGATGTGTTTTCTTTCCTGCAAGCTTGAATGATTTAAGGCTTTCAATGAGTGATAAATAGGATTGATAGTATGCAGCATGCAATTGATAGAGTCAGCAAATTGAGGATGGTGAGAGTAGATTGCTGCAGCTGGTTGAAGTAAAAATGGTGGATGATAAATAAATTGAGGGATGAACTCCATGGCCTTTGAGTTGGTAAATTTTCCATGTGGCATTGAGTGAGGTGAGCACTGACCTGCTGTTTTTGATACTGGGCTGGTTCAAGATAGTGCTTAAGAGATGCACGGTCATGTTTAGAATTAGAATCTTAAAATAAAGCATGTTAAGGTATTCATCTTGCCGCGCTTCTGTTCTGTACCAGGTGTGTAAGAATTTGAAAATAACATGTGTCCTCTTGGAATCAAACCCAGGTCTTTCATTTGCATGGCAGGTGTACTACCAACTATACTAAGGACACTTTCTTCCCATTTGGCAAGATACACTTGTAGAGGTTGATTTTAATTTCAATTTGTGAGGACATAATGATGAATGAGTACCAACTACAAGCATGCAGGGACTATTTTCCTCAAGACTGCATGAAAGCATGTATCATATCTCAAAAAAAAACCTAATTTATGGTGAAGCATGCAAGGCAAAATGCTAAGAGCACACTCATGATGGGCGCTGAGGTAGTTCTGGGCTCAAAGCCTGTAAGAAGGTTAAAAAAACATGTGTCCTCTGGGAATTGAACACTGGCCTCTCATTTGTGTGGCTAGTGTAATAACAAATATACTAAGGAAAATTGCTTCCCATTGTTCAAGATACACTTCTAGAGGTTGATGTTAATTTCAATTTGTGAAGACACAATGATAAATGGGTACCAACTACAAGCATGCAGGAACTATTTTCCTGACAACTGCATGAAAGCATGTATCATATCTCAACAAGGTGTATTCTGGGATGGACCATGGTTGGTTCTGGAGATTTCTGCTGGGCTCTTAGCAGTGTCATTTTGACAAAAAAGCACCCCAAACACACATCCTGGTATTGAAAATGTACCTATGGTTGTAAAATAAGTGTGCAATGGATGTAACCAACATGCAACAAATGTGCAACATACTTTTTCTTACTTTTTCCCCAATTTTTGCATGTATTTTCTTTTGAATGTGAACCAGCTTTTTAATGTATGATTTGAATTATTCAACCATTCTTCCACTAATCTTTTGTTTTGGAATGTTTAAATTGACTCAATATCAAAAAATCTCTTGTTCTGGACATTTTGATGTTGCTCAATATTGGCATTTTTTCAGTTCTTATGATTTTGAAATTTTTTGTTGTTATTGATTGCCCAGCAATCAAATAAATATTTTAATCATTTCATAGGCATCAAAAACAAACTTTTTCTAGAAATTTTCCAAAATTGTAAAACTGAATTTAATTTTTGTGGCCAGGCCTTAAATTCTATTTTTTTGGAGGGGCACTAAGATTTTTCTATTTTTCTGAAATCACAAAATTATTCTGTTGCCTTTTCTTTATTTCAGAAATTATTCAAATTTTCTTGGGAATTGAACTCAAAATTTGCATTTTTCATAATTGAGATCCAACTGATCTATAGCTCATTCACTTTGTCCCCCCCTCTGTGTTTGCAACACAAGATCACATCATTTGCGTTTATTTTTCAAAAGTAAATTTCAAAAATAAAAACACTTGAAAAAATTTTAACACTACCCCTTACATAGATAGACTTAATGGGTGTATTCATGGATCTATTTTTCTGGAAACTTTTCTTCTTTTTTTTTCTTTTCTTTTCTTCTTTTTTTTCTTTTCTTTTCTTTTTATTTTTTATTCTTTTTTTTGTTTTTTTCTTTTTTTTTCTTTTTTTTAGTTTTTTCCTTTTTTTTTCTTTTTTTCTTTTTTTCTTTTTTTCTTTTTTTTGTTTTTTTTCTTTTTCTTTATTTATTTTACCTTTTATTTTTACTTTTTATTTTTTTATTTTCTTTCTTTTCTTTTTTTCTTTTTTTCTTTTTCTTTTCTTTTCTTTTTCTTTTCATGCTTCTGTTTATTCTTTTCTTTTTTTCTTTCTTTTCATTTTTTTCCCTTT